>JAWNOW010000440.1:0-600000 GCA_035045625.1 Drosophila formosana
TTAGATTTTTGTAAATTTAAAACAATTTTGTATATGTGGCACATATTTTTTTCGGTTTGAATACGTAGGAATGTACCATTCGACACTAGAGAATTGCCCATATTCCCCCCTAAGTCGAATTTCCCGGTGTCCGCTGTTTTCTATTTTGCCCCACAGTTGAACATAGAAAAAAAAACAGAATTTTCGAGCAATAGCTTATTGATACCATGCAACTATATCTGATTTATTTATTAACAGTTGTGAATTTATTGTACATTTTGTGTAGGTTGGCTTATAACAAATAAATCATTTATTTAAAAAAATTAAAATTATTATAAGCTATATAAGTTCATCAACAAATGCTGCTTCGAGTTCAGCAATATATTTATCATCATTATATTTACCTTTACTTATACAAATCATGGAGTTATCTCTATCATTTAAGTATAGGTTTTTCCGTTTTAAAGGTGTTTTCATTTTTTGATTATCATTACAAGTTTCTATTGCATAAAGATTTTCGGGATTATTAATATTGACTTGATTATCACGAGATCTTTGCATGTTCTTCATAGGCATTAAATTATTACTTTTTTGTATTTGCTCCAAAGCCACAAAATCACTACAGTGTTCGTTATTGGAAATCATAATAATCGATTCACCTTCTAATTGAAAGCTTCCAGAATCTTCGATAGGTTTTAAATCGTAAATGTGATTTAGAAAATTTTCTTTTTTTTGTGATTCAATTTCTCTAAATGCTATGTTCGGCATATTATCTATACAGAGCTGAAAACTTAAACTGTCTTTTTGTGAATGTAAAATTGTTTCAATTAACTCCATGATATGTTTCGAAATACTGCGTAATTTTAAACATGGATCTTTTCTGAAAGATTCATTTAATATATGTAAAATTATTTCAGTAGGTGGAGAATAACTAAGATTTCGAAATTTAATAAATGTGAATAAAGATTTATATATTTCCAATCGACACAGCCAGCCATTATAAGGATGTTGAAGAGTTGTAAGGTTCTCAAAAATAGTGATAGCGACCTCCAATATTGTATTGGTTAAACCCTATTAAAAATATCAAAAACAATATCACAAAATTCTGTCAAATACTTGCAATTCAAAATAAAATCGACATTAAAATAAAGCAATAATCATTTGAACCCACCTTTAATAAAGAAGACTTTAATATATATCCAACAGAAGCGACTAAAGTTTGAAGACATCGCAAGGCTTGTCGACAAGTTGAACCTTTGTTTTCGTCAATGTATATACCATCTTGAAAAGTTTGTGCAGAAATAATTGAATAAGATCCATTGCCTCTGTTTTTAAGTATAGGTTTGGACTGCAATAAGAAACATTAAATACATACATACAAAAAAATAAAAATATCTCTAAACTCACATTCGTTTGACTAATATTTATATCTTCGAGTATATTTTCAATAAGGTTATCTACCATTAAATCGTATCCGCTCCCCTCAACAAATATGGAAAGCCACAATATAATGACTTCATAAATATTGGATCTCAGATTACTAGAAATAAAAACAAAAATAAAATATGAAATTAAGTACTTTGCGAGTGCAAATGCACTCTATATTATCATATATGACCGGGTCCCATTTTCCTGCTTCCATATGAATATATGGCCAACGGTAAAATTTAGCAGGGAATAATCCACTATGAGCTGCTCCCCTATGGCCAAACGCTCAATTCAGACCTGTACTGCCAACAACTGGACCGCTTGAAGGCAGCACTCATGCAGAAGACCAATCCCACCAAACACACAGAAGAACCTTCCTGGCCGTCAATCCAGGCTTGGCCACCGTCTGGGCCGCTTCACCGCTTTTCGACCACGATCGTTTGCGCCTTACGTTATCGTAAGGACCCATTTTGACATAGTAAAAGGGTTTTGGGTGGGGGGAAAAATTTTTTGCGTTAATTCGCGTGGCACCCATACATCTAGCTTCTTGGTGACTCAAATCTTCTTCAAATGGTTTATAACGGTTTGATGACTCATGGCCAGCTCTTGACCGATGCTACGACTGCTACTATGCCGGTCTCTTTCGACCAATTCAGCGATTTTATCGCAATTTTCGATGACAGGCCTTCCGGAGCGTGGCGCATCTTCGACCACCTCTACACCAGAACGAAAACGTTGAAACCATCGTTGTGCGGTAGAAATGGAAACTGTATCGGGTCCATAAACTGCACAAATTTTATTGGCGACTTGAGATGCATTTTTGCCTTTATCGAAGTAGTACTGTAAAATATGCCGTATTTTCTCTTTATTTTGATCCATATTTGCGACGCTATAACTCACGAACGACTTAAAAGAAACGACAATCAAACACGTGTTAGCGCGCGAAATGAGCTTTCCAAAAAGGTATAGCATGACCCGATGCGACGAATAAAACTAGAACTACGCGCTTTCAGCGCCAACTAGCGAAAATACCGCAAGACTTTTTTGACAACCTAATATATACTTTATGGGGTCGGAGATGCCTACTTCTGTCTGTTACATACATTTTCTGTTCGCACTAAGTTATAATACCCTTCTACCCTATGGGTAGCGGGTATAAAAATTTACTAACACACATATACAAATTCAGTGAACAAAGGAAATCCAAATTTTAATTAAACTTCAATTTACCTGTTGTATTAACTAATTTTTAAATTCAGTCAGTGGTAAAAGAGAAAAAATATTTTAAGGATACTGAAAATTTACCTGTATTAATTTTAAATTGATTAAATTGTAGGTTTATGACCTTGTGGTAAATGTATACATATGTATAACAAAAAGGGTTTTTGCAGATATCTGTAATTTCCGGAAATTCCATAAAAAAGTCAGTGCAAAGCATGCAAAAGGCACTCATAAAATAGAACCGCGAACAGCTGCGTCGCGACGCAAAATCATTTACGATCAAGAAAGGAGGTGGGGTAAAAACACTCGAATACTTGCCCAACCATTCGAATCATTGTCGACATATTCGGGTGGATTTCGAATTTTGTCACAAGTGTACGAATGATCGGTTGCCGAAATGCAAGACACTCGTCAAGCACAAGTGTTTGAATCACGAGTATCAAATTGATTGGTGAAAAGGAAAAAGGGAGAGGGGAGGAGAAGGAAAGGGGGGGGGGGGGGGGGGAAAAGGGGGGGGAAAAGGGGGGAAAAAAACAACCTAAGAAGGGAGGGGGGGGGGGGGGGGGGCGGGGGGGGGGGGGGAGAAACGAGGGGGGAGAGGAAAGGGAGGAAAGATAAAAGAGGAGGGGGGGAGGAAGGAGAATATTATGATAAATGTATATGAAAAAAAAAAAAAATAAAAAGAGGGGGGGTGGGGATAATAATAAATTATAAAAAAAAAAAATAAATATTGGGGGAGAGGCAATACAATTATCAATATTCTTTCTTCTACAACTCTAAAAACATTCCATGTTATCCTTGGCAACGACACCATGAAACAACTTAATGTTGTTATGATGTCAGAAATTACATTCTTAGAGTAAATGGTAATAGACAATTCCGCATAAAACAGCTTGAGCTAATCAGTTAATAATATAAATTCCGTACCGACCATGTCCGAAAACCAGAAGACAACTATAAACAATCTTGCAGCAAGTTATAGGAAATTTCGCAGAACCAGACGAAAAATGCGGCTCCACGAAAGTAGTCGGAGATTCTAACTTCAACCGTAGAGCAATTCACCCATTTCCATACCCTATATCGCCAAAACAAGAAGTCGAAAGAGATGTTAGACGATGGTATTTCAGGGCTTAGATCCCCGTATAACGCTCCGGCTGGGTGACACCAAAGAAAGTAGACGGTTCAGAGAAAAGAAAGTACAAAATCGTGATTGATTTCCGTAAATTAAATGCGGAAACAATCTCTGATTGATACCCAATGCCGGAGAAAGGAGATTTGCGTCAACGGAGGTAAGTATTCTTAAAAATAACATTGGAAAAATCTGTTATGTCTACATAGACGATATAATCGTGTTTAGCAAAACAGAAGAGGAACACACAAACCATTTAGAACAAGTATTCGAAACATTACAGAATACTCATATGAAAATCCAAATGGATAAGTGCGAATTGTGTAAGAAACAAGTCAACTTCTCAGGTTTCATAATATCCGAAAAAAGGCGTTAAAAAGAGGCGTAAAAAAAGGAGAATAAAGTTAGAGCAATTTCCGAGTTTCCCATACCCACTTCTCTTAAAGAATTGAGGTTGTTCTTAGGGTCTGCATAGTCTAAGAACATACTTATATGGTACAGCGAAGGTAGTAATCTACACAGATCACCAACCTCTCACTTTTGCCTTAAGCAATTAGAACCATAACGGTAAGCTTAAGCGTTGGAAAAGTTACTTGGAAGAATTTAACTACGAGTTAAAATACAAACCAGGTACTTCTAACGTAATAGCGAATGATTGTATAGCACACCAGCAAAATACGTAAATACCCTATGCTCCTCAACAACAGAAAGTCCGATCATATAATAAAAATACCATTATACACAGAGAAAGAGCTAATCGAAATAATGAAACAAAGATTAGACCCTAACATACTAAACGGAATTCATACTTCCGAAAATATCATGGGGAAGATCCAAAACTTCTACCCATTACACTTTAACTCGTATAAAATTCGATTTGCACAGAGTATAGTAAAAGATGCTACTTCGGAAGGTAAACAAAATTACATAATTGTACAGTAACATAAAATAGCGCATAGCAACGCCAAAAAAACAAAGAACAAATCCTCAAATGAATAAAAAAAATCAACGCAATAGCCAATCCCTCAATATCACGAACATCTTATCCAAATCGATATTTACTACTGTGGGCAAAAAGTAAGATGAATTTTAAAAATATAAATTTAAAATTCTCGGGCTTAACATTTCAGACAAAGAGCACGTCAAAATCGATCAAAAATCAAGGTCAAGATGACAGTTTTTTTCGATTTTCGTGATGTGGAGCTCTATGAATTCCATCCATCTCGCCAAACTGTTAATAAGGAATATTATTTGACAGTTATGCATCATTTCCGTGAAGCAATTCGTCTAAAAGACCAGAATTATGGGCACCGTCTAACACTGCACTCATTCTTCGTGATCATTTCGCCCAGAATTCGACGCATATCGTTCCGCAACCACCATATTCTCCTGATTTGACTCAGTGTGACTTCTGGCTATTCCTAAAACTCAGGAGATCCCATCGCGGAAAGCGTTTCGAGTCGATTGAGGAAATAAAAGCTGAATAGTAGAGGGCGATCATGGCTATACCGTAAAGGGACTATTTGGCACGTTTTGAGGATTTAAAAAAACGTTGGCTTAAGTGTATTTTATCGGGAGGGGATTACTTTGAAGGGGATGAAATTGATTTAGGAGAATAAACAAATATTTTATTTTACAAAAAAATTCATTAATCTTACAGTATTATATTACGGAAAAACTTAATGTCCTGACAGGCATCGATAAATTTTCAAGGTACGCTCAAGTGAAAATTCTTCTGAGGACGTCATTGATAGAAATGTAATAGCTTTCGGACTACCTAAACTAGTAGTAATGAATAACGAAAGATTTATAAATTAAGCATCTATCAAGTTCAAGTTAGAGAACCAATAAAACACATCGGTTTTTACAACACTACCGTACTTTTCTATTAGCAATGACCAAATAGAACGATTCGATTCTAGACTTACGGAAATCCTTAGATGTCTCAAAAACGACCATGCGAACTTACCTTCCCGGATTTACTGTTTAAAGCGACCCAGGAATACAATCAATCTATACACTCAGTAACTAAAGAAAAACCCATAGAAACATTTTTCAGAAGTAACATTCGTAACACCCCAGAATCAATAGAAAATAAATGAGAAGAAATTAAAAATAAAATAATAGGTACACAAATATCCGATTTAAAGTATCACAACGAAAAAAGGACATACCCTGATTATAGGAAATAGGATAAGTTTACGTTAGAATCAACAAAAGACTAGGCTTAAAAATCTCTTCAAAATACAAAAAATAAATAGTTGCAGAAAACGGTAACCCTACCATTTAAACAAAATCAGGGAAAACAGTACATACGAATAATTTAAAAAATTAATTACTATTTAAAGATTGTTGTTTTTACCATCAAGTCTGGCAGCCATATAAGATTATATAACAACTCATAGCCATTAAAACCGGCTCCTCAGCTAATCAAAACAGCTTGTCAAAATTATAAACATAATCAACACTTAAAGATACGAAAAAGTACCACAAACATAATCCATAAATTCATCCCTTCCCAATCACCTCATTCCATTCATTAACTTAGAATTGTCGCAAGTCACAGACGACTTAAATATACAAGGACCAAATAACAGAAGAGCACGAAGATCAATAAATATGCTCGGCTCCGCTTGGAAGTGTTTAGCCGGAAGGCAGGACCACCATGATCATGAGAACTTACAAAACATGATTTACGCAATTAATTAACCAAGACGAACACATATAATTCCATAATATTGTCAAAAGTCGAATTCTAGTTAATTGAAGAGTTGGTGCCAAATTCCAATAATTTGTTCATTAATATAGAGGAATTAAAGTAGCTTCAAATGGAAAAGATATTCTTTTCATTATCAGTCTGCCCAGAATCGAAAATAATTTATGTCACAAAATACAAATAAAACCAATAAAAAAGGGAAATATCATAAATAAAACAAAATTCGGCCTAATTGTTCAATGTAATGAAATAAACTTTGCAAATCAAGAGCTTAA
This sequence comes from Drosophila formosana, assembly GCA_035045625.1. Lineage (NCBI taxonomy): Eukaryota > Metazoa > Arthropoda > Insecta > Diptera > Drosophilidae > Drosophila > Drosophila formosana. The sequence goes on from JAWNOW010000440.1 coordinate 6,749, forward strand.
ACAATAAATTATAAAACACTATGAAAAAAGAAAATCGAAAATACCTAAGTAATAATACCTGAGAAGCTGCGCTTCTTTAAATGAAATAAATAGTCAACACATCGCGTAAAATGAAGAAATCCTACCTGGCACAATCTTATTAAACGACTTCAATGTAATGGTTACCATCTCGCTCGCACTCGCACGAGTGCCAAATTGTACCCACCCGTAAATACTCAATCGTAACAAATATACTCGAATGGCAAAAATACTCATGAGTAACGAGTATGCGCGGTGTGGTGTCTTGTTGCCGTTATCTGATATTCACATTGTGTAAAAATTGGAGCATCGCAGCTTTTACCGTTTAGGTTGTGCGTTAATAGTACTATAGTATATTATAGTATACAGTAATAGTACTATATATATTATATAAATTATTAGTATCGGCATATTTCTCAAACAATTTTAAAAAAGTTTGGCCGTCTCCGAATAACAAAATAAATGAACCCCTCACAGGGATCGATCCCACGACCTGTTTATTCGCGTTAAGACGTTCTACCCCATGGACCACAGCCTTTATTAAGGAAAAAGATTTCAAAGACAATCTGTGTGCAAAAAGTAAGTTGTTTTTTTTGGAAAATGAAAAATCTTTATTTATTCTCCTAAATCAATTTTTTCCCCTTCAACGTAATTCCCTCCTGATAAAATACACTTATGCTAACGATTTTCCAAATCCTCGAAACATGACAAATAGTCTCTTTATGGCGCCCTCTTCGATTCAGCTTTTATCTCCTCAATCGACTCTAAACGCGTTCCCCGGAGTGGTCTCTTGAGTTTTTGGAATAGCCAGAAGTCACACGGAGCCAAATCAGAAGAATACGGTGGTTGCGGAACGATATGCGTCGAAGGAGCCATCTCCGACTCCATAAAGTATATATATTCTTGATCAGTGTCAACAGCCGACCTAGAGATTTCAAGTTTGGTGACAGTATTCGTGTAGGTCTTACGCAGACCAAGTTTGTTTTAGATTTTTGCCACGCCCCTTTCCGCCCCCAAGAACTGCAAAAGCCGTAATAATAGACCTAGTGCAATTTTGGTATGCATAATAATAATTATATTCTCAATGATTCCTGTGAATTTGGTTGAGATCGAATGAAAAACAAGGAAGTTATTAAAGAATCAATTTTATATGCAAAATTCACTTGCAGCTGCTCGTGCTTTGTTTGTTTAGTTGACTGTGACCATGTCGGTATATATTTGATTTATTTTTAAATATCTACAAATATACAAATTTCATTATATTTGTTTGGTATATATTTTGTCCAAATATCATTTAAGTTTTTTGTATTCTCTCGAAATGGATGACGGGTATCTCACGGTCGAGCACTTTCGACTTTAGCTTTCATACTTGTTTTGGTTTTTTTTAATGGAACATTTTTGTTAAATGTTTTAACTAAAATATACTGAATATATTACGAATAATTTAACTACATCTTATGCACGTCTTATTATTTAAAATATACAAAATCAACATAAAAGGTGTGATGGAAGAAAATAGCCCATGCGACATATACTTAATATTTTTAAGTCAAATAAAAAACTTTTTGAGAAAAAAGTGATACATAACGTTATACAATTAATTGCATCACAATTTTTGATCAAAGTTCTCCAAAATCAGCGATTTAGTTGATTTTCTGAATTTCTTGAAAACGAACAATTGTTCAAAATCAACCTTTGTACCAATTATAGTGCTTATGAAAAGCTATGAGTTTAGATTTTTGTAAATTTAAAACAATTTTGTATATGTGGCACATATTTTTTTCGGTTTGAATACGTAGGAATGTACCATTCGACACTAGAGAATTGCCCATATTCCCCCCTAAGTCGAATTTCCCGGTGTCCGCTGTTTTCTATTTTGCCCCACAGTTGAACATAGAAAAAAAAACAGAATTTTCGAGCAATAGCTTATTGATACCATGCAACTATATCTGATTTATTTATTAACAGTTGTGAATTTATTGTACATTTTGTGTAGGTTGGCTTATAACAAATAAATCATTTATTTAAAAAAATTAAAATTATTATAAGCTATATAAGTTCATCAACAAATGCTGCTTCGAGTTCAGCAATATATTTATCATCATTATATTTACCTTTACTTATACAAATCATGGAGTTATCTCTATCATTTAAGTATAGGTTTTTCCGTTTTAAAGGTGTTTTCATTTTTTGATTATCATTACAAGTTTCTATTGCATAAAGATTTTCGGGATTATTAATATTGACTTGATTATCACGAGATCTTTGCATGTTCTTCATAGGCATTAAATTATTACTTTTTTGTATTTGCTCCAAAGCCACAAAATCACTACAGTGTTCGTTATTGGAAATCATAATAATCGATTCACCTTCTAATTGAAAGCTTCCAGAATCTTCGATAGGTTTTAAATCGTAAATGTGATTTAGAAAATTTTCTTTTTTTTGTGATTCAATTTCTCTAAATGCTATGTTCGGCATATTATCTATACAGAGCTGAAAACTTAAACTGTCTTTTTGTGAATGTAAAATTGTTTCAATTAACTCCATGATATGTTTCGAAATACTGCGTAATTTTAAACATGGATCTTTTCTGAAAGATTCATTTAATATATGTAAAATTATTTCAGTAGGTGGAGAATAACTAAGATTTCGAAATTTAATAAATGTGAATAAAGATTTATATATTTCCAATCGACACAGCCAGCCATTATAAGGATGTTGAAGAGTTGTAAGGTTCTCAAAAATAGTGATAGCGACCTCCAATATTGTATTGGTTAAACCCTATTAAAAATATCAAAAACAATATCACAAAATTCTGTCAAATACTTGCAATTCAAAATAAAATCGACATTAAAATAAAGCAATAATCATTTGAACCCACCTTTAATAAAGAAGACTTTAATATATATCCAACAGAAGCGACTAAAGTTTGAAGACATCGCAAGGCTTGTCGACAAGTTGAACCTTTGTTTTCGTCAATGTATATACCATCTTGAAAAGTTTGTGCAGAAATAATTGAATAAGATCCATTGCCTCTGTTTTTAAGTATAGGTTTGGACTGCAATAAGAAACATTAAATACATACATACAAAAAAATAAAAATATCTCTAAACTCACATTCGTTTGACTAATATTTATATCTTCGAGTATATTTTCAATAAGGTTATCTACCATTAAATCGTATCCGCTCCCCTCAACAAATATGGAAAGCCACAATATAATGACTTCATAAATATTGGATCTCAGATTACTAGAAATAAAAACAAAAATAAAATATGAAATTAAGTACTTTGCGAGTGCAAATGCACTCTATATTATCATATATGACCGGGTCCCATTTTCCTGCTTCCATATGAATATATGGCCAACGGTAAAATTTAGCAGGGAATAATCCACTATGAGCTGCTCCCCTATGGCCAAACGCTCAATTCAGACCTGTACTGCCAACAACTGGACCGCTTGAAGGCAGCACTCATGCAGAAGACCAATCCCACCAAACACACAGAAGAACCTTCCTGGCCGTCAATCCAGGCTTGGCCACCGTCTGGGCCGCTTCACCGCTTTTCGACCACGATCGTTTGCGTTAATTCGCGTGGCACCCATACATCTAGCTTCTTGGTGACTCAAATCTTCTTCAAATGGTTTATAACGGTTTGATGACTCATGGCCAGCTCTTGACCGATGCTACGGCTGCTACTATGCCGGTCTCTTTCGACCAATTCAGCGATTTTATCGCAATTTTCGATGACAGGCCTTCCGGAGCGTGGCGCATCTTCGACCACCTCTACACCAGAACGAAAACGTTGAAACCATCGTTGTGCGGTAGAAATGGAAACTGTATCGGGTCCATAAACTGCACAAATTTTATTGGCGACTTGAGATGCATTTTTGCCTTTATCGAAGTAGTACTGTAAAATATGCCGTATTTTCTCTTTATTTTGATCCATGTTTGCGACGAACGACTTAAAAGAAACGACAATCAAACACGTGTTAGCGCGCGAAATGAGCTTTCCAAAAAGGTATAGCATGACCCGATGCGACGAATAAAACTAGAACTACGCGCTTTCAGCGCCAACTAGCGAAAATACCGCAAGACTTTTTTGACAACCTAATATATACTTTATGGGGTCGGAGATGCCTACTGGCTTAAGTGTATTTTATCGGGAGGGGATTACTTTGAAGGGGATGAAATTGATTTAGGAGAATAAACAAATATTTTATTTTACAAAAAAATTCATTAATCTTACAGTATTATATTACGGAAAAACTTAATGTCCTGACAGGCATCGATAAATTTTCAAGGTACGCTCAAGTGAAAATTCTTCTGAGGACGTCATTGATAGAAATGTAATAGCTTTCGGACTACCTAAACTAGTAGTAATGAATAACGAAAGATTTATAAATTAAGCATCTATCAAGTTCAAGTTAGAGAACCAATAAAACACATCGGTTTTTACAACACTACCGTACTTTTCTATTAGCAATGACCAAATAGAACGATTCGATTCTAGACTTACGGAAATCCTTAGATGTCTCAAAAACGACCATGCGAACTTACCTTCCCGGATTTACTGTTTAAAGCGACCCAGGAATACAATCAATCTATACACTCAGTAACTAAAGAAAAACCCATAGAAACATTTTTCAGAAGTAACATTCGTAACACCCCAGAATCAATAGAAAATAAATGAGAAGAAATTAAAAATAAAATAATAGGTACACAAATATCCGATTTAAAGTATCACAACGAAAAAAGGACATACCCTGATTATAGGAAATAGGATAAGTTTACGTTAGAATCAACAAAAGACTAGGCTTAAAAATCTCTTCAAAATACAAAAAATAAATAGTTGCAGAAAACGGTAACCCTACCATTTAAACAAAATCAGGGAAAACAGTACATACGAATAATTTAAAAAATTAATTACTATTTAAAGATTGTTGTTTTTACCATCAAGTCTGGCAGCCATATAAGATTATATAACAACTCATAGCCATTAAAACCGGCTCCTCAGCTAATCAAAACAGCTTGTCAAAATTATAAACATAATCAACACTTAAAGATACGAAAAAGTACCACAAACATAATCCATAAATTCATCCCTTCCCAATCACCTCATTCCATTCATTAACTTAGAATTGTCGCAAGTCACAGACGACTTAAATATACAAGGACCAAATAACAGAAGAGCACGAAGATCAATAAATATGCTCGGCTCCGCTTGGAAGTGTTTAGCCGGAAGGCAGGACCACCATGATCATGAGAACTTACAAAACATGATTTACGCAATTAATTAACCAAGACGAACACATATAATTCCATAATATTGTCAAAAGTCGAATTCTAGTTAATTGAAGAGTTGGTGCCAAATTCCAATAATTTGTTCATTAATATAGAGGAATTAAAGTAGCTTAAAATGGAAAAGATATTCTTTTCATTATCAGTCTGCCCACAATCGAAAATAATTTATGTCACAAAATACAAATAAAACCAATAAAAAAGGGAAATATCATAAATAAAACAAAATTCGGCCTAATTGTTCAATGTAATGAAATAAACTTTGCAAATCAAGAGCTTAAACAATAAATTATAAAACACTATGAAAAAAGAAAATCGAAAATACCTAAGTAATAATACCTGAGAAGCTGCGCTTCTTTAAATGAAATAAATAGTCAACACATCGCGTAAAATGAAGAAATCCTACCTGGCACAATCTTATTAAACGACTTCAATGTAATGGTTACCATCTCGCTCGCACTCGCACGAGTGCCAAATTGTACCCACCCGTAAATACTCAATCGTAACAAATATACTCGAATGGCAAAAATACTCATGAGTAACGAGTATGCGCGGTGTGGTGTCTTGTTGCCGTTATCTGATATTCACATTGTGTAAAAATTGGAGCATCGCAGCTTTTACCGTTTAGGTTGTGCGTTAATAGTACTATAGTATATTATAGTATACAGTAATAGTACTATATATATTATATAAATTATTAGTATCGGCATATTTCTCAAACAATTTTAAAAAAGTTTGGCCGTCTCCGAATAACAAAATAAATGAACCCCTCACAGGGATCGATCCCACGACCTGTTTATTCGCGTTAAGACGTTCTACCCCATGGACCACAGCCTTTATTAAGGAAAAAGATTTCAAAGACAATCTGTGTGCAAAAAGTAAGTTGTTTTTTTTGGAAAATGAAAAATCTTTATTTATTCTCCTAAATCAATTTTTTCCCCTTCAAAGTAATTCCCTCCTGATAAAATACACTTATGCTAACGATTTTCCAAATCCTCGAAACATGACAAATAGTCTCTTTATGGCGCCCTCTTCGATTCAGCTTTTATCTCCTCAATCGACTCTAAACGCGTTCCCCGGAGTGGTCTCTTGAGTTTTTGGAATAGCCAGAAGTCACACGGAGCCAAATCAGAAGAATACGGTGGTTGCGGAACGATATGCGTCGAAGGAGCCATCTCCGACTCCATAAAGTATATATATTCTTGATCAGTGTCAACAGCCGACCTAGAGATTTCAAGTTTGGTGACAGTATTCGTGTAGGTCTTACGCAGACCAAGTTTGTTTTAGATTTTTGCCACGCCCCTTTCCGCCCCCAAGAACTGGAAAAGCCGTAATAATAGACCTAGTGCAATTTTGGTATGCATAATAATAATTATATTCTCAATGATTCCTGTGAATTTGGTTGAGATCGAATGAAAAACAAGGAAGTTATTAAAGAATCAATTTTATATGCAAAATTCACTTGCAGCTGCTCGTGCTTTGTTTGTTTAGTTGACTGTGACCATGTCGTTATATATTTGATTTATTTTTAAATATCTACAAATATACAAATTTCATTATATTTGTTTGGTATATATTTTGTCCAAATATCATTTAAGTTTTTTGTATTCTCTCGAAATGGATGACGGGTATCTCACGGTCGAGCACTTTCGACTTTAGCTTTCATACTTGTTTTGGTTTTTTTTAATGGAACATTTTTGTTAAATGTTTTAACTAAAATATACTGAATATATTACGAATAATTTAACTACATCTTATGCACGTCTTATTATTTAAAATATACAAAATCAACATAAAAGGTGTGATGGAAGAAAATAGCCCATGCGACATATACTTAATATTTTTAAGTCAAATAAAAAACTTTTTGAGAAAAAAGTGATACATAACGTTATACAATTAATTGCATCACAATTTTTGATCAAAGTTCTCCAAAATCAGCGATTTAGTCGATTTTCTGAATTTCTTGAAAACGAACAATTGTTCAAAATCAACCTTTGTACCAATTATACTATAGTGCTTATGAAAAGCTATGAGTTTAGATTTTTGAAAATTTAAAACAATTTTGTATATGTGGCACATATTTTTTTCGGTTTCAATACGTAGGAATGTACCATTCGACACTAGAGAATTGCCCATATTCCCCCCTAAGTCGAATTTCCCGGTGTCCGCTGTTTTCTATTTTGCCCCACAGTTGAACATAGAAAAAAAAACAGAATTTTCGAGCAATAGCTTATTGATACCATGCAACTATATCTGATTTATTTATTAACAGTTGTGAATTTATTGTACATTTTGTGTAAGTTGGCTTATAACAAATAAATCATTTATTTAAAAAAATTAAAATTATTATAAGCTATATAAGTTCATCAACAAATGCTGCTTCGAGTTCAGCAATATATTTATCATCATTATATTTACCTTTACTTATACAAATCATGGAGTTATCTCTATCATTTAAGTATAGGTTTTTCCGTTTTAAAGGTGTTTTCATTTTTTGATTATCATTACAAGTTTCTATTGCATAAAGATTTTCGGGATTATTAATATTGACTTGATTATCACGAGATCTTTGCATGTTCTTCATAGGCATTAAATTATTACTTTTTTGTATTTGCTCCAAAGCCACAAAATCACTACAGTGTTCGTTATTGGAAATCATAATAATCGATTCACCTTCTAATTGAAAGCTTCCAGAATCTTCGATAGGTTTTAAATCGTAAATGTGATTTAGAAAATTTTCTTTTTTTTGTGATTCAATTTCTCTAAATGCTATGTTCGGCATATTATCTATACAGAGCTGAAAACTTAAACTGTCTTTTTGTGAATGTAAAATTGTTTCAATTAACTCCATGATATGTTTCGAAATACTGCGTAATTTTAAACATGGATCTTTTCTGAAAGATTCATTTAATATATGTAAAATTATTTCAGTAGGTGGAGAATAACTAAGATTTCGAAATTTAATAAATGTGAATAAAGATTTATATATTTCCAATCGACACAGCCAGCCATTATAAGGATGTTGAAGAGTTGTAAGGTTCTCAAAAATAGTGATAGCGACCTCCAATATTGTATTGGTTAAACCCTATTAAAAATATCAAAAACAATATCACAAAATTCTGTCAAATACTTGCAATTCAAAATAAAATCGACATTAAAATAAAGCAATAATCATTTGAACCCACCTTTAATAAAGAAGACTTTAATATATATCCAACAGAAGCGACTAAAGTTTGAAGACATCGCAAGGCTTGTCGACAAGTTGAACCTTTGTTTTCGTCAATGTATATACCATCTTGAAAAGTTTGTGCAGAAATAATTGAATAAGATCCATTGCCTCTGTTTTTAAGTATAGGTTTGGACTGCAATAAGAAACATTAAATACATACATACAAAAAAATAAAAATATCTCTAAACTCACATTCGTTTGACTAATATTTATATCTTCGAGTATATTTTCAATAAGGTTATCTACCATTAAATCGTATCCGCTCCCCTCAACAAATATGGAAAGCCACAATATAATGACTTCATAAATATTGGATCTCAGATTACTAGAAATAAAAACAAAAATAAAATATGAAATTAAGTACTTTGCGAGTGCAAATGCACTCTATATTATCATATATGACCGGGTCCCATTTTCCTGCTTCCACATGAATATATGGCCAACGGTAAAATTTAGCAGGGAATAATCCACTATGAGCTGCTCCCCTATGGCCAAACGCTCAATTCAGACCTGTACTGCCAACAACTGGACCGCTTGAAAGCAGCACTCATGCAGAAGACCAATCCCACCAAACACACAGAAGAACCTTCCTGGCCGTCAATCCAGGCTTGGCCACCGTCTGGGCCGCTTCACCGCTTTTCGACCACGATCGTTTGCGTTAATTCGCGTGGCACCCATACATCTAGCTTCTTGGTGACTCAAATCTTTTTCAAATGGTTTATAACGGTTTGATGACTCATGGCCAGCTCTTGACCGATGCTACGGCTGCTACTATGCCGGTCTCTTTCGACCAATTCAGCGATTTTATCGCAATTTTCGATGACAGGCCTTCCGGAGCGTGGCGCATCTTCGACCACCTCTACACCAGAACGAAAACGTTGAAACCATCGTTGTGCGGTAGAAATGGAAACTGTTCGGGTCCATAAACTGCACAAATTTTATTGGCGACTTGAGATGCATTTTTGCCTTTATCGAAGTAGTACTGTAAAATATGCCGTATTTTCTCTTTATTTTGATCCATGTTTGCGACGAAGTTAAAAGAAACGACAATCAAACACGTGTTAGGGCGAAATGAGCTTTCCAAAAAGGTTAGCATGACCCGATGCGACGAATAAAACTAGAACTACGCGCTTTCAGCGCCAACTAGCGAAAATACCGCAAGACTTTTTTGACAACCTAATTTTTTGGGGGGGGTTTGGATAGGAATGGGAAAAAGTTTAATTGAAGAGTTGGTGCCAAATTCCAATAATTTGTTCATTAATATAGAGGAATTAAAGTAGCTTAAAATGGAAAAGATATTCTTTTCATTATCAGTCTGCCCACAATCGAAAATAATTTATGTCACAAAATACAAATAAAACCAATAAAAAAGGGAAATATCATAAATAAAACCAAATTCGGCCTAATTGTTCAATGTAATGAAATAAACTTTGCAAATCAAGAGCTTAAACAATAAATTATAAAACACTATGAAAAAAGAAAATCGAAAATACCTAAGTAATAATACCTGAGAAGCTGCTCTTCTTTAAATGAAATAAATAGTCAACACATCGCGTAAAATGAAGAAATCCTACCTGGCACAATCTTATTAAACGACTTCAATGTAATGATTACCATCTCGCTCGCACTCGCACGAGTGCCAAATTGTACCCACCCGTAAATACTCAATCGTAACAAATATACTCGAATGGCAAAAATACTCATGAGTAACGAGTATGCGCGGTGTGGTGTCTTGTTGCCGTTATCTGATATTCACATTGTGTAAAAATTGGAGCATCGCAGCTTTTACCGTTTAGGTTGTGCGTTAATAGTACTATAGTATATTATAGTATACAGTAATAGTACTATATTATTTTAAATTATTAGTATCGGCATATTTCTCAAACAATTTTAAAAAAGTTTGGCCGTCTCCGAATAACAAATAAATGAACCCCTCACAGGGATCGATCCCACGACCTGTTTATTCGCGTTAAGACGTTCTACCCCATGGACCACAGCCTTTATTAAGGAAAAAGATTTCAAAGACAATCTGTGTGCAAAAAGTAAGTTGTTTTTTTTGGAAAATGAAAAATCTTTATTTATTCTCCTAATCAATTTTTTCCCCTTCAAAGTATTCCCTCCTGATAAATACATTTGCTAACGATTTTCCAAATCCTGAAACATGACAAATAGTCTCTTTATGGCGCCCTCTTCGATTCAGCTTTTATTCCTCAATGATCTAAACGGTTCCCCGGGTGGTCTTTGAGTTTTTGGAATGCAGAAGTCACACGGAGAAATAGAAGAATGGTGGTTGGGAAGATATGCGTGAAGGAGCCATCTCCGACCCCATAAAGTTTTTTCTGATAGTGAACAGCCGACCTAGAGATTTAAGTTTGGTGAAGTTTCGTGTGGTTTAGCAGACAAGTTTGTTGATTTTGCACGCCCTTTCGCCCCCAAGAATGGAGCCGTAAAATGTGAATTTTGGTATGATTTTAATGATTTGTGGTTGAGTCGATGAAAAAGGAGTTAAAGATTTAATTATGGTGCTGTGCTTTGTTTGTTTAGTGATGTGACCATGTCGGTTTTTTGATTTTTTTTTTTAAAATTGAAATTATTTTTGTTGGTTTTTTTGTCATTTTAAGTTTTTTGTTCTGATGGAGAGGGTATCTCACGGTCGAGCACTTTGTTTAGCTTTCATACTTGTTGGTTTTTTTATGGAAATTTTTGTTATGTTTTAACTAAATATATGAATATATTACGAATATTTAATATCTTTACGTTTATATTTAAAATTACAAAATAAATAAAAGGGTGTGGAAGAAATAGCATGGAATTACTTATTTTTTAAGTCAAATAAACTTTTTGAGAAAAAGTGATAATGTTTATATCAAATTTTGTAAAGTTCTCAAAATAGCGATTTAGTGATTTTCTGATTTCTTGAAAACGAAAATTGTTCAAATCAATTTGTACCAATTTGTGTTTGAGTTGAGTTTAGATTTTTGTATTAAAATTGTATTGGGATTTTTCGGTTTGTAGTGGAATGTAATGAATAGAGCTTTCCCCCTGTCGAATTTCCGGTGTCCGTGTTTTCTTTTTGCCCCAGTTGAATAGAAAAAAAAATTTTGGAATGCTTTGATATAACTATATCTGATTTTATTCAGTTGTGAATTTTTTAATTGGAGGGGTTATAATTAATTTATTTTGTTAGATAAAAGTGAGTTCAGATTTATTCTTTTTTACCTTTTTCTTGGAGTTATTATTGAGGTTTTTCCGTTTTAAGGTGTTTTATGATTTCAAGTTTTATGTAAAGATTTGGGATTTTTTTATTGTTATAGAGATTTTGATGTTTTATAGGATTAAATTTTTTTTGTATTGCTCAAAGCAAATAAGTGTTGTTATTGGAATTATTCATTATTTAATTGAAGCTTCCAGAATCTCGAGGTTTTAATCGTATGTGATTTAGAAAATTTTCTTTTTTTGTGATTCAATTTCTTATGCTATGTTCGGCATATTATCTATACAGAGCTGAAAACTTAAACTGTCTTTTTGTGAATGTAATTTTTATTGATTTTGATTGGTTCTGGATTTTCTGAAAGATTCATTTAATATATGTAAAATTATTTCAGTAGGTGGAGAATAACTAAGATTTCGAAATTTAATAAATGTGAATAAAGATTTTATATTTCCAATCGTCACAGCCAGCCATTATAAGGATGTTGAAGAGTTGTAAGGTTCTAAAAATAGTGATAGCGACCTCCAATTTGTATTGGTTAAACCCTATTAAAGATATCAAAAGCAATATCACAAAATTCTGTCAAATACTTGAATTCAAAATAAAATCGACATTAAAATAAAGAATAATCTTTGAACCCACCTTTAATAAAAAGATTTAATATATATCCAACAGAAGGATAAGTTTGAAGACATCGAAGGCTTGTCGACAAGTTGAACCTTTGTTATCGTCAATGTATATACCATCTTGAAAAGTTTGTGCAGAAATATTGAATAAGATCATTGCCTTGTTTTTAAGTATAGGTTTGGACTGCAATAAGAAACATTAAATACATACATACAAAAAAATAAAAATATCTCTAAACTCACATTCGTTTGACTAATATTTATATCTTCGAGTATATTTTCAATAAGGTTATCTACCATTAAATCGTATCCGCTCCCCTCAACAAATATGGAAAGCCACAATATAATGACTTCATAAATATTGGATCTCAGATTACTAGAAATAAAAACAAAAATAAAATATGAAATTAAGTACTTTGCGAGTGCAAATGCACTCTATATTATCATATATGACCGGGTCCCATTTTCCTGCTTCCATATGAATATATGGCCAACGGTAAAATTTAGCAGGGAATAATCCACTATGAGCTGCTCCCCTATGGCCAAACGCTCAATTCAGACCTGTACTGCCAACAACTGGACCGCTTGAAGGCAGCACTCATGCAGAAGACCAATCCCACCAAACACACAGAAGAACCTTCCTGGCCGTCAATCCAGGCTTGGCCACCGTCTGGGCCGCTTCACCGCTTTTCGACCACGATCGTTTGCGTTAATTCGCGTGGCACCCATACATCTAGCTTCTTGGTGACTCAAATCTTCTTCAAATGGTTTATAACGGTTTGATGACTCATGGCCAGCTCTTGACCGATGCTACGGCTGCTACTATGCCGGTCTCTTTCGACCAATTCAGCGATTTTATCGCAATTTTCGATGACAGGCCTTCCGGAGCGTGGCGCATCTTCGACCACCTCTACACCAGAACGAAAACGTTGAAACCATCGTTGTGCGGTAGAAATGGAAACTGTATCGGGTCCATAAACTGCACAAATTTTATTGGCGACTTGAGATGCATTTTTGCCTTTATCGAAGTAGTACTGTAAAATATGCCGTATTTTCTCTTTATTTTGATCCATGTTTGCGACGAACGACTTAAAAGAAACGACAATCAAACACGTGTTAGCGCGCGAAATGAGCTTTCCAAAAAGGTATAGCATGACCCGATGCGACGAATAAAACTAGAACTACGCGCTTTCAGCGCCAACTAGCGAAAATACCGCAAGACTTTTTTGACAACCTAATATATACTTTATGGGGTCGGAGATGCCTACTGGCTTAAGTGTATTTTATCGGGAGGGGATTACTTTGAAGGGGATGAAATTGATTTAGGAGAATAAACAAATATTTTATTTTACAAAAAAATTCATTAATCTTACAGTATTATATTACGGAAAAACTTAATGTCCTGACAGGCATCGATAAATTTTCAAGGTACGCTCAAGTGAAAATTCTTCTGAGGACGTCATTGATAGAAATGTAATAGCTTTCGGACTACCTAAACTAGTAGTAATGAATAACGAAAGATTTATAAATTAAGCATCTATCAAGTTCAAGTTAGAGAACCAATAAAACACATCGGTTTTTACAACACTACCGTACTTTTCTATTAGCAATGACCAAATAGAACGATTCGATTCTAGACTTACGGAAATCCTTAGATGTCTCAAAAACGACCATGCGAACTTACCTTCCCGGATTTACTGTTTAAAGCGACCCAGGAATACAATCAATCTATACACTCAGTAACTAAAGAAAAACCCATAGAAACATTTTTCAGAAGTAACATTCGTAACACCCCAGAATCAATAGAAAATAAATGAGAAGAAATTAAAAATAAAATAATAGGTACACAAATATCCGATTTAAAGTATCACAACGAAAAAAGGACATACCCTGATTATAGGAAATAGGATAAGTTTACGTTAGAATCAACAAAAGACTAGGCTTAAAAATCTCTTCAAAATACAAAAAATAAATAGTTGCAGAAAACGGTAACCCTACCATTTAAACAAAATCAGGGAAAACAGTACATACGAATAATTTAAAAAATTAATTACTATTTAAAGATTGTTGTTTTTACCATCAAGTCTGGCAGCCATATAAGATTATATAACAACTCATAGCCATTAAAACCGGCTCCTCAGCTAATCAAAACAGCTTGTCAAAATTATAAACATAATCAACACTTAAAGATACGAAAAAGTACCACAAACATAATCCATAAATTCATCCCTTCCCAATCACCTCATTCCATTCATTAACTTAGAATTGTCGCAAGTCACAGACGACTTAAATATACAAGGACCAAATAACAGAAGAGCACGAAGATCAATAAATATGCTCGGCTCCGCTTGGAAGTGTTTAGCCGGAAGGCAGGACCACCATGATCATGAGAACTTACAAAACATGATTTACGCAATTAATTAACCAAGACGAACACATATAATTCCATAATATTGTCAAAAGTCGAATTCTAGTTAATTGAAGAGTTGGTGCCAAATTCCAATAATTTGTTCATTAATATAGAGGAATTAAAGTAGCTTAAAATGGAAAAGATATTCTTTTCATTATCAGTCTGCCCACAATCGAAAATAATTTATGTCACAAAATACAAATAAAACCAATAAAAAAGGGAAATATCATAAATAAAACAAAATTCGGCCTAATTGTTCAATGTAATGAAATAAACTTTGCAAATCAAGAGCTTAAACAATAAATTATAAAACACTATGAAAAAAGAAAATCGAAAATACCTAAGTAATAATACCTGAGAAGCTGCGCTTCTTTAAATGAAATAAATAGTCAACACATCGCGTAAAATGAAGAAATCCTACCTGGCACAATCTTATTAAACGACTTCAATGTAATGGTTACCATCTCGCTCGCACTCGCACGAGTGCCAAATTGTACCCACCCGTAAATACTCAATCGTAACAAATATACTCGAATGGCAAAAATACTCATGAGTAACGAGTATGCGCGGTGTGGTGTCTTGTTGCCGTTATCTGATATTCACATTGTGTAAAAATTGGAGCATCGCAGCTTTTACCGTTTAGGTTGTGCGTTAATAGTACTATAGTATATTATAGTATACAGTAATAGTACTATATATATTATATAAATTATTAGTATCGGCATATTTCTCAAACAATTTTAAAAAAGTTTGGCCGTCTCCGAATAACAAAATAAATGAACCCCTCACAGGGATCGATCCCACGACCTGTTTATTCGCGTTAAGACGTTCTACCCCATGACCACAGCCTTTATTAAGGAAAAGATTTCAAAGACAATCTGTGTGCAAAAAGTAGTTGTGAAGAAGGAAAAAAGAAAGAAGAAATACCGTTATACCTGAGAAGTGCGCTTCTTTAAATGAAATAAATAGTCAACACATCGCGTAAAATGAAGAAATCCTACCTGGCACAATCTTATTAAACGACTTCAATGTAATGATTACCATCTCGCTCGCACTCGCACGAGTGCCAAATTGTACCCACCCGTAAATACTCAATCGTAACAAATATACTCGAATGGCAAAAATACTCATGAGTAACGAGTGTGCGCGGTGTGGTGTCTTGTTGCCGTTATCTGATATTCACATTGTGTAAAAATTGGAGCATCGCAGCTTTTACCGTTTAGGTTGTGCGTTAATAGTACTATAGTATATTATAGTATACAGTAATAGTACTATATATATTATATAAATTATTAGTATCGGCATATTTCTCAAACAATTTTAAAAAAGTTTGGCCGTCTCCGAATAACAAAATAAATGAACCCCTCACAGGGATCGATCCCACGACCTGTTTATTCGCGTTAAGACGTTCTACCCCATGGACCACAGCCTTTATTAAGGAAAAAGATTTCAAAGACAATCTGTGTGCAAAAAGTAAGTTGTTTTTTTTGGAAAATGAAAAATCTTTATTTATTCTCCTAAATCAATTTTTTCCCCTTCAAAGTAATTCCCTCCTGATAAAATACACTTATGCTAACGATTTTCCAAATCCTCGAAACATGACAAATAGTCTCTTTATGGCGCCCTCTTCGATTCAGCTTTTATCTCCTCAATCGACTCTAAACGCGTTCCCCGGAGTGGTCTCTTGAGTTTTTGGAATAGCCAGAAGTCACACGGAGCCAAATCAGAAGAATACGGTGGTTGCGGAACGATATGCGTCGAAGGAGCCATCTCCGACCCCATAAAGTATATATATTCTTGATCAGTGTCAACAGCCGACCTAGAGATTTCAAGTTTGGTGACAGTATTCGTGTAGGTCTTACGCAGACCAAGTTTGTTTTAGATTTTTGCCACGCCCCTTTCCGCCCCCAAGAACTGGAAAAGCCGTAATAATAGACCTAGTGCAATTTTGGTATGCATAATAATAATTATATTCTCAATGATTCCTGTGAATTTGGTTGAGATCGAATGAAAAACAAGGAAGTTATTAAAGAATCAATTTTATATGCAAAATTCACTTGCAGCTGCTCGTGCTTTGTTTGTTTAGTTGACTGTGACCATGTCGGTATATATTTGATTTATTTTTAAATATCTACAAATATGCAAATTTCATTATATTTGTTTGGTATATATTTTGTCCAAATATCATTTAAGTTTTTTGTATTCTCTCGAAATGGATGACGGGTATCTCACGGTCGAGCACTTTCGACTTTAGCTTTCATACTTGTTTTGGTTTTTTTTAATGGAACATTTTTGTTAAATGTTTTAACTAAAATATACTGAATATATTACGAATAATTTAACTACATCTTATGCACGTCTTATTATTTAAAATATACAAAATCAACATAAAAGGTGTGATGGAAGAAAATAGCCCATGCGACATATACTTAATATTTTTAAGTCAAATAAAAAACTTTTTGAGAAAAAAGTGATACATAACGTTATACAATTAATTGCATCACAATTTTTGATCAAAGTTCTCCAAAATCAGCGATTTAGTTGATTTTCTGAATTTCTTGAAAACGAACAATTGTTCAAAATCAACCTTTGTACCAATTATAGTGCTTATGAAAAGCTATGAGTTTAGATTTTTGTAAATTTAAAACAATTTTGTATATGTGGCACATATTTTTTTCGGTTTGAATACGTAGGAATGTACCATTCGACACTAGAGAATTGCCCATATTCCCCCCTAAGTCGAATTTCCCGGTGTCCGCTGTTTTCTATTTTGCCCCACAGTTGAACATAGAAAAAAAAACAGAATTTTCGAGCAATAGCTTATTGATACCATGCAACTATATCTGATTTATTTATTAACAGTTGTGAATTTATTGTACATTTTGTGTAGGTTGGCTTATAACAAATAAATCATTTATTTAAAAAAATTAAAATTATTATAAGCTATATAAGTTCATCAACAAATGCTGCTTCGAGTTCAGCAATATATTTATCATCATTATATTTACCTTTACTTATACAAATCATGGAGTTATCTCTATCATTTAAGTATAGGTTTTTCCGTTTTAAAGGTGTTTTCATTTTTTGATTATCATTACAAGTTTCTATTGCATAAAGATTTTCGGGATTATTAATATTGACTTGATTATCACGAGATCTTTGCATGTTCTTCATAGGCATTAAATTATTACTTTTTTGTATTTGCTCCAAAGCCACAAAATCACTACAGTGTTCGTTATTGGAAATCATAATAATCGATTCACCTTCTAATTGAAAGCTTCCAGAATCTTCGATAGGTTTTAAATCGTAAATGTGATTTAGAAAATTTTCTTTTTTTTGTGATTCAATTTCTCTAAATGCTATGTTCGGCATATTATCTATACAGAGCTGAAAACTTAAACTGTCTTTTTGTGAATGTAAAATTGTTTCAATTAACTCCATGATATGTTTCGAAATACTGCGTAATTTTAAACATGGATCTTTTCTGAAAGATTCATTTAATATATGTAAAATTATTTCAGTAGGTGGAGAATAACTAAGATTTCGAAATTTAATAAATGTGAATAAAGATTTATATATTTCCAATCGACACAGCCAGCCATTATAAGGATGTTGAAGAGTTGTAAGGTTCTCAAAAATAGTGATAGCGACCTCCAATATTGTATTGGTTAAACCCTATTAAAAATATCAAAAACAATATCACAAAATTCTGTCAAATACTTGCAATTCAAAATAAAATCGACATTAAAATAAAGCAATAATCATTTGAACCCACCTTTAATAAAGAAGACTTTAATATATATCCAACAGAAGCGACTAAAGTTTGAAGACATCGCAAGGCTTGTCGACAAGTTGAACCTTTGTTTTCGTCAATGTATATACCATCTTGAAAAGTTTGTGCAGAAATAATTGAATAAGATCCATTGCCTCTGTTTTTAAGTATAGGTTTGGACTGCAATAAGAAACATTAAATACATACATACAAAAAAATAAAAATATCTCTAAACTCACATTCGTTTGACTAATATTTATATCTTCGAGTATATTTTCAATAAGGTTATCTACCATTAAATCGTATCCGCTCCCCTCAACAAATATGGAAAGCCACAATATAATGACTTCATAAATATTGGATCTCAGATTACTAGAAATAAAAACAAAAATAAAATATGAAATTAAGTACTTTGCGAGTGCAAATGCACTCTATATTATCATATATGACCGGGTCCCATTTTCCTGCTTCCACATGAATATATGGCCAACGGTAAAATTTAGCAGGGAATAATCCACTATGAGCTGCTCCCCTATGGCCAAACGCTCAATTCAGACCTGTACTGCCAACAACTGGACCGCTTGAAGGCAGCACTCATGCAGAAGACCAATCCCACCAAACACACAGAAGAACCTTCCTGGCCGTCAATCCAGGCTTGGCCACCGTCTGGGCCGCTTCACCGCTTTTCGACCACGATCGTTTGCGTTAATTCGCGTGGCACCCATACATCTAGCTTCTTGGTGACTCAAATCTTCTTCAAATGGTTTATAACGGTTTGATGACTCATGGCCAGCTCTTGACCGATGCTACGGCTGCTACTATGCCGGTCTCTTTCGACCAATTCAGCGATTTTATCGCAATTTTCGATGACAGGCCTTCCGGAGCGTGGCGCATCTTCGACCACCTCTACACCAGAACGAAAACGTTGAAACCATCGTTGTGCGGTAGAAATGGAAACTGTATCGGGTCCATAAACTGCACAAATTTTATTGGCGACTTGAGATGCATTTTTGCCTTTATCGAAGTAGTACTGTAAAATATGCCGTATTTTCTCTTTATTTTGATCCATGTTTGCGACGAACGACTTAAAAGAAACGACAATCAAACACGTGTTAGCGCGCGAAATGAGCTTTCCAAAAAGGTATAGCATGACCCGATGCGACGAATAAAACTAGAACTACGCGCTTTCAGCGCCAACTAGCGAAAATACCGCAAGACTTTTTTGACAACCTAATATATACTTTATGGGGTCGGAGATGCCTACTTCTGTCTGTTACATACATTTTCTGTTCGCACTAAGTTATAATACCCTTCTACCCTATGGGTAGCGGGTATAAAAATTTACTAACACACATATACAAATTCAGTGAACAAAGGAAATCCAAATTTTAATTAAACTTCAATTTACCTGTTGTATTAACTAATTTTTAAATTCAGTCAGTGGTAAAAGAGAAAAAATATTTAAAGGATACTGAAAATTTACCTGTATTAATTTTAAATTAATACCTGTATTAAATTTAATTGAAGAGTTGGTGCCAAATTCCAATAATTTGTTCATTAATATAGAGGAATTAAAGTAGCTTAAAATGGAAAAGATATTCTTTTCATTATCAGTCTGCCCACAATCGAAAATAATTTATGTCACAAAATACAAATAAAACCAATAAAAAAGGGAAATATCATAAATAAAACCAAATTCGGCCTAATTGTTCAATGTAATGAAATAAACTTTGCAAATCAAGAGCTTAAACAATAAATTATAAAACACTATGAAAAAAGAAAATCGAAAATACCTAAGTAATAATACCTGAGAAGCTGCTCTTCTTTAAATGAAATAAATAGTCAACACATCGCGTAAAATGAAGAAATCCTACCTGGCACAATCTTATTAAACGACTTCAATGTAATGATTACCATCTCGCTCGCACTCGCACGAGTGCCAAATTGTACCCACCCGTAAATACTCAATCGTAACAAATATACTCGAATGGCAAAAATACTCATGAGTAACGAGTATGCGCGGTGTGGTGTTTGTTGCCGTTATCTGTATTCACATTGTGTAAAATTGGAGATCGCAGCTTTTACCGTTTAGGTTGTGCGTTAATAGTATATAGTATATTATAGTATACAGTAATATATATATATATTATATATAGTATCGGCATATTTCTCAAACAATTTTAAAAAGTTTGGCCGTCTCCGAATAACAAAATAAATGAACCCCTCACAGGGATCGATCCCACGACCTGTTTATTCGCGTTAAGACGTTCTACCCCATGGACCACAGCCTTTATTAAGGAAAAAGATTTCAAAGACAATCTGTGTGCAAAAAGTAAGTTGTTTTTTTTGGAAAATGAAAAATCTTTATTTATTCTCCTAAATCAATTTTTTCCCCTTCAAAGTAATTCCCTCCTGATAAAATACACTTATGCTAACGATTTTCCAAATCCTCGAAACATGACAAATAGTCTCTTTATGGCGCCCTCTTCGATTCAGCTTTTATCTCCTCAATCGACTCTAAACGCGTTCCCCGGAGTGGTCTCTTGAGTTTTTGGAATAGCCAGAAGTCACACGGAGCCAAATCAGAAGAATACGGTGGTTGCGGAACGATATGCGTCGAAGGAGCCATCTCCGACCCCATAAAGTATATATATTCTTGATCAGTGTCAACAGCCGACCTAGAGATTTCAAGTTTGGTGACAGTATTCGTGTAGGTCTTACGCAGACCAAGTTTGTTTTAGATTTTTGCCACGCCCCTTTCCGCCCCCAAGAACTGGAAAAGCCGTAATAATAGACCTAGTGCAATTTTGGTATGCATAATAATAATTATATTCTCAATGATTTCTGTGAATTTGGTTGAGATCGAATGAAAAACAAGGAAGTTATTAAAGAATCAATTTTATATGCAAAATTCACTTGCAGCTGCTCGTGCTTTGTTTGTTTAGTTGACTGTGACCATGTCGGTATATATTTGATTTATTTTTAAATATCTACAAATATGCAAATTTCATTATATTTGTTTGGTATATATTTTGTCCAAATATCATTTAAGTTTTTTGTATTCTCTCGAAATGGATGACGGGTATCTCACGGTCGAGCACTTTCGACTTTAGCTTTCATACTTGTTTTGGTTTTTTTTAATGGAACATTTTTGTTAAATGTTTTAACTAAAATATACTGAATATATTACGAATAATTTAACTACATCTTATGCACGTCTTATTATTTAAAATATACAAAATCAACATAAAAGGTGTGATGGAAGAAAATAGCCCATGCGACATATACTTAATATTTTTAAGTCAAATAAAAAACTTTTTGAGAAAAAAGTGATACATAACGTTATACAATTAATTGCATCACAATTTTTGATCAAAGTTCTCAAAAATCAGCGATTTAGTTGATTTTCTGAATTTCTTGAAAACGAACAATTGTTCAAAATCAACCTTTGTACCAATTATAGTGCTTATGAAAAGCTATGAGTTTAGATTTTTGTAAATTTAAAACAATTTTGTATACGTGGCACATATTTTTTTCGGTTTGAATACGTAGGAATGTACCATTCGACACTAGAGAATTGCCCATATTCCCCCCTAAGTCGAATTTCCCGGTGTCCGCTGTTTTCTATTTTGCCCCACAGTTGAACATAGAAAAAAAAACAGAATTTTCGAGAATAGCTTATTGATACCATCAACTATATCTGATTTATTTATTAACAGTTGTGAATTTATTGTACATTTTGTGTAGGTTGGCTTATAACAAATAAATCATTTATTTAAAAAAATTAAAATTATTATAAGCTATATAAGTTCATCAACAAATGCTGCTTCGAGTTCAGCAATATATTTATCATCATTATATTTACCTTTACTTATACAAATCATGGAGTTATCTCTATCATTTAAGTATAGGTTTTTCCGTTTTAAAGGTGTTTTCATTTTTTGATTATCATTACAAGTTTCTATTGCATAAAGATTTTCGGGATTATTAATATTGACTTGATTATCACGAGATCTTTGCATGTTCTTCATAGGCATTAAATTATTACTTTTTTGTATTTGCTCCAAAGCCACAAAATCACTACAGTGTTCGTTATTGGAAATCATAATAATCGATTCACCTTCTAATTGAAAGCTTCCAGAATCTTCGATAGGTTTTAAATCGTAAATGTGATTTAGAAAATTTTCTTTTTTTTGTGATTCAATTTCTCTAAATGCTATGTTCGGCATATTATCTATACAGAGCTGAAAACTTAAACTGTCTTTTTGTGAATGTAAAATTGTTTCAATTAACTCCATGATATGTTTCGAAATACTGCGTAATTTTAAACATGGATCTTTTCTGAAAGATTCATTTAATATATGTAAAATTATTTCAGTAGGTGGAGAATAACTAAGATTTCGAAATTTAATAAATGTGAATAAAGATTTATATAT
Organism: Drosophila formosana; assembly: GCA_035045625.1. Lineage (NCBI taxonomy): Eukaryota > Metazoa > Arthropoda > Insecta > Diptera > Drosophilidae > Drosophila > Drosophila formosana. The sequence continues at coordinate 29,750 of JAWNOW010000440.1, forward strand.
TTCCAATCGACACAGCCAGCCATTATAAGGATGTTGAAGAGTTGTAAGGTTCTCAAAAATAGTGATAGCGACCTCCAATATTGTATTGGTTAAACCCTATTAAAAATATCAAAAACAATATCACAAAATTCTGTCAAATACTTGCAATTCAAAATAAAATCGACATTAAAATAAAGCAATAATCATTTGAACCCACCTTTAATAAAGAAGACTTTAATATATATCCAACAGAAGCGACTAAAGTTTGAAGACATCGCAAGGCTTGTCGACAAGTTGAACCTTTGTTTTCGTCAATGTATATACCATCTTGAAAAGTTTGTGCAGAAATAATTGAATAAGATCCATTGCCTCTGTTTTTAAGTATAGGTTTGGACTGCAATAAGAAACATTAAATACATACATACAAAAAAATAAAAATATCTCTAAACTCACATTCGTTTGACTAATATTTATATCTTCGAGTATATTTTCAATAAGGTTATCTACCATTAAATCGTATCCGCTCCCCTCAACAAATATGGAAAGCCACAATATAATGACTTCATAAATATTGGATCTCAGATTACTAGAAATAAAAACAAAAATAAAATATGAAATTAAGTACTTTGCGAGTGCAAATGCACTCTATATTATCATATATGACCGGGTCTCATTTTCCTGCTTCCACATGAATATATGGCCAACGGTAAAATTTAGCAGGGAATAATCCACTATGAGCTGCTCCCCTATGGCCAAACGCTCAATTCAGACCTGTACTGCCAACAACTGGACCGCTTGAAGGCAGCACTCATGCAGAAGACCAATCCCACCAAACACACAGAAGAACCTTCCTGGCCGTCAATCCAGGCTTGGCCACCGTCTGGGCCGCTTCACCGCTTTTCGACCACGATCGTTTGCGCCTTACGTTATCGTAAGTGACCCACTTTTCATCGCCAGTCACCATACGTTTCAAAAACGGTTTTTTTTTGTTAGAGTTCGTGAATTTTTTTGCGTCAATTCGCGTGGCACCCATACATCTAGCTTCTTGGTGACTCAAATCTTCTTCAAATGGTTTATAACGGTTTGATGACTCATGGCCAGCTCTTGACCGATGCTACGACTGCTACTATGCCGGTCTCTTTCGACCAATTCAGCGATTTTATCGCAATTTTCGATGACAGGCCTTCCGGAGCGTGGCGCATCTTCGACCACCTCTACACCAGAACGAAAACGTTGAAACTATCGTTGTGGGGTAGAAATGGAAACTGTATCGGGTCCATAAACTGCACAAATTTTATTGGCGACTTGAGATGCATTTTTGCCTTTATCGAAGTAGTACTGTAAAATATGCCGTATTTTCTCTTTATTTTGCTCCATATTTGCGACGCTATAACTCACGAACGACTTAAAAGAAACGACAATCAAACACGTGTTAGCGCGCGAAATGAGCTTTCCAAAAAGGTATAGCATGACCCGATGCGACGAATAAAACTAGAACTACGCGCTTTCAGCGCCAACTAGCGAAAATACCGCAAGACTTTTTTGACAACCTAATATATACTTTATGGGGTCGGAGATGCCTACTTCTGTCTGTTACATACATTTTCTGTTCGCACTAAGTTATAATACCCTTCTACCCTATGGGTAGCGGGTATAAAAATTTACTAACACACATATACAAATTCAGTGAACAAAGGAAATCCAAATTTTAATTAAACTTCAATTTACCTGTTGTATTAACTAATTTTTAAATTCAGTCAGTGGTAAAAGAGAAAAAATATTTAAAGGATACTGAAAATTTACCTGTATTAATTTTAAATTGATTAAATTGTATGTTTATGACCTTGTGGTAAATGTATACATATGTATAACAAAAAGGGTTTTTGCAGATATCTGTAATTTCCGGAAATTCCATAAAAAAGTCAGTGCAAAGCATGCAAAAGGCACTCATAAAATAGAACCGCGAACAGCTGCGTCGCGACGCAAAATCATTTACGATCAAGAAAGGAGGTGGGGTAAAAACACTCGAATACTTGCCCAACCATTCGAATCATTGTCGACATATTCGGGTGGATTTCGAATTTTGTCACAAGTGTACGAATGATCGGTTGCCGAAATGCAAGACACTCGTCAAGCACAAGTGTTTGAATCACGAGTATCAAATTGATTCGGTCCCGAAAAGGCACACACAAGTTGTGACCGAGTGGCCGAAGCGCAAGCACTCGCAATACTCGAGGCAATAATGTGTGTGTGTCTTGAATTTTGCTTAAGGGTGCGAGTAGTATCGCAACACAAAATTTCATGAGTGTGAGTTGTTGACCAAAAACAACTACCTTTGACGTTCTCTGCTGAAACCCCAATCTTGCGATTCCTACGGGACCCTCCGAAATAGAAGGAACAAGCCAGCTACTGGCTTTAAAATCAATAAAACAGCAAAACTCTGACTCACATAACCCCATTCATAAATCATACCTCACCTTCATTCAAGTATTCAATCGTGTTATTTGTATTTTTCCATTCACGTGTGGTAAGAATAGTCAAAAATAAATGCAGGCAGATTTGTCCGAAGCAATGGCAGTATTAGGAATTGCAGGCCCTAGCCGTGAGAAAAGCTTTCCAACCTGAGCCAGTACTCCCATAGCCACTCCAGAATTAAAGGTGATCTCTGATTAGGGACACCCTCCTAGGAGGTCAAGTGTTTTGACAAGCATAAGGTGTAGAATCAGAAGAACACCTTTCAGACATACCATTCATAAGTTCCTCCCAGAATGCAGAGCTTGAGAAAGTACCCGAAGTCACTTGCCTAATTAAAGAATTCTCAGGAGACAGAACTTCATTGGGATCTTCGAAGAAAAATGCCGACAGAATTATGGCTATATTCGCAGGACAAGAGCAAACGCATAGATACTATTTAGTTACGTTAGCTGTACGAACGAAAATAGTAAGCGAATCGGAGACTGTGTTGGAATCCTACAATACTCCGTTGAACTGGAGAGCTATTTCCAAATGCAGATAAGCGAGATCTAAAGACTCCGAGTATCAATTGTTCTCTTTAACACAGGGTAGATTATCCATTATGAATATTACCAAGCCGTGTACCATCAACTTTTCTTGATACCTAATCGAGTTAGTCTACAAGAAGATCGGATAAGTAGAACAAAAATTATTTGTTAAATTATGTATCAAAATAAATATGCCCAATGCACATGGATGTTTTAAGTGTGTGTATGACCTAGAGATGTCAAATTTGGTGACAGTAATCGTGTAGGTCTGACGCAGATCAAGTTTGTTTTAGATTTTTGCCACGGCCCTTTCCGCCCCCAAAAATTGGAAAAGCCGTAATAATGGACCTATGCATAATAATAATTTTTGTCTTAATGACTCCTGTGAATTTGGTTCGAATCGAATAAAAAACAAGGAAGTTATTAAAAAATCAATTTTATATGCAAAGCTCGCGCTTTGTTTGTTTAGTTGACAGTGTGACCATGTCAGTATGTTATGGATTTTTAGTTATTTGTTTTTCTCTCTAAATGGGTTGCGGGTATCATACGGTCGAGCTGTCTTTCTCGACTCTAGCTTTCTTACTTGTTTAGTTTAAACCGTTCCTCACTACCATATTTCCAATGTAGAACGAAGGACGGAAGACGTCTCAATTTCTTAATAGACACTGGTTCCAATCAGAACTACATTCAACCCTAATTAATAGAAACCCCAAAGTCAAATAACGGAACTTTTTTTGCAAACTCAATAGGTGGCCAAATAGCAATTACTCACCACACTTTCTTAAATCTCTTCGGTCTTCACGACATTCCAATCAGATTCTTTCTTCTACCAACTCTAAAAACATTCCATGTTATCCTTGGCAACGACACCATGAAACAACTTAATGTTGTTATCGATGTCAGAAATTACATTCTTAGAGTAAATGGTAATAGACAATTCCGCATAAAACAGCTTGCAGCTCAATCAGTTAATAATATAAATATCCGTACCGACCATATGTCCGAAAACCAGAAGACAACTATAAACAATCTTGCAGCAAGTTATAGGAAACTATTCGCAGAACCAGACGAAAAACTGACGGACTCCACGAAAGTAGTCGGAGAAATTCTAACTTCAACCGATAGAGCAATTCACACCAAATATTATCCATACCCTATATCGCCAAAACAAGAAGTCGAAAGAGATGTTAGACGATGGTATTATCAGGGCTTCTAGATCCCCGTATAACGCTCCGGCCTGGGTGACACCAAAGAAAGTAGACGGTTCAGAGAAAAGAAAGTACAAAATCGTGATTGATTTCCGTAAATTAAATGCGGAAACAATCTCTGATTGATACCCAATGCCGGAGAAAGGAGCATTTGCGTCAACGGAGGTAAGTATTCTTAAAAATAACATTGGAAAAATCTGTTATGTCTACATAGACGATATAATCGTGTTTAGCAAAACAGAAGAGGAACACACAAACCATTTAGAACAAGTATTCGAAACATTACAGAATACTCATATGAAAATCCAAATGGATAAGTGCGAATTGTGTAAGAAACAAGTCAACTTCTCAGGTTTCATAATATCCGAAAAAAGGCGTTAAAAAGAGGCGTAAAAAAAGGAGAATAAAGTTAGAGCAATTTCCGAGTTTCCCATACCCACTTCTCTTAAAGAATTGAGGTTGTTCTTAGGGTCTGCATAGTCTAAGAACATACTTATATGGTACAGCGAAGGTAGTAATCTACACAGATCACCAACCTCTCACTTTTGCCTTAAGCAATTAGAACCATAACGGTAAGCTTAAGCGTTGGAAAAGTTACTTGGAAGAATTTAACTACGAGTTAAAATACAAACCAGGTACTTCTAACGTAATAGCGAATGCATTGTATAGCACACCAGCAAAATACGTAAATACCCTATGCTCCTCAACAACAGAAAGTCCGATCACATAATAAAAATACCATTATACACAGAGAAAGAGCTAATCGAAATAATGAAACAAAGATTAGACCCTAACATACTAAACGGAATTCATACTTCCGAAAATATCATGGGGAAGATCCAAAACTTCTACCCATTACACTTTAACTCGTATAAAATTCGATTTGCACAGAGTATAGTAAAAGATGCTACTTCGGAAGGTAAACAAAATTACATAATTGTACAGTAACATAAAATAGCGCATCGCAACGCCAAAAAAACAAAGAACAAATCCTCAGGAAAATTTTCTTTCCTCAAATGAATAAAAAAAAATCACCGCAATAGCCAATCCCTCAATATCACGAACATCTTATCCAAATCGATATTTACTACTGTGGGCAAAAAGTAAGATGAATTTTAAAAATATAAATTTAAAATTCTCGGGCTTAACATTTCAGACAAAGAGCACGTCAAAGTCGATCAAAAATCAAGGTCAAGATGACAGTTTTTTTCGATTTTCGTGATGTGGAGCTCTATGAATTCCATCCATCTCGCCAAACTGTTAATAAGGAATATTATTTGACAGTTATGCATCGTTTCCGTGAAGCAATTCGTCTAAAAAGACCAGAATTATGGGCACCGTCTAACACTGCACTCATTCTTCGTGATCATTTCGCCCAGAATTCGACGCATATCGTTCCGCAACCACCATATTCTCCTGATTTGACTCAGTGTGACTTCTGGCTATTCCTAAAACTCAGGAGATCCCATCGCGGAAAGCGTTTCGAGTCGATTGAGGAAATAAAAGCTGAATTGTAGAGGGCGATCATGGCTATACCGTAAAGGGACTATTTGGCACGTTTTGAGGATTTAAAAAAACGTTGGCTTAAGTGTATTTTATCGGGAGGGGATTACTTTGAAGGGGATGAAATTGATTTAGGAGAATAAACAAATATTTCATTTTACAAAAAAATTCATTAGTCTTACAGTATTATATTACGGAAAAACTTAATGTCCTGACAGGCATCGATAAATTTTCAAGGTACGCTCAAGTGAAAATTCTTCTGAGGACGTCATTGATAGAAATGTAATAGCTTTCGGACTACCTAAACTAGTAGTAATGAATAACGAAAGATTTATAAATTAAGCATCTATCAAGTTCAAGTTAGAGAACCAATAAAACACATCGGTTTTTACAACACTACCGTACTTTTCTATTAGCAATGACCAAATAGAACGATTCGATTCTAGACTTACGGAAATCCTTAGATGTCTCAAAAACGACCATGCGAACTTACCTTCCCGGATTTACTGTTTAAAGCGACCCAGGAATACAATCAATCTATACACTCAGTAACTAAAGAAAAACCCATAGAAACATTTTTCAGAAGTAACATTCGTAACACCCCAGAATCAATAGAAAATAAATGAGAAGAAATTAAAAATAAAATAATAGGTACACAAATATCCGATTTAAAGTATCACAACGAAAAAAGGACATACCCTGATTATAGGAAATAGGATAAGTTTACGTTAGAATCAACAAAAGACTAGGCTCAAAAATCTCTTCAAAATACAAAAAATAAATAGTTGCAGAAAACGGTAACCCTACCATTTAAACAAAATCAGGGAAAACAGTACATACGAATAATTTAAAAAATTAATTACTATTTAAAGATTGTTGTTTTTACCATCAAGTCTGGCAGCCATATAAGATTATATAACAACTCATAGCCATTAAAACCGGCTCCTCAGCTAATCAAAACAGCTTGTCAAAATTATAAACATAATCAACACTTAAAGATACGAAAAAGTACCACAAACATAATCCATAAATTCATCCCTTCCCAATCACCTCATTCCATTCATTAACTTAGAATTGTCGCAAGTCACAGACGACTTAAATATACAAGGACCAAATAACAGAAGAGCACGAAGATCAATAAATATGCTCGGCTCCGCTTGGAAGTGTTTAGCCGGAAGGCAGGACCACCATGATCATGAGAACTTACAAAACATGATTTACGCAATTAATTAACCAAGACGAACACATATAATTCCATAATATTGTCAAAAGTCGAATTCTAGTTAATTGAAGAGTTGGTGCCAAATTCCAATAATTTGTTCATTAATATAGAGGAATTAAAGTAGCTTCAAATGGAAAAGATATTCTTTTCATTATCAGTCTGCCCAGAATCGAAAATAATTTATGTCACAAAATACAAATAAAACCAATAAAAAAGGGAAATATCATAAATAAAACAAAATTCGGCCTAATTGTTCAATGTAATGAAATAAACTTTGCAAATCAAGAGCTTAAACAATAAATTATAAAACACTATGAAAAAAGAAAATCGAAAATACCTAAGTAATAATACCTGAGAAGCTGCGCTTCTTTAAATGAAATAAATAGTCAACACATCGCGTAAAATGAAGAAATCCTACCTGGCACAATCTTATTAAACGACTTCAATGTAATGGTTACCATCTCGCTCGCACTCGCACGAGTGCCAAATTGTACCCACCCGTAAATACTCAATTGTAACAAATATACTCGAATGGCAAAAATACTCATGAGTAACGAGTATGCGCGGTGTGGTGTCTTGTTGCCGTTATCTGATATTCACATTGTGTAAAAATTGGAGCATCGCAGCTTTTACCGTTTAGGTTGTGCGTTAATAGTACTATAGTATATTATAGTATACAGTAATAGTACTATATATATATTATATATATTATTAGTATCGGCATATTTCTCAAACAATTTTAAAAAAGTTTGGCCGTCTCCGAATAACAAAATAAATGAACCCCTCACAGGGATCGATCCCACGACCTGTTTATTCGCGTTAAGACGTTCTACCCCATGGACCACAGCCTGTATTAAGGAAAAAGATTCCAAAGACAATCTGTGTGCAAAAAGTAAGTTGTTTTTTTTTTTGGAAAATGAAAAATCTTTATTTATTCTCCTAAATCAATTTTTTCCCCTTCAAAGTAATTCCCTCCTGATAAAATACACTTATGCTAACGATTTTCCAAATCCTCGAAACATTACAAATAGTCTCTTTATGGCGCCCTCTTCGATTCAGCTTTTATATCCTCAATCGACTCTAAACGCGTTCCCCGGAGTGGTCTCTTGAGTTTTTGGAATAGCCAGAAGTCACACGGAGCCAAATCAGAAGAATACGGTGGTTGCGGAACGATATGCGTCGAATTTTTGGCGAAATGATCACGAAGAACGAGTGCAGTATGAGACGGTGCAATTTCGTGATGCAAAAACCAAGAGTTATTGACCCATAATTCTGGTCTTATTAGACGAATTGCTTCCGCAAACGACACATAACGTTCAAATAATATTCCTTGTTAACAGTTTGGCGAGGTGGAAGGAATTCATAGTACACCACATCACGAATATCGAAAAAAAACTGTCATCTTGACCTTGATTTTTTATCGACTTTGACGTGCTCTTTTCCGTTTGGCCATGCACCTCTTTGAAGTCTTGGTACCACTTATAAACATTTTTCTGGGACATGGTGGAATCAACAAATGCCTTCCGCAACATCCTCAACGTTTCCGCAGCCGAAATTTCCTCAAACATTATTTAGTACAACATAATTTTCAGCGACACTTAGACCGTTTATCAAAGCTAAGGACGTGTTTTTTTCAAAACTGGCATATGTGGTTTCTCATCAGGAACTAGAATAGTTTAAATCGAAACAGATCTTCTACAGTTATTATCATGATTGGAAGCTGAAAAAAGGAGTACTTCCATGTTTCCGATCTATGCACCCGATCGACTATCGTTGTTAAACTCCTAGAACGAATTGGCGAAAAGTGGTCTTGCTAAAATAACCCTAAAACAAACTTAATCTACCTAGAACCCACACGAGCATTGTCGCCAGTTTTCTCCTGCTCTTATTAGTCTCTGTTTGTTGACACTGATTAAGAATATATGTATATTATATGTGTGTACTATAACACATATAATATATGTATGTACATAGTACAGGGAGGGTCACCCAGAAAAAAATATACTTACTAAAACTTTTGTTGAGATCCATCAAGTAATGACCCTTTTGTGCACTGAAACGCTGCCAGTAGGAGTTCTGTTATTAATCGAAAATGCATCCTTAGTTGAGTATGACAGCTTCATGCAAAAAAAAAACAAAATTTTATTTTTCAACAAAATGTTAACAAAAAACAAGTAAGAAAGCTACAGTCGAGAGTGCTCGACCGTATGATACCCGCAACCCATTTCGAGAGAGAACAAAAAACTTAAATATTTTAACAAAAAATATACCAAGTATACTAAAACTTTTTTTTTTTTTTATATATATATTTGAAAATAGCGGGTAAAAATCCACAACACCGTTATGGTCACACTGTCAACTAAACAAACAAAGCGCGGGCAGCTGCAAGTGAATTATGCATATAAAATTGATTCTTTAATAACTTCTTTGTTTTTCATTCGATCTCAACCAAATTCACAGGAGTCATTGAGAATATAATTATTATTATGCATACCAAAATGCAATCCAACTTTTGAAGAATACTGTCCCCAAATTTGATAGCTGTAGCTCTTATAGTTTCTGAGATCTACGAGGGTGGTCCGATAAGTACTTAGCCTCCCCGCCCGATGGCGTTACTATCGTAAGAGAAATTTAGTATTGTGTAGTACATTCTCTTAGACGGCTACTGTCAAAATTTCAGCCGAATCGGACGCGTAGTTTTGTTTTGACTACGTGTGGAATGGGACGTGTCCGCGAATTTTAGAAAAATGGAGAAAGTGCAATATCGGTCTGTGATTCGATTCTTGTTTTTGGAACGGAAATCGCGTAGCAAAATCAAAGAGCGCTTGGATGCTGTGTACGGTGACTCTTCTCCTTTGATGGCGACCGTAAAAAATTGGTTCAACGAGTTTCAACGTGGTCGCACGTCGGTTTTTGATGAGCCACGCCCAGGTGCCCCAAAAACGGTTACCACTGAGGATAACGTGACAAAAATCCACGATCTCGTATTGGCAGACCGCCGATTGAAGATGCGCCAGATATCTGAGACAGTAGGCATCTCAAAAGACCGCGAGGGTCATATCCTGCATGAAATTTTGGGCATAAGAAAGCAGTCGGCGCGATGGGTGCCGGGTTTGCTCACTTCGGACAACAAACGCAACCGTGAGACCACTTCAAAGCCACGGCCAAATTGTTCGAATTGGGCTACGAACTGCTACCCCATCTACCATATTCTCTAGATTTGGCCCCCCAAACTTGAAAAAGTCACTCGCTGGACAGAAATTTGCGTCGAATGAAGAGGTCGTCGCCGCCACAGAGGCCTATTTTGAAGACCTCGAGAAAACGTATTTTTCAGACGGGTTAAAAAAGTTGGAGCATCGCTGGGTCAAGTGTATCGCCTATGTTGAGAAATAAATAGCCACTTTTCCAAAATTTTCGTTTTTTTTTTGGAGGCTAAGTAAGTAAGTAAGTAAGTAAGTACTAAGTACACCCTCGTAGGTGTTCATACAGACGGACATGGCTATATCGTCTCGGCTGTTGACGCTGATCAAGAATATATGTGGTCGGAGATGCATCCTTCTGCCTGTTACATACATTTTCTGTTGGCACTAAGTTATAATACCCTTCTACCCTATGGGTAGCGGGTATAAATAATGTTCGAAAAGTCCCCTTTTGTAATCAAATTAAGTTTGTTGCAAAAGCCTGTAAAAGCTACTCAATGAAGTAATTATTATAAAAATAACAATTACAATTGAATTGAAAGCATTACTAATGAACTACATTACTAATGAAGCCTAAGCAATATAACCTGATTTTGTTCAATATAATTGTTCCTAAAAAAATTCCCAATTTTTAACTATTACTATTTTTACTAATTTATTATTTTTTCATTAAGAATTTTTGATTACTATAATTTAATTTTTGGTCATTAGAGAGATAATTAATTATTATTGTGTTTACCAATATTTTATCCTGTCGATCTGTCTGTATGAACACCCATATCTCAGACAGGCGGCAATGACAATTTCACCTCGGATGTTAAAGCCGATCAAGCAAGTAAAGCACACATATTCGGAGATGTTTTTTTCTGCCTGTTAAACAAATTTCATGCTGCCACTAGTTAGTAATACACTTCCCAAATTGTTATCTATATACCCATACGATAAGAAATTCGCAGTGAGATGCAATACTGCTATGTCTGACGATTACACAATTGGAACTAGCGCTATACGTTCTCTACATAGCATACATCCCAACAAGCAGACTACTAATAATATCTACCTTTGCCGATGATACAGCTATTCTCAGCCGTTTCAAGATTCCCATCCAAGCATCAGCGCAACTGGCTTTTCATCTAGTCGAAGTGGAAAAGTGGTTATCTAACTGGCGAATAAAAGTAAATGAACAAAAATTCAAGCATGTTACGCTTATCCTAGGCGAAATTGCCCATTGCTCAGACTAAACAATTCCGCACTTCCGCAAGCGAACAACGTGACGTATTTAATAGTACACCTCGACAGACGACTCACTTGGCGAAGGCACAACGAAGCCAAAATAACACAATTAGTCTTAGTCTTGAATAAAGGGTCCTGCTTTACAATCCCGTAATTAAACCTATCTGGACCTATGGCTCCCAGTTATTGGGGAACGCTAGTAGTAGCAATATTGATATTGTCCAGCGAGCTCAATCAAAGATCCTGAGAACCATCACCGGGGCACTGTGGTACGTTCTCAACGAAAACATACATCATGACCTCAATATTCAACCAGTCAGAGATGTAATAGCTGAACAGAAAGAGAAGTATCACTGCAAGCTTTCCTCGCATCCTAACCCCCTCGCTCGGGGGCTAACACGGCTGTGCAACTTCTCCCATATTTGTCGTAATGATCTACCAAACCAGCGATATAATCTAAAGACGTGCAACCCTAAAATAGTTCATTTGAATTGTTAGTTAATGTTTAGTTATAAGATTTGATATTTGATTGCTAGTCTCAACTTAAGAGAAAATCCAATAAATAAAAGCAAAATCGAAATTACACACCACGAGCCCTTAATTTTTATGTTCTAGCTTTATGAACACAATTCACTTACGGTAAAAATCCTGATTACTAAGTGTATGTGTGATTGTGACAAATCGTCTTGTTTTATTTTCAGAGCTCGCAAATAACAATTGACTGTCCTTCATTGTCCGAATATAAGTCTTATTTACAGACTTTTTGAGCAAACGAATAACCATAATTTTTGTTTCTCCTTTGATGGCCTATTGGAAGCGAGCAACGAAATTATTTTTTTTTTATACCCTGTACCCACTGAACACGGAAAAAGGGTACACGAGTTTTGTGTAAATGCCAACAGACAGAAGGAAATATTTCCGACCTAATAAAGTATACATATATATTCTTAATCAGCATGAGCAGCCGATTTTATTTAGCCACGCCCGTCTATCTGTCCGTGTAAGAACGTGGATCTCAGAAACTATAATAGCTAAAGACATCAAATCATTTAAGTGTTTATAGAATTAGTGGTGCGCCTTTATTTATACCCGCTAGGGTAGAAGGGTATTATAACTTAGTGCCAACAGGAAATGTATGTAACAGCCAGAAGCCCCATAAAGTATATATATTCTTAATCAGTGTCAACAGCCGAGACGATATAGCCATGTCCGTCTGTCCGTCTGTATGAACACCTAGATCTCAGAGACTATAAAAGCTAGAGCTACCAAATTTGGGGAGAGTACTCCTATAGGGCGTACGCAGATCAAGTTTATTTCAAATGTTGCATGCCACGCCCCTTTCCGCCCCCAAAAGTCTGTAAAAGCCGTAATAATAGACCTAGAGCATTGAATTTTGGTATGCATATTAATAATTATATTTTCTATGATTCCTGTGAATTTGATTGAGATCGAATGAAAAACAAGGAAGTTATTAAAGAATCAATTTTATATGCAAAATTCACTTGCAGCTGCCCGTGCTTTGTTTGTTTAGTTGACAGTGTGACCATAACGGTGATGTGGATTTTTATTCGCTATTTTCAAATATATACAAAAAACAAGTTTTAGTATATTTGGTATATTATTTGTTAAAATATCATTTAAGTTTTTTGTTTTCTCTCGGAATGGGTTGCGGGTATCATACGGTCGAGCACTCTCGACTGTAGCTTTCTTACTTGTTTTAATTTAATAATATAACTTGAGAAGTTCTTGGTGTAATCATGTGCCATTTGATAAGCGAATGCAGCGTGAGCAAGACGAGCGTCGGCTCTCTTTGCAGCGAAATCAACACGTACTTCTCTTTTGTAGCCGAACCAACCCAAAATTCTGCTGACGCAAAAACGCAGCGGTCAATTATCCCCAACCCGACGAAAGAACTCTTGCATTTAGCAAGTGAGCGACCTCGTTCATGCTCTCCAGCATTACCGTCTCAGATTGCAGAGCGCAATGCTAAACAAACAAGTAATGAACTAAGAGACCTGCTTTTACCTACAGAGACTACCACAACAGTCTATCTGACTACTGTAACTGCAACAACAACCACTGTACCGGTATCGGCTGCCTGCTCGATCCCATCGTCATCAACAAATGCTCTTTTTGTGTCATGACAACAACAAAATCGCTTTACGAATCACTGATCAAAACAAACCCAACTAAAACAAATTCTACGACTGTTACGTTGCTAATAAAACAAAAAGCAAAAACGTAAGCACTGACCCGCTTGTGCAGACTGGAATGGATCGTTACATACAAATTAAACGGAAGTTAAGACCTTTAAACTCTAATGCAAAAATTTTCCAGCGCATCTTCAAGCGAAAAGCTCAACAACACCAATAGGTTTGTAATTTTAGCAGACCTTTCGAGCGAACCCGAGGTAGATGTCAAAAAGAAGTACCAACTGTACAGCAGCATGGGCCTACAAGTAGTACTAAAGGCCATAGAATCTGATGTAGCACCAGCAGATATAAGTAAGGCGTTAGAAGATGAGGGATTTAACGCAAAATCTGTCTTTAACATTTTAAACAAGGAAAGGAAGACCCAACCACTCTTCAAGGTACAACTTGAACCAGACAACAGTTCTCTTAAGAAAAAACGAAGAACCACACAAACGTAAAGGACCAGTACAATGTATGAATTGTCAAGAATATGGCCATACACGGTCATACTGCACACTGCGCCCAGTACTTTGTGGAGAACATCACGAATCCACACACTGTCCATCGAACAAAGGCGATTCTACCACCAAAAGGTATGGTAACTGCGGTGGTAATCACACCGCTAATTACAGAGGTTGCCCAGTATATAAGGATTTTAAAAGTAGAAGTAGTTGTAGTAGTCACTATTCCCTGCTCTGCAAATGCTAGGGTTATACCATCTAAATCAAACCCAGACGTATTCTTTTCGAATGTAGCTAGATAGTCATTTGACTTTGACTCCGAGTCCTCCATAAGGAAAAATGTGACATTTGCCAGTGCTTTAAAATCAACAAAACATTATCAGCCCCAACTTTGATCACATGTTCTCTAACCTACAGCAAAGCTTAATGGAGTTCATGTCTTTCATGCGGAATACTATGCAAGATCTAATGCGTAATCAAAACCTATTGATACAAATGTTGGTATGACAACAATCCAAGTAATCAATGACTTCCCTACGTATATCCACGTGGAATGCTAATGGCGTCTCACAGCATAAACTTGAGTTATCTCAATTCCTGCTTAACAAACATATCGACGTAATGTTGCTCTCAGAAACACATCTTACAAATAAAACTTTAACTTAAGAGGCTACTCTTTCTATGCAACTTACCATCCCGATGGTAAAGCAAACAGTGGGACTGGTATCTTGATTAGAAACCGAATTAAGCACCACCGCTACAAGGATCTAGAAACTACTTATATTCAAGCAACATCAATAATAAAACTGGATAGTGATAACCAACTTACTCTAGCCGAAGTATACCCCCCTCGTTTCACTGTAACTGAAGCTGAGTTTATGCAGTTCTTTAATTAATTAGGCGAACACTTCATAGCAGCAAGAGACTATGATGCCAACCACACACTGGGGATCTCGCCTCGTGAGTCCTAAAGGAAAACAGCTTTACAATGCAATTATAAAAGCCAGCAACAAGCTTGACCACGTTTCCCCTGGCAAAACAGACCCAAAAAAAACTGCCCGATTTAATTGACTTCGCAATCACTAAAAACATTCCAAGGAACCTGATTAGCGCCGAAAGCCTTTGGCGTCTTTCATCTGATCACTCGCCTGTTCTGATTAATCTACTCCGTCATCCAATAACTGTAGATCACACAAAACCAATTGAATCTCTTAAAGGAAATATTTAAACCTATCTGGACCTATGGCTGCCAGTTATGGGGGAATGCTAGTATTAGCAACATTGATGCTGTCCAGTGAGCTCAATCAAAGATCCTGAGAACCATCACCGGGGCACCGTGGTACGTTCGCAACGAAAACATACATCATGACCTCAATATTCAACCAGTCAGAGATGTAATAGCTGAACAGAAAGAGAAGTATCACTGCAAGCTTTCCTCGCACCCTAACCCCCTCGCTCGAGGGCTAACACGGCTGTGCAGCCGCTCCCATCTTCGTCGTAATGATCTACCAAACCAGCGATATAATGTAGAGACGTGCAACCCTAAAACAATTCAATTTGAATAGTTAATTAATTTTTAGTTATAAGATAAATAAATAAAAGCAAAGTATTTAAAAAAAAAACTTTGGTAAACTTTTAATGCTCTATACTCCTTACCCTGAATTTTGGTAAAGGAGAACAAAAGAACATAAGATATATGTGAAATAATTGTTCATACAACGTATTCCCAGGCAAATCTATTTACTTCCAGAGTGTTTGAATGTGTTTAAACGTTTCGTGATTACTCTTGACCATAGATTTCTTACTAGTTTTCGTTTGTATGCGTGTGTGCGAGCTAGGCGTCTTTTTGAGATTGTCAATTGTCTTTCTGATGTAAGTGTGTTTGGTAATTGTCAAATTTAATGCAGAATAAATTAATAAAATAAAGAGCATTAAATATTTATGTACGTCTATACTCAAATAATTGTTTCGATTGACTTTTATGTGCGAGCGATTCACCGAAACTCTCGCTCTAATTTTTTTTGTAAAGAAAATAAGCATAGCTCACCCGAAACCACTTAACCGACAAAAACTAACTGAGGGTGCTGCTCAGAGCGAGAGTGAATGGTTTTTAAGCCCGCTACCCATATTGTAGTGCCCTACACAAAATGTATATAACAGGCCAAAAGATGCATCTTCGACCCGAATAAGGTGAGATATTCTTGATTAGTGTCAACAGCCATATCCGTCTGTCTGTATGAACACCTAGATCTCAGAGACTATGAAAGCTATAGTTACCCAGTTTAATGTTTAAGTCCTTGTAATTTTTGCACTCACATTAAGTCCCCCATAAAATACGTTCGTAATTTTAAAACTAAATCTCATTGGTTTGTAAAATAATTACTATATTTTTAGTGATTGTTATAAATTTTATTGTGGTCGGATAAAAAACATGGAAGTTTCCAGAATTGTATAGGGCAAAAATCTGCACGCACTTGGTTCGTTTTGTTGTCAGTACACAAAATATACTTATATAAAATATACGATATAGACACAACAATATATTACTTACATTTCAATTAGTACTTGCAAAAGTTCAATCAACTTTGTATGCATATGAGGTAAAAGGAATCCAAAGAATGTATTATCAACATTCGGATTGCTTAAACAATCCGCATTAGTTCCTAATCCTCTTTGAACAAGATGCAGTATATTCGTTGGATTTATAATTTTATTTGAAGGAAACGGATACCTGGAAAATAAATACACGGCAAGCATCATAAATATTATAAATCATAACATTATTTTCAGTTTACATACCTTAATGCTATTTTAAGAAATTCAATCAGATTGCAAAACCGTCTGCAAACTTGTGCTGCTCTTTCTATGGGGTCTGCAGACAACTTAACAGAAAAGAACTCAAATTCTTGTGTTAAAGGAGTCGAATAAGCATTTTTACAAGTCGGGAATACTTCGTTTAAAAGAAAGTTCAAATTATCCAATATTCCAAGTTGGTATTTTTGCCATAGCAGTTTATCATTCAAATTTCCATCATTACTAAAATGTATGCGTTCTTGTTGTAGCAATAACCAGCAACAACCACTGTGATAAACCACATCTTGGTTGTCATTGTCTAATAGGCCAATTAAATATTGTGTTACAAAATTCCTTCCTGATTTACTTTGTCCAGGATAATATTTTAGACATTCATTTATTGCTTTTAATACGGAAATAGTAGAACCAATTCTTGAGTTTTCCGCAATGAGTATCAGAGTCCCGTATAACTTTAATAGATGCGTAGATCCAAACCATTTGGACGTATCAGGAACAGTTTGGATATTTTTGACGAGCAGAGCTGAAAAACAAGTTTATTAAATGTTGGGCTCAAAAGACTATACTTAAATTAAAATAAAGGGAAGACTCTTATTAAAAATCGTAACATAAGAGACTAGCCAGTTTGCCCCGAAGCTTTGCTAGTTATTTTGTTTGGCCCAACGACACCAAGCCAGGGCTTGTTAGTGTGCGGGCCCTAAGGGGCGCACCAGCATGTGGCAACGGACAATCGCATACATATTGTTAATATATATACATATAAATTAATTTCAAAATGACGACGTTACACTACACAAATTACTTAATATCAAATTTCTAAAAGTGAAAAACGAAAAGGCATTATTTATTGTAAAATAGTAATCTTTATATTTAGAACATAATCGTTATAGTTAGAACATAAAAAACAAAGTAGAAGGGAAAGATGCAAAAAGTTTCATGTATTTCTGATCGGAACCTGAAAATTAATTAGGCTTATCAGTTCGGAAGAATCGATTTCACCACTAATGAGCTTCTGCAAAAAAAAGTACACCAAGAATGGTTCAATGATAAGTAAAAGCACTAACCAAAGAACACATAGATGTGTCAAATTGCCAAAAAAGTGATTTCACTTGAAACAACATTATTAGCACCCCAAGCGAATACAACAACCGCTGAGTGCACGGCTGATTTCGAATTTCGAACATCAGATGCAGTGCACAGCGAACAGCATCGAATTTACTTCAGTCGTGGATCGACTGCGGAATGATGAGCACGGGTGTATTTCGTGTATACCGCGTGTGTATGTACACGGTGGCGTATATGAGTATGCGTATGCGTGTGAAGTTTTGCAACTGCGCGACAAGCGGCTAGCGCAAGCCGTTTTTGTTCTTCCGAGACGAAAGTCTTGAGAACGAAGATGACTTTTGCTGCTCGTGTCACACAAATTTGCAACTTAGCGAACTTTTGACAAGGATTGCGTTGGCTCTGGTGGTAGAGTGTTGGTCTGATTTGTATTAGATGCGCGTACGATCCCCGGTGAAGATTGCAATAATTATTATTATTACAATTTATTATATTTTATATACTATTTTATAAATTTTGTTATGTTATTTGAGCATTAGCTCTTTTATTATTTATCAGAGAAATTCAAAAGAATTTATTAAATTTACATACAAAAAAACTTGACTTGTTCTAGATTTATGAATATTGTGGACGAAGGGGGCGTGGCATCCAACTTTTGAAATAAACTTGATCTGCGCAAGGAAACCAAATTTGGTGACTCTACGTCTTATAGTCTCTGAGATCTAGGTGTTCATACGGACAGACAGACGGACAAGGCTATATCGTCTCGGCTGT
Organism: Drosophila formosana; assembly: GCA_035045625.1. Classification (NCBI taxonomy): domain Eukaryota; kingdom Metazoa; phylum Arthropoda; class Insecta; order Diptera; family Drosophilidae; genus Drosophila; species Drosophila formosana. The sequence continues at coordinate 48,397 of JAWNOW010000440.1, forward strand.
TGGGGTCGGAGTCCGTCTGCATGTTACATATATTTTCTGTTGGCACGAAGTTATAATACCCTTTTACCCTACGGGTAGCGGGAATAAAAAATGTTACAGCGGAATTTGAACTCAGTAACCGACGCACATTTAAACACTGCGCTACCAAACAACTTTAAGAAAGGCGTTTTAAGAATAAAGTACCCTTATTACTTATTGTATGGATTTATCTTTAGCAATTTTGAATTGCAGCTTACTTTCTGGTCGTTGACGTACATAGTATGCACTTTTTAAGTAGCCTAAGCGATACCAAGTCAAAGTTTGCTACGTACGGATCACAATAATCCCTCCCCCCGCCCAATCCACCGAGAAGCGTCGTCGCGAGACGAACGACACGATTCGCGTTCGGACAGGATAGATTCAGGCATGCAAAAAAATAACACAAAAGCACACAATAGCACAAAATAGAAAAAAAAATTTTAAAGATCGGACATAAAAAGAAACGGGTTGAATTAACAAATTTTAATGCATCAATATATTTATCATTTTAATGATAAATATTAAATTAAAATAAAATCTATTATAGTTTTAATAATATAACTCTAAAAGGGTCGTGCACTGCAAAATTAGATCTACATAGAAGAAGGCCAGCGGAATGTAGCTACGGGTTAGCCTAGATGGAACGGAAAAATTTATTCGCGATATTAAATCTTAAGAATCAATATCACCATAAATAAGATTAAAAACAAGTAAGAAATCTACAGTCGAGAGTGATCGACCATAAGATACCCGCAACCCATTTCGAGAGAAAACAAAAACAAAAAACTTAAATATTTCAAAAAAATATACCAAAGAAATATACTGAAATCTGTTTTTGTATATATTTGAAAAAATCCATAACATACCGACATGGTCACACTGTCAACTAAACAAACAATGCGTGAATAGCTGTATGTGAATATTACCTATGAAATTGATTCTTTAATAACTTCCTCGTTTTTACTCGATCACAACGAAATTCACAGGAATCATTGAGACTATAATTATTATTATGCACATAAAATGCAATGCTCTAGGTCTATTATTATGGCTTTTCCAGTTTTTGAGGCCTGAAAGGGCGTGGCAAAAATCTAAAACAAACTTGGTCTGCGTAAGACCTACACGAATACTGTCACCAAATTTGATATCTCTAGGTTATTCACACACTTAAAACGTTCATATGCATTGGGCACAACTATTTTGGTAAATAACTTAACAAATAACTTTTGTTCTACCTATTTCTTACCATTTTTACCAAATTTACAGGGTATATTAAGAGTATTAAGCACAGATGGCTTACCAAATAACATCATTACACAAAGAACTCTTCGAGTTATACGCGATTTACATAAAAAAAACGTGACTTTTTCTATATTCTATAGTGGGCGAAGGGGGCGTGGCATACAACTTTTGAAAAAAAAACTTGATCTGCGTAGGGAATGCAGGAACCTTTGTGCCAAATTTGATGTCTCTATGTCTTATAGTCTCTGAGATCCAGGTGTTCATACGGACATGGCTATATCGTCTCGGCTGTTGACTCTAATCAAGAATATAAATACTTGGGGTCGAAGATGCCTCCTTCTGCCTGATACATACATTTTCTGTTGGCACTAAGTTATAATACCCTTTTACCCTATGGGTAGCGTGTATAAAAACCCAATAACAACATCAACACATTTACGAATACACAAAATATCCGCTCACAATCTTCACTTGCACATCTAATACCCACAGCAAATATTACGAGTATGCATTTCCACCCCTTTTGCCGATCATAAAAATTATGCGGTGGATTCGGCACTCGCACTCGCTAAGCACGAATTGCATTGGCACTCGGGCTTGCTAACCACAAGTGGTATCGGCACTCGTACTCGGTAAGCACGAGTGCCATTGGCACTCGCACCCGTAAATACTCAATCATTTTTGATACTCGTAACAAATATACTCGAATGGCAAAAATACTCGTGAGTTACGAGTATACACATTTTTGCGGTGGCTTGTTGACGATCTCTGATATGTACCAAATTGCTCTATGTCTTATAGTCTCTGAGATCTAGGTGCTCATACAGACAGAAAGACGGACACGGCTATATCATCTCGCTGTTGACACAGATCAAGATTATTTGTACTTTATGGGGTCTGAGATGCCTCCACCATCCAGATACTACATATGGTGTTGGCACATATGTATGTAGTTATAACAGTCTTCTACCCTATGGGTATTGGGTATAATCATCGAAGCCGATAATCCAAACTTATAATTTGCAAAAAAAAAACATTTTCCTTTTTCTCTGAGTACATGATGAATTAAAAAAGGGGTTTCATCTGAGCGCGTTTTCCTTTAATTGTATTGGTAAATGTCATAAGGCAGTTTTGATTATCCCTGGTTTTTAGTGAACGTGTGTCGGAAGATGCCCGGAAGAGAATTTAGCGACTCACGAGTGCCGACCGAGAATATGCTCAAAATTACAATATGTATACTTACTTTTGAATATATGTACATAGTATGATATATTGACTTCAAGTCCCAAAATCCTACTTACCCAAAGCTTCGTAAATAAGTTCACCGTATACACTTATTTCTTTTTTATTGCATGCTCCCAAAAGAATATTTATCCAAAAACTTGCTTTATCTTGCGGAACGCTTTGTGGATATTTATTCAAGCATTCAATAAGAAAGCGTAATCCAATAGCCCGCGTTTTCGCTTCAGAGAGTAGGGAATTAAGGATTTGGGTGTGGACCACAATATCACTCTGCAGATACATACATGTGAATCATATTACTTACTAAATTAATCATAACTTACAGATTGCTGAATATCGTTGGCATTTAGATAAATATTAATGTTTACTCTGTTTGACTTCGATAGCGATTTTATCATACTGCTTTTATTTAACATTTTGGAACAGGATTTTGTTTTTTTTTTTTTTAAACATGTGCAAAGACAATAAATGCTATCGATATTTTAAAATAATACGATATTAATTTGGCTACACTACATTTCTTACAATAGTCAACAAAGTCGTAAGGTCACATGATATAAAAAAATCAAATAGAGTGTCTTGACTGATTGAATTATTAACTCACAACTGGTTTAGTAAGACCTAGGATGCTAAGTACGGACGGTAAAAGCAAGGAAGGTCAATTTTGTCATTACATAGTTTAATTTGAAATTAATATTCATTTTTTACCATTGAAATTGGTATTATAATAGCCTGTTCACATTGTGGGAGAGTCCACATCCGCATTCAAAGTATACCAAACGTACGTTCGATCCCATACAAAAGAATTCGTTGCTCCGTGGTGTTTGCTGTGACGGAGGAGAGAAAATATAGCAACGTTAATTTTGGACGCGGGTACTACCAACTCGTTTTAAAGTATTTTAATGTGGTATATCCGTTTTTCTGGTCGTCTTTGGGAGATTTTCTATCTGATTTACTGGAATTTTAAAAAACGAAATGGCGAATAACAAAAAGAAGACAACGAAGTAAAGCATTACGATTTTAAATTTGAAATTCCAAGCCAACGGACAATGGTCCGATAGTCTGATGACGACTCAAGGGTGTATAAAGCTACATCAGTTCGATTCTCTATTGGTATAGCTCAGGGAAAATGTGTGTCTTTCGTTGACAATCCTCTCAGAAGAGCAACCAAATCATAAAAATTGTTGTTTATAAGCAGACTGCTTCGGGCTTCCAAGCTCAACACATCCGCTATAGCTTACACCATTTTGTTTTGATGATTTATCCTTTTTGCATAGCATTTGAAATCACAATTTTATTAAATTTCAGTTTGAATAAAAGCGTATGCAATTTTATCAATGGGATATGGACGTGAAAGCTACGTTGAACATAGTCTAAACGGGTCTATGGGATTTTTCACTAACGTGACGCTAAAAAATGTCTAGCATGGAAACGGTATAAGAAAAGTACTACAATATACAAATTGAATACATGAACAGTTTATCGATTGTTAAAATTATTCTGGGTGACCATAAATGTTTAATAGTTGGTTTTATTTTGTATATTTCTTAGGCTGACTCGTGACACTAGTCAGCTGACTACATCTTGGGCTTGATAATAGCAGTTCTTCGTAATTTAAAATAAAATTAAGTAAAAATGGCTTTACATTCTGCTATTAAAGGAAAATTAATATCTGTTATAGGCGATGAGGTACGTCCAAAATATTGTTTACATTGATGTTTACATATGTGATCACAATTTTAAAAATAAACCTGTCTTTATACATAAACATATTTGTATAAGTATCTACATTAAGAAAATGTTAACACTTTTATGTAAATTTAATAGACATCATAAATAGAAGGAAAAGGCTGATGAGTAATCGGCTCCGGTGAGAAAAATAACATTTTGACATAAACGTACATTAACTATTTATCATAATATCCTATTAAAACAGATCACCCTAACTTCCATGACTTCTCTTATTATACCTGCTACCCATAGGGTAGAAGGGTATTATGACTTAGTGCCAACAGAAAATGTATGTAACAGGCAGAAGGAGGCATCTCCGACCCCATAAAGTATATATATTCTTGATCAGCGTCAACAGCCCCCTTCGCCCACAATAAGCATTAATCTAGGAGAAGTCAAGTTTTTTTTTATGTAAATCGCGTACGAAAGTTCTTTGTGTAATGATGTGTAATTTGGTAACCCATCTGCGCTTGACACTCTTAATATACCCTGTAATTTTGGTACAGATCGGATAAGTAGAACAAAAGTTATTCGTTAAATTATTTATCAAAATTTTTGTGCCCAGTGCATATGGACGTATTAAGTGTGTGAATGACCTAGAAATATCAAATTTGATGACAGTATTCGTGTAGGGCTTACGCAGATCAAGTTTGTTTTAGATTTTTGCCACGCCCCTTTCCGCCCCCAAAAACTGTAAAAGCCGTAATAATAGACCTAGAGCATTGAATTTTGCTATACATAATAATAATTATATTCTCAATGACTCCTGTGAATTTGGTTGAGATCGAATGAAAAGCATGGAAGTTATTAAAGAATCAATTTTATATGCAAAATTCAGTTGCAGCTGCTCGCGCTTTGTTTGTTTAGTTGACAGAGTGACCATGTCGGTATTTAATGGATTTAAAAAAAATATCTATATACAAAAAAACAAATTTAAGTATATTCGGTGGTATATTTTTTGTTAAAATATCATTCAAGCTTTTTGCTTTCTCTCGAAATGGGTTGCGGGTATCATACGGTCGAGAACTCTCGACTGTAGCTTTCTTACTTGTTTTATTTAAGCTTTAGGTAGCTTCAAATGCAATTCGAAAAACTACACATTTCTTCCTCTTGCACATCTTCTCTAAATATGTATGTACATATTAACCCAGCAAGCATTTTATGAAATTTCTGATCGAATTAGAGTCTTTTTTGACTCTCCTAATAGATTAAAACAAGCATAAATTCTCGTGTTTTCTGATCGAAAATGATACTCTGTTCGGGAGAAAATGGAACCCTAGCCGCGACACTTCCTAAAGAGTCGTATTCGACACCTCAGGAAGAGTCGTTTTCGACTCCTTTTCCTCGCAAGAAGCGAGTCTTTATCGAGTCATATTTTAATCGAGCTTCGCTCGTTTTTGAGTATTTTTCTATCAATAAACGACTATTTGTCGAGTAATATTTCTAGCAATAATTCTCTTCCGAGTCATATTGTGATTGAAACTATGAGCGATTTTTATACCCGCTACCCATAGGGTAGAAGGGTATTATAACTAGTGCCAACAGAAAATGTATGTAACAGGCAGAAGGAGGCATCTCCGACCCCATAAAGTATATATATTCTTGATCAGTGTCAACAGCCGAGACGATATAGCCATGTCCGTCTATCCGTCTGTCTGTCTGTATATACACCTGGATCTCAGAGACTATAAGAGATAGCAAATTTGGCACAAAGGTTACTGCATTCAAAAGTTGGATGACACGCCCCCTTCGCCCACAATAAGCATTAATCTATAAAAAGTCAAGTTTTTTTTATGTACATTGCATATAACTCCAAAAGTTCTTTGTGTAATGATGTGTAATTTGGTACACATGCGCTTGACACTCTTAAAATACCCTGTAATTTTGTTACAACTCGGATAAGTAGAACAAAAGTTATTCGTTAAATTATTTATCAAAATTGTTGTGCCCAATGCATATGGACGTTTTAAGTGTGTGATTGACCTAGAGATATCAAATTTGGTGACAGACAGAACAAGTTTGTTTTTGTTTTTGCCACGGCCCTTTCCGCCCCCAAAAACTGGAAAAGCCGTAATAATGGACCTAGAGCTCATAATTTTGGTATGCATAATAATAATTATATTCTCAATGATTCCTGTGAATTTGGTTGAGATCGTATGAAATACAAGGAAGTAATTCATGAATCAATTCTATATGCAAAATTCACTTGCAGCTGCTCGCGCTTTGTTTGTTTAGTTGACAGTGTGACCATGTCGGTATTAATGGATTTCTTAAAAATATGTATATATAGAAAAAAAAAAAATTTGAGAATATTCTGTGGTATGTTTTTTGTTGAAAGATCATTTAAGCTTTTTGTTTTCTCTCTAAATGGGTTGCGGGTGTCATACGGTCGAGCACTCCGACTGTAGCTTTCTTACTTGTTTGTTAAGAACTTGAAGTCGAATGAAAAATCAGTTTGATGTTTTCGTTGAACAGACAGACACTAAAGACCGTTATACACGGGAGAGGTTGATATTGGGATGTTTATCCGCTTTAGGTGTTGGTCCGATACATTGGATACAGGGTAATATGTGTGCCCGTGACTATGTCACGACGTTATGGATTGGAAGGGGGCTATTAAAAAAGAAAATTTGTGGATTTCATACCCAAAAAAATAACGATGATTTGTGGAACAGAGTCCAGGAGTGATATTAACTTATTCACTTAATTTGCTCAAAATTGGTTAAGTCTGTAAAGAGATGTACTGCAGATTTGAAAAAACCGTGGTAGCACAAACAAATGTTAAAAAATCATCAGTCATCATCATCCTCATAATCAAACATTTCAAAATAAGCCATTTTTAATTAAATTTGGCGTTTAGATTCTAATATTTTTTCTGGGGCGAATATACAAAATTGAATTTAAATTAAATGTTTTAGATTCTCAATTGAGAATATGAAGTTAAAGAAACTGAGAAAATGCGTGTCTATACCCGCAACTCAGAAGGTATTTTAATATAATACCAACAAATAGCATTGTTTTTTTTTGTTCTCTCGAAATGGGTAGCGGGTATCTTACGGATATTTTGTGTATCCGTAAATATATTGATGTTGATCGCAAGCACTCGCGAAAATTGAATGCGTACAAATTGACACACATAATTAAAGGCAAAAATTGTAATGTGTATTTTCTGGGTTTTTTGTACTTCATGCTAGTTATTTTTACCTGGTACATTTAAAAACAAGTAAGAAAGCTACATTCGAGAGTGCTCGACCGTATGATACCCGCAACCCATTTCGAGAGAATACAAAAAGCTTAAATGATATTTTAACAAAAAATATACCACAGAATATACTGAAATTTGGTTTTTTTGTATATACATATTTTTCTTTAAATCCACTCTGTCAACTAGACAAACAAAGCGCGAGCAGCTGCAAGTGAATTTTGCAAATAAAATTGATTCATGAATAACTTCCTTGAATTTCATACGATCTCAACCAAGGAATCATTGAGAATATAATTATTATTATGCATACCAAAATTCAATGCTCTAGGTTTATTATTACGGCTTTTACAGTTTTTGGGGGCGGAAAGGGGCGTGGCAAAAATTTAAAACAAACGTTATCTGCGTAAGACCTACACGAATACTGTCACCAAATTTGATATCTCTAGGTAATTCACACACTTAAAACGTCCATATGCACTGGGCACAACAATTTTGATAAATAATTTCACGAATAACTTTTGTTCTACTTATCCGATTTGTACCAAAATTAAGAGTGTCAAGCGCAGATGGGTTACCAAATTACACATCATTACACAAAGAACTTTTGGTGTTATACGCGATCTACATAAAAAAAACTTGACTTTTTCTAGAATGCTTATTGTGGGCGAAGGGGGCGTGGCATCCAACTTTTGAAATAAACTTGATCTGCGTAGGGTATGAAGGAACCTTTTTGCCAAATTTGGTGTCTCTATGTCTTATAGTCTCTGAGATCCAGGTGTTCATACGGACAGACAGACGGACAGACGGACATGGCTATATCGTTTCGGCTGTTGACACTGATCAAGAATATATATACTTTATGGGGTCGGAGATGCCTCCTTTTGCCTGTTACATACATTTTCTGTTGGCACTAAGTCATAATACCTTTCTACCCTATGGGTAGCGGGTATAAAAAAATACACTTTTGGCTTTATAACTTAATTTTTATTTGTAATCTATACTAATACAAATAATAATAATAGCTGAATAAAAAAATTACAAACCACATATACAAACTCAGTTAACAATAATCCAAATTTAAATTAAACTTCAATTTACCCGTTTTATCGACTAATTTTTAAATTCAGTCAGTGGTAAAAGAGAAAATATATTTTAAATATACTGAAAATCTACCTGTATTAATTTAAAATTGTATGTTTATGACCTTGTGGTAAATGTATATGTATAATAAGAAGGGATTTTGCAGATGTCTGTTATTTCCGGAAATTCCGTACAGAAGTCAGTGCAAAGCATGCAAAAGGCACTCATAAAATAGAACCGCGAACAGCTGCGTCGCGACTCTCGACGCGACACAAAATTTACGATCAAGAAAGGAGGTGGGGTAAAAACACTCGAATACTTGCCTAACCATTCGAATCATTCATTCATATTTTCTTGTCTTGAATTTTGCTTAAGGGTGCGAGTAGCATCGCAACACAAAATTTCATGGGTGTGAGTAGTTGCCAAAAACAGCCACCTTTGACGTTCTCTGATACACATATACATATGTATGTAATTCATACTATGTATGTATACTTGCATTTATAAATGCAAGCATTTGGAAGATTGTTTTTGAATTAATCCCCTGGAGGAGTCTTTTTCGAGTCGTTGAAATAATTAAAAAAAGATTAATTTTATAAGCGACTAGAAAAGGGCTCGAATATAACTCGAAACTGACTCGCTAATGTTTTTCAAATACGATTCATGAAAATGCAAAAACAAAATAGTAAAACAATCGAAAACTGATCGTCCTGGCGATTGAAATGAGATAATGCGTCTTTTGCTTTGCACTAAAATTCGGTCAGAAATCGCATTCTTATCTCTTTGATATTTTGCAAACTGTACTAAACATGCAAATTTTAAGCTTTTGCTCTTATGTTCTGCATTTTTTAACATCAGTTTTAGTTAAAGAGTGAGCTTCCGAAGTAAAGTGCAGTTTTAAGTGAAAAATAAATATGACCTCCAAAAATATTAGAAAATGTGCAAAAAAAAACAAGCAAAATTATTACTTGTTAAAGACGATGTGCTAGAAATATTACTCGACAAAGAGTCGTTTATTGATAGAAAAATGACTCAAAAACGAGCGAAGCTCGATTAAAATATGATTCGAAAAAGACTTGCTTCTTGAGGAAAAGGATTCTTCCTGAGGTGTCGATTACGACTGTTTAGGAAGTCTCGCGGCTAGGGTTCCATTTTCTTCCGAACAGAGTACGAGCGATCAGAAAACGAGCGCATTTATTTTAATCTTCTAGGAGAGTGGAAAGAGAATTAAATTCGATTAGAAATTTCATAAAATGCGTGCTGGGTAGCACTACTCCGCTGTGTCGCTGCGATGAACTTTGATACAATTATTTTTATTTATTGTTGCTTCACGCTTTTACCCGCTACCCATTTTAAGAAAATACAAAACACCTGGGCACACCTTCTAATGAAAAATGGCTAAACACATTCACAGCATTACACTAAGAACTGTGAAGTTATACACAATTTAAATACAAAATATTGTTGGCGAAGGGGGTGTGGTATAAGCAATTTAAATAAATAAATAAAAAAAAATAAAATAAACTTGATTAGCCTAATGAATGCAAATGTAACAAATTTGGTGTTTCTAGCTATTCGAATTTCTGAAATCTAGGTTTTCATACAGACAAACGAACACAACTACATACATCGACTCGGCTGTTGATACTGATCAATAATATATATACATGTATGTATGTACATTATGGGGGCAGAGATGCTTCCAGCCAGTTACTTACATTTTCTGTTGGCACTAAGTTGGGTATAAAAATTCGGATCTACACGAGAAAATCGTGTTGTAATAAGAAGCAAAAACCAAATATTTACATCTTTGGAACAACATTGTTTAATTTTAAGTCAAGGATATGTGTATAGTATTTACTCCAAATAGATTATTGAATATACAGCGACCCATTACAAATATAATGAATATTTATTCTTACAATTCTAGGATACCTGTGTTGGATTTTTACTTGGTGGAGTTGGTGAGATAAATAAAAATCGTCATCCCAATTTTATGGTAGTGGACAAAAGTAAGTTCTCTATTAACAAGAACAAGTAAAAAAGCTACAAGTCTGCTCGACTGTAATATACCCGTATTTCAGTTTTGGAAAGATTACATATATAAGATTATATATATAATCTTACGAACTCAGGCACCAATGCGTGCGGCCTAATCATTAAGCCATCAATTAACATCTAAAAATAAACAATTCGGAATTTCACGGTTATCAAAATAATTTTGTACGCTTATATAATTATAACCAGATGGCCCCGCAGCTTGGCAGCCACCCTCTGCAGACTAAGGCTGCAGCCTATCGATGTTTACCTGATTATTATTTCAGACATGTTTTCCAACGTTCTCCAGATACAATTTCAAAATAGAATTGTATAAATTAAGTCCTCTGGATCCGTCCAGCGTAGCTCCTCGTATCCAATTGAGTACCTCTAGATTTGTCCCGCGTAGTTCCTTGAATCTACTGGTGGACGATTAGGGTGGAGAGTAAACTATACCCCTATTGCTGGCCTCGGGCTCAGACAATAATAATAATAAAGATGTATGATTTACGGCAACTGCCGGAGTAAGACATTTATTTGTTGCTTATCGTTCAAGCGCTATGCTCTAGACCTTGCTCGTTTGATGCAAATGTAAAAACTAAACTTATGAAGCATTAAGAAGTACCGTCGTAGCTAAGCGTGGCCAGTGGAAAAGTACTGGCCAGCGACTCTCCAATAATTCCGTTAATGCTCGCTCAGCAAAATACGTCATAAGCACGAAGTTCTGCATTGCGGCATACGATCTATTGCATGCGCGTGGGTTGCTCCATATGTTTGTGGTGCGAGCATGCGAAGGTAGTTTGATGTTACTAGCGGGTGACGCTTGTTAACTTATATAGGAATGTGTAAAACATAAACTGCGAGTATTGATTTCGTTTGGCGATATGTTCGATTATTCACGCATCAACCTTTTGAAAAATTCGCATAACCAATTTATTGATTAATATGTTTATAAAATTACAAAAATTAATTTAAAAAATAAATGAAAAAATTAAAACATTTTATTAATTTGGACCTTATGGATCACCAATTCATCGATAGTTTAACCCAACATCGATATTTTAATTTGAAAGTACCGAAAAGCATCGATGTCTAAATTTGTACATACAAATTATTTCACTATCGTAAAACAAGCCAAGTTAATCAATTTTTTAACAGTGATTGAATAAAATTAGGGTAATAATTTTGAAAAATCATTTCTTACTGGGGGCCTAGATGTTCAGATATAGGTTGTGTGAAAATTGCAGCATCATGGCTCTTACCGTTTGGGCTGCGCGTTAATAGTACTTTAGATGGATCAGTGTCTACGAACTACTTTATATATATATATAGACAACTCTAAACAAATGTTTATTTAATTCAGATACTGCTGTCAGTGAAATTGAAGACTGCTTCAAGCGATTTCTTAAGCGTGATGATATTGATATTATCTTGATAAACCAAACCTATGCAGAACTAATTCGTCATGTTATCGATGCGCACACTTCACCAGTTCCAGCAGTACTCGAAATACCCTCAAAGGATCATCCATATGATGCTAGCAAGGATTCGATTTTGCGACGTGCTCGGGTAACTTCTTATTTTTTTAATATAGTTTATTTTTTTTTATATCATAATATGATTATTTTTAGGGCATGTTTAACCCTGAAGATTTGGTTCGCTGATGCTGTACAGCTACTAAAGTTTGGTAAATTTAGTGATGTGCAATGTTTGGGCTCATGAATTGAAGCTTAAATCATAATCCATTATGAACCCTTTCAATTTTTGTTGATGTTTTCATTCCAAACTAAATACATATTGTGAGCGTACAAAAACTTGAAATCTATATATTGAATTGGGGCTTCTTGGGACTATTATAAAGTGAATTTATTGTAAGTAAGCTAAGTAAGTCAATTGTATTATAAATTCTCATTTTTGGAGCTTGCGTTTACAAATTGTTTTTATTTTTATTTGAAAACAAACGAGATCTGAGTATTCTCAATTTTCATCGCATTGATACGCTGTAAACCAGGTACTTAAATATTTTTTTTTAAATAAAAACCATCCAAATATGCGGTCGGCCTTGGGGTAAAATTAATTTTGTTTTTAATGAAATTATAATTTTGATGGACGCTTCAATTCATCAAAATGAAAATGTCAAACTGAGCAGTTTTGTTGGACCTGCCACGATGTCCTCGAGGGGAGAATAGTCCAGACGTGGTTGATAATATCCATGAAGCACCAACTGATGAATCGAGAATGAAGGTGCTCGAAACAGTGGAGACTGGCTACAGTGGCTACATGAATGAGACAAATAGTTTTTAGCCATTATTTAGATATGAAAACTTTTTTAAGTTTAACAAAAAAATCAAAAATACAACAAAAATATTCCAAAATGACAAAGTCGATGTTATAGGCATCTTCCATGAATTAGTCAAGCAATTGCATGACTATCTACATTTTGTACATATATAAAGTAGTTCGTAGACACTGATCTAGCATTAGTACTATTAATTAGAGTTTGGAAAACATCGAATTTTGTTGGGTAACATTGATGTTCCCGATGTTTTGAACAAAATAACATCGATACATCGAATTTTTTAAAGTAAAATTTTTCTAGCGCTCTTTAAGTTAAATTTAAAACAAAGTAATATGGTTTTATTGTCTATTCACCATAGGTTAATTCAAATTTGGCCGCTCCCGTCTTCGTCGTAATAATCTACAAGCTTAGAGCGCAACCCTCAAACAGTTCAATTGAATTGTTAGTTAATGTTTAATTATAAGATTTGATAACCTGTTGTTCAACTTAACTTAAGAGAAAATTCAATAAATAGAAGGAAAGTAAATAAAAACAAGTAAGAAAGCTACAGTCGAGAGTGCTCGACTCTATGATACCCGCAACCCATTTCGAGAGAAAACAAAAAACTTAAATATTTTAACAAAGAATATACTGAAACTTGTTTTTTTTGTATATATTTGAAAATAGCGGGTAAAAATCCTTAACACCCACATGGTCATACTGTTAACTAAACAAAAAAAGCGCGAGCAGTTGCGTGGGAATTTTGCATATATATAAAATTGATTCTTTAATAACTTCCTTGTTTTTCATTCGATCTCAACCAAATACCGGTCAGTCATTCAGACTATCATTATTATTATGCCTACCAAAATTCAGCTCTAGGTCCATTATTACGGCTTTTCCAGTTTTTGGGGCGGAAAGGAGCGTGGCAAAACTCTAAAACAAACTTGATCTGCGTAAAATCTACACGAATACTGTCATCAAATTTGATATCTCTAGGTCATTCACACACTTAAAACGTCCATATGCATTGGGCACATTTATTTTGATAAATACCAAAATTACAGGGTATATTTAGAGAGCAAATGGGTTACCAAATTACATAAAGAACTTTTGGAGTTATACGCGATCTACATAAAAAAAACTTGACTTGTTCTAGATTAATGCTTATTGAGGGCGAAGGGGGCGTGGTATCCAACTTTTGAAATAAACTTGATCTTCGTAGGGAATGCAGAAACCTTTGTGCCAAATTTGGTGTCTCTGTGTCTCATAGTCTCTGAGATCTAGGTGTTCATATGGACAGACAGACGGACATGGCTAAATCGTCTCGGCTGTTGATACTGATCAAGAATATATATACTTTATGGGGTCGGAGATGCCTCCTTCTGCCTGTTACATACATTTTCTGTTGGCACTAAGTCATAATACCTTTCTACCCTATGGGTAGCGGGTTTAAAAAAATACACTTTTGGCTTTATAACTTAATTTTTATTTGTAATCTATACTAATACAAATAATAATAATAGCTGAATAAAAAAATTACAAACCACATATACAAACTCAGTTAACAATAATCCAAATTTAAATTAAACTTCAATTTACCCGTTTTATCGACTAATTTTTAAATTCAGTCAGTGGTAAAAGAGAAAATATATTTTAAATATACTGAAAATCTACCTGTATTAATTTAAAATTGTATGTTTATGACCTTGTGGTAAATGTATATGTATAATAAAAAGGGATTTTGCAGATATCTGTTATTTCCGGAAATTCCGTACAGAAGTCAGTGCAAAGCATGCAAAAGGCACTCATAAAATAGAACCGCGAACAGCTGCGTCGCGACTCTCGACGCGACACAAAATTTACGATCAAGAAAGGAGGTGGGGTAAAAACACTCGAATACTTGCCTAACCATTCGAATCATTCATTCATATTTTCTTGTCTTGAATTTTGCTTAAGGGTGCGAGTAGCATCGCAACACAAAATTTCATGGGTGTGAGTAGTTGCCAAAAACAGCCACCTTTGACGTTCTCTGATACACATATACATATGTATGTAATTCATACTATGTATCTATACTTGCATTTATAAATGCAAGCATTTGGAAGATTGTTTTTGAATTAATCCCCTGGAGGAGTCTTTTTCGAGTCGTTGAAATAATTAAAAAAATATTAATTTTGTAAGCGACTAGAAAAGGGCTCGAATATAACTCGAAACTGACTCGCTGTTTTTCAAATACGATTCATGAAAATGCAAAAACAAAATAGTAAAACAATCGAAAACTGATCGTCCTGGCGATTGAAATGAGATAATGCGTCTTTTGCTTTGCACTAAAATTCGGTCAGAAATCGCATTCTTATCTCTTTGATATTTTGCAAACTGTACTAAACATGCAAATTTTAAGCTTTTGCTCTTATGTTCTGCATTTTTTAACATCAGCTTTAGTTAAAGAGTGAGCTTCCGAAGTAAAGTGCAGTTTTAAGTGAAAAATAAATATGACCTCCAAAAATATTAGAAAATGTGCAAAAAAAAACAAGCAAAATTATTACTTGTTAAAGACGATGTGCTAGAAATATTACTCGACAAAGAGTCGTTTATTGATAGAAAAATGACTCAAAAACGAGCGAAGCTCGATTAAAATATGATTCGAAAAAGACTTGCTTCTTGAGGAAAAGGATTCTTCCTGAGGTGTCGAATACGACTGTTTAGGAAGTCTCGCGGCTAGGGTTCCATTTTCTTCCGAACAGAGTACGAGCGATCAGAAAACGAGCGCATTTATTTTAATCTTCTAGGAGAGTGGAAAGAGAATTAAATTCGATTAGAAATTTCATAAAATGCGTGCTGGGTAGCACTACTCCGCTGTGTCGCTGCGATGAACTTTGATACATTTATTTTTATTTATTGTTGCTTCACGCTTTTACCCGCTACCCATTTTAAGAAAATACAAAACACCTGGGCACACCTTCTAAGCCTATCGATGTTTACCTGATTATTATTTCAGACATGTTTTCCAACGTTCTCCAGATACAATTTCAAAATAGAATTGTATAAATTAAGTCCTCTGGATCCGTCCAGCGTAGCTCCTCGTATCCAATTGAGTACCTCTAGATTTGTCCCGCGAAGTTCCTTGAATCTACTGGTGGACGATTAGGGTGGAGAGTAAACTATACCCCTATTGCTGGCCTCGGGCTCAGACAATAATAATAATAAAGATGTATGATTTACGGCAACTGCCGGAGTAAGACATTTATTTGTTGCTTATCGTTCAAGCGCTATGCTCTAGACCTTGCTCGTTTGATGCAAATGTAAAAACTAAACTTATGAAGCATTAAGAAGTACCGTCGTAGCTAAGCGTGGCCAGTGGAAAAGTACTGGCCAGCGACTCTCCAATAATTCCGTTAATGCTCGCTCAGCAAAATACGTCATAAGCACGAAGTTCTGCATTGCGGCATACGATCTATTGCATGCGCGTGGGTTGCTCCATATGTTTGTGGTGCGAGCATGCGAAGGTAGTTTGATGTTACTAGCGGGTGACGCTTGTTAACTTATATAGGAATGTGTAAAACATAAACTGCGAGTATTGATTTCGTTTGGCGATATGTTCGATTATTCACGCATCAACCTTTTGAAAAATTCGCATAACCAATTTATTGATTAATATGTTTATAAAATTACAAAAATTAATTTAAAAAATAAATGAAAAAATTAAAACATTTTATTAATTTGGACCTTATGGATCACCAATTCATCGATAGTTTAACCCAACATCGATATTTTAATTTGAAAGTACCGAAAAGCATCGATGTCTAAATTTGTACATACAAATTATTTCACTATCGTAAAACAAGCCAAGTTAATCAATTTTTTAACAGTGATTGAATAAAATTAGGGTAATAATTTTGAAAAATCATTTCTTACTGGGGGCCTAGATGTTCAGATATAGGTTGTGTGAAAATTGCAGCATCATGGCTCTTACCGTTTGGGCTGCGCGTTAATAGTACTTTAGATGGATCAGTGTCTACGAACTACTTTATATATATATATAGACAACTCTAAACAAATGTTTATTTAATTCAGATACTGCTGTCAGTGAAATTGAAGACTGCTTCAAGCGATTTCTTAAGCGTGATGATATTGATATTATCTTGATAAACCAAACCTATGCAGAACTAATTCGTCATGTTATCGATGCGCACACTTCACCAGTTCCAGCAGTACTCGAAATACCCTCAAAGGATCATCCATATGATGCTAGCAAGGATTCGATTTTGCGACGTGCTCGGGTAACTTCTTATTTTTTTAATATAGTTTATTTTTTTTTATTTCATAATATGATTATTTTTAGGGCATGTTTAACCCTGAAGATTTGGTTCGCTGATGCTGTACAGCTACTAAAGTTTGGTAAATTTAGTGATGTGCAATGTTTGGGCTCATGAATTGAAGCTTAAATCATAATCCATTATGAACCCTTTCAATTTTTGTTGATGTTTTCATTCCAAACTAAATACATATTGTGAGCGTACAAAAACTTGAAATCTATATATTGAATTGGGGCTTCTTGGGACTATTATAAAGTGAATTTATTGTAAGTAAGCTAAGTAAGTCAATTGTATTATAAATTCTCATTTTTGGAGCTTGCGTTTACAAATTGTTTTTATTTTTATTTGAAAACAAACGAGATCTGAGTATTCTCAATTTTCATCGCATTGATACGCTGTAAACCAGGTACTTAAATATTTTTTTTAAATAAAAACCATCCAAATATGCGGTCGGCCTTGGGGTGAAATTAATTTTGTTTTTAATGAAATTATAATTTTGTTGGACGCTTCAATTCATCAAAATGAAAATGTCAAACTGAGCAGTTTTGTTGGACCTGCCACGATGTCCTCGAGGGGAGAATAGTCCAGACGTGGTTGATAATATCCATGAAGCACCAAATGATGAATCGAGAATGAAGGTGCTCGAAACAGTGGAGACTGGCTACAGTGGCTACATGAATGAGACAAATAGTTTTTAGCAATTATTTAGATATGAAAACTTTTTTAAGTTTAACAAAAAAATCAAAAATACAACAAAAATATTCCAAAATGACAAAGTCGATGTTATAGGCGTCTTCCATGAAATAGTCAAGCAATTGCATGTCTATCTATCTACATTTTGTACATATACGAGGTGTGTTCAAAAAGTAAGGTGACTTTTCAAATTTCGCGGGCAACATATTTTCGATTATCGATTTTTTTGTTTTGTTATATCGGTACACTCTTCCCTAACATCTGTACCAAGTTTCAATGGAACATCCTCTTTTGTTTGGTTGTGAGAGGCGTAAAGTTACATTTTTTGCTATCGAAAAATATGGATCAAAGGATTTGCATCAAATTTTGTGTAAAAAATAAAATTAAGTGCTCTGAAACACTTGAAATGTTGACAGTGGCATACGGTGAAACTGTTCTGAGTAAAAAAATGTGTACAAGTGGTACAAACTCTTCCAAGATGGCCGAGAAGATGCCAATGACCAGCCTCGCTCTGGACGCCCAAGCACGTCAACAACTGATGAAAACGTTCAAGCAGTGACGAAAATTGTTTTGGAAAATCGTCGAATCACTATCAGAGAAGTTGCTGAAGATGTCGGTATATCGCTTGGCTCGTGCCATGAAATTTTTTCAAACGTTTTGGGTATGAGTCGTGTGTCAGCGAAGTTTGTTCCGAAATTGCTGAATTTTGACCAAAAGAACCGTCGCATGAGCATCGCTCAAGAGCTGTTGAATGACGTCAACGACGACCCAGATTTACTCAAAAGGGTCATAACTGGTGACGAATCATGGGTATATGGTTATGATATCGAAACCAAAGCCCAATCGTCCCAATGGACGGAGATTTGCAACGACTGAAGAGATAAAGACTGCATCGCTGCAAGAGCTCAAGGCTATACCGAAAAGTGCTTATGGGAAGTGCTTTGAGGATTGGAAAAACCGTTGGCATAAGTGTATTGTATCTGAGGGGGATTACTTTGAAGGGGACAACATAAATATTGATAAATAAATTAATAGTTTTTCTTGAAAATACAAAGTCACCTTACTTTTTGAACACACCTCGTATGTATAAAGTAGTTCGTAGACACTGATCTAGCATTAGTACTATTAATTAGAGTTTGGAAAACATCGAATTTTGTTGGGTAACATTGATGTTCCCGATGTTTTGAACAAAATAACATCGATACATCGAATTTTTTAAAGTAAAATTTTTCTAGCGCTCTTTAAGTTAAATTTAAAACAAAGTAATATGGTTTTATTGTCTATTCACCATAGGTTAATTCAAATTTGGCCGCTCCCGTCTTCGTCGTAATAATCTACAAGCTTAGTGATAGAATTTACGGACGCGCAACCCTCAAACAGTTCAATTGAATTGTTAGTTAATGTTTATTTATAAGATTTGATAACCTGTTGTTCAACTCAACTTAAGAGAAAATTCAATAAATAGAAGAAAAGTAAATAAAAACAAGTAAGTAAAAACAGTTGCGTGTGAATTTTGCATATATATAAAATTGATTCTTTAATAACTTCCTTGTTTTTCATTCGATCTCAACCAAATACCGGTCAGTCATTCAGACTATCATTGTTATTATGCCTACTAAAATTCAGCTCTAGGTCCATTATTACGGCTTTTCCAGTTTTTGGGGGCGGAAAGGAGCGTGGCAAAACTCTAAAACAAACTTGATCTGCGTAAAATCTACACGAATACTGTCACCAAATTTGATATCTCTAGGTCATTCACACACTTAAAACGTCCATATGCATTGGGCACATTTATTTTGATAAATACCAAAATTACAGGGTATATTTAGAGTGTTAAGCGCAAATGGGTTAGCAAATTACATAAAGAACTTTTGGAGTTATACGCGATCTACATAAAAAAACTTGACTTGTTCTAGATTAATGCTTATTGAGGGCGAAGGGGGCGTGGTATCCAACTTTTGAAATAAACTTGATCTTCGTAGGGAATGCAGAAACCTTTGTGCCAAATTTGGTGTCTCTGTGTCTCATAGTCTCTGAGATCTAGGTGTTCATATGGACAGACAGACGGACATGGCTAAATCGTCTCGGCTGTTGATACTGATCAAGAATATATATACTTTACGGGGTCGGAAATGTATATGTATAAATTCACATATGCAAATACATATATTTTAGACGTAGAGGTAGACTGGATTTGGAGTAACATTGTTTTGAGAAAAACTCGTTAAAAGATGTATCACAAAGGCACCCCACTAAAGCACAAAGAAAACGTTACATTATGACTTAGGACTGATGTGTTAAAAAGATACAGTAATAAACACATGGACAGGCTTATTAATTAATGTAACCAACTCGCCATGGACCTTCTGAACAACAGCCAACAAACCCGTCACTCAAAAGTCACCACCTACTCAACCTCCCGCTTGAACCACCAGGGAGTTGTGACTTCAACTACTTTCCATAAAAAAAATAATATTCTCTAAATATCCTCCACCATACGTTTGTTACTCGTGTCATACATGTTAACAACTTACCGGCGACCGCGTGAGGCGTGGTTTTATAATTGTTATAATTATCTCATTTATTTATTGCATGCAATGTTTAAACGATTCGATAAATTTTGTTTCCAATCCATAATATATTTGTTCGTTAAAAACATTTAAATTATTAATTATTTCAGTTATTATAATACTAAAAATAAGAGGAACATTGTCCTAAATGACCTTCTTCTCGAACTGAAGGATAAGGGCTACAGAGTGACTGGTTATGCGGACGACCTAGTTCAGTTTTTTTTTTTTTTTTGTATTAAGTTACTTCTTTGAAGGGAAATTTTAGTCTAAATTGGTTAGATTTATGCGAAAACTACAGAGCATTTAGCAAAGATGGATTGCCAAATTACATAGCATTACAATGTACTAAATTTGGTGTCTCAAGGTTTTATAGTCTCTAATATTTAGATGTTCATCCAGTCAAACATACAGACGGACTTGGCTAGATCATTTCGGCTGTCGACAATGATATAAGTTAAGTAAAGTAAACGGTCTGAGTTCGCTGACCAAGTAAGACACTGGCTAAATAGCTGAATAAGCATTTGGCCGGATGTCGTTGCATAGCCGGCAACCACAGCATATTTGCGTGGCCGCTATGAAGCGATCTCGTAACCATAAGTTGCGGGATTTCTTTGCTTGTCTTTATATTTGTCTTTGTAGTCAGATCATTTTCTACATTGCGCAGAGGCACTTCGGCCCTCGCAATTAATAAAATAAGAAAAGCAAACTCCGTCTTTTATTCCACAACTCGATTTTATATCAGGCGTAATCTTATTGATCAATCTATTTATTGACTAAATCTAAATAATTGGCGCCCAACGTAAAATCACCCACGCGTAGTGTAACGTAACGTAACGAGCTAAACGCAGTGCGGTTGAACAAACAAACATTCAAAGCCATAGCTTCTGAATAAAAAAAATAAAACTGACAACACTAAAAACAACATAATAATCAACAACGCTAATCGGTGACTACTGCATGGGACTAAAATCGACAACACTAAAAACAAGATAATAATCAACAACGCTAATCGGTGACTGCTGCGCGGGAACTAAGCCCTACAACAATAACCTACATAAAATTTAATTCAAATTCACTTCCTTAACAAGTCATGTAAGTGGAGTTCCTTATAGCAAAGTGCTTTTAAGTCTGCAACTTAAGCCGATTAACGAACATTGACCATAAGCCCTATTTTTGTAACTCACAAATTCAATATTCGTTGTTAAACAATAAGCAATTTCTTTTGGTTGATTGTGAATAGGCCCATGTTTATTTTTTTAACGCCAGCAGACCTTACGCTCAGTGTCACAACCCATGAGCTCGCCTTTCCGTAACTACAGAAACCTTGAACAAGAATCTAGCGGTTCAGAGTCAGACTCCGAAGGCCACATTAGAATTCTTAGAGGTAGATTTATTAGTAGCAGGCACAGTCACAGAAACCCCCAGGCAGTCATGGACCCAACGCAGCTTAGAGCTGTAGTTGAGGCAGCTATCGCCAACGCTTTAGCTGAGCAAGCAGCCACGAACCAGCAGAAGAAACAAGAGCTGGTACAGAGAGTCAACGAGCTGTCAAGTCAGATGGCAGCGTTGCAGGTTGAACAACCAGAAGTGCAGACATATGCTGCAATAGAAATAAACAAGTAAGAAAGCTAGCTATATATATATAAAGTAGTTCGTAGACACTGATCCAACTAAAGTACTATTAACGCTGCAATATGTAACAGGCAGAAGGAGGCATTTCCGACCCCACAAAGTATATATATTCTTGATCAGCGTCAACAGCCGAGATGACATAGCCATGTCCGTCTGTCTGTCCGTATGAACACTTGGATATCAGAGACTATAAGACATAGAGTCACCAAATTTGGCAAAAAGGTTCCTTCATACTTCATTAATCTAGAAAAAGTCAAGTTTTTTTTATGTAAATCGCGTATAACTCCAAAAGTTCTTTGTGTAATGATGTGCCTCCTTCTGCCTGTTACATATTGCAGCGTTAATAGTACTTTAGTTGGATCAGTGTCTACGAACTACTTTATATATATATAGATAACTCTAAACATATGTTTATTTAATTCAGATACTGCTGTCAGTGAAATTGAAGACTGCTTCAAGCGATTTCTTAAGCGTGATGATATTGATTTTATCTTGATAAACCAAACCTATGCAGAACTAATTCGTCATGTTATCGATGCGCACACTTCACCAGTTCCAGCAGTACTCGAAATAACCTCAAAGGATCATCCATATGATGCTAGCAAGGATTCGATTTTGCGACGTGCTCGGGTAACTTCTTATTTTTTTAATATAGTTTATTTTTTTTTATTTCATAATATTATGATTATTTTTAGGGCATGTTTAACCCTGAAGATTTGGTTCGCTGATGCTGCACAGCTACTAACGATTGGTAAATTTAGTGATGTGCAATGTTTGGGCTCATGAATTGAAGCTTAAATCATAATCCAATATGAACCCTTTCAATTTTTGTTCATGTTTTCATTCCAAACTAAATACATATTGTGAGCGTACAAAAACTTGAAATCTATATATTGAATTGGGGCTTCTTGGGACTATTATAAAGTGAATTTATTGTAAGTAAGCTAAGTGAGTTGTATTATAAATTCTCATTTTTGGAGCTTGCGTTTACAAATTGTTTTTATTTTTATTTGAAAACAAACGAGATCTAAGTATTCTCAATTTTCATCGCATTGATACGCTGTAAACCAGGTACTTAAATATTTTTTTAAATAAAAACCATCCAAATATGCGGTCGGCCTTGGGGTGAAATTAATTTTGTTTTTAATGAAATTATAATTTTGTTGGACGCTTCAATTCATCAAAATGAAAATGTCAAACTGAGCAGTTTTGTTGGACCTGCCACGATGTCCTCGAAGGGAGAATACTCCAGACGTGGTTGATAATATCCATGAAGCACCAACTGATGAATCGAGAATGAAGGTGCTCGAAGCAGTCGACCCTGGCTACAGTGGCTACATGAATGAGACAAATAGTTTTTAGCAATTATTTAGATATGAAAACTTTTTTAAGTTTAACAAAAAAATCAAAAAGACAACAAAAATATTCCAAAATGACAAAGTCGATGTTATAGGCATCTTCCATGAATTAGTCAAGCAATTGCATGTCTATCTATCTACATTTTGTACATACGAGGTGTGTTCAAAAAGTAAGGTGACTTTGTATTTTCAAGAAAAACTATTAATTTATTTATCAATATTTATGTTGTCCCCTTCAAAGTAATCCCCCTCAGATACAATACACTTATGCCAACGGTTTTTCCAATCCTCAAAGCACTTCCCATAAGCACTTTTCGGTATAGCCTTGAGCTCTTGCAGCGATGCAGTCTTTATCTCTTCAATCGTTGCAAATCTCCGTCCATTGGGACGATTGGGCTTTGGTTTCGATATCATAACCATATACCCATGATTCGTCACCAGTTATGACCCTTTTGAGTAAATCTGGGTCGTCGTTGACGTCATTCAACAGCTCTTGAGCGATGCTCATGCGACGGTTCTTTTGGTCAAAATTCAGCAATTTCGGAACAAACTTCGCTGACACACGACTCATACCCAAAACGTTTGAAAAAATTTCATGGCACGAGCCAAGCGATATACCGACATCTTCAGCAACTTCTCTGATAGTGATTCGACGATTTTCCAAAACAATTTTCGTCACTGCTTGAACGTTTTCATCAGTTGTTGACGTGCTTGGGCGTCCAGAGCGAGGCTGGTCATTGGCATCTTCCCGGCCATCTTGGAAGAGTTTGTACCATTTGTACACATTTTTTTTACTCAGAACAGTTTCACCGTATGCCACTGTCAACATTTCAAGTGTTTCAGAGCACTTAATTTTATTTTTTACACAAAATTTGATGCAAATCCTTTGATCCATATTTTTCGATAGCAAAAAATGTAACTTTACGCCTCTCACAACCAAACAAAAGAGGATGTTCCATTGAAACTTGGTACAGATGTTAGGGAAGAGTGTACCAATATAACAAAACAAAAAAATCGATAATCGAAAATATGTTGCCCGCGAAATTTGAAAAGTCACCTTACTTTTTGAACACACCTCGTATATAAAGTAGTTCGTAGACACTGATCTAGCTTTAGTACTATTAATTAGAGTTTGGAAAACATCGAATTTTGTTGGGTAACATTGATGTTCCCGATGTTTTGAACAAAATAACATCGATACATCGAATTTTTTAAAGTAAAATTTTTCTAGCGCGCTTTAAGTTAAATTTAAAACAAAGTAATATGGTTTTATTGTCTATTCACCATAGGTTAATTCAAATTTGGCCGCTCCCGTCTTCGTCGTAATAATCTACAAGCTTAGTGATAGAATTTACGGACGCGCAACCCTCAAACAGTTCAATTGAATTGTTAGTTAATGTTTAATTATAAGATTTGATAACCTGTTGTTCAACTCAACTTAAGAGAAAATTCAATAAATAGAAGGAAAGTAAATAAAAACAAGTAAGAAAGCTACAGTCGAGAGTGCTCGACCCTATGATACCCGCAACCCATTTCGAGAGAAAACAAAAAAACTTAAATATTTTAACAATAAATATACTGAAACTTGTTTTTTTTTGTATATATTTGAAAATAGCGGGTAAAAATCCTTAACACCCACATGGTCATACTGTTAACTAAACAAAAAAGCGCGAGCAGTTGCGTGGGAATTTTGCATATATATAAAATTGATTCTTTAATAACTTCCTTGTTTTTTATTCGATCTCAACCAAATACCGGTCAGTCATTCAGACTATCATTATTATTATGCCTACCAAAATTCAGCTCTAGGTCCATTATTACGGCTTTTACAGTTTTTGGGGGTGAAAAGGGGCGTGGCAAAAATCTAAAACAAACTTGATCTGCGTAAGACCTACACGAATACTGTCACCAAATTTGATATCTCTAGGTCATTCACGCACGTAATACGTCCATATGCACTGGGCTCAAAAATTTTGATAAATAATTTAACGAATAACTTTTGTTCTACTTATCCGATCTGTACCAAAATTACAGGGTATATTAAGAGTGTCAAGCGCAGATGGGTTACCAAATTACACATCATTACACACTTTTGGAGTTATACGCGATTTACATAAAAAAAAACTTGACTTTTTCTAGATTAATGCTTATTGTGGGCGAAGGGGGCGTGGCATCCAACTTTTGAAATAAACTTGATCTGCCTAGGGTATGAAGGAAACTTTTTGCCAAATTTGGTGTCTCTATGTCTTATAGTCTCTGAGATCCAGGTGTTCATACGGACAGACAGACGGACAGACGGACAGACGGACATGGCTATATCGTCTCGGCTGTTGACACTGATCAAGAATATATATACTTTATGGGGTCGGAGATGCCTCCTTCTGCCTGTTACATACATTTTCTGTTGGCACTAAGTCATAATACCCTTCTACCCTATGGGTAGCGGGTATAATAATATTCTCTAAATATCCTCCACCATACGTTTGTTACTCGTGTCATACATGTTAACAACTTACCGGCGACCGCGTGAGATGCGGTTTTATAATTGTTATAATTATCTCATTTATTTATTGCATGCAATGTTTATACGATTCGATCAATTTTGTTTCCAATCCATAGTATATTTGTTCGTTAAAAACATTTAAATTATTAATTATTTCAGTTATTATAATACTAAAAATAAGAGGAACATTGTCCTAAATGACCTTCTTCTCGAACTGAAGGATAAGGGCTACAGAGTGACTGGTTATGCGGACGACCTAGTTCAGTTTTTTTTTTTTTTGTATTAAGTTACTTCTTTGAAGGCAAATTTTTGTCTAAATTGGTTAGATTTATGCGAAAACTACAAAGCATTTAGCAAAGATGGATTGCCAAATTACATAGCATTACAATGTACTAAATTTGGTGTCTCAATGTTTTATAGTCTCTAGTATTTAGATGTTCATCCAGTCAAACATACAGACGGACTTGGCAAGATCATTTCGGCTGTCGACAATGATATACATAAGTTAAGTAAAGTAAACGGTCTGAGTTCGCTGACCAAGTAAGACACTGGCTAAATAGCTGAATAAGCATTTGGCCGGATGTCGTTGCATAGCCGGCAACCACAGCATATTTGCGTGGCCGCTATGAAGCGATCTCGTAACCATAAGTTGCGGGATTTCTTTGCTTGTCTTTATATTTGTCTTTGTAGTCAGATCATTTTCTACATTGCGCAGAGGCACTTCGGCCCTCGCAATTAATAAAATAAGAAAAGCAAACTCCGTCTTTTATTCCACAACTCGATTTTATATCAGGCGTAATCTTATTGATCAATCTATTTATTGACTAAATCTAAACGCCCAACGTAAAATCACCCACGCGTAGTGTAACGTAATGTAACGAGC
The DNA here is from genome assembly GCA_035045625.1 of Drosophila formosana. NCBI lineage: Eukaryota > Metazoa > Arthropoda > Insecta > Diptera > Drosophilidae > Drosophila > Drosophila formosana. Next base: position 75,188 of record JAWNOW010000440.1, read on the forward strand.
TAAACGCAGTGCGGTTGAACAAACAAACATTCAAAGCCATAGCTTCTGAATAAAAAAAATAAAACTGACAACACTAAAAACAACATAATAATCAACAACGCTAATCGGTGACTACTGCATGGGACTAAAATCGACAACACTAAAAACAAGATAATAATCAACAACGCTAATCGGTGACTGATGCGCGGGGAATTAGGCCCTACAACAATAACCTACATAAAATTTAATTCAAATTCACTTCCTTAACAAGTCATGTAAGTGGAGTTCCTTATAGCAAAGTGCTTTTAAGTCTGCAACTTAAGCCGATTAACCAACATTGACCATAAGCCCTATTTTTGTAACTCACAAATTCAATATTCGTTGTTAAACAATAATCAATTTCTTTTGGTTGATTGTGAATAGGCCCATGTTTATTTTTTTAACGCCAGCAGACCTTACGCTCAGTGTCACAACCCATGAGCTCGCCTTTCCGTAACTACAGAAACCTTGAACAAGAATCTAGCGGTTCAGAGTCAGACTCCGAAGGCCACATTAGAATTCTTAGAGGTAGATTTATTAGTAGCAGGCACAGTCACAGAAACCCCCAGGCAGTCATGGACCCAACGCAGCTTAGAGCTGTAGTTGAGGCAGCTATCGCCAACGCTTTAGCTGAGCAAGCAGCCACGAACCAGCAGAAGAAACAAGAGCTGGTACAGAGAGTCAACGAGCTGTCAAGTCAGATGGCAGCGTTGCAGGTTGAACAACCAGAAGTGCAGACATATGCTGCAATAGAAATAAACAAGTAAGAAAGCTAGCTATATATATATAAAGTAGTTCGTAGACACTGATCCAACTAAAGTACTATTAACGCTGCAATATGTAACAGGCAGAAGGAGGCATTTCCGACCCCATAAAGTATATATATTCTTGATCAGCGTCAACAGCCGAGATGATATAGCCATGTCCGTCTGTCCGTCTGTCTGTCCGTATGAACACTTGGATATCAGAGACTATAAGACATAGAGTCACCAAATTTGGCAAAAAGGTTCCTTCATACTTCATTAATCTAGAAAAAGTCAAGTTTTTTTTATGTAAATCGCGTATAACTCCAAAAGTTCTTTGTGTAATGATGTGTAATTTGGTAGCCCATCTGCGCTTGACACTCTTAATATACCCGTAATTTTGGTACAAATCGGATAAGTAGAACAAAAGTTATTCGTTAAATTATTTATCAAAATTTTTGTGCCCAGTGCATATGGACGTATTAAGTGTGTGAATGACCTAGAGATATCAAATTTGGTGACAGTATTCGTGTAGGTCTTACGCAGATCAAGTTTGTTTTAGATTTTTGACACGCCCCTTTTCGCCCCCAAAAACTGTAAAAGCCGTAATAATAGACCTAGAGCATTGAAATTTGGTATGCATAATAATAATTATATTCTTAATGACTCCTGTGAATTTGGTTGAGATCGAATGAAAAACATGGAAGTTATTAAAGAATCAATTTTATATGCAAAATTCAGTTGCAGCTGCTCGCGCTTTGTTTGTTTAGTTGACAGAGTGACCATGTCGGTATTTAATGGATTTAAAAAAAAATATCTATATACAAAAAAACAAATTTTAGTATATTTGGTGGTATATATTTTGTTAAAATATCATTCAAGCTTTTTGTTTTCTCTCGAAATGGGTTGCGGGTATCATACGGTCGAGAACTCTCGACTGTAGCTTTCTTACTTGTTTTTATTTGAAAACAAACGAGATCTAAGTATTCTCAATTTTCATCGCATTGATACGCTGTAAACCAGGTACTTAAATATTTTTTTTAAATAAAAACCATCCAAATATGCGGTCGGCCTTGGGGTGAAATTAATTTTGTTTTTAATGAAATTATAATTTTGTTGGACGCTTCAATTCATCAAAATGAAAGCAGTTTTGTTGGACCTGCCACGATGTCCTCGAGGGGAGAATAGTCCAGACGTGGTTGATAATATCCATGAAGCACCAACTGATGAATCGAGAATGAAGGTGCTCGAAACAGTGGAGACTGGCTACAGTGGCTACATGAATGAGACAAATAGTTTTTAGCAATTATTTAGATATGAAAACTTTTTTAAGTTTAACAAAAAAAACAAAAATACAACAAAAATATTCCAAAATGACAAAGTCGATGTTATAGGCGTCTTCCATGAAATAGTCAAGCAATTGCATGTCTATCTATCTACATTTTGTATACATATGTATAAAGTAGTTCGTAGACACTGATCTAGCTTTAGTACTATTAATTAGAGTTTGGAAAACATCGAATTTTGTTGGGTAACATTGATGTTCCCGATGTTTTGAACAAAATAACATCGATACATCGAATTTTTTAAAGTAAAATTTTTCTAGCGCTCTTTAAGTTAAATTTAAAACAAAGTAATATGGTTTTATTGTCTATTCACCATAGGTTAATTCAAATTTGGCCGCTCCCGTCTTCGTCGTAATAATCTACAAGCTTAGTGATAGAATTTACGGACGCGCAACCCTCAAACAGTTCAATTGAATTGTTAGTTAATGTTTATTTATAAGAGTTGATAACCTGTTGTTCAACTCAACTTAAGAGAAAATTCAATAAATAGAAGGAAAGTAAATAAAAACAAGTAAGTAAAAACAGTTGCGTGTGAATTTAGCATATATATAAAATTGATTCTTTAATAACTTCCTTGTTTTTCATTCGATCTCAACCAAATACCGGTTAGTCATTCAGACTATCATTGTTATTATGCCTACCAAAATTCAGCTCTAGGTCCATTATTACGGCTTTTACAGTTTATGGGGGCGGAAAGGAGCGTGGAAAAACTCTAAAACAAACTTGATCTGCGTAAGATCTACACGAATACTGTCACCAAATTTGATATCTCTAGGTCATTCACACACTTAATACGTCCATATGCATTGGGCACATTTATTTTGATAAATACCAAAATTACAGGGTATATTTAGAGTGTTAAGCGCAAATGGGTTAGCAAATTACATAAAGAACTTTTGGAGTTATACGCGATCTACATAAAAAAACTTGACTTGTTCTAGATTAATGCTTATTGAGGGCGAAGGGGGCGTGGTATCCAACTTTTGAAATAAACTTGATCTTCGTAGGGAATGCAGAAACCTTTGTGCCAAATTTGGTGTCTCTATGTCTTATAGTCTCTGAGATCTAGGTGTTCATATGGACAGACAGACGGACATGGCTAAATCGTCTCGGCTGTTGATACTGATCAAGAATATATATACATTACGGGGTCGGAAATGTATATGTATAAATTCACATATGCAAATACATATATTTTAGACGTATAGGTAGACTGGATTTGGAGTAACATTGTTTTGAGAAAAACTCGTTAAAAGTTGTATCACAAAGGCACCCCACTAAAGCACAAAGACAACGTTACATTATGACTTAGGACTGATGTGTTAAAAAGATACAGTAATAAACACATGGACAGGCTTATTAATTAATGTAACCAACTCGCCATAGACCTTCTGAACAACAGCCAACAAACCCGTCACTCAAAAGTCACCACCTACTCAACCTCCCGCTTGAACCACCAGGGAGTTGTGACTTCAACTACTTTCCATAAAAAAAATAATATTCTCTAAATATCCTCCACCATACGTTTGTTACTCGTGTCATACATGTTAACAACTTACCGGCGACCGCGTGAGGCGTGGTTTTATAATTGTTATAATTATCTCATTTATTTATTGCATGCAATGTTTAAACGATTCGATAAATTTTGTTTCCAATCCATAATATATTTGTTCGTTAAAAAGATTTAAATTATTAATTATTTCAGTTATTATAATACTAAAAATAAGAGGAACATTGTCCTAAATGACCTTCTTCTCGAACTGAAGGATAAGGGCTACAGAATGACTGGTTATGCGGACGACCTAGTTCATTTTTTTTTTTTTTTTTTTATTAAGTTACTTCTTTGAAGGGAAATTTTTGTCTAAATTGGTCAGATTCATGCAAAAACTACAGAGCATTTAGCAAAGATGGATTGCCAAATTACATAGCATTACAATGTACTAAATTTGGTGTCTCAAGGTTTTATAGTCTCTAATATTTAGATGTTCATCCAGTCAAACATACAGACGGACTTGGCTAGATCATTTCGGCTGTCGACAATGATATAAGTTAAGTAAAGTAAACGGTCTGAGTTCGCTGACCAAGTAAGACACTGGCTAAATAGCTGAATAAGCATTTGGCCGGATGTCGTTGCATAGCCGGCAACCACAGCATATTTGCGTGGCCGCTATGAAGCGATCTCGTAACCATAAGTTGCGGGATTTCTTTACTTGTCTTTATATTTGTCTTTGTAGTCAGATCATTTTCTACATTGCGCAGAGGCACTTCGGCCCTCGCAATTAATAAAATAAGAAAAGCAAACTCCGTCTTTTATTCCACAACTCGATTTGGTATCAGGCGTAATCTTATTGATCAATCTATTTATTGACTAAATAATTGGCGCCCAACGTAAAATCACCCACGCGTAGTGTAACGTAACGTAACGAGCTAAACGCAGTGCGGTTGAACAAACAAACATTCAAAGCCATAGCTTCTGAATAAAAAAAATAAAACTGACAACACTAAAAACAACATAATAATCAACAACGCTAATCGGTGACTACTGCATGGGGACTAAAAGCGACAACACTAAAAACAAGATAATAAGCCCTAAGCCTAAGCCCTACAACAATAACCTACATAAAATTTAATTCAAATTCACTTCCTTAACAAGTCATGTAAGTGGAGTTCCTTATAGCAAAGTGCTTTTAAGTCTGCAACTTAAGCCGATTAACCAACATTGACCATAAGCCCTATTTATGTAACTCACAAATTCAATATTCGTTGTTAAACAATAAGCAATTTCTTTTGGTTGATTGTGAATAGGCCCATGTTTATTTTTTTAACGCCAGCAGACCTTACGCTCAGTGTCACAACCCATGAGCTCGCCTTTCCGTAACTACAGAAACCTTGAACAAGAATCTAGCGGTTCAGAGTCAGACTCCGAAGGCCACATTAGAATTCTTAGAGGTAGATTTATTAGTAGCAGGCACAGTCACAGAAACCCCCAGGCAGTCATGGACCCAACGCAGCTTAGAGCTGTAGTTGAGGCAGCTATCGCCAACGCTTTAGCTGAGCAAGCAGCTACGAACCAGCGGAAGAAACAAGAGCTGGTACAGAGAGTCAACGAGCTGTCAAGTCAGATGGCAGCGTTGCACGTTGAACAACCAGAAGTGCAGACATATGCTGCAATAGAAATAAACAAGTAAGAAAGCTACAGTCGAGAGTGCTCGACCGTTTGATACCTGCAACCCATTTCGAGAGAAAACAAAAAACTTAAATGATATTTTAACAAAAAATATACTGAAACTTGTTTTTATTGTCTATATTTGAAAATAGCGGGTATAAATATCCATTGCATACCGACATGGTCACACTGTCAACTAAATAAACAAAGCGCGAGCATCTGCAAGTGAATTTTGCATATAAAATTGATTGTTTAATATCTTCCTTGTTATTCATTTAATCTTAACCAAATTCACAGAACTCATTGGGAATATAATTATTATTATGCATACAAACATTCAATGCTCTAGGTCTTTTATTACGGCTTTTACAGGCTTTTGGGGGCGGAAAGGGGCGTGGCATCCAACTTTTGAAATAAACTTGATCTGCGTAGGACCTATAAGAGTACTGTCCCCAAATTTGGTAGCTCTAGCTCTTATAGTCTCTGAGATCTCTGAGATATAGCCATGTCCGTCTGTATTAACAGACGGACATGGCTATATCGTCTCGGCTGTTGACACTGGTCAAGAATATATATACTTTACGTGGTCGGAAATGCCTCTTTCTGCCTGTTACATATTGCAGCGTTAATAGTACTTTAGTTGGATCAGTGTCTTCGAACTACTTTATATATATATAGATAACTCTAAACATATGTTTATTTAATTCAGATACTGCTGTCAGTGAAATTGAAGACTGCTTCAAGCGATTTCTTAAGCGTGATGATATTGATTTTATCTTGATAAACCAAACCTATGCAGAACTAATTCGTCATGTTATCGATGCGCACACTTCACCAGTTCCAGCAGTACTCGAAATAACCTCAAAGGATCATCCATATGATGCTAGCAAGGATTCGATTTTGCGACGTGCTCGGGTAACTTCTTATTTTTTTAATATAGTTTATTTTTTTTTATTTCATAATATTATGATTATTTTTAGGGCATGTTTAACCCTGAAGATTTGGTTCGCTGATGCTGCACAGCTACTAACGATTGGTAAATTTAGTGATGTGCAATGTTTGGGCTCATGAATTGAAGCTTAAATCATAATCCAATATGAACCCTTTCAATTTTTGTTCATGTTTTCATTCCAAACTAAATACATATTGTGAGCGTACAAAAACTTGAAATCTATATATTGAATTGGGGCTTCTTGGGACTATTATAAAGTGAATTTATTGTAAGTAAGCTAAGTGAGTCAATTGTATTATAAATTCTCATTTTTGGAGCTTGCGTTTACAAATTGTTTTTATTTTTATTTGAAAACAAACGAGATCTAAGTATTCTCAATTTTCATCGCATTGATACGCTGTAAACCAGGTACTTAAATATTTTTTTAAATAAAAACCATCCAAATATGCGGTCGGCCTTGGGGTGAAATTAATTTTGTTTTTAATGAAATTATAATTTTGTTGGACGCTTCAATTCATCAAAATGAAAATGTCAAACTGAGCAGTTTTGTTGGACCTGCCACGATGTCCTCGAGGGGAGAATACTCCAGACGTGGTTGATAATATCCATGAAGCACCAACTGATGAATCGAGAATGAAGGTGCTCGAAACAGTCGAGACTGGCTACAGTGGCTACATGAATGAGACAAATAGTTTTTAGCAATTATTTAGATATGAAAACTTTTTTAAGTTTAACAAAAAAATCAAAAAGACAACAAAAATATTCCAAAATGACAAAGTCGATGTTATAGGCATCTTCCATGAATTAGTCAAGCAATTGCATGTCTTTCTATCTACATTTTGTACATATATAAAGTAGTTTGTAGACACTGATCTAGCTTTAGTACTATTAATTAGAGTTTGGAAAACATCGAATTTTGTTGGGTAACATTGATGTTCCCGATGTTTTGAACAAAATAACATCGATACATCGAATTTTTTAAAGTAAAATTTTTCTAGCGCTCTTTAAGTTAAATTTAAAACAAAGTAATATGGTTTTATTGTCTATTCACCATAGGTTAATTCAAATTTGGCCGCTCCCGTCTTCGTCGTAATAATCTACAAGCTTAGTGATAGAATTTACGGACGCGCAACCCTCAAACAGTTCAATTGAATTGTTAGTTAATGTTTAATTATAAGATATGATAACCTGTTGTTCAACTCAACTTAAGAGAAAATTCAATAAATAGAAGGAAAGTAAATAAAAACAAGTAAGAAAGCTACAGTCGAGAGTGCTCGACCCAATGATACCCGCAACCCATTTCGAGAGAAAACAAAAAACTTAAATATTTTAACAAAGAATATACTGAAACTTGTTTTTTTTTGTATATATTTGAAAATAGCGGGTAAAAATCCTTAACACCCACATGGTCATACTGTTAGCTAAACAAAAAAAGCGCGAGCAGTTGCGTGGGAATTTTGCATATATATAAAATTGATTCTTTAATAACTTCCTTGTTTTTCATTCGATCTCAACCAAATACCGGTCAGTCATTCAGACTATCATTATTATTATGCCTACCAAAATTCAGCTCTAGGTCCATTATTACGGCTTTTCCAGTTTTTGGGGGCGGAAAGGAGCGTGGCAAAACTCTAAAACAAATTTGATCTGCGTAAAATCTACACGAATACTGTCACCAAATTTGATATCTCTAGGTCATTCACACACTTAAAACGTCCATATGCATTGGGCACATTTATTTTGATAAATACCAAAATTACAGGGTATATTTAGAGAGCAAATGGGTTACCAAATTACATAAAGAACTTTTGGAGTTATACGCGATCTACATAAAAACAAGTAAGAAAGTTACAGTCGAGAGTGCTCGACCGTATGATACCCGCAACCCATTTCGAGAGAAAACAAAAAACTTAAATGATATTTTAACAAAAAATATACCGAATATACTAAAACTTGTTTTTTGTATATATTTGAAAATAGCGGGTAAAAATCCACAACACCGTTACTGTTAACTAAACAAAGAAAGCGCGGGCAGCTGCAAGTGAATTTTGCATTTAAAATTGATTCTTTAATAACTTCCTTGTTTTTCATTTGATCTCAACCAAATTCACAGGAATCCTTGAGAATATAATTATTATTAAGCACACCAAAATTCAATGCTCTAGGTCTATTATTACGGCTTTTACAGACTTGTGGGGGCGGAAAGGGGCGTGGCATCCAAATTTTGAAGTAAACTTGATCTGCGTAGCACCTATAGGAGTACTGTCCCCAAATTTGGTAGCTCTACCTCTTATAGTCTCTGAGATCTAGGTGTTCATACAGACGGACAGACGGACATGGCTATATCGTCTCGGCTGTTGACACTGATCAAGAATATATATAGTTTATGTGGTCGGAGATGCCTCCTTCTGCCTGTTACATACATTTTCTGTTGGCACTAAGTTATAATACCCTTCTACCCTATGGGTAGTGGGTATAAAAACTTGACTTGTTCTAGATTAATGCTTATTGAGGGCGAAGGGGGCGTGGTATCCAACTTTTGAAATAAACTTGATCTTCGTAGGGAATGCAGAAACCTTTGTGACAAATTTGGTGTCTCTATGTCTTATAGTCTCTGAGATCTAGGTGTTCATATGGACAGACAGACGGACATGGCTAAATCGTCTCGGCTGTTGATACTGATCAAGAATATATATACATTACGGGGTCGGAAATGTATATGTATAAATTCACATATGCAAATACATATATTTTAGACGTATAGGTAGACTGGATTTGGAGTAACATTGTTTTGAGAAAAACTCGTTAAAAGTTGTATCACAAAGGCACCCCACTAAAGCACAAAGAAAACGTTACATTATGACTTAGGACTGATGTTATAAAAAGATACAGCAATATGGTACCTCTGATTAGAGTAGACGATGTGAATGATTTAGGAGTTCTTCGAGATCATAGGCTAAAGTTTGACAAACACATTTCAATTACTGTCAACAAAGCGACTCAAGTTCTTGGGTTCATCAAGCGATGGGCAAAGGAATTTGATGACCCTTATACGACAAAGCTTCTTTTTGTTTCGCTTGTCCGTCCCATTCTGGAATACGGTTCTTGTATTTGGTCACCACAATACTCAAATCATAAAAATCTCATCGAGTCTGTACAAAAGAAATTTCTGCTTTTTGCGTTGAGAGGCTTTAACTGGGTTTCAGGTATTGACTTACCCTCTTATTATAGTAGACTTCTTTTACTTAATCTTCCCTCATTAACTAATCGTCGTAGCATGCTTGGGGTTATGTTTATAGTCAAACTACTAAAGGGTGAAATTGATTCTCCCTACCTGCTTAGGCATATAAACCTTTCTGTCCCAGTTAGACATACACGTAACTTCACACCTTTATCCCTTAACCTATGTACAACTAACTATTCTAAGCATGAACCTTTTCGAGTTCTCTGTGCTGACTACAACAGACTCTACTGTGTTTTCAACGCCGATGCATCTCTTATAAATATTAAAAATTGTATTCTATCATTCTTAGCTAACAATAATTAGCAACTAACATGGTATTGGAAATTAAAACAAAAAATTTAATACTAACTAACTAACCTACCATCTGACCTGATTGGGTTTTTCCTGGGTTTTCCCCAATCCATGCAGCGAATGCTGGGTTAGATTAATATTGCTTAAACACCCCCAGAGATTTCAAATTTTAATTTTAATTGAATTAATTTTTTTCTCTATTTTAAACTATAAAAATATTTTTAATCATAATGTTACTTTTTTAGTCATAATTATATTAATTTCTTCAAAGTCGACTTTAAATAAATAAATAAAAAATAAACACATGGACAGGCTTATTAATTAATGTAACCAACTCGCCATAGACCTTCTGAACAACAGCCAACACAGCCGTCACTCAAAAGTCACCACCTACTCAAACTCCCGCTTGAACCACCAGGGAGTTGTGACTTCAACTACTTTCCATAAAAAAAATAATATTCTCTAAATATCCTCCACCATACGTTTTTTACTCGTGTCATACATGTTAACAACTTACCGGCGACCGCGTGAGGCGTGGTTTTATAATTGTTATAATTATCTCATTTATTTATTGCATGCAATGTTTATACGATTCGATAAATTTTGTTTCCAATCCATAATATATTTGTTCGTTAAAAACATTTAAATTATTAATTATTTTAGTTATTATAATACTAACAAGTAAGAAAGCTACAGTCGAGAGTTCTCGACCGTATGATACCCGCAACCCATTTCGAGAGAAAACAAAAAGCTTGAATGATATTTTAACAAAAAATATACCACCGAATATACTAAAATTGATTTTTTTGTATACAGATATTTTTTTTTAAATCCATTAAATACCGACATGGTCACACTGTCAACTAAACAAACAAAGCGCGAGCAGCTGCAACTGAATTTTGCATATAAAATTGATTCTTTAATAACTTCGATGTTTTTCATTCGATCTCAACCAAATTCACAGGAGTCATTGGGAATATAATTATTATTATGCATACCAAAATTCAATGCTCTAGGTCTATTATTACGGCTTTTAAAGTTTTTGGGGGCGGAAAGGGGCGTGGCAAAAATCTAAAACAAACATGATCTGCGTAAGACCTACACGAATACTGTCATTAAATTTGATATCTCTAGGTCATTCACACACTTAATACGTCCATATGCACTGGGCACAAAAATTTTGATAAATAATTTAACGAATAACTTTTTTTCTACTTATCCGATTTGTACCAAGATTACAGGGTATATTAAGAGTGTCAAGCGCAGATGAGTTACCAAATTACACATCATTACACAAAGAACTTTTGGAGTTATACGCGATTTACATAAAAAAAAACTTGACTTTTTCTAGATTAATGCTTATTGTGGGCGAAGGGGGCGTGGCATCCAACTTCTGAAATAAACTTGATCTGCGTAGGGTATGAAGGAACCTTTTTGCCAAATTTGGTGTCTCTATGTCTTATAGTCTCTGAGATCCAGGTGTTCATACGGACAGACAGACGGACAGACGGACAGTCGGACAGACGGACAGACGGACATGGCTATATCGTCTCGGCTGTTGACACTGATCAAGAATATATATACTTTATGGGGTCGGAGATGCCTCCTTCTGCCTGTTACATACATTTTCTGTTGGCACTAAGTCATAATACCCTTCTACCCTATGGGTAGCGGGTATAAAAATAAGAGGAACATTGTCCTAAATGACCTTCTTCTCGAACTGAAGGATAAGGGCTACAGAATGACTGGTTATGCGGACGACCTAGTTCAGTTTTTTTTTTTTTTTTTTTTATTAAGTTACTTCTTTGAAGGGAAATTTTTGTCTAAATTGGTCAAATTCATGCAAAAACTACAGAGCATTTAGCAAAGATGGATTGCCAAATTACATAGCATTACAATGTACTAAATTTGGTGTCTCAAGGTTTTATAGTCTCTAATATTTAGATGTTCATCCAGTCAAACATACAGACGGACTTGGCTAGATCATTTCGGCTGTCGACAATGATATAAGTTAAGTAAAGTAAACGGTCTGAGTTCGCTGACCAAGTAAGACACTGGCTAAAAGCTGAATAAGATTTGGCCGGATGTCGTTGCATAGCCGGCAACCACAGCATATTTGCGTGGCCGCTATGAAGCGATCTCGTAACCATAAGTTGCGGGATTTCTTTGCTTGTCTTTATATTTGTCTTTGTAGTCAGATCATTTTCTACATTGTGCAGAGGCACTTCGGCCCTCGCAATTAATAAAATAAGAAAAGCAAACTCCGTCTTTTATTCCACAACTCGATTTGGTATCAGGCGTAATCTTATTGATCAATCTATTGATTGACTAAATCTAAATAATTGGCGCACAACGTAAAATCACCCACGCGTAGTGTAACGTAACGTAACGAGCTAAACGCAGTGCGGTTGAACAAACAAACATTCAAAGCCATAGCTTCTGAATAAAAAAAATAAAACTGACAACACTAAAAACAACATAATAATCAACAACGCTAATCGGTGACTACTGCATGGGACTAAAATCGACAACACTAAAAACAAGATAATAATCAACAACGCTAATCGGTGACTGCTGCGCGGGAACTAAGCCCTACAACAATAACCTACATAAAATTTAATTCAAATTCACTTCCTTAACAAGTCATGTAAGTGGAGTTCCTTATAGCAAAGTGCTTTTAAGTCTGCAACTTAAGCCGATTAACCAACATTGACCATAAGCCCTATTTTTGTAACTCACAAATTCAATATTCGTTGTTAAACAATAAGCAATTTCTTTTGGTTGATTGTGAATAGGCCCATGTTTATTTTTTTAACGCCAGCAGACCTTACGCTCAGTGTCACAACCCATGAGCTCGCCTTTCCGTAACTACAGAAACCTTGAACAAGAATCTAGCGGTTCAGAGTCAGACTCCGAAGGCCACATTAGAATACTTAGAGGTAGATTTATTAGTAGCAGGCACAGTCACAGAAACCCCCAGGCAGTCATGGACCCAACGCAGCTTAGAGCTGTAGTTGAGGCAGCTATCGCCAACGCTTTAGCTGAGCAAGCAGCCACGAACCAGCAGAAGAAACAAGAGCTGGTACAGAGAGTCAACGAGCTGTCAAGTCAGATGGCAGCGTTGCGCGTTGAACAACCAGAAGTGCAGACATATGCTGCAATAGAAATAAACAAGTAAGAAAGCTACAGTCGAGAGTGCTCGACCGTTTGATACCTGCAACCCATTTCGAGAGAAAACAAAAAACTTAAATGATATTTTAACAAAAAATATACTGAAACTTGTTTTTATTGTCTATATTTGAAAATAGCGGGTATAAATATCCATTGCATACCGACATGGTCACACTGTCAACTAAATAAACAAAGCGCGAGCATCTGCAAGTGAATTTTGCATATAAAATTGATTGTTTAATAACTTCCTTGTTATTCATTTAATCTCAACCAAATTCACAGAACTCATTGAGAATATAATATAATTATTATGCATACCAAAATTCAATGCTCTAGGTCTTTTATTACGGCTTTTACAGGCTTTTGGGGCCGGAAAGGGGCGTGGCATCCAACTTTTGAAATAAACTTGATCTGCGTAGGACCTATAAGAGTACTGTCCCCAAATTTGGTAGCTCTAGCTCTTAGAGTCTCTGAGATCTAGGTGTTCATACAGACGGACATGGCTATATCGTCTCGGCTGTTGACACTGATCAAGAATATATATACTTTATGTGGTCGGAGATGCCTCCTTCTGCCTGTTACATATTGCAGCGTTAATAGTACTTTTGTTGGATCAGTGTCTACGAACTACTTTATATATATATAGAGACCTCTAAACATATGTTTTTTTAATTCAGATACTGCTGTCAGTGAAATTGAAGACTGCTTCAAGCGATTTCTTAAGCGTGATGATATTGATATTATCTTGATAAACCAAACCTATGCAGAACTAATTCGTCATGTTATCGATGCGCACACTTCACCAGTTCCAGAAGTACTCGAAATACCCTCAAAGGATCATCCATATGATGCTAGCAAGGATTCGATTTTGCGACGTACTCGGGTAACTTCTTATTTTTTTAATATAGTTTATTTTTTTTTATTTCATAACATTATGATTATTTTTAGGGCATGTTTAACCCTGAAGATTTGGTTCGCTGATGCTGTACAGCTACTAACGTTTGGTAAATTTAGTGATGTGCAATGTTTGGGCTCATGAATTGAAGCTTAAATCATAATCCAATATGAACCCTTTCAATTTTTATACCCGCTACCCATAGGGTAGAAGGGTATTATGACTTAGTGCCAACAGAAAATGTATGTAACAGGCAGAAGGAGGCATCTCCGACCCCATAAAGTATATATATTCTTGATCAGTGTCAACAGCCGAGACGATATAGCCATGTCCGTCTGTCCGTCTGTCCGACTGTCCGTCTGTCCGTCTGTCTGTCCGTATGAACACCTGGATCTCAGAGACTATAAGACATAGAGACACCAAATTTGGCAAAAAATTTCCTTCATACCCTACGCAGATCAAGTTTATTTCAAAAGTTGGATGCCACGCCCCCTTCGCCCACAATAAGCATTAATCTAGAAAAAGCCAAGTTTTTTTTTATGTAAATCGCGTATAACTCCAAAAGTTCTTTGTGTAATGATGTGTAATTTGGTAACTCATCTGCGCTTGACACTCTTAATATACCCTGTAATCTTGGTACAAATCGGATAAGTAGAAAAAAAGTTATTCGTTAAATTATTTATCAAAATTTTTGTGCCCAGTGCATATGGACGTATTAAGTGTGTGAATGACCTAGAGATATCAAATTTAATGACAGTATTCGTGTAGGTCTTACGCAGATCATGTTTGTTTTAGATTTTTGCCACGCCCCTTTCCGCCCCCAAAAACTGTAGAAGCCGTAATAATAGACCTAGAGCATTAGTATGCATAATAATAATTATATTCTCAATGACTCCTGTGAATTTGGTTGAGATCGAATGAAAAACATGAAAGTTATTAATGGATCAATTTTATATGCAAAATTCAGTTGCAGCTGCTCGCGCTTTGTTTGTTTAGTTGACAGAGTGACCATGTCGGTATTTAATGGATTTAAAAAAAAATATCTATATACAAAAAAACAAATTTTAGTATATTCGGTGGTATATATTTTGTTAAAATATCATTCAAGCTTTTTGTTTTCTCTCGAAATGGGTTGGTATTTAGATGTTTATCCAGTCAAACATACAGACGGACTTGGCTAGATCATTTCGGCTGTCGACAATGATATAAGTTAAGTAAAGTAAACGGTCTGAGTTCGCTGACCAAGTAAGACACTGGCTAAATAGCTGAATAAGCATTTGGCCGGATGTCGTTGCATAGCCGGCAACCACAGCATATTTGCGTGGCCGCTATGAAGCGATCTCGTAACCATAAGTTGCGGGATTTCTTTGCTTGTCTTTATATTTGTCTTTGTAGTCAGATCATTTTCTACATTGCGCAGAGGCACTTCGGCCCTCGCAATTAATAAAATAAGAAAAGCAAACTCCGGCTTTTATTCCACAACTCGATTTGGTATCAGGCGTAATCTTATTGATCAATCTATTTATTAACTAAATAATTGGCGCCCAACGTAAAATCACCCACGCGTAGTGTAACGTAACGTAACGAGCTAAACGCAGTGCGGTTGAACAAACAAACATTCAAAGCCATAGCTTCTGAATAAAACAAGTAAGAAAGCTACAGTCGAGAGTTCTCGACCGTATGATACCCGCAACCCATTTCGAGAGAAAACAAAAAGCTTGAATGATATTTTAACAAAAAATGTACCACCGAATATACTAAAATTGGATTTTTTGTATATAGATATTTTTTTTTAAATCCATTAAATACCGACATGGTCACACTGTCAACTAAACAAACAAAGCGCGAGCAGCTGCAACTGAATTTTGCATATAAAATTGATTCTTTAATAACTTCGATGTTTTTCATTCGATCTCAACCAAATTCACAGGAGTCATTGGGAATATAATTATTATTATGCATACCAAAATTCAATGCTCTAGGTCTATTATTACGGCTTTTAAAGTTTTTGGGGGCGGAAAGGGGCGTGGAAAAAATCTAAAACAAACATGATCTGCGTAAGACCTACACGAATACTGTCATTAAATTTGATATCTCTAGGTCATTCACACACTTAATACGTCCATATGCACTGGGCACAAAAATTTTGATAAATAATTTAACGAATAACTTTTTTTCTACTTATCCGATTTGTACCAAGATTACAGGGTATATTAAGAGTGTCAAGCGCAGATGAGTTACCAAATTACACATCATTACACAAAGAACTTTTGGAGTTATACGCGATTTACATAAAAAAAAACTTGACTTTTTCTAGATTAATGCTTATTGTGGGCGAAGGGGGCGTGGCATCCAACTTTTGAAATAAACTTGATCTGCGTAGGGTATGAAGGAACCTTTTTGCCAAATTTGGTGTCTCTGTGTCTTATAGTCTCTGAGAAATGTTTTCTCTCGAAATGGGTTGCGGGTATCATACGGTCGAGAACTCTCGACTGTAGCTTTCTTACTTGTTTTTATTTACTTTCCTTCTATTTATTGAATTTTCTCTTAAGTTGAGTTGAACAACAGGTTATCAAATCTTATAATTAAACATTAACTAACAATTCAATTGAAATGTTTGAGGGTTGCGCGTCCGTAAATTCTATCACTAAGCTTGTAGATTATTACGACGAAATTTCACGAAATGTCACCAAATTTGATATCTCTAGGTCATTCACACACTTAAAACGTCCATATGCATTGGGCACATTTATTTTGATAAATACCAAAATTACAGGGTATATTTAGAGTGTTAAGCGCAAATGGGTTAGCAAATTACATAAAGAACTTTTGGAGTTATACGCGATCTACATAAAAAAACTTGACTTGTTCTAGATTAATGCTTATTGAGGGCGAAGGGGGCGTGGTATCCAACTTTTGAAATAAACTTGATCTTCGTAGGGAATGCAGAAACCTTTGTGCCAAATTTGGTGTCTCTATGTCTTATAGTCTCTGAGATCTAGGTGTTCATATGGACAGACAGACGGACATGGCTAAATCGTTTCGGCTGTTGATACTGATCAAGAATATATATACTTTACGGGGTCGGAAATGTATATGTATAAATTCACATATGCAAATACATATATTTTAGACGTAGAGGTAGACTGGATTTGGAGTAACATTGTTTTGAGAAAAACTCGTTAAAAGTTGTATCACAAAGGCACCCCACTAAAGCACAAAGAAAACGTTACATTATGACTTAGGACTGATGTGTTAAAAAGATACAGTAATAAACACATGGACAGGCTTATTAATTAATGTAACCAACTCGCCATAGACCTTCTGAACAACAGCCAACACACCCGTCACTCAAAAGTCACCACCTACTCAACCTCCCGCTTGAACCACCAGGGAGTTGTGACTTCAACTACTTTCCATAAAAAAAATAATATTCTCTAAATATCCTCCACCATACGTTTGTTACTCGTGTCATACATGTTAACAACTTACCGGCGACCGCGTGAGGCGTGGTTTTATAATTTTTATAATTATCTCATTTATTTATTGCATGCAATGTTTATACGATTCGATAAATTTTGTTTCCAATCCATAATATATTTGTTCGTTAAAAACATTTAAATTATTAATTATTTAAGTTATTATAATACTAAAAATAAGAGGAACATTGTCCTAAATGACCTTTTTCTCGAACTGAAGGCTACAGAGTGACTGGTTATGCGGACGACCTAGTTCAGTTTTGTTTTTTTTTTTTTTTGTATTAAGTTACTTCTTTGAAGGGAAATTTTAGTCTAAATTGGTTAGATTTATGCGAAAACTACAGAGCATTTAGCAAAGATGGATTGCCAAATTACATAGCATTACAATGTACTAAATTTGGTGTCTCAAGGTTTTATAGTCTCTAATATTTAGATGTTCATCCAGTCAAACATACAGACGGACTTGGCTAGATCATTTCGGCTGTCGACAATGATATAAGTTAAGTAAAGTAAACGGTCTGAGTTCGCTGACCAAGTAAGACACTGGCTAAATAGCTGAATAAGCATTTGGCCGGATGTCGTTGCATAGCCGGCAACCACAGCATATTTGCGTGGCCGCTATGAAGCGATCTCGTAACCATAAGTTGCGGGATTTCTTTGCTTGTCTTTATATTTGTCTTTGTAGTCAGATCATTTTCTACATTGCGCAGAGGCACTTCGGCCCTCGCAATTAATAAAATAAGAAAAGCAAACTCCGTCTTTTATTCCACAACTCGATTTGGTATCAGGCGTAATCTTATTGATCAATCTATTTATTGACTAAATAATTGGCGCCCAACGTAAAATCACCCACGCGTAGTGTAACGTAACGTAACGAGCTAAACGCAGTGCGGTTGAACAAACAAACATTCAAAGCCATAGCTTCTGAATAAAACAAGTAAGAAAGCTACAGTCGAGAGTTCTCGACCGTATGATACCCGCAACCCATTTCGAGAGAAAACAAAAAGCTTGAATGATATTTTAACAAAAAATATACCACCGAATATACTAAAATTGTTTTTTTTGTATATAGATATTTTTTTTAAATCCATTAAATACCGACATGGTCACACTGTCAACTAAACAAACAAAGCGCGAGCAGCTGCAACTGAATTTTGCATATAAAATTGATTCTTTAATAACTTCGATGTTTTTCATTCGATCTCAACCAAATTCACAGGAGTCATTGGGAATATAATTATTATTATGCATACCAAATTCAATGCGCTAGGTCTATTATTACGGCTTTTAAAGTTTTTGGGGGCGGAAAGGGGCGTGGAAAAAATCTAAAACAAACATGATCTGCGTAAGACCTACACGAATACTGTCATTAAATTTGATATCTCTAGGTCATTCACACACTTAATACGTCCATATGCACTGGGCACAAAAATTTTGATAAATAATTTAACGAATAACTTTTTTTCTACTTATCCGATTTGTACCAAGATTACAGGGTATATTAAGAGTGTCAAGCGCAGATGAGTTACCAAATTACACATCATTACACAAAGAACTTTTGGAGTTATACGCGATTTACATAAAAAAAAACTTGACTTTTTCTAGATTAATGCTTATTGTGGGCGAAGGGGGCGTGGCATCCAACTTTTGAAATAAACTTGATCTGCGTAGGGTATGAAGGAACCTTTTTGCCAAATTTGGTGTCTCTATGTCTTATAGTCTCTGAGATCCAGGTGTTCAGTTTTGTTTTTTTTTTTTTTTGTATTAAGTTACTTCTTTGAAGGGAAATTTTAGTCTAAATTGGTTAGATTTATGCGAAAACTACAGAGCATTTAGCAAAGATGGATTGCCAAATTACATAGCATTACAATGTACTAAATTTGGTGTCTCAAGGTTTTATAGTCTCTAATATTTAGATGTTCATCCAGTCAAACATACAGACGGACTTGGCTAGATCATTTCGGCTGTCGACAATGATATAAGTTAAGTAAAGTAAACGGTCTGAGTTCGCTGACCAAGTAAGACACTGGCTAAATAGCTGAATAAGCATTTGGCCGGATGTCGTTGCATAGCCGGCAACCACAGCATATTTGCGTGGCCGCTATGAAGCGATCTCGTAACCATAAGTTGCGGGATTTCTTTGCTTGTCTTTATATTTGTCTTTGTAGTCAGATCATTTTCTACATTGCGCAGAGGCACTTCGGCCCTCGCAATTAATAAAATAAGAAAAGCAAACTCCGTCTTTTATTCCACAACTCGATTTGGTATCAGGCGTAATCTTATTGATCAATCTATTTATTGACTAAATAATTGGCGCCCAACGTAAAATCACCCACGCGTAGTGTAACGTAACGTAACGAGCTAAACGCAGTGCGGTTGAACAAACAAACATTCAAAGCCATAGCTTCTGAATAAAACAAGTAAGAAAGCTACAGTCGAGAGTTCTCGACCGTATGATACCCGCAACCCATTTCGAGAGAAAACAAAAAGCTTGAATGATATTTTAACAAAAAATATACCACCGAATATACTAAAATTGTTTTTTTTGTATATAGATATTTTTTTTAAATCCATTAAATACCGACATGGTCACACTGTCAACTAAACAAACAAAGCGCGAGCAGCTGCAACTGAATTTTGCATATAAAATTGATTCTTTAATAACTTCGATGTTTTTCATTCGATCTCAACCAAATTCACAGGAGTCATTGGGAATATAATTATTATTATGCATACCAAATTCAATGCGCTAGGTCTATTATTACGGCTTTTAAAGTTTTTGGGGGCGGAAAGGGGCGTGGAAAAAATCTAAAACAAACATGATCTGCGTAAGACCTACACGAATACTGTCATTAAATTTGATATCTCTAGGTCATTCACACACTTAATACGTCCATATGCACTGGGCACAAAAATTTTGATAAATAATTTAACGAATAACTTTTTTTCTACTTATCCGATTTGTACCAAGATTACAGGGTATATTAAGAGTGTCAAGCGCAGATGAGTTACCAAATTACACATCATTACACAAAGAACTTTTGGAGTTATACGCGATTTACATAAAAAAAAACTTGACTTTTTCTAGATTAATGCTTATTGTGGGCGAAGGGGGCGTGGCATCCAACTTTTGAAATAAACTTGATCTGCGTAGGGTATGAAGGAACCTTTTTGCCAAATTTGGTGTCTCTATGTCTTATAGTCTCTGAGATCCAGGTGTTCATACGGACAGACAGACGGACAGACGGACAGACAGACAGTCGGACAGACGGACAGACGGGCATGGCTATATCGTCTCGGCTGTTGACACTGATCAAGAATATATATACTTTATGGGGTCGGAGACGCCTCCTTCTGCCTGTTACATACATTTTCTGTTGGCACTAAGTCATAATACCCTTCTACCCTATGGGTAGCGGGTATAAAAAATAAAACTGACAACACTAAAAACAACATAATAATCAACAACGCTAATCGGTGACTACTGCATGGGGACTAAAAGCGACAACACTAAAAACAAGATAATCAACAACGCTAATCGGTGACTGCTGCTCGGGAACTAAGCCCTACAACAATAACCTACATAAAATTTAATTCAAATTCACTTCTTTAACAAGTCATGTAAGTGGAGTTCCTTATAACGAAGTGCTTTTAAGTCTGCAACTTAAGCCGATTAACCAACATTGACCATAAGCCCTATTTTTGTAACTCACAAATTCAATATTCGTTGTTAAACAATAAGCAATTTCTTTTGGTTGATTGTGAATAGGCCCATGTTTATCAGTGTCACAACCCATGAGCTCGCCTTTCCGTAACTACAGAAACCTTGAACAAGAATCTAGCGGTTCAGAGTCAGACTCCGAAGGCCACATTAGAATACTTAGAGGTAGATTTATTAGTAGCAGGCACAGTCACAGAAACCCCCAGGCAGTCATGGACCCAACGCAGCTTAGAGCTGTAGTTGAGGCAGCTATCGCCAACGCTTTAGCTGAGCAAGCAGCTACGAACCAGCGGAAGAAACAAGAGCTGGTACAGAGAGTCAACGAGCTGTCAAGTCAGATGGCAGCGTTGCACGTTGAACAACCAGAAGTGCAGACATATGCTGCAATAGAAATAAACAAGTAAGAAAGCTAGCTATATATATAAAGTAGTTCGTAGACACTGATCCAACTAAAGTACTATTAACGCTGCAATATGTAACAGGCAGAAGGAGGCATCTCCGACCCCATAAAGTATATATATTCTTGATCAGCGTCAACAGCCGAGATGATATATATAGTCCGTCTGTCCGTCTGTCTGTCCGTATGAACACCTGGATCTCAGAGACTATAAGACATAGAGATACCAAATTCGGCAAAAAATTTCCTTCATACCCTACGCAGATCAAGTTTATTTCAAAAGTTGGATGCCACGCCCCCTTCGTCGACAATAAGCATTAATCTAGAAAAAGTCAAGTTTTTTTTATGTAAATCGCGTATAACTCCAAAAGTTCTTTGTGTAATGATGTGTAATTTGGTAACCCATCTGCGCTTGACACTCTTAATATACCCTGTAATTTTGGTACAGATCGGATAAGTAGAACAAAAGTTATTCGTTAAATTATTTATCAAAATTTTTGTGCCCAGTGCATATGGACGTATTAAGTGTGTGAATGACCTAGAGATATCAAATTTGGTGACAGTATTCGTGTAGGTCTTACGCAGATCAAGTTTGTTTTAGATTTTTGCCACGCCCCTTTTGGCCCAAAAAAACTGTAAAAGCCGTAATAATTTACCTGGAGCATTGAATTTTGGTATACATAATAATAATCATATTCTCAATGATTCCTGTGAATTTGGTTGAGATCGAGTGAAAAATAAGGAAGATATTAAATAATGCATTTTATACGCGAAATTCACACGCAGCTGCTCGCGCTTTGTTTGTTTAGTTGACAGTGTGACCATGTCGGAATTTAATGGAGTTCTTAAAAATATGTATATACAAAAAAAAAAACAAATTTCCGTATACGAGGTGTGTTCAAAAAGTAAGGTGACTTTTCAAATTTCGCGGGCAACATATTTTCGATTATCGATTTTTTTGTTTTGTTATATTGGTACACTCTTCCCTAACATCTGTACCAAGTTTCAATGGAACATCCTCTTTTGTTTGGTTGTGAGAGGCGTAAAGTTACATTTTTTGCTATCGAAAAATATGGATCAAAGGATTTGCATCAAATTTTGTGTAAAAAATAAAATTAAGTGCTCTGAAACACTTGAAATGTTGACAGTGGCATACGGTGAAACTGTTCTGAGTAAAAAAAATGTGTACAAGTGGTACAAACTCTTCCAAGATGGCCGAGAAGGTGCCAATGACCAGCCTCGCTCTGGACGCCCAAGCACGTCAACAACTGATGAAAACGTTCAAGCAGTGACGAAAATTGTTTTGGAAAATCGTCGAATCACTATCAGAGAAGTTGCTGAAGATGTCGGTATATCGCTTGGCTCGTGCCATGAAATTTTTTCAAACGTTTTGGGTATGAGTCGTGTGTCAGCGAAGTTTGTTCCGAAATTGCTGAATTTTGACCAAAAGAACCGTCGCATGAGCATCGCTCAAGAGCTGTTGAATGACGTCAACGACGACCCAGATTTACTCAAAAGGGTCATAACTGGTGACGAATCATGGGTATATGGTTATGATATCGAAACCAAAGCCCAATCGTCCCAATGGACGGAGATTTGCAACGATTGAAGAGATAAAGACTGCATCGCTGCAAGAGCTCAAGGCTATACCGAAAAGTGCTTATGGGAAGTGCTTTGAGGATTGGAAAAACCGTTGGCATAAGTGTATTGTATCTGAGGGGGATTACTTTGAAGGGGACAACATAAATATTGATAAATAAATTAATAGTTTTTCTTGAAAATACAAAGTCACCTTACTTTTTGAACACACCTCGTATTCTGTGCTATATTTTTTGTTAAAATATCTTTTAAGCTTTTTGTTTTCTCTCGAAATGGGTTGCGGGTATCATACGGTCGAGCACTCTCGACTGTAGTTTTCTTACTTGTTTTTTGCTTATTTTGTCTGAATTTCACCATTATTCTGTGTATTTTCACTCTGAATTAATAATTCAAATACATACACACACTTTATAATGTTGGAACGGCAGCGTAACCGCCCCATTTTTTTTACTAAACAACCTGTCGACGTTTGAAGGCATGACCTCCTAGCTCAAGCAGGACTAGAGTTATGTTTAAAAAACAAACAGCTAAGAGTAGGCTCCAAATCTGAGACAATCCAGTATCATAAATGCTTTACGACGGCAGCAGATATAGAAGCTCCATCATGCGTTAAAGAAAAATTCGCACAGATGCTGAAGCTCATGGCCTTCGCCGACCCAGAAGAGGCGTTACCTTTCAATACTTCGGTTGTAGCAACCATACGAACGGAGAACGAAGAGCTTATATACTCTAAGCTATACCCTTATCCTATGGGTGTGGCCGACTTCGTCGATTCAGAGGTAAAAAACCTTAAAGACAAAATTATACAGAAGTCCAGATCACCATATAATAACCCAATTTGGGTTGTCGACAAAAAAGGTGTGGACGAAGCTGGTAACAAAAAAAAAGCGTATGGTAATATATTTCAGACAACTGAACTCAAAAACCATTGCCGATAAATACCCAACGCCAAACATATCAATGATATTGGCGAACCTCGGACAAGCGAAGTAGGAAGCATCTTTCAGAAAGCATCTTTCAGAGAGCCATCGACGATGTGCTCCGTAAAGAAATCGGCAAGACGTGCCACGTCTACGTAGATAAAGTCATAATTTTCTTAGGTTTAGCCAGCTATTATAGGTGTTTTGTAAAAGACTTTGCAGCCATCGCAAAACCAGTGTCCGACATCTTAAAAGGTGAAATCGGCACAATAAGCAAATACAAATCAAAGAATATTCTTGTGCCTTTCAACGAAAAACAGCATAACGCTTTTGAAAAGCTGAGAAACATTCTGGCTGACTACAAACAGCCATTCGATCTGACCACCAACGCCTCGGCGTACGGCATTGGGGCAGTCCTCTCACAGAATGGCCGCCAAATCACAATGATTTCTAGAACTCTCAAAGACAGAGAGGCGAACTACGCTACTAACGAGCGTGAACTTCTAGCAATTGTATGGGCCTTGGCAAAGCTTCGTCAATATATTTACGGAGCGAGAGAAATCAACGTCTATACAGACCACCAACCTTTGACCTTTGCAGTTTCTGAGGGTAACCCCAATGCAAAGATAAAACGTTGGAAAGCCCGGATCGACGAGACCGGCGCCCGATTGTTCTACAAACCCGGGAAAGAAAATCACGTACGCGGCAAAACGTGAATTCCCTTGTAGACAACACCCCCAGTTCTGACGTCGCTACAATACACAGCGAAGCTTCTGACTCTTACACCATCGAATCTTCCGATAAGCCAGTAAATTGCTTTAGGAATCAGATCGTGGTTGAGGAGGCAAAGTATCCTTTAACAAGGAAAGTCATACTGTTCCGAGAAAAGACGCGGCATACACTTCATTTCATAGGCAGGGAATCCTTAATTAGGGAAATGAAAATTGCAGTCAACCCCAAGGTGGTCAACGCAATTCATTGCGACCTCCACACCCTTGCCCAGATTCAAGATGAACTGGTCAGAGCATTCTCAGCGACGAAATTCCAGCATTGCAAGAATATAGTCGATGACATCTTCGATGTCAATGAGAGAAGGGAAATCTTGACGGATGAACATAATCGCGCCCACAGGGCAGCACAAGAGAACGTCAAGCAGGTCTTAACAGACTATTATTTCCCAAAGATGACCAAGCTCGCAAACGAAATAACGTTGAATTGTAAGGTATGCCGCAGGGCCAAATACGACAGACACCCTAGAAAACAAGAACTAGGCGAGACGCCAGTTCGTTCATATATTGGGGAAATGCTACACGTAGACATCTTTTCCACTGACAAGAAATTTTTCCTCACCTGCGTTGACAAGTTCTCCAAATTCGCTGTAGTACAGCCTATTCCGTCAAGAACTATTAAAGATCTGAAACCAGCACTTCTCCAATTAATGAATTTCTTCCCAAAAGCTAAGAAAATCTATTGTGACAATGAACCGTCATTGAACTCACAAACAATTGCAACAATGCTGACCAACAATTTTGGCGTCAACATTGCAAATGCTCCACCGCTGCACAGTGTTTCGAATGGACAGGTAGAGCGCTTTCATCGTACCTTGTCAGATCTTGCTAGATGTCTGAAAATCGACAGGGGAAGTGGTGACACAGTAGAAATCATTTTGTTGGCGGCAACGGAATACAATAAATCAATCCACTCTGTTATTGACAGAAGACCAGCTGATGTAGTTCAGGCGCGTTCAGACGAACCGCAATCCATAACAAAATTAGAAACGCTCAAAACGTGCTCAGGAACAAAGAAAGTGCTTCGCGGCAGAATAGAGACTTTGAAGTTGTCGATAAAGTATTGGTTAAATCCAACAGAAGGCTGGGGAACAAGCTGACGCCGTTGTGCGAAGAAAGAACGGTGGAAGCGGACCTGGGGACCACGGACCTGATTAAGGGGAGGATGGTCCATAAAGACAACATAAAATGACCCCCTTTCTTTCTAGCCACTAGCCACTTATATTTTTTAGCCACTAGGCACCTATATTTTTTAACCAATAGACATTTATTTTCTGGCCACTAGGCACGCTAGTATTAGTTAGTAATAGTTTTATCAGCCACTAGGCATATTTGTATTTAGCCACCTTGGCATAAGTCTCCTTTAATCTTCCATTTGGTGTTGGGTAACCTCTCTACAGACAAGAAATAGTTAAAAATAAAGACACACATTTCACTCCACAGGTTTGAACTCATACTTGTCTTCTCCTTGTCGCTGGCTTCGGCGCACGTTACCGACTACTTGCACGCCAAGTATATCCCCATAATAGATGGACAGGTCCTGGTATGGGAAAAATTTGTTTATGTCAAACATTCCGCGAACTTATCGGAGTACTTACGAGTGGTTGAAGAGACAGTTAAGCTCATTGACGTTTTCCCACAGTCCCATATGAAGAAGCTCCTGATCGTAGATACAGTGCATCTACAGGACTTGTTGGAGGCCTTAGGTACGCACCAGAGATCGTCAACAAGCCACCGCAAAAATGTGTATACTCGAAACTCACGAGTATTTTTGACATTCGAGTATATTTGTTACGAGTAGAAAAAATTATTGAATATGTACGGGTGCGAGTGCCAATGGCATTCGTGCTTAACGAGTACGAGTGCCGATACCACTTGTGCTTACCGAGTACGACTGCCGATACCACTTGTGCTTAGCAAGTACGAGTGCCAATGCCATTCGTGCTTAGCAAGTGCGAGTGCCAATGCCATTCGTGCTTACCGAGTGCGAGTGCCGAATCCACCGCATCATTTTTATGATCGGCAAAAGGGGTGGAAATGCATACTCGTAATATTTGCTGTAGGTATTTGATGCGCAAGTGAAGATTGTGAGCGGATATTTTGTGTATACGTAAATGTATTGATGTTGTTGTTGGGTTTTTTTTACTTCATTCTTACTTTATTTTTACCTGGTATATTTAAAAAAAAAAACCCTTTTGGCTTTATAATTTAATTTTTATTTGGGATCTATGCTAATACAAATAATAATTATAGCTAAATAAAAAATGTACTAACTCACCTATACAAATTCAGTGAACAAAGGAAATCCAAATTATAATTAAACTTCAATTTAAATGTTGTATTGACTAATTTTTAAATTCAGTTAGTGGTAAAAGAGAAAATCAATATTTTAAGGATACTGAAAATCTACCTGTATTAATTTTAAATTGATTAAATTGTGGTAAATGTACATATATGTACATATGTATAACAAAAAGGGTTTTTGCAGATATCTGTAATTTCCGGAAATTCCATAAAAAAGTCAGTGCAAAGCATGCAAAAGAAACTCATAAAATAGAACTGCGAACAGCTGCGTCGCGACGCAAAATCATTTACGATCAAGAAAGGAGGTGAGGTAAAAACACTCGAATACTTGCCCAACCATTCGAATCATTGTCGAAATATTCGTGTGTTTTTCGAATTTTGTCACAATTGCAAGAATGATCGGTTGCCGAAATGCAAGACACTCGTCAAGCACAAGTGTTTGAATCACGAGTAGCAAATTGATTCGGTCCCGAAAGGCACACACAAGTTGGGACCGAGTGGCCGAAGCGCAAGCACTCGCAATACTCGCGACAATAATGTGTGTGTGTGTGTGTGTGTCTTGAATTTTGCTTCAGAGTGCGAGTAGCATCGCAACACAAAATTTCATGGGTGTGAGTAGTTGACCGAAAACAACCACCTTTGACGTTCTCTGGTACGCACCATAGGGTCGCGATAAGCATAGACTTCTTAGGGTCCATTCTAAATGTTGTGGCAGGTACATCTGATGCTAGCGATTTGGAAAAAATAGTTTTACAGAAATGCAGCTAAAAAATTCGAACAATAGGCAGATTGAAATAAATACCAGAGTTCAGGATCAAATAAATAAACTAACCTCCACAGTCAACCAAATTCTAAACGTAACCAAAGATTCACAAATCGACACAAGCCATTTTTATGAGACTTTATTGGCTAGAAACAGAATGTTGTCAATGGAGTTACAGAATTTAATGTTGGCTATTTCCCTTGCTAAAGCTAACATTGTTAGCCCGAACATATTAGACCATGCTGACTTAAAATCAATTTGGTTCGAGGAGCCCACCAACACACCCATAAGTGACATTATGTCTGTCTCATCTGTAAAGGTCCTTCAGTCCACCAACTCATTGCATTTCATCATTAAATTTCCCAAAGTCAAATTTTCATGTAAAAAAGTAACTATTTATCCTGTCGTCCATTAAAACTTAATTCTGAGAATACCAGACAACGTCATAGCCGATTGTGATCGAGAGACTCATAGTTTTTAGAGCTGCATCGTCTCACCTGGGGCCACATTTTGCGCCTGGCGCTAGAAACCTCATGCGCTAAAGAAATACACGCAGGAGGCACGGCGCATTGCGAAATTCAGCCTAGCAACCTGGAGGCGATCACCGAAGTAGACGTGGGGATTGTGATAATCAACGATAATCCAGCAATGGTTCAAGTCGACAACGGTATTGAAATCAGGGTGCAGGGCTCACACCTCATCACTTTCAACAACAAAGCCAAGATCAACGGGACTCTGTTCACTAATCACAACGCACAGAATAGAGTCCCTGTAATCGCCAACGCTCCCATGTTGTAATCTGGAGAAGATCCAAAGGTTTAAGGAAGCCGCCGGAACGCATCGCTTTTATACTGTGGCTAGGGAAAAAAAAATATTGATTAATCGATTAATGACATCAAATGATTATATGCGAATTTTCGATTAATAATTGCAATTAATCAAAAAATAAGTAAAAAACCGATTAATTAATCGATAATTTTAGCCAAGTTTCTAATCTATGAAAACAATTATTTTCTTGTTTTGTTTTGATTATTATATACATATTTATTTGTTAAGAATAGAGTTTAAAAATAGTAGTTTTGATAAACGTTCGTCGTCAATCTGTTTATTCATTTGAGTTCTCTCTTCTTGGTTCGTGCATTCAGTTCTTAAGCGTTCTTAAATAAGAATCGAATGAGCAAACAAGAGTGAAGTTAGTTCTTTCGGTTATTTCCTCAAATAATCGATTATAATTGCAATTAATGCAAGGGCATTAATCGATTCATTTAAATCGAAAATTGAAGCAAATTAATCGATTATAATCGAATTTTCGATTAATCGTGACATGCCTACCTGTGGCATTCTTCGTGGCGGCCGTATGTTGCGCGCTCATCTGTGTTGGCATCACCTGTCGTCGCGTCATCACTGTGAAGAAGTCTGCGAAGCGGCTGAGAGACGCCGTTGCGGAGATAGGGTCGGCCGTGGGCGGCCTTTAACTTGAAGGGGGGAGTAGTTAAGTAAAGTAAACGGTCTGAGTTCGCTGACCGAGTACGACACTGGCTAAATAGCTGAATAAGCATTTGACCGGATGTCGTTGTATAGCCGGCAACCACAGCATATTTGCGTGGCCGCTATGAAGCGATCTCTTAACCTTCATTTTCTACATTGCGCAGAGGCACTTCGTCCCTCGCAATTAATAAAATAAGAAAAGCAAACTTCGTATTTTATTCCACAATTGGATTTGGTATCAGGCTTAATCGTATTGATCAATCAATTGATTGACTAAAACTAAATAATTTATATACATATGTATTTTTCGAGAGAGTAATTTTGTAAGCATCAGTTGTGTTCTGTCTTGGTCCGCCTATTTCTGCGTTTATTTGTGTTTTAAAAGCATATGTTATTTATCGATTTTAACCTTATGGTGCATGAATTGTGTTAAACTTAAATCCATTGTTTGTAACATAAATTGTAAATTACAACTTTTAAGTAGCTGTGCTCATTGTTTCTGTCCTAAAATTCTTTGTTTTGGTTTTCTCCCGTAGTCGCTAGCAACCCAGGTTTTTTTGTGTGTTCGTTGTGCAGTTTTGTGTGGTAAATATTTGCTCTTTTTTGCTTCGCCTAATATTCATGTTGTTGTTGGGTGTTTTTGTTTTCGCTCACCGTCATACACTGCTTGTCCGTTATTTTGCGACCTAATGGGAATTTTAAGCTTGATTGTGCAACCCACTGGTGGTGACTTTTCACTTAAAACACCCAATCGAAAACCATAACATAAATTTTGGCAAACATTTATGTTATTTAAGTTTATATCTTGTTGGCTGTGCGAAAGTGTCATGCATATAAAATGTGCAGGCATTACCGTGCGCGATCATGATAAGATCAACGCTGCTGTTGACATGTCCTGTAGGCATTGCAAAGCAATTGGATTTTTCACGTATTTTTAACTACGTGATAAACCAATTTGCAAAGCTTCCTATAATGACCAAGTCTCTTTCTAATGAATTTGATACTAGGGTGGAATTGCTTGGTCAATACGAATTTAAGACGTTATTTATACTGATTTTAGTAAAGTTTTTGACTCTGTTAATCACTCACCATTACTACATAAGCTTTATCTCATGGGATTTCCAAATAACTTAATTATATGGATATCTAGCTATTTAAATCTCAGAACCCAGAAAGTGTATTTTAACGGCTTAGTCTCCAAGTCTGTTGAGGTCACTTCCGGTGTACCTCAAGGGAGTCACCTTGGCCCCTTGCTATTTACATTGTTTAGTAATGATCTTCCATCCGTTATAAAATTTTCTCGGGTGTTAATGTGTGCCGATGATGTCAAGCTTTGTTTATCGTCAGTTGATTGTCAATCTGGTCAAATGCTGCAAGCTGATCTTGATAGCTTCCAATCTTGGTGTCAAATAAACCTTTTAAATCTTAATTACAATAAATGTAACGTAATGTCTTTTTACAGGCGTTTGCCTTTTAACAATACTTATTTTCTACATGCAAAACCTCTTGAGCGTATTGAGTCTGTTAAAGATCTAGGTTTTCTGCTCGATCCCAAACTTAAATTTGACAAGCACATCTTGGCTATAACTAATCGTGCATTAGGTGTCCTTGGTTTCATTAAGCGTTGGTCGAAAGAATTTAATGATCCCTACATTACTAAAACTGTTTATACTTCTCTTGTTCGACCTATTCTTGAATATAGCTCTTGTATTTGGTGTCCCCAATATAAGGTTCATCAGGAAAGAATAGAGTCCATACAAAAACAATTTCTTTTGTTTGCCCTTCGGGGTCTTAACTGGAGTGCTAACACTCCTTTACCTTTCTATCGTAGTAGACTTTTACTTATCATAGAACCATGCTTGGTGTAATTTTTTTTGCATAAGCTCATTAGTGGTGAGCTCGATTCTTCGAACTGATTAGCCTTATTAATTTTAAGGTTTCGATCAGAAATACAAGGAACTTCTTACGTCTTTCCCTTCCACTTTGTAGTGAAAACTATGTTTTACATAACCCTTTCCGTATTTTATGATCTAACTATAACGATTACAATTTTATAATAAATAATGTTTCTTTGTTTTCCACTCTTAGAAATTTGATATTAAGTCAGTTGTCTAGTGTGTAATGATGTAGTTTTTATACCCGCTACCCATAGGGTAGATGGGTATTATAACTTAGTGCCAACAGAAAATATATGTAACAGGCAGATGGAGGCATCTCCGACCCCATTAAGTATATATATTCTTGATCAGCGTCAACAGCCGAGACGATACAGCCATGTCCATCTGTCTGTTCGTATGAACACCTGGATCTCAGAGACTATAAAACATAGAGACACCAAATTTGGCACAAAGGTTCCTGCATTCCCTATGCATAAATCTAGAAAAAGTCAAGTTTTTATTATATAAAGCGTATAACTCTAAAAGTTCTTTGTGTAATAATGTAATTATGTAGGCGAACTGTGCTTAATACTCTTAGTATACCCTGTAATTTTGGTAATCGGATAAGCAGAACAAAAGTTTTTTCTTGAATTATTTATCAAACAAGTGAGAAAGCTACAGTCGAGAGTGCTCGACCGTATGATACCCGCAACCCATTTCGAGAGAAAAAAAAAATTTTAATGGTATTTTAACAACAAATATACCAAAAATATACTGAATTTTGTGTTTTGTTTGTATATATTTGAAAATAACGGTTAAAAATCCACAACACCGACATGGTCACTCTGCAACTAAACAAACAAAGCTCGGGCAGCTGCAACTGAATTTTGCATATAAAATTGATTCATTAATAACTTCCTTGTTTTTCACTCGATCTCAACCAAATTCACAGGAATCATTGAGAATATAATTATTATTATGCATACCAAAATTCAATGCTCTAAGTCTATTATTACGGCTTTTACAGTTTTTGGGGGCGGAAAGGGGCGTGGCAAAAATCTAAAACAATCTTGATCTGCGTAAGACCTACACGAATACTGTCACCAAATTTGATATCTCTAGGTCATTCACACACTTAATACGTCCATATGCACTGGGCACAAAAATTTTGATAAATAGTTTCACGAATAACTTTTGTTCTGCTTATCCGATTTGTACCAAAATTACAGGGTATATTAAGAGTGTCAAGCGCAAACGGGTTACCAAATTACACATCATTACACATTACACATCATTACACTTTTGGAGTTATACGCGATTTACTAAAAAAAAAACTTGACTTTTTCTAGATTAATGCTTATTGTGGGCGAAGGGGGCGTGGCATCCAACTTTTGAAATAAACTTGATCTGCGTAGGGTATGAAGGAAACTTTTTGCCAAATTTGGTGTCTCTATGTCTTATAGTCTCTGAGATCCAGGTGTTCATACGGACAGACAGACGGACAGACGGACAGACGGACATGGCTATATCATCTCGGCTGTTGACGCTGATCAAGAATATATATACTTTATGGGGTCGGAGATGCCTCCTTCTGCCTGTTACATACATTTTCTGTTGGCACTAAGTCATAATACCCTTCTACCCTATGGGTAGCGGGTATAAAAAGTTGTGCCCAATGCATATGGACGTTTAAAGTGTGTGAATGACCGAGAGATTTCAAATTAGGTGACAGTATTCGTGTAGGTCTTACGCAGATCAAGTTTGTTTTAGATTTTTGCCAAACCTCTTTCCACCCCCAATAACTGTAAAAGCCATAATAATGAACCTAGATCATTTTTGGTATAAAAACAATGTAGTCTCAATGACTCCTGTGAATTTGTTTGAGATCGAATGAAAAACGAGAAAGTTATTAAGGAATCAATTTTATATGCAAAATTCACTTGCAGCTGCTCGCGCTTTGTTTGTTTAGTTGACAGTGTGACCATATCGGTGTTGTGCATTTTTACCCGCTATTTTCAAATATATACAAACAAAACACAAGTTTCAGTATATTTTTGGTATATTTTGTTGCGGGTATCATAGGGTCGAGCACTCTCGACTGTAGCTTTCTTACTTGTTAAACTAATTAAAATATATTTTAGCTATATGTTCGCGATTGTCCGTTGCCTCACGCTACGTGGCGCGCCTTTACAGCCCGCGCGGTTACAAGCCCTTGCTTGGTGTCGTTGGGCCACTTGATGGTGCTGTTCTTTAGCACATCAACGTCCAAATATAAATATAAATGTAATAAGATGTGATGGTCCTCCACTTTTAATATTTTAACCGCTGCCTTCTTCTCCTTGCATTCCTGTAGAACCATCCACCCCAACCAACCATCCAACCAACCACCCCTCCATCCCATCTAAAAAAAACTCCTTTAATTAGTGGTGCCAATCGTTCCTTCCGACTCATTTCGTTTGTTGTGTGATCTGAGTTTCTGTCTACCTCATATGGGGGTTCATGAGTTCAGGCCAAAGAAACGTAACATTACCCCAGTAAATTTTCAACTTAATATAACTTTAGCTCACGCTAGCAATGTTAATAAAACTAATGCTAATGCTTCAAAAAACTAAATATTAATCCTGTTCAATTAACCTCCCCTATTCGTATTGTGTATCAAAACGTAAGCAGTATTAAATTAAAATTATTCAAACTCTATGTAGACAGTTTCTGCTGTGAACATTGTATCTTAGTGTTTACTGAAACTTGGTTAGAACCTTAAATTTTTAACTTATCCATCTTTAGTAATAAATTTACGTCTTACAGATGTGACAGTTTGTCTAGAATTGGTGGTGGTGTTTTTATTGCCGTTGATTCTAACCGGAATTAATCTGCATTGAATTTATCGCCATTAAGACAACGCTTGGCCAAACTTCAGCCTATATCACTTGCTCTTACATACAACCTCAATCTGTATTTCTGTTTATTTTGAACACTTATCAATTTTACAGTCTATATCCTCTAAACTACTAGACAGCGATTCTTTGTTTGTGCTTGGTATTTTACCAAATGTATCTTAGTCTGCAGTAGATAATAATCTAGTTCCTTCTTTTTCGCATGAGTTTCTAAATGGCCTTCTCGACCTTTCTCTTTCACAAATGAACCGTATTTATAACTGTATTAACCGATCCTGAAGATTCTTATCATACAACTTTAGAGTTATCTATTGAATTACCGGTTTCTGAGCTCATTGACATACCTATGACACCACTGTGTTTTAAAAATGCAAATTTCTTTAAGTAAATTGACCTCATCATAAATTATGATTGAAAAAGATTTCATGCTTCCAGTAATTTGCTTTGTCTATTTTTTATAATACGCTAAAAAATGTTATTGTCAAGTGCGCTCCTCATCTACATGGAACCATTGTAGTCTAATAGGCTACTTTGTGTGTGTCTTGAATTTTGCTTCAGAGTGCGAGTAGCATCGCAACACAAAATTTCATGGGTGTGAGTAGTTGACCGAAAACAACCACCTTTGACGTTCTCTGGTACGCACCATAGGGTCGCGATAAGCATAGACTTCTTAGGGTCCATTCTAAATGTTGTGGCAGATACATCTGATGCTAGCGATTTGGAAAAAATAGTTTTACAGAAATGCAGCTAAAAAATTCGAACAATAGGCAGATTGAAATAAATACCAGAGTTCAGGATCAAATAAATAAACTAACCTCCACAGTCAACCAAATTCTAAACGTAACCAAAGATTCACAAATCGACACAAGCCATTTTTTTGAGACTTTATTGGCTAGAAACAGAATGTTGTCAATGGAGTTACAGAATTTAATGTTGGCTATTTCCCTTGCTAAAGCTAACATTGTTAGCCCGAACATATTAGACCATGCTGACTTAAAATCAATTTGATTCGAGGAGCCCACCAACACACCCATAAGTGACATTATGTCTGTCTCATCTGTAAAGGTCCTTCAGTCCACCAACTCATTGCATTTCATCATTAAATTTCCCAAAGTCAAATTTTCATGTAAAAAAGTAACTATTTATCCTGTCGTCCATTAAAACTTAATTCTGAGAATACCAGACAACGTCATAGCCGATTGTGATCGAGAGACTCATAGTCTTTAGAGCTGCATCATCTCACCTGGGGCCACATTTTGCGCCTGGCGCTAGAAACCTCATGCGCTAAAGAAATACACGCAGGAGGCACGGCGCATTGCGAAATTCAGCCTAGCAACCTGGAGGCGATCACCGAAGTAGACGTGGGGATTGTGATAATCAACGATAATCCAGCAATGGTTCAAGTCGACAACGGTATTGAAATCAGGGTGCAGGGCTCACACCTCATCACTTTCAACAACAAAGCCAAGATCAACGGGACTCTGTTCACTAATCACAACGCACAGAATAGAGTCCCTGTAATCGCCAACGCTCCCATGTTGTAATCTGGAGAAGATCCAAAGGTTTAAGGAAGCCGCCGGAACGCATCGCTTTTATACTGTGGCTAGGGAAAAAAAAATATTGATTAATCGATTAATGACATCAAATGATTATATGCGAATTTTCGATTAATAATTGCAATTAATCAAAAAATAAGTAAAAAACCGATTAATTAATCGATAATTTTAGCCAAGTTTCTAATCTATGAAAACAATTATTTTCTTGTTTTGTTTTGATTATTATATACATATTTATTTGTTAAGAATAGAGTTTAAAAATAGTAGTTTTGATAAACGTTCGTCGTCAATCTGTTATTCAATCTGTTTATTCATTTGAGTTCTCTCTTCTTGGTTCGTTCATTCAGTTCTTAAGCGTTCTTAAATAAGAATCGAATGAGCAAACAAGAGTGAAGTTAGTTCTTTCGGTTATTTCCTCAAATAATCGATTATAATTGCAATTAATGCAAGGGCATTAAGCGATTCATTTAAATCGAAAATTGAAGCAAATTAATCGATTATAATCGAATTTTCGATTAATCGTGACATGCCTACCTGTGGCATTCTTCGTGGCGGCCGTATGTTGCGCGCTCATCTGTGTTGGCATCACCTGTCGTCGCGTCATCACTGTGAAGAAGTCTGCGAAGCGGCTGAGAGACGCCGTTGCGGAGATAGGGTCGGCCGTGGGCGGCCTTTAACTTGAAGGGGGGAGTAGTTAAGTAAAGTAAACGGTCTGAGTTCGCTGACCGAGTACGACACTGGCTAAATAGCTGAATAAGCATTTGACCGGATGTCGTTGTATAGCCGGCAACCACAGCATATTTGCGTGGCCGCTATGAAGCGATCTCTTAACCATAAGTTGCGGGATTGCTTTGTTTGTCTTTATATTTGTCTTTGTAGTCAGTTCATTTTCTACATTGCGCAGAGGCACTTCGTCCCTCGCAATTAATAAAATAAGAAAAGCAAACTTCGTATTTTATTCCACAATTGGATTTGGTATCAGGCTTAATCGTATTGATCAATCAATTGATTGACTAAAACTAAATAATTTATATACATATGTATTTTTCGAGAGAGTAATTTTGTAAGCATCAGTTGTGTTCTGTCTTGGTCCGCCTATTTCTGCGTTTATTTGTGTTTTAAAAGCATATGTTATTTATCGATTTTAACCTTATGGTGCATGAATTGTGTTAAACTTAAATCCATTGTTTGTAACATAAATTGTAAATTACAACTTTTAAGTAGCTGTGCTCATTGTTTCTGTCCTAAAATTCTTTGTTTTGGTTTTCTCCCGTAGTCGCTAGCAACCCAGGTTTTTTTGTGTGTTCGTTGTGCAGTTTTGTGTGGTAAATATTTGCTCTTTTTTGCTTCGCCTAATATTCATGTTGTTGTTGGGAGTTTTTGTTTTCGCTCACCGTCATACACTGCTTGTCCGTTATTTTGCGACCTAATGGGAATTTTAAGCTTGATTGTGCAACCCACTGGTGGTGACTTTTCACTTAAAACACCCAATCGAAAACCATAACATAAATTTTGGCAAACATTTATGTTATTTAAGTTTATATCTTGTTGGCTGTGCGAAAGTGTCATGCATATAAAATGTGCAGGCATTACCGTGCGCGATCATGATAAGATCAACGCTGCTGTTGACATGTCCTGTAGGCATTGCAAAGCAATTGGATTTTTCACGTATTTTTAACTACGTGATAAACCAATTTGCAAAGCTTCCTATAATGACCAAGTCTCTTTCTAATGAATTTGATACTAGGGTGGAATTGCTTGGTCAATACGAATTTAAGACGTTATTTATACTGATTTTAGTAAAGTTTTTGACTCTGTTAATCACTCACCATTACTACATAAGCTTTATCTCATGGGATTTCCAAATAACTTAATTATATGGATATCTAGCTATTTAAATCTCAGAACCCAGAAAGTGTATTTTAACGGCTTAGTCTCCAAGTCTGTTGAGGTCACTTCCGGTGTATAAAATTTTCTTATAAAATTTCCGTTATAAAATTTTCTCGGGTGTTAATGTGTGCCGATGATGTCAAGCTTTGTTTATCGTCAGTTGATTGTCAATCTGGTCAAATGCTGCAAGCTGATCTTGATAGCTTCCAATCTTGGTGTCAAATAAACCTTTTAAATCTTAATTACAATAAATGTAACGTAATGTCTTTTTACAGGCGTTTGCCTTTTAACAATACTTATTTTCTACATGCAAAACCTCTTGAGCGTATTGAGTCTGTTAAAGATCTAGGTTTTCTGCTCGATCCCAAACTTAAATTTGACAAGCACATCTTGGCTATAACTAATCGTGCATTAGGTGTCCTTGGTTTCATTAAGCGTTGGTCGAAAGAATTTAATGATCCCTACATTACTAAAAC
Organism: Drosophila formosana; assembly: GCA_035045625.1. NCBI lineage: Eukaryota > Metazoa > Arthropoda > Insecta > Diptera > Drosophilidae > Drosophila > Drosophila formosana. Next base: position 113,166 of record JAWNOW010000440.1, read on the forward strand.
TGTTTATACTTCTCTTGTTCGACCTATTCTTGAATATAGCTCTTGTATTTGGTGTCCCCAATATAAGGTTCATCAGGAAAGAATAGAGTCCATACAAAAACAATTTCTTTTGTTTGCCCTTCGGGGTCTTAACTGGAGTGCTAACACTCCTTTACCTTTCTATCGTAGTAGACTTTTACTTATCATAGAACCATGCTTGGTGTAATTTTTTTTGCATAAGCTCATTAGTGGTGAGCTCGATTCTTCGAACTGATTAGCCTAATTAATTTTAGGGTTTCGATCAGAAATACAAGGAACTTCTTACGTCTTTCCCTTCCACTTTGTAGTGAAAACTATGTTTTACATAACCCTTTCCGTATTTTATGATCTAACTATAACGATTACAATTTTATAATAAATAATGTTTCTTTGTTTTCCACTCTTAGAAATTTGATATTAAGTCATTTGTCTAGTGTGTAATGATGTAGTTTTTATACCCGCTACCCATAGGGTAGATGGGTATTATAACTTAGTGCCAACAGAAAATATATGTAACAGGCAGATGGAGGCATCTCCGACCCCATTAAGTATATATAGGTGACAGTATTCGTGTAGGTCTTACGCAGATCAAGTTTGTTTTAGATTTTTGCCAAACCTCTTTCCACCCCCAATAACTGTAAAAGCCATAATAATGAACCTAGATCATTTTTGGTATAAAAACAATGTAGTCTCAATGACTCCTGTGAATTTGTTTGAGATCGAATGAAAAACGAGAAAGTTATTAAGGAATCAATTTTATATGCAAAATTCACTTGCAGCTGCTCGCGCTTTGTTTGTTTAGTTGACAGTGTGACCATATCGGTGTTGTGCATTTTTACCCGCTATTTTCAAATATATACAAACAAAACACAAGTTTCAGTATATTTTTGGTATATTTTGTTGCGGGTATCATAGGGTCGAGCACTCTCGACTGTAGCTTTCTTACTTGTTAAACTAATTAAAATATATTTTAGCTATATGTTCGCGATTGTCCGTTGCCTCACGCTACGTGGCGCGCCTTTACAGCCCGCGCGGTTACAAGCCCTTGCTTGGTGTCGTTGGGCCACTTGATGGTGCTGTTCGTTAGCACATCAACGTCCAAATATAAATATAAATGTAATAAGATGTGATGGTCCTCCACTTTTAATATTTTAACCGCTGCCTTCTTCTCCTTGTTCTTGTAGAACCATCCACCCCAACCAACCATCCAACCAACCACCCCTCCATCCCATCTAAAAAAAACTCCTTTAATTAGTGGTGCCAATCGTTCCTTCCGACTCATTTCGTTTGTTGTGTGATCTGAGTTTCTGTCTACCTCATATGGGGGTTCATGAGTTCAGGCCAAAGAAACGTAACATTACCCCAGTAAATTTTCAACTTAATATAACTTTAGCTCACGCTAGCAATGTTAATAAAACTAATGCTAATGCTTCAAAAAACTAAATATTAATCCTGTTCAATTAACCTCCCCTATTCGTATTGTGTATCAAAACGTAAGCAGTATTAAATTAAAATTATTCAAACTCTATGTAGACAGTTTCTGCTGTGAACATTGTATCTTAGTGTTTACTGAAACTTGGTTAGAACCTTAAATTTTTAACTTATCCATCTTTAGTAATAAATTTACGTCTTACAGATGTGACAGTTTGTCTAGAATTGGTGGTGGTGTTTTTATTGCCGTTGATTCTAACCGGAATTAATCTGCATTGAATTTATCGCCATTAAGACAAGGCTTGGCCAAACTTCAGCCTATATCACTTGCTCTTACATACAACCTCAATCTGTATTTCTGTTTATTTTGAACACTTATCAATTTTACAGTTTATATCCTCTAAACTACTAGACAGCGATTCTTTGTTTGTGCTTGGTATTTTACCAAATGTATCTTAGTCTGCAGTAGATAATAATCTAGTTCCTTCTTTTTCGCATGAGTTTCTAAATGGCCTTCTCGACCTTTCTCTTTCACAAATGAACCGTATTTATAACTGTATTAACCGATCCTGAAGATTCTTATCATACAACTTTAGAGTTATCTATTGAATTACCGGTTTCTGAGCTCATTGACATACCTATGACACCACTGTGTTTTAAAAATGCCAATTTCTTTAAGTAAATTGACCTCATCATAAATTATGATTGAAAAAGATTTCATGCTTCCAGTAATTTGCTTTGTCTATTTTTTATAATACGCTAAAAAATGTTATTGTCAAGTGCGCTCCTCATCTACATGGAACCATTGTAGTCTAATAGGCTACTTTGGTTCTTTCGGGAATTAAGTCAATTATATAACCTTAAGTCACAGTATTTAAAAAAATATCAACGCATAGGAAATTCTTCTGATTTCGCGCGATATGCTATTGCAAAATCGAATTTCGTTTCATTTAACACGCAGCTTTACAATATTTATCGGCGTCGGTGTCGGTTGCAGTTTGCACGAATCCTAGACAGTTCTATAATTTTGTTAACTCTAAACGAAAATGTTCTTCACTACCTTCCTTATTTTCATTTCAAAATAAGACAGCGTGAAGTTCTTAGGCCACTGCCGATCTCTTTGCAGATCATATATCTATAGGGACCTGTGAACCTGTGATCACTGAATGCTCCGTTATAAGCGAACTCAATTAAATTACATCTGTACCGGTTCAGATGGTATTCCAGGGTGTGTACTTAGATATTGTGCGGAATCATTGCATTTACTTTTAAATAAACAAGTAAGAAAGCTACAGTCGAGAGTGCTCGACCGTATGATACCCGCAACCCATTTCGAGAGAAAACAAAAAATTGAAATGATATTTTAACAACAAATAAACCAAAAATATACTGAAACTTGTGTTTTGTTGTATATATTTGAAAATAGCGGGTAAAAATTCACAACACCGGCATGGTTACACTGTCAACTAAACAAACAAAGCGCGAGCAGCTGCAACTGAATTTTGCATATAAAATTGATTTATGAATAACTTCCATTCGATCTCAACCAAATTCACAGGAGTCATTGAGAATATAATTATTATTATGCATACCAAAATTCAATGCTCTAGGTCTATTATTACGGCTTTTCCAGTTTTTGGGGGCGGAAAGGGGCGTGGCAAAAATCTAAAACAAACTTAATCTGCGAAAGACCTACATGAATACTGTCACCAAATTTGATATCTCTAGGTCATTCACACACTTAAAACGTGCTTATGCATTGGGCACAAAAATTTTGATAAATAATTTAACGAATAACTTTTGTTCTACTTATCAGATTTGTACCAAAATTACAGGGTATATTAAGAGTGTCAAGCGCAGATGGGTTACCAAATAACACAACATTGCACAAAGAACTTTTGGAGTTATACGCGATTTACAGAAAAAAAAACTTGACTTTTTCTAGATTAATCCTTATTGTGGGCGAAGGGGGCGAGGCATCCAACTTTTGAAATAAACTTGATCTGCGTAGGGTATGAAGGAACCTTTTTGCCAAATTTGGTGTCTCTATGTCTTATAGTCTCTGAGATCCAGGTGTTCATACAGACAGACAGACGGACAGACGGACATGGCTATATCGTCTCGGCTGTTGACGCTGATCAAGAATATATATAGTTTATGGGGTCGGAGATGCCTCCTTCTTTCTGTTACATACATTTTCTGTTGGCACTAAGTTATAATACCCTTCTACCCTATGGGTAGCGGGTATAAAAATTGTTACATCTCACCTTAGTCATTTTAGTATATTTATTGTCTCTCCCTTAAATCAAGGTTTTGTGAAACTAAGATCTACGACTACTAACCTAACCGAGTTTTCTTCGCTTGTGATCAAAGATTTTCAGAATAAGTTGCAGACTGATGTTATTTATACTGACTTTAGTATAACTTTTGACTCTGTTAACCATTGCCTTTTAGTTAAAAAATTAAACTTGATAGGGTTTCCATATAATTTTCTGTTATGGGTATCTGACTTTCTTAATAATAGAACTCAAACAGTAATATTTAAATCGGCGACTTCTAAACTTGTCTTTGTTACCTCAGGTGTTCCTCAGAGAGTCATCTCGTTCGTCTTCTCTTTAATGTTTTCATTAACGATCTTCCCAATGTTATTTTACATTCTAATATTTTGATGTATGCTGATGACCTCAGGATTTGCCTAACTTATAATAATATAGCTTCTAACTCTCTATTGCAAGCTGATCGTTTTATTTCCTGGTGTAAATGTAATTATCTACTACTAAATTGTTCGAAATGTAAGGATATGTTGTTTTACAAAAGCTCCGCTACCATCAGTATTATATGTTACCTCTGATTGGAGTAGGCAATGTGAATGACTTAGGAGTTCTTCTATATAATAGGCTAAAGTTTGAAAAACACATTTAAATTACTGTCAACAAAGCGACTCAAATTTTTGGGTTCATCAAAGGATGGGAAACGGAATTTGATGACCCTTATATGACAAAGCTTCTTTTGTTTCGCTTGTCCGTCCCGTTCAGGAATACGGTTTTTGTATTTGGTTACCACAATACTAAAATAACAACTATCTTATCGAGTCTGTAGAAAAGAAATTTCTTCTATTTGCGTTGAGAGGCTTTAACTGGGTTTCAGGTATTGACTTACCCTCTAATAATAGTAGACTTATTTTACTGTATCCTCCCTCATTATCTAATAGTCGTATCATGCTTGGGGTTATGTTTGTTGTCAAACTGCTAAAGGGTGATGTAGATTCTTCATACCTACTTAGACATATAAGCCTTTCTGTCCCCAGTTAGACATACATACACGTAACTTCACACTTTTATCCCTTAATCTCTGTACAGCTAACTATTCTAAGCATGAATTTTTTCGAGTTCTCTGCGCTGACTACAACAGATTCCACTGTGTTTTCAACGCCGAGACATTAGATATTCCATCATTCTTAGCTAAAAATAACTAGCAACCAACATAATGTTGGAAATAAATATAAAAATAAAATACTAGTTTACAAACCTATCATTTGACCTGATTGGGTTTTTCTTTGGTTTTCCCCAATCCATGCAGCGAATGCTGGGTTAGCGTAATATTGCTTAAATACCCCAACAGATTTTAATTTTAATTGGGTTATTATTTTTTTATTTTAAACTAAACAAAAATCGAAGTATATTTTCAACATAATTTTAATCTTCCAGTCATAATTTGATATTATAATTTCTTCAATGTCGACTGTTCATAGTCGCCTTTAAATAACTAAATAAATATACTTAATGGGGTCGGAAATGGCTCCCAGATACTACATACATACATTACCTGTTGGCACTGTTGGTTGTGTATACCCTTAATACCCCGCAGAAATGAAATTCTCAAAAAATCGCAATTGTTTCGATACTATCGATGTTTTTCTCACCAAAAACAATTTTGATAAATTTAGTTTTGTTGTAATAATACAAAAACAGTGGATATGAAGAGGCAGATTTTTTTAAGTTGTGGCCTCTTCTCATACTTTGTTACATTCATGTAAGCATCGTAACAATGACTTTTTCTGCCCCCAACTATATGCCGTCCCTCCTGTCAATAACATTTCATAACCAAGTTTACAGCATTTACATATAATAAAAAACAAACTAATTGACGATACTCATATCGGTATTGTCGATATTGATCATTTTTTTTGAGCCAAAATGAGATTTATCGATAAGATATCACGATATTTGGACGACTAATTTGTATAATGACCTGTTATTAGATGTTGATGCTGTTATTAGATATTAATATTTTGGTATGGTTGGTAAAAGAACTTTCAAACAAAGTTCAAACTTTTTCATCACATACAAACAAATTCCGTATAAACATTGTATTGACAATATTCATATAAACTAGTTCCGTGAACTATCATAGCAGTGTTATCGTTTTCGCAAAGAAAATAAAAAAATTTTCACGTCATCCACGCTGTCTGACATAAGGATGTAAGTATTGTCTGAAAGTGATTAATATTGGTATTGCTTGAATATATAGTATTGCCAAAACTATACGATTCGAATAAAAAAAAAACAGTTAACATAAGTTGAAGGTCTTTCGTTTTTTCTTATTCATTTGTGCATCAAATACTACAAAGAAAATCCATATGTACATATATGTATGTGTGTTTATGTACCTGCACATTGACCAATAAATTTCAAAGGTTGGTTTTTAAATTATCAATATGCGTGTGCTTATATGCATATTTATCACAAACACACATATATACGCATGCACACATGTTTAGAAATATATGTATGTATATAGATATATCAATACATTTATTTTTGTACATTTTTGGATATGTACTAATTGAAACATTTAAAGGGGATGTGCGTGATTTGATTTAATGTAAATTAAATCAATTTGAGTAAATTTCAATAATTGCTTTTGTCACATTTGTATTAACACACACTGATTAATACTGTTCTACATTACATAAATTAGTCCAACATTGGAAGTAACGTGTTCATCGTCGCCCACCGTCAATTTGCCGTATTGCAAGTTACGTCGAGCGCCGCTACATTTTTCGCTGCCTTTCGCAATCTGCATCGTTCAAGCTGCAGTAACAACAATAACAGGCACTCTGGAGAACATCTTTCATTTGCAACAACAAAACATAGGTCCTCCCACAGGGGGCCACATTTGATTCATAGTCATCCTGTTCAACTTGGGTATGTTCACTGAGTGAAATTTGAACATTTTTGGAATTTCTAATGTCGTTACTGATTTTAAAAACATAACTTCTCTTACAGTCAATTCTATAACGCAAATCTTGCTGTGTGGACTCATCCAATAACAACATATTCATCATCAACTGAACAATCGGCGACTACACAAGCAAATTCAGAAGAACATAAAGTGGACAATAATTCGGCAGCGGAGATGACATTGCCAAGCGCTGCTCGCGTTTATACAGACGTTAACGCTCACAAGCCAGATGAATATTGGGACTATGAGAACTATGTGGTCGATTGGGGTAATCAAGATGATTACCAATTGGTGCGTAAATTGGGGCGCGGAAAGTATTCGGAGGTATTTGAGGCTATCAACATAACGACAACCGAAAAGTGCGTTGTTAAAATATTGAAACCAGTAAAAAAAAAGAAGATCAAGCGCGAAATTAAGATCTTGGAGAATTTAAGGGGTGGTACCAACATTATAACGCTTCTAGCTGTCGTCAAGGACCCCGTGTCCCGTACACCAGCCCTGATCTTTGAGCACGTGAACAATACTGATTTCAAACAACTGTACCAAACATTGACAGACTACGAGATACGCTACTATTTATTTGAGCTTCTCAAGGCCCTAGATTACTGTCACAGCATGGGCATTATGCATCGTGATGTCAAGCCACATAATGTTATGATCGATCATGAAAATAGAAAGTTACGTCTTATTGATTGGGGTCTCGCTGAATTTTATCACCCCGGACAAGAGTATAATGTGCGTGTTGCCTCACGATACTTTAAAGGTCCCGAACTCCTTGTCGATTATCAAATGTACGATTATTCACTGGATATGTGGTCTTTGGGATGCATGCTTGCGTCGATGATTTTTCGCAAGGAGCCGTTTTTCCATGGCCACGATAACTACGATCAACTGGTGCGAATTGCTAAGGTGCTGGGCACCGAAGAGCTGTACGCCTATCTTGATAAGTACAATATAGATCTTGATCCGCGATTTCATGATATTTTACAACGTCATTCACGTAAACGTTGGGAGCGATTTGTTCATTCTGATAACCAACACTTGGTGTCACCGGAAGCATTAGATTTCCTGGATAAACTTCTACGTTATGATCATGTTGACCGTCTTACCGCTCGTGAAGCTATGGCGCATCCATACTTTTTGCCAATTGTCAATGGACAGGTTAACCCAAACAGCCAGCAATAAACAATGAGTTCCCCTATTGTAAAGTAAACAAATGTATGTTAAAAAAAAACTGCATAAGTAAGTTAAATGAAGAACTTCTGTGCTAAAGTTAAAATAAGATGGCATGCAAGAAAATTATTGAGACCATAACTTAATCAACGTACACTGATTTTCCAAAAATCAATGCAACAACACATTAAATTGCACTATGAAGAGAGAATCGTTTCAATTACAAAATATCTAATTTCAGTCTGCGGAAGTGAAGAAGTAAAAATACTTTTAAAATTATGATTACAAATTCATACATACACAGCATGCTTAAAACATCATTTCAAGCTACATTATAATTAAAATATATTTATATCAATAATTATAAATATATAATCCAATAAATCTCCATTTCTAACAAATTATTGAAATCTAATTAACATTGATCAAGTTTTGGACCCGTCAAAAATAGCAGAAGGGGATACGAAAAGCCCATTAATAAAAAAAACAAGCAAGTCCTATTGGAGTAATGTATGTCAAAAATGTATTTAAGTAAAACAATTATATTTTGTTTACAATCCATCTCTTGTTTGGTTTAATGTACCTATGCATTTTCAGTTTAAAAAGTATAATTCCAAATGTTAAGTATTAAATATAAAATTCCTTGAATATGTCACTTCTATCCACAATTTCACATATTGGGTTTTAGAAATATGTACATACATACATACATATGTGTGTACGATGTGCAATTGAGGAAATATGCCATAGTACATATCAATCGCATTAAGGAATTTAGAAATTACAAAATAGATCAACGTAATTTAAAATCCCAATTGACGAGCGATTTATATGAATACATGCATATGTATGTGTGGACATAGTTGTACATTTAGGTTCATAGTTATAACCGGTCTAACTAAATTTTGGGTATATAAGTTAATCTTTGTTACTAAATTATTAAAGTTTCATGCAGGTATTTAGACTAAATTTTAGAGTAAACTTCCGAGCATGTGACGAAACTGGTTATACATACGAGCACTGATCATTATTAATATTTAATCAGTACGCAATGTTTAATATACATATTAAGTGCTTTTGTAGATACACTGCAAACTTATTTTTTTCTAAAAGATAATTTTATTAAAAGAATATTTATTATTTATGATAAAAAGATCGTTCAGAGCAAAATAAGTGTTCATGTTTTAATTACATTAGTATTAAAAATATCTGTTAAACATTGTTTACAGATAAAATAACTTTCCGAACGAATAAATAATGATTGGACTCGTTTTCATATTTGGTTGACAGTGACAATATATTAGTTTAAACATTCTTTGGTATATTTAATGACATCTAATATCCTAATTATACAAGTCTTTTCTACGTCACGTTAGTGCTAATGTGTAAATTCCCAAGACTCATTTATATTATGTTTAACGGTAACATTCAGGTTCAGTCGACAACTGATACATAAAATTGCATACGCTGAGTGAATTTGAATAATTTAATATGGGAAATAGTACAACCACTAACCAAAGAACACATAGATGTGTCAAATGGCGAAAAAAGTGATTTCACTTGAAACAGCATTATTAGCACCCCAAGCGAATACAACAACCGCTGAGTGCACGGCTGATTTCGAATTTAGAACTTCTGGAGCAGTGCACAGCTAACAGCATCGAATTTACTTCAGTCGCGGATCGACTGCCAACACTCTACCATCAGAGCCAACGCAATCCTTGTAAAAAGTTCGCTAAGTTGCAACCTATTATGACACGAGCAACAAAAGTCATCTTCGTTCTCAAGATTTTCGCCTCGGAAGAACAAAAACGACTTGCGCTAGCCCGTGCTCATCGCTCCGCAGTCGATCCGCGACTGAAGTAAATTCGATGCTGTTAGCTGTGCACTGCTCCAGATGTTCGAAATTCGAAATCAGCCGTGCACTCAGCGGTTGTTGTATTCGCTTGGGGTGCTAATAATGCTGTTTCAAGTGAAATCACTTTTTTCGCCATTTGACACATCTATGTGTTCTTTGGTTAGTGGTACAACCTTTGAGAGATTCTTAGCAAAAAGCATGCCACAAGTGTTGAACATGGAAAACAACAATTCCCAGTGCACAGTTTGGATGACAGACGCAATGAAGAAGAATCAACCAATCAATCAATGAAAAAACATGAATAAAAATTACAATTATCCCTAATTATAATTTTTTTCAAATATTTTTAAACATTTTCTCAATACGTTGATTGATTGATCAGTTGATTTTTGAAACAGTTGCCTAAATGGGCGTATTCCTAATTTTGGCTCATTCTGCCAATATTTTCACCGAATCCAATTCTCGTACGCGTATTTTGTTCGAAAAGTTGGCTGACATCGTAGCGGTCTTGAAGTAAGTATGGCAAGCAATAAGAAAATATGAACGGAAAACACAGTAGAAGCAAAACACTTACATAGATAATATTTTATTCCATCACTACCATATTCAAAGGAATCATTAAGAGTTTAGTTATTATTATATATAGCTAGCTTTATTATAACGGTTTGTACTTTTAAGTTGAGGAGGCGGAAAAGGGCGTGGCAAACTTCTAAAACAAACTTGATCTGTCATCTCATCATCTGTCGATGTCCGTCGGTGCTTTCAAAATAGAACATCGATGCATCACTTAACATCGGTAGAAAAGAAAACATCGCTAAAAAAACGACGATGTTCGATGCATCGCTGAATTTTTTAATAAATTTAAAAAATTCTTCATTCTATTATTTTATTCTTGTGTATAAACTTCAAACAAGCCTCCATAATAATTATATTTTTTTATTTTTTAGATATGTAATGAAAAAACTTAAAATTATAACAATATATATGCTTTCATAGCAGTCTTTCATTTTCTTTAAAATTATCAATAAGAATATAAACTTAAAAATAAATAAAACATTGCTTTCATACCAGTCTTTCATTTCATTGAAATTATCAATAAGAATATAAACTTAAAAATAAATTTAACATTGCTTCAATAGATTCAATCTTCTTTCAATGTCAACATCGCCATTTGGATTTTGCGACTGTGCTAGTTGGTGGTGATGGTCCCAAAAAGAACTGGGATTATTAATTGTTGAATTTGGCATGTTTTCCTTGACGTTTTCGTTGGCCATCGGTTTGGTGACAGATTTTTTGGATTGAGGTTGCGCATGTCTGGGCGTCTTTGAAATGTAATTTCTTGAAACGGGGATCAAGCACAGTTGCCATTGACAGAATTGAGACCTAAAACAATATATTGAAAATAACTATTTAAAATAAAATATATTAGATTATTAATTTCAAAAAGCAGAATGACCTTTACATCGTTTGCATCTGGCATGTTCGGTGTAACATTATTGGAACATTGGAATTATCATACTAGCTGTGAAACAGGAATCTCCGCTAATTATTTTTGTTGCTTCCTCGAGCGGACGCAGCAATGGGATAATATCATTTAGTAACTGCAACTCATTTCCATTTAACAAAGATAATTCGTTGCTCACATTTAAAAGAATATCATTTACAACATTTTTGAGCTCCATAAAACGCTGGATCATGTAAAACGTACTTTTCCATCTCCCAGCAACGTCTTGTATTAAAAGTTTGTCTGTGTGTTTTCCTAAATTTGCGCTTGCAACGCAAATTTTCTTGAAAAATGTTACGACTTCCTTCACCTTGACAATAATTGAATTTATTCCATCTTTCTGCATTGCTGCTCGTGCAATTAGATTTAGTGTATGGGCAAAACACGGAATGTGCTTTTTTCGACCAAAAGCTAGTTCCGCAGTCTTAACCGCACTCGGTGCATTGTCATTGACAACGGCCGTCACTAAATGTTTTTGAATATTAAAATCTGTGCAGCAGCTTTCCAAAATACTACAGAGGTATTCTGAAGTGTGCCTCTCAAGGAGCTCCAATACTCCTATGGTCAATGACATCATTTCATGTTGTACCTGAAAATGCAAAGTTATGCCCAGGTAGCTCCGTAATTGCCATATATATCCATTTTAAACTAATCAGTATACTTACTTTGGCATTTCGACTACATTTTTGCAGTAACGACGAATAACGCAATATTGTGAAATTCGAGACCGATATTTCGTCAAACATCGATCGGCACTATCGATTGTTGCCCACTATTGACGCACCCTCGATGGATACCAAGCACTATCGATTGTGGCATTGATAGTGGGCTAAAAATTACAATTTTCCCAGAAAACAATATTGAAAACAAAATTTAAAAAATACTGTAATTGAAAAACAAATTTTTAAATGAATCTTTTCCTGCAAAAAGATAACTATAATGCAAAAAAATCTTGCAGTATTTTTTTTATTATATTTTGTTTTTTTTGATTTTTTTTTTTATGACTCATGCCTAGCTCTTGACCCATTCTACGGCTGCTACTATGCCGGTCTCTTTCGACCAATTCAGCGAATTTATCGCAATTTTCGACGACAGACCTTTCGGAGAGTGGCGCATCTTCGACCACCTCTACACCAGAACGAAAACGTTGAAACCATCGTTGTGCGGTTGAAATTGAAACTGTATCGGGTCCATAAACTGCACAAGTTTTATTGGCGGCTTGAGATGCATTTTTGCCTCTATCGTAGTAGTACTGTAAAATATTCCGTATTTTTTCTTTATTTTGCTTTATGTTTGCGACGCTATAACTCACGAACGACTTAAAAGAAACGACAATCAATCAAACACGTGTATCGCGTGAAATCAGCTTTCCAAAAAGGTATATGACCCGATGCGACGAATAAAACTAAAACTACGCGCTTTCAGCGCCAACTAGCGAAAATACCGCAAGACTTTTTATACCCGCTACCCATAGGGTAGAAGGGTATTATAACTAAGTGCCAACAGAAAATGTATGTAACAGGCAGAAGGAGGCATCTTCGACCCCATATATATATATATTCTTGATCAGTGTCAACAGCCGAGACGATATAGCCATGTCCGTCTGTCTGTCTGTCCGTCTGTATGAACACCTAGATCTCAGAGACTATAAAAGCTAGAGCTACCAAATTTGGGGACAGTACTCAAAATTTCGCTGTCACTCTTTGTAGCAAACAGACGTGTTTTTTTGTGCGCCCCGCAATTTTTTGCTTTTTGTATCTAATCGGTGTTTAATGCATTTTCTTTAAAGTAATTACTTTAATTGTTTGTTACATCGCGTCTTTATCCTGTGATATTGCATGATATTAGTGTTTATATTACATAATTGTGAATTTTGTTTGTGCTTATTTTGAGCTCTGTTTATTTCCACATAAACTGAGTTCAAAGTTTTGTTGTTGTGGTAAGCAATAGATTTTGCGTGTCTATTCTTTGTGCTTTCCTTCCCGCTCTCAGTGTGACGGTTTCTCTCTCAACAACTCTCTGTTGACAGTATTCCGTTAGTGGCGCTCTCTGCTCTCACTGCTTGCCCTACTGTTTTGTTGTTGCTAACATATTTTGTTTTGTTTCTGTACAGTGGGCATAGTTCCTACTATTTCCAAGTAAATTTTTTTTAATTTTGTAAATTTTTAATTTGCTTTTTTTTTTAAATTTCATTTATAATGGAAGGCAGAATTGTGTGTTGTCTGAAGAGTTGCCAGAAGCAGATCATGGCTTCGCAACCCAGTTTGGCCTGCTGGCTCTGTGATAACGTAGTACACGTAAAGTGTGTAGGTTACTCAGGGCTAGTTGCAGATGCCATTGCCAAGAGAACTGGGCTTAACTGGTGTTGTGAGTCATGTCGAGAAGTTGAATGCGAAATGCGGATGTTTATGAGACAGACAAGAGTTGGTTTTACTAATCTGATTGGTGGCTTTCATAAGTTAAACGATCAGTTTAGTGCCTTGAATTCTCAGTTCAATAGTTTGAAACTTATGGCTGAGTCTCCAAAGCGAAAAAAATCAACTTCTTGTGACTTACAATTATCCAAATTTTTACCTCTACCATCGACTGACCCACCCACTACTCCGTCGGTTCCGCAGTTAATCTCGTATGCTACCCCAGTAGCAACAACTGCTGCGGAAAGCATTCCCATTAGGGAACCTGCTCTACCGACAGTAGTTAACGCCGAAGTTGTGTCTGAATTGTCCACGGTTGTCACTAGAAGTAGAGGCAAGCTGAATCCTAATCAAAAAATTTCTTCCGCACCTCCTCCAACTGTCGGATCACCGACTTTATTAGGTTCCAAAGAAGAAGTACCAAATATTACTCCTTTGGCTCCTAAACCACTTGTGGGGGCTCCACCAATGAAACAGATTTTTGTTTCAAGGCTTGCCCCTGATCTCACGTCAGATGACGTAAAGGCTTTCATTATAGCCAAAATTAAAAATGCCAATCCAAAAGTAGAAAAATTTAAATTTGCTTATGATAGACAAATTGCATCTTTCAAAATCAATGTCCCGCCTTCACTTTTTGAAACCATATGCTCACCAAGTTTTTGGCCAGAGCATTTGGTGGTAAAAGAGTTCAAAGCCAAAGTTAAGAATCGGACTCCGATTGGGCTTTTACCAAATGGACCTGTACAGTCTCAATCTCAATCTCAATCTTCTTCTTCATCTTCAAAAAACTAATCTCATCAGTAGTATGTTAACCTGAGTATGAGCGCAAGTGACATTAATGGGGTAATTAAGATGATAATTTATGGGTTTAGCTGTCAAAAAATATGTCAAGTGGTAATTAAGAGATTTGATGAGGGTCAAAAAGTAGTGTGGGTGTTTAGGGATCGTGGTGATCAAAGGGTTAGGTAAATAAATAAACAAATAAATTAGACTATTGGGGGGTGAGTGTGGTGTGATAGGTTGTGGGGATTGGAGTGTTGGATCTTGTTTGATTTTAGGATAAGTCAAGTGTATGAGGACATATGACACCGAAAACTGGTGCGGCGACCGGCGACCGGCGATCGGTGACCTTCGACAGCTGCAACAGCCGGAATCGATTGAATGTGTTGACAGATCTGGGTTGCGCGAGCGCAGCTGGCAACAGGGTTGGTGATTTTCGCCACCAGCATGCATTCGAACGCAATTCGAACGCAACAGGCAGGGGGCGGGCCTTTGACACGTGCAGTCGTTCGAACGCAACAGGCATCACACCGAAAAACGGGGGGGCGGGCCTTTGACACGTGCAGTCGTTCGAACGCAACATGCAGCTCATCGAATAACTGGGGACGGTGACCTCGAATAAGTTGACACCACCTGCGATCGTGTGAACAATTTTCGTTTACATATCCCAATCCCAATCCCCAGTAAAATAACGGTTTTTCTTGAATTTGCCTTGTGATCGATAGCGACAGTCAGAACTCTAAAAGAGGAGAGGACGATAAACATATTGTAATGTTGGTGTCATATATCGCAACAGGGACGCAAGGAAAATTAGGTGAGCGAGAGGGAAGATAAGTCCACGATCGTCGGAATGTGTATAAGCGCCCAACATTGAAAGGTCACATGACTCGAAAAATAATAAATAAACAAAATGCTATGTATGTTAAATTGTGATGCTGGTCCACTTGACCATGAAAGAGTGAAAACAATTTCTGAAAAAAATCAGATGTATGCTGATAGTTTTTAGAAATCACTTCTAATTCGTCATTCGAAGCGAACCGTCCTAGTTTTCCAAAATTTGAAAATTGTTTAAACAAATTTAAAAATTTGAAAATATTTTGTGTAAAAATTTGTGTAAAAATTTGTGTAAAACAAACAACATCAACAACAACAACAACAACAACAACAACAACATCATCAACAACAACATCAACATCCAAACCAACAACAACATCATCAACAACAACACCAACAACACCCACATCAGCAACGTCATCAACAACAAAACCACCAACATCATGAATTCAATCAACATTAGCAACTTCAACAACACCAACAACTTCAACAACATCAATGGAGTGTTTTGTCACCCATGCCAGCAGTATTTACCTGCAAATATGCAATGGCACCACCATGTTCGCACCGAGATGCATAAATATAATGCAATCCCACCGGTGGATGGACAGGTGAAGCAAATTGTTGATGGATACAAGGGACGTATCCTTCAATATATGTTTATTAATGAGGGAGCTGCTGTAAGAATTCCTGATGAATTCCTTAATGAAGCTGGAGTAGCACTGATTCCTCATTTAGAAAGGGTAATGAGCTCACATACAACATCAAATGTTAATTTTGAGTTGTTTGCTGAGTACATGCTGCTGAAAGAGCATGATTCCCAAATAGAGGTAAAATCGTTCCAGAGCAAAATGTCACTGGTTTCGATGTATTCCAATTTCATGGAACTCTATGAAATGCATGCAGATGCAATGAAAAATAAAATGAGTGAGTTTCAGGAAAAGGATAGTGGATGGACGATGACTCGTCTCATCAGAGTGGAGCTAAACATGCTTCAATGTGATCCCATTAGAGGATCACAACATTTTAAAATTCCGTTGAAGCTTAAACACAAACGAGCTCTTATCAACGTGCAGAACAATGATGTGTTCTGCTTCAAGTGGGCAATAATATCAGCCCTTAAGCCAACTAGTAATGCACAGCGATGCTCCAGCTACAATGTCAACATAGCTTCAGAAATAATTCAAGTGGACAACAACTACAAGGTGGACTTCAGAGGACTATCGTTTCCAATGGAGCTTAGCAAAATGAATGAGTTCACAAGACGGAACCCACTCATCAGCATAAATTTGTTTGGATATGATGAGGAAGCAAATAAAGTGTTTGGACCACTTTATTATGCTGGATTTGAAGGGAAATCACACATCAACCTACTACTATTGGATGGGCGAAATGGAAATGTACACGGTCACTATGTGTGGATAAAAAATATATCTGCGTAAGTACAAGTAATAAAATAAAAATAAAATTTAAATAACATATATCGAATTCTTTATAATTTCAGTCTGCTCTCATCACACTGAAGTCAGTGGGCCATGTCTGAACCTCTGCCTTACGGTGAATTCAAATGGTTAGAGCGGGCAGAAGTACAATCATTTGATATTGATAATATATCTGATAACAGTGAGTATGGATATATTCTTGAGGTTGACTTGGAATATCCATACTCACTCCACGATATGCACAATGATTTGCCCTTCTGCCCGTCCAATAAATTACCCTCAAAAACATCAAAAATTCCCAAGCTAATAGCTGATCTCCGCGATAAGGAGAAGTATGTTATACACTACAAAACTCTACAGCAGTGTATTAAGCATGGGTTGAGGATAAAAAAGATTCACACCGTCTTAGAGTTTAAACAGAAGGCCTGGCTTAAAAAGTACATTGATATAAACACTGAGCATAGGACTAGGGCAACAAATAATTTTGAAAAAGATTTTTTCAAATTGTTAAATAATGCTGTCTATGGTAAAACCATGGAAAACAGCGAAAAGAGGGTAGACATTCGGATTGTTACAGAATGGAATTCTCCAGACGTAGGTCCACAAGGTGGGCGCCCTAGATTGTGTGCCAGAGACTTGATATCCAGGTCAAATTTTCATAGTGCAACAAAGTTTAATGAGACTATGTTTGCAATTCAGATGAAAAGATTACACAACATTTGTGATAAGCCAATATATTTAGGCTTTGCAGTGTTGGAATTATCTAATTTCAAATTGTATGATTTTCATGATGATTACATGAAACCCAAATTTAACAAAGCACTTATATTAAATTATATGGACACCGATTCGTTTATTATACTCTATAAAAACGAACGACTTCTATGACGAAATTTGTGATGATGTCGAATTGAAATTTGATACATCTAAGTATTCAAATGAATTGGCTACTTTATACAATTTTAAACAGTGCAACAAGAAGCGTTTAGGTTTCATAAAAGATGGGATGCATGGTAAACCAATGATCCCATCAAAAATGTATGCATATAGGTGTGAAAATTCTGGTACTGCTAGGGAAATATGCGTAAAAAAGAATATAGGAGTAAAGCGCAGTTGTCTGGAGAAAGTCACATTTGAGGGATACAAAAATTGTTTGTACACAGGACAGCAAGCACGTTATAGCATGTACATGTTTAGATCTAGAGGGCATGAAATTAGTACACTAAAAATAACAAAAACTATTTTATTCAACAAAGATGATATGATAATAATTTGTAAAGATGGGGCTATAACTCTAGAAATAGGGCATTACTCTTCAATTCACAATGAAATTGAGGGTTGTATATCTACTCTAGAAGCACAGTCGTGTTTGGCGCAGCCAAATATGTGCGTTGGAGGAGAACTCACAAAACACTCAATGTAAAGTGAGGAAGGCAAATGCTACAAAAAGAAAAGTTTAAATAAATGAAAGTGCGGTAGACATTCAAGAGACTCAAATGATAATGCATTTTATGTTATTAGACGGAATTAAAAAAATAAAACGATAGTTTTAACTTTATAATGTAATAGTTTATTTAAACAAAACAAATGTATACTTATATGATATTTAGATAATAGTAATTTAATTTTAATAAACCTAAAAAATATTGTTCAAAATACGATAAATAAATGATAGAGATTGAAAAAGAAAGGAAAAATGTTTTACTTAAACATTACAAAATTTCAGTTTTATGAATCCAGCTGTCTTCGGTTTTGGGGAAACCCAGCCAGCGGACCAGAGCTCATGAAGAATGTGGTACCCATCCAAATGAGTGCACAGGATTCATACAATTTTGATGAGGCTATTAATTGTCATATTTGCAAGGGTAGTTTGGGTAATGACAGAGTGAGAAATCACTGTCATTTTACTGGCACATACCGAGGTGCAGCATATAATTCGTGCAACCTCAAGCATAGAAAGGAAAATGTTATCCCCGTGTTCTTTCACAATTTATTAAAAAATGATGCACATTTGTTTGTGAAAGAGCTCGGGGAGATTAAGGGGGATAAGATTTATGCCCTCTAGTCTGAGCACACTTGCAGGAAATTTAAGTGAGAACAATTGTTCTCAAAACACAATACCCAAACAAATCCAAGGAGTAAGTTGTACAGCAATTTCACAGAGTCAGAATGTTCTGAGGAAGATTACAATCATGCATGCTCAGTGTGGAATAACTTCAAGTGTCAAACAGACGTTTTCGAAAACTTTAGGAAATTTGTTTAAACCTTCATCAACTCGATCCTGCTCACTATTACACAAATTTGTTTAAACATTCATCAACTGGATCCTGCTCACTATTTCACAACTCCAGGGTTGTCATGGGATGCGATGTTGAAAACAACAGAGATCCGACTTGAATTACTCACAGATATTGATATGATAAGACATATTCAGTGTGGAATTCGAGGTGGATTAGTTCAATGTAGTCATAGACACACCAAAGCAAACCACAAATACCTTAAAGATTTTGATTCTACAAGAGTATCGGAATATTTAATGTATGTGGATGCAAATAACCTTTATGTTAGGGCCATGTCTGAACCTCTGCTTTACGGTGAGTTCAAATGTTTAGAGCGGGCGGAAGTGCAATCATTTGACATAGATAAGAGCGAGTATGGATATATTCTTGAGGTTGACTTGGAATATCCATACTCACTTCACGATATGCACAATGATTTGCCCTTTTGCCCGTCCAATAAATTACCCTCAAAATCATCAAAAATTCCCAAGCTAATAGCTGATCTCCGCGATAAGGAGAAGTATGTTATACACTACAAAACTCTACAGCAGTGTATTAAGCATGGGTTGAGGATAAAAAAGATTCACACCGTCTTAGAGTTTAAACAGAAGGCCTGGCTTAAAAAGTACATTGATATAAACACTGAGCATAGGACTAGGGCAACAAATAATTTTGAAAAAGATTTTTTCAAATTGTTAAATAATGCTGTCTATGGTAAAACCATGGAAAACAGCGAAAAGAGGGTAGACATTCGGATTGTTACAGAATGGAATTCTCCAGACGTAGGTCCACAAGGTGGGCGCCCTAGATTGTGTGCCAGAGATTTGATATCCAGGTCAAATTTTCATAGTGCAACAAAGTTTAATGAGACTATGTTTGCAATTCAGATGAAAAGATTACACAACATTTGTGATAAGCCAATATATTTAGGCTTTGCAGTTTTGGAATTATCTAAATTCAAAATGTATGATTTTCATTATGATTATATGAAACCTAAATTTAACAAAGCACTTAAATTAAATTATATGGATACCGATTCGTTTATATACACTATAAAAACGAACGACTTCTATGAAGAAATTCGTGATGATGTTGAATTGAAATTTGATACATCTGAGTATTCAAATGAATTGGCTACATTATACAATTTTAAACAGTGCAACAAGAAGCGTTTAGGTTTCTTTAAAGATGAGCTGCATGGTAAACCAATGAGTGAGTTTGTTGGGTTACGCTCAAAAATGTATGCATATAGGTGTGAAAATTCTGGTACTGCTAGGGAAATATGCGTAAAAAAGAATAAAGGAGTAAAGCGCAGTTGTCTGGAGAAGATCACATTTGAGGGGTATAAAAATTGTTTGTACACAGGACAGCAAGCACGTGATAGCATGTTCATGTTTAGATCTAGAGGGCATGAAATTAGTACACTAAAAATAACAAAAACTATTTTAGACAATAAAGATGATAAAAGAATAATTTGTGCAGATGGGGTTTCAACTCTAGCAATAGGGCATTACTCTACAATTCCCAATGAAATTGAGGGTTGTATATCTACTCTAGAAGCACAGTCCAGTGTTTGGCGCAGCCAAATATGTGCATTGGAGGAGAACTCACAATGCACTCAAAGTAAAGTGAGGAAGGTAAATGCTTTAAAAAGAAAAGTTGAAATAAATGAAAGTGCGGTAGACATCCAAGAGGCTCAAATGATAATGCATTTTATGCTATTAGATGGCATTAAAAAAATAAAACGATAGTTTTAAGTTTATAATGTGATAGTTTATTTAAACAAAACAAATGTATACTTATAAGATATTTAGATAATAATAATTTAATTCTAATAAACTTAAAAAAAAAATGATGTTAAATAAATAAATGATATAGATTGAAAAAGAAAAGAAAAAATGTTTTACTTAAAGATTACAAAATTTCAGTTTTATGAATCCAGCTGTCTTCGGTTTTGGGGAAACCCAGCCAGCGGACCAGAGCTCTATTCCCTTTCCTTTTCAGCACTTTTTCAACCAGGTAAGTATTGGGAAAAGTTGTTTTTTTCAGTTCTTCTTTATAGAAACCACCTTTGATTGGATTCCCATTCCAGTCTTGCAGTAAGTATGTTGTTGGGTAAGTATTTTGTACTTTAGTTATTCTGAATATTTCAGTTGTCCAATTTGGGGTATATCCCTTTTCAAATACATGTTTATATTTGCTGATGCGTACATAGTCCCCTATCTTTAGTTTACTACCAGCAAACATTTTAATATTATTGTATGCAGTTTTCAAGATGAGTTTTTCATTCTCACCGTTTACATTGATGGGTGCAATTTTTATGGTTCTGTGTACTCTATTGTTGTATATGTCAATTAATTTTTTATACACATCAATCCATTTGTATGTTCCATTGAAACTGAATTCTCGCCACATGAGTTCTTTTAAAGACCTGTTGAATCTCTCAACAATTGAGGCCTTTAGACTACTATATGTTGAATAGTGATTGATTTCATATTGTTTGATCAGAGCTGTAAATTTAGTGTTAAAGAACTCTTTACCATCGTCTGATTGAAGATTCTTGGGTACTCCTCGTCCTGATTTAAATATTTTCTCCATTGCCTGAGCAACGTCCTTCGCATGTTTCGACTTTATTGCTTCACCCCAGGCAAATTTTGAGAATGTGTCTATTACTGTTAGCAAGTATCGATAACCATGATTTGATTTTGCGTACTTTCCCATTTCAACCAAGTCGACTTGCCATAAATCATTTATTCCCTTTGTGATGACTCTACGCCGTAGAAAATGTTTCCGCGAGGAAGCATGTAATTCGTTTACAATATCTCGTCTGCTCATATTTAGATGGTTTGTAATCAGAATAAGAGAAATTTACTTGAGCCGATAACCATATTTAATTTTTTCATAAATGTTTGACGTAAGTTCCTCAAGTCTCAATATTCTTTCATCAAGTTCTGCAGTTTTAAAATTTATTGATCGATAAACAGCATCTTGATGTTGTGAAATCGTTGACATTAGAGATTCACTCGACTCGTTCATAACCTTATCCACATATTCTTTAATGACAATGTCAGTGTTCTCTTTTGGTATGACACCATTTTTTATACGTTTTCGTTGAATATTAAAGTTCCCATCTGCATCGATGTAGTGTCCCGATAAAGTTTTCTCATCTCGTATTAAATGATTAGGGTTCTGCTTCTCATGTATGTAGTGTCCAAACTTGTCAACAGACATGATGATTATAAACTCTCTTGAATATTGACATGCCATATATATACTTAGCATATAATCTGAGCCTCTCTCAATTCTTCAATTATCGATGTAATTTCATTAGTGTGATTAGTATTTCCAGCTGATTGAGAGGCTATTAATAGCTGCAGTCGTTCAACCAACTCATTTGGATCATCCCAGTATACATAATTGGGTTTATTCATATTAAGGGTCATAAATCCAGACCCAGATACACTTGGTTTAGAGCGTTTGGGTGTAGACTCGGCAGTAGGTGTTTTCGCTAAAAGTGGTTTTATAATTTTCGTATATTTATGTGCTCTTGTTCCTTTCAACTGTCCACTTGGATGAAAGTTTCTTCGATATACATTAGTTTTTATCAAAATTTCTCTGTATATTTTCAAGTCATTTTGACTGTAATTTTGTGGTTGACGATGGAATATTAAAGAATATAAACCATTTGTCAGTTCCCAGTTTTTACCATCTTCAAATTCAATTTTATTGCCAGATACATTTATGTAATTACTTCCCATCATTAATTGACCGGTTGCATTTTTGTATGGTCCAAATGTCACATCCAAAAGAGGATTTGAGCTCTCATCATGATGTACAGCTGGATGTGTTAATGAGGATGATGTATGAGGGTACACTTGACTCAATATCGCTCTTGATGTATGGGGCTCATCTTGATTCGGGAGTACAAATGATGTAGCCTCTATTGCTGACTGAGAATAGAATTGATTATCATCATCATCATCATCATTATCATCACTGTCAGCATCATATTTAGTTTTTAGTTTCTTCATCTTCATCTTTTTCGCATGTAGTGTGTTATCTCCACTAATGTTTTGTTTAGGTGTCATTTCAGTTTTAACATTTTTATAGTCTGTGGGTAACATATTCTGTAACTTTTTAGTGTCATTAACAAGTTCATGTAAAGGTTCTGTTATGGGTTTGAATGTTTCCTCCAAACCATCAGTATTCTGAGTTTTGAGTTGTTTTAGTTCAGAAAATTTTTTTTTAGAGCTTTTCGACTTTTGGTTAATTGAGCTAAAATATTTTGATTCATTATAATTCACTCAAGCTGTTAGAACTGAAACGGTTATTTCACTCTAGTGGTTGTGAATGGACTGTGAACTACTTGACGAATCGTAAGCATATATAGCTGTAATAATTTGAATTAAAAAACAAAATTTTTTTGATTTATACTTCATTTTATTAAAAACAATTTGTAATATACAATTTATAAATTTGTTCTAATATCAAAGTCTATGTTGTCGTCTTCTCTTCTGGTAAGTATATATTTTTTTTCCTTAACCAGCTCCAGGATGCTCTCTTCAATCGCATTAAACCGAGGAGGGAGGAAAACGAAATGGTTCTCCAGCTCGACCATCACGTTGGTACCAAATTTTCCTTTAACCTTTTTCGCTTTCATGATATTGTATGGTGTGTTGATGAGCAGCTTCTTAAAGTGAAGTTTACTCTTCACTTTAAGCGAGTTGAAGGCGCTCTTCACTCGATCCTCATTGGCCTTTAAAAGATCTTCATTGATCTTTAAGAGATTATCATTGATTTTCAAAAGGTCATCAAAGTCCTCTCGGTTGTGTTCATAAAATGTTTGCTGGGATTCCATTTCCGTGAGATCAATCATGTTGGATGCGGTGTTCTCGTTGATGGACATTTTTGATAGTGCTGTGGGTGTTGGTTGCTGGTTGCTGAGGTCGTGGACGCTGACTGCTGATGCTGACGAGACAGTTGGTGCTCACTGAATGATATTTTCCTTCGAGGAGCTGGTTGATTTTATACCCACTAGCGACATACACCACCGATTGTGATGTGGGGAACATGGAGATCTTTCAAAGGAATATGTCCCATATATATATGGAGTCTTCAAAGAAAACACACACACACACACATACACACACGCTCACAAATACACACAGGATCCACCCTTCACATATCGAGTTGGATTGTATACAAACTGTATCTAAAACTGATCTCTTGCCAATTTATATTAGATGTTTGTGTTAACCAGGTCTGATATCAATGGCTGTTTGTGTTAACCAGGTCTGATATCAATGGCTGTTTTTGTTAACCAGGTCTGATACCATTAGCTGTTTGAACCGACCAGGTCTGATACCATTAGCTGTTTGAACCGACCAGGTCTGATACCATTAGCTGTTTGAACAGAACAGGTGTGTTGGTAATAGCTGTTTGAACAGAACAGGTGTGTTGGTAATAGCTGTTTGAATAGAACAGGTCTGTTTGTAATAGCTGTTTTTAGACCAGTTATATCCTGTAAAACAAAAGCTGAAATAAAAGCTGAAAATAAAGCCAAAGTTCTAAAAATCCAAGATTAATGCAAAACACCTCTTCAATTAAACAATTTTAATTTGTTTAGTTGAAAATAAAAGGTAAAATAAAAGCTGAAATAAAAGCTGAAATAAAATTAAAACACCTCCCCAATTAAAAAATTTTGTTTTGTTTGTATATATTTATAATTTTATTTAAAAGGTATTTCTTATTTTAAAATTGTCCCACACATATCTGGGTCCTCCTCAATGTCTTTCAAGAGGGCATCTAAGTCCTCTTGGGTTATCATATAGTCACATGACAACGGGTCGAGGAGGTTGAAGACACTTGTGTCTACGAACTCCTCCTCCGTCACCTGAGATTCCGATGAATCTTCCTCTGTTAGCATCGTCAATGGTAGGTTGTCTATCAACCTCCACAAAATGTTAAAGTTGTTGATGTTATCAAAATTGTTGCATTCCATATTGTTGTTGTTGTTGTTGTTGCTGTGATGGTGCTGTGATGGTTTGATGTTTTTGTTGTTGTTGCTGCTGATACTGCTGAAGCTGTTGATGCTGCTGATGCTGTTGATGCTGCTGATGCTGTTGATGCTGTTGACGCTGCTGATGCTGGTGTTGCTGGTCACTGAATGATATTTTCCTTCGAGGAGCCGGTTGATTTTATATCCTCCAACGATGAACAAAGGAGCATATTCTCGAGCATTTCTCGAGTGAGGTTCACAAAGGCCAACCGATTTTCAAGTGGTTCTGTAACGGGACACACAGTCCAGACATGTGCGTTCTTACAAGGAACACACATACACACACACACACACACACACACATATCATAAACACATTCCACCCATCTTTAGTGCAATGAGTTGGATTGCAACAAAAATTGTAGACACAAATGTCCACAGTTAACTGTACCGAATTGTTGCAAACGTTGATAATTATACTTAATGCTTTCTCCCAAATATTTAATTACTTCTAATGGTGGTTGTAAGTTCCCAAAACTGTCAAAGTAATATGAAACAGAACCTCTCTTAAAATAAGCTACCCAATGCGTTCCTCTTGATGACGAGTCTGCTAAATTTATTATTCCACACTCACGATATAGTGGGATTTTTGGTAATTCATCTTTCATATAAACACCCCGAAAATGTTGAATATTTTTAAAGGCAAACCGCATGATATCAAAGTTAGATAATGCCCTTTTGGGTAGCTCGCTTAGTAGTTTTTTTGGTTGCGATTTTGTTTTCGATTATTTTTATTAAATGATATACCATACCCTTTTTTGTATGGTTGTAAATACAATCCCTCACCCAACGAAACAGTTTCCATTTTTTTATTATGTCTCTTGTTCTCCTCTAGTTGCTGTTTTGCTATCTTTGCATTGTTAATAGACTTTACTATTGCTGCGCTACCTGACGCTAAACTGCCCACAGCGCTAAGTGCTGTTAAAATTGGTACAAGCGGCAAGAAGCCACCTACCTTGGGCACATTTATAACCCGTGGAATTACAACATTTTTCCTACAACCCATTGAGTTAGATACTGCTTTTCGTGCAACTTTTATTGCATGAAATATGTCAAGCGGTTTATTTTTTTTCAATTCCTTGGTCGCCTTTTTGATTATTGAAGCAAGAGACGTTTTTACTACTTTCTTCGTCTTTTTCTGTTTTGATCCCATACCAAATTTTTTCTTTACCTTCATCATGTTCGTTACAAAGTACGCTGCTGCTCTCTCACCAAAACTGCTATTCGATGCTTTTACACGATCCCAGGCCCTATCAATTAAAACAGAGTCAGCTTTATGACGCTCACTCAAGTCCTTACTTTTTGAATATGCTATGTCGTGTTCCCTACAAGCTTCATCCAAAGCATTGATTCCACGATCACCGCGTGCTAAACGTTTCTCTAGCTTTGTACCTGGTCCACAGTAATTGTACCCAGGTAAATGCACTTCAACGGGTAGAGCGTTTATTATATTGTTTACAAGACCACCACCCTGTTTGACATTTGATTTACGAGTGTTTATATTATAAAAATGTTTCATCATTTTATAACGACCTCAATCCACCAACGTTCCTCATTGAATGAAGTACTTCTCTCATTAACATGCGTTTATTACCACAAAAGAAAAGCATCTTAGTGAGAAACATTGAGGGCGGTGGGCATGGGGAGGAGAATCAACAGCCTCGTCACAGTACCTTGCTACCCAACACAATTAGAGCTTTAATTGTTGGTCCATCAAATTGTGGGAAAACCAATGTGATGCTTAGCCTCATAGAGAGTCCAAATGGAGTAAAATTTGAAAATATTTATGTATTTTCAAAGAGTTTATATCAACCGAAATATGAGTATTTGGAAAAACTTATCAAGCCAATACAAGGAATGGGATACTACACATTCTCCGCAAATGACACAGTTTTAACACCACAGGAAGCTAAAAATAATTCCATTATGATATTTGATGATGTGGCATGTGAAAAACAGGATAATATCCGAAACTATTTTTGTATGGGTCGTCATAAGAATATTGACTCTTTTTATCTTTGCCAAACGTATACACATATACCGAAACATTTAATACGTGATAATGCAAATTTTATTATAATGTTTAAACAAGACGATTTAAACATGCGACACATATATCGAGATCATGTAAATAGCGATATGGACTATGAAACATTTATGGAAATATCACGAAATTGTTGGGTGGATAAATTTGGATTTCTAGTAATCTCTAAGGATGACGATATGAAAACTGGTCGATATAGAAAAGGATTTGATCAATTCATTATACTTTAATTAAAATGGATATAAGTATAATGAGGTGACGGTGAAAAGACAGTCTACAGTCAGGCTTCAAAATGACTACATCTTTAACATTTACATTGAACGGGAACACATCAGTTATAACCGAACATTTTTTCCCACAAATTGAACTAACACGCAATTATGAGTGTGCTCTCATTGACTTTTATACATACAATTCTATACCAAACGTTGATAAAGGAAACAATTTATTTCACATTGGGGATAAAGTCATAGAAATACCAGTGGGCTCGTATGAACTCGATGACATCACAAAATATATTTTGAATGAGCTAAAAGTGTATGGTCTTCATGATACCCTAAAAATTCAAAGTAATAACAACACACTCCAAGTGCAAGTTTGCACTAGAAATGAAGCGGTATTTTTTGATCGTGAACGAACTATTGGACAGCTATTTGGATTTAATAAACGTATTTTAAGAGCACACAAGTCTGAAATTTACATCTCAGATAATCCAGTAAATATTTTAAAAATAAATACAATTAGGTTAGAATGTAACATTATTAGTGGCTCATATGTGGGTAATAGATCAAATCATGTGCTTCATGAATTTGGAATTAATGTCCCACCAGGTTATAAAATGAACATTACACCACGAAATCTGATTTATTTACCTGTCAACAGCAGAGAAATAAGCACACTCGAAGTACGGATAACTGATCAGAAGGGAGATTTAGTCAACTTGCGTGGTGAAACTATATCAATTCGGCTACACTTGCGGCCTTGTGGGAATGATTATTTATAATAAAAAGCCAACACAGCACCCCATACCCCCCATTAGTAAATGTAAAGCTGGCGTGAAAGCATCATCATCATCATCATCAATATTTAAAAAAGCATCAAATCAACGATCTGCACTATCCTTAAAAAATAAATTAATTTTAAAATCATTAGGATTTAATATTCAATAAAGTTCCAAAAACAAACTTTCAAATGAATGAGATTTTTTTTGTGCAAGATAAGCCCCTCAATGATGAGAGTATCACTAAAAAAGAATATCACTCTTATTACCCATATCAACAAAACTTCAAGACAAACGATGAAGTTCGCATCACAATACAGAACCAAGATTTGTATGTGCTGCCGTGTGAAAGTTTTCTCCACTTTGAAGGAACACTTGAGAAAATTACTGATGCGAATACAGGGGCAAGCAGCACGTCTAATGTTAACGGTCTGCTCAAAAATAATTGTATGGCCTATTTTCTGGATGAAATAAGATACGAATTGAATGGGTGTGAGCTGGATAGGACACGGTTCACTGGAATAACATCGACTCTCAAGAACTTTCTCTCTGTGGGGCAACAGGAAGATCTACTTTATCGCAATGCTGGGTGGAACGGTGGTGATAACATCTCTTCTGGAGGACATTTCAGCTATTCTGTACCACTAAAAATGTTGATGGGATTTGGAGAAGACTACAAAAAAGTCATATTAAATTGTAAACATGAACTTATTCTCTTACTAGCTAAAAATACAGATGATATGTATGTTAAAACAGTTGGCAATCATACACATAAAATTAACATACATAGTATTAGTTGGAAAGTACCCCACATTGTCCCAAGCGATAGTGCCAAAATTAAAATGTTTAATGTAGTAAAAAGTGGTGCTAGCTTACCACTAGCATTCCGCAGTTGGGATTGTTACATTAATCCTACACTTGTGCAGGGGACACATCATGTATGGAATGTTAAATTGGCTGCAAATAGAGAACGTCCGCGGTATGCCATCATTGCATTTACATTGAATGGAAATCTAATTACAAACAATTTAAGAAATGCAAAAGTATATTTAAATTCTGAAGTCTATCCCTATGAGGATTTGAATATTAAATACAGTGAAAATCGGTTTGCTGTGTTGTATGATATGTATGCGAGATTTCAAGAGAGCTATTACAACCGAGAGACTCGTGCACTTCTATCACCAGCGGAATTCTTGTCTAAGGCTCCTATTGTTGTTGTAGATCTCTCATATCAGAATGAATCAGTCAAATCAGGACCAATTGACGTAAAAATTTCTACCGAACTAACTGCAGCAAGTGAGATGAATACCAAAGTATATTGCCTTCTCATTCATGATCGTATAGTTGAATACACTCCATTAACTGGATTAGTTCAACGTGTCGTCTAACTTCTTGGTAAATCATTTTCTCATTCAAATTTCGGAAATCAAGACAAATAGACGTCCACGGAACCCAAAATCAAAATACAAATTTAAAACATGTATTGCACCGATAACAAAAACAATACTACAACGAACATTACGATCAAACAACTTATAATCAGAATAAGTAATTTCATCAAAATGTTTAAAGAACGAATTTTCCCTGAACACTTGGAATACTTGGAGGAATCATTGGCATTTTTTAATAATAGACTAGCTGATACCATGCTGGTTTCCAATCTTCATGGGCGGCATTTCACATCTTGTTGTTGGGCTAAAGACGATGTGCATTCTGGAGTCGACACATGTGCTTGTCATTTCTTTTCTGTTCGTTCATTTAAAACTCAAAAAATAATGAAAATGTATGTAAATTTAGAGCATCGCTTCTAAATATTGTAGTTGAATATAAAATAAAAATAAAATTACAAGAAAACATAAACCAATTTTGTTATTTTATTGGGAATATGACAAATCATAAGAAATTGTACACACAAAAAATGTATACACTACTTGAGAAACAAAAAAATGTTTACAATAGAATAACTGATAGCACGCTGGTTTCCAATCTTCATGAGCCGCCGCTCCTGACACATCTGTTTGTCATTTATTTTCTGTGCATTCATACAAATCTCAAAAAATTATGAAAATAAATGTAACTTTAGAGCATTGCTGTTTAACATTGTAGTTGAAAATAAAATTACTCTAAATGTACACACAAAAATTGTATACACTACTTGAGAAATACAAAATATTTACAATAGAATAACTGATACCATGGTGGTTTCCAATCTTCATGAGCGGCATTTCACATCTTGTTGTTGGGCTAAATGCGATGTGTATTCTGGAGTCGACACATCTGCTTGTCATTTATTTTCTGTGCATTCATACAAATCTCAAAAATTATGAAAAATAAATGTAACTTTAGAGCATTGCTGTTTAGCATTGTACTTGAAAATAAAATTACTCTAAATATACACACAAAATTTGTATACACTACTTGAGAAAATAAAAATGATAATAAATATTTCAAGAAAAACCGTTATTTTACTGGGGATTGGGATTGGGATATGTAAACGAAAATTGTTCACACGATCGCAGGTGGTGTCAACTTATTCGAGGTCACCGTCCCCAGTTATTCGATGAGCTGCATGTTGCGTTCGAACGACTGCACGTGTCAAAGGCCCGCCCCCCGTTTTTCGGTGTGATGCCTGTTGCGTTCGAACGACTGCACGTGTCAAAGGCCCGCCCCCTGCCTGTTGCGTTCGAATTGCGTTCGAATGCATGCTGGTGGCGAAAATCACCAACCCTGTTGCCAGCTGCGCTCGCGCAACCCAGATCTGTCAACACATTCAATCGATTCCGGCTGTTGCAGCTGTCGAAGGTCACCGATCGCCGGTCGCCGGTCGCCGCACCAGTTTTCGGTGTCATATGTCCTCATACACTTGACTTATCCTAAAATCAAACAAGATCCAACACTCCAATCCCCACAACCTATCACACCACACTCACCCCCCAATAGTCTAATTTATTTGTTTATTTATTTACCTAACCCTTTGATCACCACGATCCCTAAACACCCACACTACTTTTTGACCCTCATCAAATCTCTTAATTACCACTTGACATATTTTTTGACAGCTAAACCCATAAATTATCATCTTAATTACCCCATTAATGTCACTTGCGCTCATACTCAGGTTAACATACTACTCTCATCATTTCTTATAACCTATCAAAATGTGCGTGGTTTACGTAGTAAAATAAGTAAGCTATACGTCGACAGTTTCACTTTTTCTACTGATGTAGTTGCGTTTTCGGAAACCTGGTTGAGTTCGGATATTTCTGATTCCGAACTTTTTCCGTCAAAGTACACTATTTACAGGCAAGATCGTTCTTCTCGAAGAGGAGGTGGTGTTCTATTTGCAGTAGACTCCAACTTCTCATCGGAGCAATTACATTATAATAATCCTAATAATATAGAGTTTCTATCAATAAAAGTAAATTTTCATGGTGTAAGTTTATTTCTTACTTGCTCATATATACTTCCGTCTTCCAGGATCACCTGGAAGCAATAAAATCCATTTTTGCCTTGTTATCCGACAAAGATCATGTTGTTGTTCTAGGAGACTTTAACCTTCCTGGAACAGCTTGGAATCCTTGTGATAACTTCTGTTTTCTTACTCCATCGAACCGACATGACTTTATTGATGGTTTACATGAATTATCTTTGGGCCAAATTAACAATATACGAAATTCTCTTTGCCGTCAATTAGATCTATGCTTTGTCTCTGAACCTACCAGCCTAGTTCTACCTAGATCGGAACCCCTTACATCTCCTGAAGACCCTTATCATCCAACTCTGGAGTTAAGGATCGAACTTAGCAGATCTGTACTCGCTAATTCTGATATACCTGCCGATCGAGTTCGTTGCTTTCGAAAGGCAAACTTTCCCAAATGAATCCAACTTTTTGATGGAATTGATTGGTCTAATTTGTATTCCTGCACTGACATAAGTGCCGCCGTCAATTTATTCTATAATAAATTAAATCTTTGCTTTGATGCCTGTATTCCTTCTTATTTTCCGCATAGGTCTAATAAGCCTCCTTGGTTTTGTAAGCAACTTTCTAACCTTAAGAACCTGAAGTCTAGACTTTACAAAAAGTTTAAAATTTCTGGCTCTACCTTAAATTTTTCGCAATACATAATTGCTCGGTCTAATTTTATCAAGCTTAACGCTGTGTGTTAGCTTTTCTGAAAACCCAAGAAAGTTTTTTAATTTTGTAAACACTAAGCGAAAGTCTTCCTCTTATCCTCCTCGTCTATCTTACGAAAATTCGAAAGCAAATTCAGGTCAGGCGATCGCTGATCTATTTGCTTCTTTTTTTCAAACTACTTATTCTTCTTCCTCCTACTCTAACGCGCCTTATCCTTACAGTCTGTCTCGGTCGAATTGTATCTTCAGTCCCTTAATGAGTGAGGAGTCTCTGACTCGATATCTTCAAATGGTTAAGCCGGTGTTTGCGCCCGGTCCGGATGGAGTTCCTGGCTGGAGTTCCTGGGAAGTAAGTCTGACGCCAAAAACTATAGAGGGATATGTAAATTGTCTGCTATACCAAAAGTTTTTGAAAAGATATTAACAAGTCATTTACAACATTTATGTAGTTCTATTATTTCCCCCTACCAGCATCGGTTTGTGAAACATAGATCCACTGTTACTAATCTTCTTGAGCTTTCTTCGTTCGTTAACCAGGGTTTCCTTAAAAACGAACAAACTGACGTCATCTATACCGATTTTAGTAAAGCCTTTGACTCAGTAAATCATTCTCTTTTGTTATATAAGCTTGACTTAATTGGATTTCCCAATAATTTGATTTGCTGGATTTCAAGCTATCTCAGCCAAAGAACGCAAAAAGTTTCTTTTAATAATTTCCTTTCTAATTCATTCCGAGTTACCTCTGGAGTTCCCCAGGGTAGCCATCTCGGTCCCTTACTTTTCACATTGTTCATAAATGATCTACTTACTGTTTTGACAAAATCTCGCGTACTAATGTATGCAGATGATGTTAAAATATGCCTGCAGTACAGGGATTGGCCATGCCATATCAAGTTGCAGAGAGATCTTGACTCTTTTCAGTCATGGTGCAAAGTGAACTTGTTAAATTTAAACTTTTCTAAATGTCTTGTGATGTCCTTCTATAGAGTTAATCCACATTTGGCCTCTTACTTACTGAACGGTAACGATCTAAAAAGAATTACTGCTGTTGATGATCTAGGTATTCTCTTAGATCATAAACTTAAATTTGCAGAC
The DNA here is from genome assembly GCA_035045625.1 of Drosophila formosana. Lineage (NCBI taxonomy): Eukaryota > Metazoa > Arthropoda > Insecta > Diptera > Drosophilidae > Drosophila > Drosophila formosana. Next base: position 146,473 of record JAWNOW010000440.1, read on the forward strand.
CACATTTCTAGAACGGTCAATAAAGCTATGTCTGTACTCGGTTTCATTAAGAGGTGGTCAAAGGAATTTGATGACCCTTATATTACTAAGACCCTTTATACATCACTTGTTCGTCCGATTTTGGAATATGGTTCGTGCGTATGGTCTCCACAGTATTCTGTGCACCTAGATCGCATTGAATCTGTTCAAAAACAATTTCTCTTATTTACTTTGCGTGGCTTGAACTGGAATGCCGAAGTGAGATTGCCGTCATATAGTAGTAGACTTCTTTTAATTAACCTTCCTTCTTTAGCTAACCGTAGAATAATGCTTGGCATTTTATTTATTTTTAATCTCATTAATGGTGATATTGACTCTTCAGAATTAATATCTCGACTAACCTTTTTCGTTCCATCTAGACTAACCCGTAGTTACATCCCGCTTGCTCTCCCTCTATGTAGATCTAATTTTGCATTGCATGACCCTTTTAGAGTTTTATGTTATAACTATAATAGATTTTATCATGTATTTTCTAGCGCTAACACTGCTTTTAATCTTAAAACTTTACTACTAACCTATTTAATAAATAATTAGAACTAATTTAGCTTATAGAAATAAATTAAAAATTTTTTCATTCCACCCGCTTATTTCTTATGTCCGATCCTGTATTTCTATTTTATGCTATCCGTGTTTTTTTTTGCATACCCGAATCTATCCTGTCCGAACGCGAATCGTGTCGTTCCTCCTGCGACAGCGCCTCTCGGTCGGTTGGGCGGGAGGAGGGTTTATTGGGATCCGCGCGTAACAAGCATTGGCTTGGTATCGCTTGGGCCACTTGAATGTGCATACAATGTATAGTACGTCAACGTCCAACAGTACTCCTATAGGACATACGCAGATCTAGTTTATTTCAAATGTTGGATGCCACGCCCCTCTCCGCCCCAAAAGTCTGTAAAAGCCTAGAGCATTGAATTTTGGTATGCATATTAATAATTATATTCTCTATGATTCCTGTGAATTTGGTTGAGATCGAATGAAAAACATGGAAGTTATTAAAGAATCAATTTAATATGGAAAATTCACTTGCAGCTGCCCGCGCTTTGTTTGTTTAGTTGACAGTGTGACCATAACGGTGTTGTGGATTTTTATTCGCTATTTTCAAATATATTCAAAAAAACAAGTTTTAGTATATTTGATATATTTTTTTGTTAAAATATCATTTAAGTTTTTTGTTTTCTCTCGGAATGGGTTGCTTGTATCATACGGTCGAGCACTCTCGACTGTAACTTTCTTACTTGTTTGATTAAGAATTTGTTGAATTTAAGGTAAACGTCGGGTATCCATCACGTCCAGTGCGTTGAGTGCCGACAAATAGTTTTGTCTGACAATAAAGCTATTAAAAAAAAAATTAAGATATCGGAAGTATGGAAATACTTTAAAAGATTAGAGGACAAAAAGCTTGCAGTGCCTCAACTTCGAAAAGGAATATAAAACAAGAGGATATACGTCCAATTTGCACGATCATTTGAAAAGTATTCAACCTGGTTTGGAAGTTCTAGATTCAAGAACGCCTGCTGTTGTTGATTTGGAAAATTCTGATAGCTTCGTATCTACAAGCAGAAGCTATAGATCAAGATGCAGTCGTTAGTTTCCTATTTCAAAAAATGTCTATGGGTAAACGGACATAGACAAGGAAATTTTGGATTTTTACAACGAGCAAGCGAAAATGGCCACAATATTGGATTTCAGATTCAAAAGGGCAGAAATGAAAACTCCAACTAATTTGGAAATTTCGGAGCACAAAGTAGAGGGCAACATTTATTTCTTTTTTTAGATGAAAGAGCGGTGAAGCCCAGAGACGTTAGATCTGATGCGCTATTGATTAAAAATCAAGATATTATAACTAAACAATTAAACATTAAATGTCGGGTGAACCAAGCTGTCTTCCCCTTGCTGCAAACTCTCCTCCAAACATTTTTGCATTCCTGCAACGTCTGTGGAGTAGTCAGGGCAAATTATATCCGACTATTATCGTTTTTGATCGTAGAACCATGCTTAATGTAATTTTTTTGCAGAAGCTCATTAGTGGTGAGATCGATTGTTCCGAACTGATAAGCCTAAATCATTTTAAGGTTCCGATCAGAAATACAAGGAACTTTTTACCTCTTTCCCTTCGACTTTGTAGTGAAAACTGTGATATACAAAACCCTTTCCGTATATGTTTTAACTATAACGATTACTATATCAAAATAAATAATAGTCGGGAAACGAGCTGAAAAATTCAATTCGTCAGCACTTTGCGCTTAATGTGTGCAAGGTAGCTTGGTATTTAATGAAACGGGTTCGAGGGTTACTTCATACTTAACTACTCCCCCCTTAAGATTATACCCGCTCTCGATGACCCGATGTACCTCTTTCGTTGTTTGTCTTCTTCTCAATACCTGGTAGAGGAGGATAGAACCGCTGGAGATGAGGCTGATGGCTAGTCCGATTGTAAGGCCAGATTTTGTGTGATTCAGACGAATTTACCTCTTCTTTGAGTTGGTAGAATACGTGCAGTTTGTGGTCGTTCATACGGTGCAACATTGATAAGCTCAGTATTGGGTCTTGCCCAGTGATGTTCAATAGAAGGAGAAGCTGGTACGCCGACTTCCGGCTCACATAATTCGTATTGTTTATGGTTTCTAGGCGTTGGAATGTCACGAGTGTGGGCCGTGCTTACTCGGGCGGGGTGATCGTTGATGATTATTATGCCTTCGTCGACTATCGGGTTGGGCTTAAGGTAGCTGCCCGAGTCTGCCATGTGGGAACACAGCGTTCCCTGAGGTCGACCAATCGGTGACAGCCTTTAAGCCGTTGGCGCATTCGGCGAGGGTATCCTCTTCCAACTGCAGTAAGGCTTTGTTGTGGGACACGGGATATATTGTTACTTGCTTACATATGAACTTAATATCCCCAAGCAGAATATGGATTACACTATCGAACGAAAAAATGGTAATATTTGACACCTTCATTAAACTAACTATGGGTATTTCTTTGGGATGTACAGTATAGATTGAAAATCATTTTTCTGTTTTTTGCCAATTAAGTCTCGTATATATGAGCGTTGTCAATTGAAATATATATTTATTTTCTGCCTATTAGTTGACTCGATTATCTGTGACTCGGTCATTTCAGTTTTCACGTAGTCTGAGGATTCTGGCATATTACCTCAAGAACTTCTGATAATTCCATTGTTCCCATATCAACACATTGCCGTCCACTACGGGTATGTAGCTGGATGCGAATAGTCGGATATCGGAACATTTCCCATAGTGCTCAACAAAAGGATCGAGGCAAGAAGCCTGTAATTAAAGTGGATTACACTATCTGACGAAAAAATTTTAATATTTGACACCTCCATTAAACTAACTATGAGTATTTCTCTGGGATGTACAGTATAGATTGAAAATCATTTTTCTGTTTTTTGCCAATTAAGTCTCGTATAAATGAGCGTTGTCAATTGAAATATATATTTATTTTCTGCCTATTAGTTGACTCGATTATCTGTGACTCGGTCATTTCAGTTTTCACGTAGTCTGAGGATTCTGGCATATTACCTCAAGAACTTCTGATAATTCCTTTGTTCCCATATCAACACATTGCCGTCCACTACGGGTATGTAGCTGGATGCGAATAGTCGGATATCGGAACATTTCCCATAGTGCTCAACAAAAGGATCGAGGCGAGAAGCCTGTAATTAAAGTGGATTACACTATCTGACGAAAAAATTTTAATATTTGACACCTCCATTAAACTAATTATGAGTATTTCTCTGGGATGTACAGTATAGATTGAAAATCATTTTTCTGTTTTTTGCCAATTAAGTCTCGTATAAATGAGCGTTGTCAATTGAAATATGTATTTATTTTCTGCCTATTAGTTAACTCGATTATCTGTGACTCGGTCATTTCAGTTTTCACGTTGTCTGAGGATTCTGGCATATTACCTCAAGAACTTCTGATAATTCCTTTGTTCCCATATCAACACATTGCCGTCCACTACGGGTATGTAGCTGGATGCGAATAGTCGCATATCGGAACATTTCCCATAGTGCTCAACAAAAGGATCGAGGCGAGAAGCCTGTAATTAAAGTGGATTACACTATCTGACGAAAAAATTTTAATATTTGACACCTCCATTAAACTAACTATGAGTATTTCTCTGGGATGTACAGTATAGATTGAAAATCATTTTTCTGTTTTTTGCCAATTAAGTCTCGTATAAATGAGCGTTGTCAATTGAAATATATATTTATTTTCTGCTATTAGTTAACTCGATTATCTGTGACTCGGTCATTTCAGTTTTCACGTTGTCTGAGGATTCTGGCATATTACCTCAAGAACTTCTAATAATTCCTTTGTTCCCATATCAACACATTGCCGTCCATTACGGGTATGTAGCTGGATGCGAATAGTCGCATATCGGAACATTTCCCATAGTGCTCAACAAAAGGATCGAGGCGAGAAGCCTGTAATTAAAGTGGATTACACTATCTGACGAAAAAATTTTAATATTTGACACCTCCATTAAACTAATTATGAGTATTTCTCTGGGATGTACAGTATAGATTGAAAATCATTTTTCTGTTTTTTGCCAATTAAGTCTCGTATAAATGAGCGTTGTCAATTGAAATATGTATTTATTTTCTGCCTATTAGTTAACTCGATTATCTGTGACTCGGTCATTTCAGTTTTCACGTTGTCTGAGGATTCTGGCATATTACCTCAAGAACTTCTGATAATTCCTTTGTTCCCATATCAACACATTGCCGTCCACTACGGGTATGTAGCTGGATGCGAATAGTCGCATATCGGAACATTTCCCATAGTGCTCAACAAAAGGATCGAGGCGAGAAGCCTGTAATTAAAGTGGATTACACTATCTGACGAAAAAATTTTAATATTTGACACCTCCATTAAACTAACTATGAGTATTTCTCTGGGATGTACAGTATAGATTGAAAATCATTTTTCTGTTTTTTGCCAATTAAGTCTCGTATAAATGAGCGTTGTCAATTGAAATATATATTTATTTTCTGCCTATTAGTTAACTCGATTATCTGTGACTCGGTCATTTCAGTTTTCACGTTGTCTGAGGATTCTGGCATATTACCTCAAGAACTTCTAATAATTCCTTTGTTCCCATATCAACACATTGCCGTCCATTACGGGTATGTAGCTGGATGCGAATAGTCGCATATCGGAACATTTCCCATAGTGCTCAACAAAAGGATCGAGGCGAGAAGCCTGTAATTAAAGAGAATTTGAGCATGCGTGTAAATTTGTTTTAGCCTACTCTAAAAGTGTGTGAATGTTACTTTACGTTATCCTCTATTATAGGTTAGGTTAGTTATAGACTATTTTTGCTGCAACCAGTACGGTCGTTCCCAAGTCTGCCTTAATTTCCGCTAGTTTGCATAAAGGGTTTAGTTTATTGCCAAGCCGTCTGTTATTTTTGAGATACACGGTTTTGCCGACTTCAAAAACTCTGTTCTGTTTGGCTGGGCTAAGTCTACACAAATTAGCCTGTTGAGCAGAGGTAATTTTATTTTTAACTTCTAGCTTGAATTGGTTCGGGGTCGCGTGAATGGTTTCGATTGGTGTTTTTTTCTGTTACTGAGTGTACTTACTTGTTCAGTTCAACGAAGAAAGGCTTGCCCAGAAATTGGGTCTTCTTTCTAAGAAGTGCAGGGCAGTCGCAGAGAAGATGCAGAATACTCTCGGTTTCCTCTTCGTCCCCGCAGCTGCGACAGAAGTCCTTTTGGGGTCCACCGTACCGTTAAGCCGTACGGCCGATGTAGCAGTGTACCGTTAAGACTCCTGTCAGTAACCTTATCTTGTTCTTTTTAAAGTTTAAGAGCTCGGTTCTTCGCTTGGGACTGTTTCTTGGCCAGAGTGCCTTTGACGCCTCGCAGCCCGATGATTCTGCCCAGTGTCTCTCAGCCGCCGTTCTCATGGAACAATTCAGTTCCGATAGCACGTGCTGAATAGGTATCTTTATATCGATCTCCACGAGGGTTTCGGATGACGCTGACCCCAGCCGAGCACACTCATCAGCCGCCTCGTTACCTGGAACTCCCATGTACCCAGGCACCCAGACAAGTCTGATAGCGTGTGGTTGGCATAGGCATAGTGACATCACTGTGTCTCGGGTTAGTTTACTCTTAATGGTGTTCGATGCGAGTGCTTTTATCGCTTATTGGCTGTCAACGTAGATGGACACGTCCCTCGGGCTCCCGCTCAGTGTCCGTATCAAATTGGTCGCTTGCCAAACAGCGTAAATCTCCACTTGGAACACACTACACACGTCAGGAAGACGAAAGGAAAGCTTGGTTGCATGGTCTTCGGAGAAGACCCCCATAGCTAGATAGGAGTCGGTTTATCCCGCCTCCCACCATACAAGAGCCCAATACGTCAGTATAGGTCTGACAATTGCAGTGTAGAACTAGTGAAGGATGTACGGTTGCAATTATCCTCCTTTACCAAAGATCTTTTTGCACACAAAGAAGGCTTGTAACGCATTCTTCATCCTTTCCTCCGAGTTTCTCCTCCAGGAGAGTTTGGAGTCCAGGATTACACCAAGGTATTTTGCCTCCTTTGATAACTTGAGCTCTGTTCCTCCCAGGGTCGGAAGCTTGAAGTTCGGTATCGTATATCTTCAAGTGAACAGAACTAGTTCAGTCTTTTGTGGGTTTGCCCCAAAACCATTGTGTTCCGCCCATCGCAGAGTTCCGCTCAATGCGGCATTCAGTAGCTCACTGACTGTTGGCAGGAATCTGCCAGTTACCATTAGAACCAGGTCGTCCGCATAAGCGGTAACTCTGCAGCCATTATACTTCAGTTTGAGAAGAAGGTCATTTAGGACAATGTTCCATAACAAGGGGGATATCACACCCCCTTGCGGGGTGCCCCTGGTTGCCCTTCTCCTGATAGTCGAGGCGCAATGTTTATGATTCTTTGGCGAAGCATATTGCTGAGCCATCGAGTGATTGTTGGGTGTGAGCCTATGTTGACAAGTGCTGCCGTTATAGACTCGATCCTGACATTGTTAAAGGCACCCTCTATGTCTAGAAATGCCGCTAACGTAAACTCCTTCCTTTGCAGCGTGCCTTCAATTGTGCTAACCACCTCGTGCAAAGGCGTCTCTACTGATCTACCTTTGAGGTAGGCGTGTTGGGACTTGCTAAAAGTGTGGGGTGTTAGCTTACTTCTGAGATGAAGGTCCAGAAGTCTCTCTAGTGTTCTTAATAAAAACGATGAGAGACTTATGGGCCTATAATCTTTTGCTGAACAGTGGTTTATCTTTCTTGCTTTGGGAATGAATGCCACCCTCACTTCTCTCCAGGTTTTTCGAATGTATCCCCTAAGGAGACATCCTTTGAAGATTTCTAATAGCCATTGCGACAGATGTACGCATACCATCTGTAACATGACCGGTCTAATGTCATCCGGTCTTGCTGATTTGTAAGGGTGAAACGACTTGATAGCCCAGATTATCTTCTCAGTGTTGACAATTTCGTCGATTAGGACTTGCTCCTCATGAGGCGCGATTCCCTCCGCCTCGCCGCTGATGTAAGAGGTGGGGATCCCATTCTCGTCTTCCGCTTATATGCATCCTGGAAAGTGTGCGTTCATGAGGAGTTGCCGAGACTCCTGACTATTTTTTGCGAATGTGCCATCCAGCAGCCCCGGTGTGGCTGGATCTTTCGCCAACAACCTTCGAAGTCTGGACGCTTCAGTGGTGTTGGTTAGTTCCTCGCAAAATTTAGACCATGAGTCTCTTTTTGCCCTTCTGATTTCCTTCTTGAAGGTCTTGAAACTGTTATGGTAGGCATTCCAGTCTACCTGCAGTTTCCGTCTTTTGCTCTATTGTAAAGCTTTCTCGTTTCCTTTCGTATCTGGCCGAGTACCGGAGTCCACCACTTGTTGCGGTTTGACTTCGGTGGACGGCTGATTGGGCAGGATTTGATGAAGGCCTTACATAGAGTATCTGTGACATTCTGGGTCGATTCCTTCAACTTTTCTGGGTTGTCTAGCCTTCCCACTGGGTGGTTGGGAATAGATTCCATAACAAGCTTTGAGTATTTGACCCAGTTAGCCTTTCGTGGGTTCCTGAAGGGCGCCTTTGCCTCTCTGGACCACGCTTCAGTGGTGTTGGTTAGTTCCTCGCAAAATTTAGATCATGAGTCTCTTTTTGCCCTTCTGATTCCCTTCTTGAAGGTCTTGAAACTGTGATGGTAGGCATTTTCCTGGCAGTTTCTGGCTTGAGCTCTATTGTAAAGTCTTCTCGTTTCCTTCCGTTTCTGACCGAGTTCCGGAGTCCACCACTTGTTGCTGTTTGACTGAAGTCCTTACAGTTTTCGGGACAAGGAGATGGTATCCGCGAGCTCCCAAACCACAAACCCTTTCCCTTACGATCCAGGGTTCTTGGATGAGAGCCACATCCACCCTCTCCTTGTCCATCCACCGTAGTAGGTCTGTGGAAGGAACCCTCGAGTGGTGCAGTTTAATCTGCACTACCCGAATTCTTTTCGGTCGACCTAGCATCTTTGCGCCCAGCGCCTCTAGGAACGATTGCCCGAACGCAGCCCATTCCCATCTTCAGCCGGCCTTGCTTACTAAGGATTTGGCTCTTGGACTCCGGACCAATGCTGATCCAGAGATCCTTGCCGTTTCCTTTATCTCGGGCGAGACCTCTTTTGATCGTCCAGTCCGCTGTGTGACAGTCCGCATTCTGGCTTTTGATCAATATAAGGATGGTTCGATCCACCCGGATGGGAGGTGGGATCCAGACCTTAATGATCGTCCGCTCAGGAATTTGGTCTACAGGGACGACGTCAATTCTTGCTCCTGGCCACGGCGCTTTCAGTTTCAGCAGCTTGACACCCTTGTACCAGTTGATGCCATCAAACTCTGCCACGAACGGATTGTGCGGTCGAGTGATGGCATCAGCAATCCTTTGGTCGATTAACCCTTCCAGGATAAGCCAGTTATCAACAGAGAGCTTCCCATGGTGACACTGATTCTTCAGAATTAATATCGCGACTAACCTTTTCCGTTCCATCTAGACTAACCCGTAGTTACATCCCGCTTGAGCTCCCCCTATGTTGATCTAATTTTGCATTGCATAACCCTTTTAGAGTTTTAAGTTATAACTATAATAGATTTTATCATGTATTTTCTAGCGCTAGCACTGCTTTTTATCTTAAAACTTTACTACTAACCTATTTTATTAATAATTAGACCGAATTTAGCTTATAGTAATAAATTAAAATTTTTTCATTCCACCCGTTTATTTCTTATGTTTTTTTTTTGCATGCCCGAATCTATCCTGTCCGCGAATCGTATCGTTCGTCCTGCGACAGCGCCTCTCGGTCGGTCATTCGGGAGGAGGGTTTATTGGGATCCGCGCGTAACAAGTATTGGCTTGGTATCGCTTGTGCCACTTGAATGTGCATACAAGGTACGTCAACGTCCAACAGAACAAAAAATAAAAAAAGGTAACACCAGTATCTATAAGGAACTTGAGAGCTTTATCGAAAATCTTATTTACAATAGTATATGGTAATTTGGACTTGTTGTCTTTATTTATTAGGACTGATAATTGGTAGTTTGTCTATTGGATTGTTTCTGTTGATTGTTATTCTGATAGTTATTATCTTTTCGCATAATTGCAAACATGTTATTTCCTTTGTAATTATTATCAATGTAGTCATAATCGTTACGAAAACGCTTATAGTTACGTTTTTCGTCATTTCCTCTATTATCGTTTCTGTCGTTAAAACCGTCACTACTACGTTTATAACTATGTCTTTTATAATTTACTCTACTTTGCGCAATGGTCGGTTTCATAGATCTTATTGTAGCTCCTAATGGGCCCCTAATTCCTGTTAAAAATAAGTTGAAACCTGTCTGAAGACAATTTTTTTATGTCTTAACCACGATCTGCTCCGATTTTGTGGTTTCCGCTATTCTAAATAATGCTAATTTAATCTCTCAGACTTTGTCATATAGTTGACTTACAGAAATCCTCCTGCACAGAATTCTGGAGGAATTCTAAGGGTGGGTTCATTTCTCTTGTCGGCGCAATGGAAGATGAGGGCGCCCTTAATTTCTTCCCAATTAAGACTGGCTCCAGATTTGATGATGCCTTCGCTAGCTTTTCCTTCGATTTTATTTCGAATCGATCTTAGAAGAAGCTGACCAAATGGCGTTTGACTAGTGCCGCTAACCAGTGCCAGAATTTCCTTCACATTGGTAACAAATTCATATAAAGTTTTTGGATTACCATCATATTTAGGTAAAAAACTTTTGCTCTCCTTGATTCGAGAGGAAGTATTCTGATGTATAAGTCGTAGATGGTCTTGTCTTGTTACGATGGGCTCTGTATTTTCGGATACGCTGATGTAGTTTCCGGTTCGAATCCTGGTATTTGCAATATTGTACTTTGCTGCTCTCATGGTAGCTCCTATTTGATAATTTGGATTTACTATTAGTAATGAATATGTATTTTATAACTCAAATTTATGTATAACAAGATCAAGGTACATATATAAATTTATTGTTGCATTTGGTACTTAAATTGCAGCTAAATATATACCAATATCATTTCGAACATGTTTCAACTACACTTTAAAAGGTTTGACCACATGTTGTTGCCCTTAGTCTGTGAGTCGCACTGAAACACAGATCTAACTGCAACTGTCTCAAATGTTTTCCACGACACGTTCGATCGGCCTAAGCACATATTGTTGCTCTTAGACTGTGAGTCGCACTGAAACACAGATCTAACTGCAACTGTCTCAAATGTTTTCCACGACACGTTCGATCATTTTGAGCACATATATTGTTTTTTTGCGTTGTTGATTTGCGCGTAACTACGCATCGATTTTTGTTGTATACATACATAAGTATATACACAAATATACATAAGCAAAAAAAGAAAAATTCGACGACTGTTCGTACTGAAACGAACGATCCCGATATCTCTGTGTGCTTCACGCATTGTTCCAACATATTATTATTAATTATTATTGGACGTTGATGTGCTAACGAACACCACCATCAAGTGGCCCAACGACACCAAGCAAGGGCTTGTTACCGCGCGGGCCGTAGGGGCGCACCACGTAGCTTGTGGCAACGGACAATCGCGAACATAAAGTAAAAATATATTTTAATTAATTTTAAAATTACATAATTACACACTAGACAGATGACTTAATATCAAATTTCTATGAGTGGAAAACGAAGAAACATTATTTATTATAGAATAGTACTCGTTATAGTTAGAACATAAAATACGGAAAGGATTATGTAAAGCATAGTTTTCACTACAAAGTGGAAGGGAAAGAGGTAAAAAGTTCCTTGTATTTCTGATCGGAACCTTAAAATTAATTTGGCTAAGGTAAGAGTAAAAGTAAAAGTCTACTGCGATAGGAAGGTAAAGGAGTGTTAGCACTCCAATTAAGACCCCGAAGGGCAAACAAAAGAAATTGTTTTTGTACAGACTCTATTCTTTCCTGATGAACCTTATATTGGGGACACCAAATACAAGAGCCATATTCAAGAATATGGCATATTGTCGAACAAGAGAAGTGTAAAGAGTTTTAGTGATGTAGGGATCATTAAATTTTTTCGACCAACGCTTAATGAAACCAAGGACACCTATTGCACGATTAGTTATATCCAAAATGTGCTTGTCAAATTTAAGTTTGGAATCGAGCAGAATACCTAGACAGACTCAATACGCTCAAGAGGTTTTGCATGTAGAAAATAAGTATTATTAAAAGACAAACGCCTGTAAAAAGACATTACGTTACATTTATTGCAATGAAGATTTAATAGGTTTATTTGACACCAAGATTGGAAACTATCAAGATCAGCTTGCAGCATTTGACCAGATTGAGAATCAACTGACGTTAAACAAAGCTTGACATCGTCGGCATACATTAACACACGAGAAAATTTAATAACGGATGGAAGATCATTAATAACCAATGTAAATAACAAAGGGCCAAGGTGACTCCCTTGAGGTACACCGGAAGTGACCTTGTTTTGTTTTGGAAACCATCAATTACCAAAGAAGTGAACTCCAGTAGGTTAGTGGTAGTAGATCTATATTTCATAAACCCATGCTGGCATGGTGGTATAATAGATCTACAATAATGTTGTAACTGTGAGGTTATTAATTTCTCAAACAGTTTCGGAATATCAGACAATTTTGATATTCCTATATAATTCTCGGCATTCGATTTGTTTCCTTTTTTATGGAGAGGAATAATAAAAGATTCCTTCCAATAGTTTGGAAAAGAACATAACTCAATTGACAAATTAAAAAGAATATATAAAGGAATTAATAAAGCCTCAGCACAATGCCTAAGCACACATGCTGGAACTCCATCTGGCCCTGGTGAAAATACAGGCTTTAGAATCTTTAAATTAATTAATAGTGAACTTTTAGTAATTAATGGTTTAAAAATGCAATGTGCGTCATTTATCTGATACGGATAAGGCAAAACCAATCGGTCGTTTTGAGATCTATATGTAGTTTGAAAAAAATCAGCAAGTAAATCAGCAATAGACTGATTGGTTTCCGTTGTATTCTTTTCAAAAAAACAGTCGTAACAAAGTTATAGAATCTCCTCGGATCACTGCGAAACCACCGTCCACAATTTACGAGGTAGTCATTGTAACACTGTGTATTAAGGACAATAAAATTTGATCGTGCAATCGAATAACAAGAGAAGTTAAAGGAAGTGTTAGATTCCTTAAACTTCTTGTAATATCTCGACATTTTATTTTTAAGGTATGTCAATTCCCGTGTAGGCCAAACAGGCTTGTTATACCTATTAGGTTTACGTAACGGGACGCATATGTCGAATGAAGAGTTTAATGTAGTATAAAACAGTTCAGTTGCACTATCAATGTCCCTACACTCGCAAAGAGGAGACCAGTCAGTGTTCGACAGGATCCGAGAAAGTTCATTGAAATCCGTGCGATGAAAATGACGCATGTGTTGCATTCTCGTAGTAGAGTATGCTATACGGGTCTCTAGGTTCCTCAACACTTCTAAAGTAGGATGATAAGGATCTTCAGGAAGGGATAAAGGTTAAGATCGGGAGCGATTGTAAGGGAAGGATCCAAAACAAAAACCAGGTCAAGCATTCTATATAAAGAATTTGGAATAGCATTGATTTGACTTAATGATAATCCAAACAAATCATCTATAGAATCATGCTGGGACGCAGAATTTAAAGCGTTGGAGTCAGAATTTGATAGCCAAGTCATTCCTGAAATATTAAAATCACCAAGAACAACAAGACTATCGCGATCAGATAGCAAAGTAGAGAGAGAAAGTATAGCCAAAAAATGTGAAGAATAGACAGAAGAATCAGAAGATGGAGGAACATATAAACAAGTTATAAAAATACAAGCACCATGAACGGACAATTTTACAGCTACGCATTGTAAATCGACAGCGCAATCAGTTGTAACTACTTCAGAGGTGAAAGCAACGTCAACTGCGATTAAAACCCCACCTCGACGACGAGGAGGAGTGCGATCTCGTCTATAAATATTGTATTTATTCTCAGGAATTTACATAAGCAAAGCATTTACTTTGCATTACTGATATATGTATAAATATATGTTTTATCTTCTTTTTTTATACCCGCTACCCATAGGGTAGAAGGGTATTATAACTTAGTGCCAACAGAAAATGTATGTAACAGGCAGAAGGAGGCATCTCCGACCCCATAAAGTATATATATTCTTGATCAGCGTCAACAGCCGAGACGATATAGCCATGTCCGTCTGTCCGTCTGTCTGTCCGTATGAACACCTGGATATCAGAGACTATAAGACATAGAGACACCAAATTTGGCAAAAAGGTTCCTTCATACCCTACGCAGATTAAATTTATTTCAAAAGTTGGTTGCCACTCCCCCTTCGCCCACAATAAACATTAATCTAGAAAAAGTCAAGTTTTTTTTATGTTAATCGCGTATAACTCCAAAAGTTCTTTGTGTAATGATCTGTAATTTGGTAACCCATCTGCGCTTCACACTCTTAATATACCCTGTAATTTTGGTACAAATCGGATAAGTAGAACAAAAGTTATTCGTGAAAATATTTATAAAAATTGTTGTCCCCAGTGCATATGGACGTTTTAAGTGTGTGAATGACCTAGAGATATCAAATTTCGTGACAGTATTCGTGAAGGTCTTACGAAGATCAAGATTGTTTTAGATTTTTGCCACGCCCCTTTCCGGTGACCATAACGGTGTTGTGGATTTTTATTTGCTATTTTCAAATCAAAATAACAAGTTTTAGTATATTTGGTATATTTTTTGTTAAAATATCATTTAAGTTTTTTGTTTTCTCCCGGAATGGGTTGCGGGTATCATACGGTCGAGCACTCTCGACTGTAGCTTTCTTACTTGTTATTTCTAATGTCTGCTCAATCGCAACGTTCACGATCAACTGCTGGAAAACCGAAAAGAGTGGCCACTTCGCGATTCTCTCTTCTCTAGTCGTAGACTCAACATCTGTACGAATAGGGTAGAGAAGGTAACTCCTCCCCTTAGGTGCTGAGTGAGGTCCGGAATGGAGACACATCCGACGGTGCGAACGAAGGTGTCTTCCTTAAAACATGACCCTTTTCTATGAATGAATAAATGTGGTTATTAAAATATTGTTAATTTGCCTTATTAGATATGTTGTCATTTGTCATTGCGTTCATCGCTTCTTCTATAAATACAGTGTTTAAAACGTTTATATTACTTATTATTCTGAATGATGACCTTATATACTATAACCATTTAACATATTTAAAAAAAAAAAATAAATAAAAAAGATGAAAATAGTGTTATTATAAAAATATTAATATAATATTTTCTTATATATAAATAATTTTATACTAGCTACCAATAAGGAAGAAGGGTATTATAACTTAGTGCCAACAGAAAATGTATGTAACAGGCAGAAGGAGGCATCTCCGACCACGTAAAGTATATATATTCTTGATCAGCGTCATCAGCCGAGACGTCTGTCCGTCTGTCTGTCCGTATGAACACCTGGATCTCAGAGACTATAAGACATAAAGACACCAAATTTGGCACAAAGGATCCATTCCCTACGCAGATCAAGTTTATTTTAAAAGTTGGATGCCACGACCCCTTTGCCCACAACAAGCATTAATCTAGAAAAAGTCAAGTTTTTTTTATGTAAATTGCGTATAACTCCAAAAGTTCTTCGTGTCATGATGTGTAATTTGGTAACTCATCTGTGCTTGACACTCTTAATATACCCTGAAATTTTGGTACAATTCGGATAAGTAGAACAAAAGTTATTCGTTAAATTATTTATCAAAATTGTTGTGCCCAATGCATATGGACGTTTTAAGTGTGTGAATGACCTAGAGAGATCAAATTTGGTGACAGTACTCCTGTAGGTCTTACGCAGATAAAGTTTGCTTTAGATTTTTGACACGCCCCTTTCCGCCCCCAAAAGGGGCACTGAATTGTGGTATGCATAATACTAATTATATTCTCAATGATTCCTGTGAATTTGATTGAGATCGAATAAAAAACAAGGAAGTTATTAAAGAATCAATTTTATATGGAAAATTCACTTGCTGCTGCCCGCGCTTTGTTTGTTTAGTTGACAGTGTGACCATAACGGTGTTGTGGATTTTTATTCGCTATTTTCAAATATATACAAAAAAACAAGTTTTAGTATATTTGGTATATTATTTGTTAAAATATCATTTAAGTTTTTTGTTTTCTCTCGGAATGGGTTGCGGGTATCATACGGTCGAGCACTCTCGACTGTAGAGCTTTCTTACTTGTTTGATACGAGGAACGTTGGAGCACTCCATGGAGAATAACTATGTTTAATTATTTGTTGTTCCAGCAAGTTATCGATTTGTTTCCTCATTTCATGTCTTTCTTTTAGGGTTTAGTGTGAATGGGAATTTCGTCTGTGGTTCTAATTCTGTGATTGATTAAAAAGCGTCGGAAATTCTAAGCAGAGTCTTTTAAGTTAGATACTTTCTTCATTGTCAAGGTGCTGAGTTCGTATACAAGTATTGAAATCCTGATTATCAAATGTCGTTTCGTTATTTTCTTTTTGAATTAAGTTGACTTCAAAATAATCTTGTTCTCTACAGTTTTGTACTTCTAAATATGTATCTTAGCAGAATTTTTTGTGCTGGAAAAAAAATGTGAACTTCCATATAACTAAGATTATTTTCGGCAGTATAAAGTCCATCTGTTATTACAATGTCTTCGGAAATAGTTATGGTTTCAAACAAGAAGATTCCGTTTGTGACGTTTACTGGTAGATGAATAATCTTCTTTGATTCCTCTTCTATTGAATATATGGCCGAATTTGATTTCTCTTCTAGCTCAATAATTATTTTTTAAGTTTATGTTTCAAGTATCTATAATGAAATGTTTTCAAAAACTTTTATTTCTTTCAATATATCTATCCCGATAAGTCCATTAATATATGGATGATAATCAAATAAAGGAAATGAGTATTCTGACGAATCAGCGAATTCACTGAACAATGAAATCATAGTCTTGTCATGTAATTGGAATTGATTTAGTACTGTCTTGATGGCTATTGGTGTATGTAATTTAATTTGAATTTCTTTTTGAATATAATTAGGCTTAATAAAAAACCAGTAAGAAAGCTACAGTCGACAGTGCTCGACCGTATGATACCCGCAACCCATTTCGAGAGAAAACAAAAAACTTAAATGATATTTTAACAAAAAATATACCGAATATACTAAAACTTGTTTTTTTGTATATATTTGAAAATAGCGGGTAAAAATCCACAACACCGTTATGGTCACACTGTCAACTAGACAAACAAAGCGCGGGCAACTGCAAGTGAATTTTGCATATAAAATTGATTCTTTAATAACTTCCTTGTTTTTCATTTGACCTCAACCAAATTCACAGGAGTCATTGAGAATATAATTATTATTATGCATACCAAAATTCAATGCTCTAGGTCTATTATTACGGCTTTTACAGACTTTTGGGGCAGAAAGAGGCGTGGCATCCAACTTTTGAAATAAACTTGATCTGCGTAGGACCTATAAGAGTACTGTCCCCAAATTTGGTAGCTCTAGCTCTTATAGTCTCGGAGATCTAGGTGTTCATACAGACGGACAGACGGACAGACAGACAGACGGATATGGCTATATTTTCTCGGCTGTTGACGCTGATAAAGAATATATATAGTTTATGTGGTCGGAGATGCCTCCTTCTGCCTGTTACATACATTTTCTGTTGGCACTAAGTTATAATACCCTTCTACCCTATGGGTAGCGGGTATAAAAAGGTAGAATCAGTATCTATACCGAACTTGAGAGCATTATAGAAAATCTTATTTACAATAATATATGGTAATTTGAACTTGTTGTCTTTATTTATTAGGTATCCTGTCTGTTGTCTGAGGTTTTTTGTGGAAAATTTGCCGCCTCATTTAAATTGTGTATTTGTGCTTGTTGATCAGCATAACTTATCGAATTTCTGGACGGATAGTTGGTGGTTCGTGTATTGGATTGTTTCTGTTGATTGTTAGTCTTATAGTTATTATCTTTTGGCATAATTGCTAACATGTTATTTCTTTTGTAATTATTATCGATGTTGTCATAACCATTACGATAACGGTTATAGTTACGTTTTTTTTTTATACCCGCTACCCATAGGGTAGAAGGGTATTATAACTTAGTGCCAACAGAAAATGTATGTAACAGGCAGAAGGAGGCATCTCCGACCACGTAAAGTATATATATTCTTGATCAGTGTCAACAGCCGAGACGATATAGCCATGTCCGTCTGTCCGACTGTATGAACATCTAGATCTCAAAGACTATAAGAGGTGCAGCTACCAAATTTGGGGACAGTACTCCTGTAGGTCCTACGCAGATCAAGTTTATTTCAAAAGTTGGATGCCACGCCCCTTTTCGCCTCCACAAGTTTGTAAAAGCCGTAATAATAGACCTAGAGTATTGAATTTTGGTATGCATAATAATAATTTTATTCTCAATGATTCCTGTGAATTTGGTTGAGATCGAATGAAAAACAAGGAAGTTATTAAAGAATCAATTTTATATGCAAAATTCACTTGCAGCTGCCCGCGCTTTGTTTGTTTAGTTGACAGTATGACCATAACGGTATTGTGGATTTTTACCCGCTATTTTCAACTATATACAAAAAAGAAGTTTTAGTATATTCGGTATATTTTTTGTTAAAATATCATTTAAGTTTTTTGTTTTCTCTAGAAATGGGTGCGGGTATCATACGGTCGAGCACTCTCGACTGTAGCTTTCTTACTTGTTTTATTATAGTTTTTGTCGTTAAATCCGTCACTACCACGTTATTTCATAATTTCCTCTATTTATACCCGCTACCCATAGGGTAGAAGGGTATTATAACTTAGTGCCAACAGAAAATGTATGTAACAGGCAGAAGAAGGCATCTCCGATCACGTAAAGTATATATATTCTTGATCAGTGTCAACAGCCGAGACGATATAGCCATGTCCGTCTGTCCGACTGTATGAACACCTAGATCTCAGAGACTATAAGAGCTGCAGCTACCAAATTTGGTGACAGTACTCTTATAGGTCCTACGCAGTTCAAGTTTATTTTAGATTTTTGCAACGCCCCTTTCCACCCCCAAAAGCCTGTAAAAGCCGTAATAATGGAGCTAGAGAATTGAATTTTGGCATGCATATTAATAATTATATTCCCAATCATTCCTGTGAATTGCAGCTGCCCAAGCCTTGTTTGTTTAGTTGACAGTGTGACCATTTCTTTTGTGATGGTTGAATACTTTAATTCAGTGTTTGTAAGTGTGCGACTAGCAAATGATACTAGGTTTTCATTGTTAGATGTGCCTTGAGAAAGGACTGCCACATTTCTTGCGTCTGTCGTAAGAGTGAAAAGTTTTGAAAAATCCGGATATTCTAACAATGGATCATTACATAATAGGTTTTTACAATCTTCAAATGCAGATAACAATTCCTTGCCAATTTTAACTGAATCTTTACCTTTTAATTGTTGTGTTAAGGGTTTAGTGATCATAGCAAAATCTTTAATGAATTTGCCATACTATCCGAGCAAACCTCAAAATAATTTTATTTGTTTTCTGGTCTTTGGAAGTGAAAATGATTTTGTAGCACTAATTTTGGATTTGGTTTGATTCCTCTGTCCGTAACCACGTGACCTAAGTACTCAATTTCATTTCTTAAGAATTCCGATTTTGCAGGTTGCAGCTTAAGATTAGCATTATTTAATTTTTGAAAAATTGCTTTTAAATCTTTAATATGTTTCTGTAGAGATGCAGAGAATATTATTATATCGTCTAGATATATAAGACAACATTTGCCATTTAGGTCGGCCAAAACGTTATCCATAACCCTTTGGAAGGTGGCTGGGGCATTTGTAAGTCCAAATGGCATTTTTACAAATTCAAAGTGACCTTCTTCTGTGGAAAATACCGTCTTGTTTATATCTTTCGGATGCATCTCGATTTGGTGATAACCGCTAGCTAAATCTAATGCTGTGAAGTATTTAGCCCTGCCAATTCCATCTAACACATCATTGATGTTAGGCATAGGATATTTGTTTTTAATAGTTTTCTCATTTAATTTGCGATAATCTATCGCCATTTTTTATACCCGCTACCCATAGGGTAGAAGGGTATTATAACATAAATGATATTTGAACTATATATATTATTGATCAGCGTCAACAGCCGAGACGATATAGCCATGTCCGTCTGTCTGTCCGTATGAACACCTGGATCTCAGAGACTATAAGACATAGAGACACCAAATTTGGCACAAAGGTTCCTACATTCTCTACGCAGATCAAGTTTATTTCAAAAGTTGGATGCCACACCCCCTTCGCCAACAATAAGCATTAATCTAGAAATAGTCAAGTTTTTTTTAATGTAAATTGCGTATAACTCCAAAAGTTCTTTGTGTAATGTTCTGTAATTAGGTAAGCGAACTGTGCATAGTACTCTTAGTATACCCTGTAATTTTGGTAATCGGATAAGTAGAACAAAAGTTATTTGTTGAATTATTTATCAAAATAGTTGTGCCCAGTGCATATGGACGTTTAAAGTGTGTGAATGACCTAGAGATTTCAAGTGTGGTGACAGTATTCGTGTAGGTCTTATGCAGATCAAGTTTGTTTTAGATTTTTGCCACGCCCCTTTCCGCCCCCAAAAACTGTAAAAGCCGTAATAATGAACTTAGAGCATTGAATTTTGGTATGCATAGTAATAATTATATTCTCAATGATTCGTTCGAATTTGGTTGAGATCGAATAAAAAACCAGGAAGTTAATGAATCAATTTTATATGCAAAATTCACTTGCAGCTGCTAGCGCTTTGTGTGTTTAGTTGACAGTGTTACCATGTCGGAATTTAATGGATTTCTTAAAAATATGTAAATACAAAAAAAAAAAATTTCAGTATATTTTTTGTTGAAATATCATTTAAGCTTTTTGTTTTCAAGCACTCTCGACTGTAGCTTTCTTACTTGTTTTTTGCTTATTTTGTCTGAATTTCACCATTATTCTGTGTGTTTTCACTCTGAATTAATAATTTGAATACATACACACATTTTATAATATTGTGACCGGCTTAATATGGAGTAATAGGTAAGACTACGGCTACGCCAGTTACCCATATATTTATAACATTATTGGTGTAGCTGTCCCTAGTTGTTGAGGTAATTTAAAATGCACTGTTGTTTTTATACCCGCTACCTATAGGGTAGAAGGGTATTATGACTTAGTGCCAACAGAAAATGTATGTAACAGGCAGAAGGAGGCATCTCCGACCCCATAAAGTATATATATTCTTGATCAGCGTCAACAGCCGAGACGATATAGCCATGTCCGTCTGTCCGTATGAACACCTGGATCTCAGAGACTTTAAGACATAGAGACACCAAATTTGGCACAAAGTTTCCTTCATACCCTACTCAGATCAAGTTTATTTCAAAAGTTGGATGCCACGCCCCCTTCGCCCACATTAAGGATTAATCTAGAAAAAGTCAAGTTTTTTTTTAAGTAAATCGCGTATAACTCCAAAATATCTTTGTGTAATAGTGTGTAATTTGGTAGTCCATCTGCGCTTGTCACTTTTTATATACCCTGTAATTTTGGTACAATTCGGATAAGTAGAACAAAAGTTATTCGTGAAACTATTTATCAAAATTTTTGTGCCCAGTGCATATGGACGTATTAAGTGTGTGAATGACCTAGAGATATCAAATTTGGTGACAGTATTCGTGTAGGTCTTACGCAGATCAAGATTGCTTTAGATTTTTGCCACGCCCCTTTCCGCCTCCAAAAACTGTAAAAGCCGTAATAATAGACCTAGAGCATTGAATTTTGGTATGCATAACAATTATATTCTCAAAGATTCCTGTGAATTTGGTTGAGATCGAGTGAAAAACAAGGAAGTTATTAATGAATCAATGTTATATGCAAAATTCACTTGCAGCTGCTCGCGCTTTGTTTGTTTAGTTGACAGTGTGACCATGTCGGTGTTGTGGATTTTTAACCGTTATTTTCAAATATATACAAACAAAACACAAAATTCAGTATATTTTTGGTATATTTGTTGTTAAAATACCATTAAAATTTTTTTTTCTCTCGAAATGGGTTGCGGGTATCATACGGTCGAGCACTCTCGACTGTAGCTTTCTCACTTGTTTTTACTACTTTTCCTTTCTTTTTATTTCTAATGTCTGCTCAATCGCAACGATCACGTTCAACTGCTGGAAAACCGAAAAGAGTCGTCACTTCGCGATTCTCTCTTCTCTAGTCGTAGACTCAACATCTGTACGAATAGGGTAGAGAAGGTAACTCCTCCCCTTAGGTGCTGAGTGAGGTCCGGAATGGAGACACATCCGACGGTGCGAACGAAGGTGTCTTCCTTAAAACGTGACCCTTCTCTAGTCCTAGATTAAGTAGGGTTGGTAGTTTATTCGATTAATATAACATGAATAAGTGTGGTTATTAAAAAATTGTTAGTTTGCCTTATTAGATATGTTGTCATTTGTCATTGCGTTCATCGCTTCTTCTATAAATACAGTGTTTAAAACGTTTATATTACTTATTATTCTGAATGTTGACCTTATATACTATAACCATTTAACATATTTAAAAAAAAAAATAAATAAAAAAGATCAAAATAGTGTTATTATAAAAATATTAATATAATATTTTATTATATATAAATATTTTTATACCCGCTACCCATAAGGTAGAAGGGTATTATAACTTAGTGCCAACAGAAAATGTATGTAACAGGCAGAAGGAGGCATCTCCGACCACGTAAAGTATATATATTGTTGATCAGTGTCAACAGCCGAGACGATATAGCCATGTCCGTCTGTCCGACCGTATGAACACCTAGATCTCAGAGACTATAAGAGTTGCAGCTACCAAATTTGGTGACAGTACTCTTATAGGTCCTACGCAGATCAAGTTTATTTTAGATTTTTGCCACTCCCCTTTCCACTCCCAAAAGCCTGTAAAACCTGAATAATGGAGCTAGAGAATTGAATTTTGACATGCCTATTAATAATTATATTCCCAATGATTCCTGTGAATTGCAGCTGCCCACGCTTTGGTTTTTTAGTTGACAGTGTGACCATGTGGGTGTTATGGATTTTTACTCGTTATTTTCAAATATATACAAAAAAACAAGTTTTAGTATATTAGGTATATTTTTTGTTAATATATAATTTAAGTTATTTGTTTTCTCTCGAAATGGGTTGCGGGTATCATACGGTCGAGCACTCTCGACTGTAGCTTTCTTACTTATTTTATATGAGATTTCATAATCATATTCTAAAAGTTGCAGTTTCCACCGAACCAATTTAGAGTTAGGTTCCTTCAAATTCATTAGCCACGTTAGTGGTTTGTGATCCGTATTAATTTTAAATTTTTGGCCGTATAGATAAGGGCGGAAATATTTTGTAGCCTTTATAATGGCTAACATTTCTTTTTTGATGGTTGAATACTTCAATTCAGAGTTTGTAAGTGTGCGACTAGCAAATGATACTAGGTTTTCATTGTTAGATGTGCCTTGAGAAAGGACTGCTCCTATTGCCACATGACTTGCGTCTGTCCTAAGAGTGAAAAGTTTTGAATAATCCGGATATTCTAACAATGGATCATTACGTAATAGGTTTTTACAATCTTCAAATGCAGATAAGAATTCCTTGCCAATTTTAACTGAATCTTTACCTTTTAATTGTTGTGTTAAGGGTTTGGTGATCGTAGCAAAATCTTTAATGAATTTGCTATACTATCCGAGCAAACCTTAAAATGATTTTATTTGTTTTCTGGTCTTTGGAAGAAAAAATGATTTTATAGCACTAATCTTTTTATACCCGCTACCCATAGAGCAGAAGGGTATTATGACTTAGTGCCAACAGAAAATGTACGTAACAGGCAGAAGGAGGCATCTCCGACCCCATAAAGTATATATTTTGTTGATCAGCGTCAACAGCCGAGACGATATAGCCATGTCCGTCTGTCTGTCTGTCTGTCTGTCTGTCTGTCTGTCCGTATGAACACCTGGATCTCAGTGACTATAAGACATAGAGACACCAAATTTGGCAAAAAGGTTCCTTTATACCCTACGCAGATCAAGTTTATTTCAAAAGTTGGATGCCACGCCCCTTTCGCCCACAATAAGCATTCATCTAGAAAAAGTCAAGTTTTTTTTTTATGTAAATCGCGTATAACTCCAAAAGTTCTTTGTGTAATGATGTGTAATTTGGTAACTCATCTGCGCTTGACACCCTGTAATTTTGGTACAAATCGGATAAGTAGAACAGAAGTTATTCGTTAAATTATTTATCAAAATTTTTGTGCCCAGTGTATATGGACGTTTAAAGTGTGTGAATGACCTAGATATTTCAAGTGTGGTGACAGTATTCGTGTAGGTCTTATGCAGATCAAGTTTGTTTTAGATTTTTGCCACGCCCCTTTCCGCCCCCAAAAACTGTAAAAGCCGTAATAATTAACCTAGAGCATTGAATTTTGGTATGCATAATAATAATTATATTCTCAATGATTCGTTCGAATTTGGTTGAGATCGAATAAAAAACCAGGAAGTTATTAGTGAATCAATTTTATATGCAAAATTCACTTGCAGCTGCTAGCGCTTTGTTTGTTTAGTTGACAGTGCTACCATGTCGGAATTTAATGGATTTCTTAAAAATATGTAAATACAAAAAAAAAAAATTTCAGTATATTTTTTGTTGAAATATCATTTAAGCTTTTTGTTTTCTCTCGAAATGGGTTGCGGGTATCATACGGTCAAGCACTCTCGACTGTAGCTTTCTTACTTGTTTTTTGCTTATTTTGTCTGAATTTCACCATTATTCTGTGTGTTTTCACTCTGAATTAATAATTTAAATACATACACACATTTTATAATATTGTGACCGGCTTAATATGGAGTAATAGGTAAGAGTACGGCTACGCCAGTTACCCATATATTTATAACATTATTGGTGTAGCTGTCCCTAGTTGTTGAGGTAATTTAAAATGCACTGTTGTTTTTTTTACTACTTTTGCTTTCTTTTTATTTCTAATGTCTGCTCAATCGCAACGATCACGTTCAACTGCTGGAAAACCGAAAAGAGTCGTCACTTCGCGATTCTGTCTTCTCTAGTCGTAGACTCAACATCTGTACGAATAGGGTAGAGAAGGTAACTCCTCCCCTTAGGTGCTGAGTGAGGTCCGGAATGGAGACACATCCGACGGTGCGAACGAAGGTGTCTTCCTTAAAACGTGACCCTTCTCTAGTCCTAGATTAAGTAGGGTTGGTAGTTTATTCGATTAATATAACATGAATAAGTGTGGTTATTAAAATATTGTTAGTTTGCCTTATTAGATATGTTGTCATTTGTCATTGCGTTCATCGCTTCTTCTATAAATACAGTGTTTAAAACGTTTATATTACTTATTATTCTGAATGTTGACCTTATATACTATAACCATTTAACATATTTAAAAAAAATAAATAAAAAAGATCAAAATAGTGTTATTATAAAAATATTAATATAATATTTTATTATATATAAATATTTTTATACCCGCTACCCATAAGGTAGAAGAGTATTATAACTTAGTGCCAACAGAAAATGTATGTAACAGGCAGAAGGAGGCATCTCCGACCACGTAAAGTATATATATTGTTGATCAGTGTCAACAGCCGAAACGATATAGCCATGTCCGTCCGTCCGACTGTATGAACACCTAGATCTCAGAGACTATAAGAGTTGCAGCTACCAAATTTGGTGACAGTACTCTTATAGGTCCTACGCAGATCAAGTTTATTTTAGATTTTTGCCACTCCCCTTTCCACTCCCAAAAGCCTGTAAAAGCTGAATAATGGAGCTAGAGAATTGAATTTTGACATGCATATTAATAATTATATTCCCAATGATTCCTGTGAATTGCAGCTGCCCACGCTTTGGTTTTTTAGTTGACAGTGTGACCATGTGGGTGTTATGGATTTTTACTCGTTATTTTCAAATATATACAAAAAAAACAAGTTTTAGTATATTAGGTATATTTTTTGTTAATATATAATTTAAGTTATTTGTTTTCTCTCGAAATGGGTTGCGGGTATCATACGGTCGAGCACTCTCGACTGTAGCTTTCTTACTTATTTTATATGAGATTTCATAATCATATTCTAAAAGTTGTAGTTTCCACCGAACCAATTTAGAGTTAGGTTCCTTCAAATTCATTAGCCACGTTAGTGGTTTGTGATCTGTATTAATTTTAAATTTTTGGCCATATAGATAAGGGCGGAAATATTTTGTAGCCTATATAATGGCTAACATTTCTTTTTTGATGGTTGAATACTTTAATTCAGTGTTTGTAAGTGTGCGACTAGCAAATGATACTAGGTTTTCATTGTTAGATGTGCCTTGAGAAAGGACTGCTCCTATTGCCAAATTACTTGCGTCTGTCGTAAGAGTGAAAAGTTTTGAAAAATCCGGATATTCTAACAATGGAGAATTACGTAATAGGTTTTTACAATCTTCAAATGCAGATAAGAATTCCTTGCCAATTTTAACTGAATCGTTACCTTTTAATTGTTGTGTTAAGGGTTTGGTGATCGTAGCAAAATCTTTAATGAATTTGCTATACTATCCGAGCAAACCTCAAAATGATTTTATTTCTTTTCTGGTCTTTGGAAGAAAAAATGATTTTATAGCACTAATCTTTTTATACCCGCTACCCATAGAGTAGAAGGGTATTATGACTTAGTGCCAACAGAAAATGTATGTAACAGGCAGAAGGAGGCATCTCCGACCCCATAAAGTATATATTTTCTTGATCAGCGTCAACAGCCGAGACGATATAGTCATGTCCGTCTGTCTGTCTGTCTGTCCGTATGAACACCTGGATCTCAGTGACTATAAGACATAGAGACACCAAATTTGGCAAAAAGGTTCCTTTATACCCTACGCAGATCAAGTTTATTTCAAAAGTTGGATGCCACGCCCCTTTCGCCCACAATAAGCATTCATCTAGAAAAAGTCAAGTTTTTTTTTTATGTAAATCGCGTATAACTCCAAAAGTTCTTTGTGTAATGATGTGTAATTTGGTAACTCATCTGCGCTTGACACCCTGTAATTTGGGTACAAATCGGATAAGTAGAACAGAAGTTATTCGTTAAATTATTTATCAAAATAGTTGTGCCCAATGCATATGGACGTTTAAAGTGTGTGAATGACCTAGAGACTTCAAGTGTGGTGACAGTATTCGTGTAAGTCTTACGCAGATCAAGTTTGTTTTAGATTTTTTCCACGCCCCTTTCCGCCCCCAATAACTGTAAAAGCCGTAATAATTAACCTAGAGCATTGAATTTTGGTATGCATAATAATTATTATATTCTCAATGACTCCTGTGAATTTGGTTGAGATCGATTATAAAAATATTAATATAATATTTTATTATATATATGTCGAATCGCTATTAATTTTGTTAAAAGAAAGCAACATGTACCAATTTTGTCATCTCTATTAAATACTGTCATCTCAAATGAAATATTGGCACCTCTGTTAAATAAAATGTGAATACCATTTTTGTCTCATCTTTTTTATCTCCGTCTTCTGTTTATTGTAAGAGCGAGTTCAGCAGAGCTCTCTGTTTTGCGTAGCCTCGGCGTGACAACGTGTTAGAAAGAGAGAAAGATAGTAATCGCGGCGAATTCGATCAGTTGCGTTTCAGACAATGCTTGGGTGATGCAATTATTGTGAAATAGTTGAGTAGTTGCTGAGCGTCATAGAAGAGTGGTCACCAAATGTCGCAGCCGAAGAAATGCACAACTCGCAGCCATATTGCAGAGGCGGCTTTAATAATGGATAGCCACAACTCCATTCCGACATCGGAAGTGGGATCGTCTCAGCCCCAAGTCAATCCTGATGACCGTTTGTGCGCCTTGCTGGAAATGCAGCACCGCAATCTAATTGAAGTACTTAGTGCCGTGAAAAATGCGCAGGCGGCACCAAGCGCGTCCAAATCAGTTACGCTCCCGAAGTTCAACCCTGATTCCGCTGGTTCCAGTGCATCTACCTGGTGTTCTACGGTGGACCTTATTGTGGGGGAAAATCCTCTGGACGGCAGTGCTTTGCTTATAGCGCTAACCAAATCCTTGGAGGGTGGTGCTTCCAACTGGCTCTCACAGATCTGCTTTGCAGGAATGACATGGATTCAATTTAAAGAAATGTTCCTACAACAGTTTGAAGGCAATGAAACGCCAGCAGCGACGGTATTTAATATTTTAAACAGTCGCCCAAATGACGGCGAATGCCTCGCGCTGTATGGAAGCCGATTGGTGACTACTCTTATGGCAAAATGGAAGACAATGACACCAGAAGAAATTACAGTGTCGGTAGCCTTATCGCATTCGGCAACCATAGATGCTCGGTTGCAACGCACGTTCTTTACAACCACTATTAAGACGCGCAACGAGTTGCAAAATGAGCTAAGGGCATTTTCGTTTGCTAAACGGAAGGAGCATTCCGATCCGGAAAATTTTGTAAGCAAGAAAGTGCGCCTGCAGACACCTGTTAAATGTCACTTCTGCGGAAAAATGGGTCACAAAATAGCCGACTGCCGCTCCAGGAAAAATAGCATGAAGCCACAAGGACCAAGTTCGAGTTCTGCACGTTCATCCGAGTCAAAAGCTGGACCAATTACTTGCTACAGATGTGGAAACGAGGGACATATTGCATCAGCGTGCCCTAAACGACAGCCGATGGGAAGTCAAAGCAAAACGGACGAAAAACACGTTAACCTATGCCATGTTGCTGAGCCAATTGGAACATTGATTTCATCCGGTGAGTCATATCCATTTTGCTTCGATTCTGGAGCCGAGTGTTCACTCTTAAAGGAATCTGTGTCTATGAAACTCTTAGGCACACGAGTTAATAACATCGTTACATTAAAGGGTATTGGAAATAATACTGTCACTAGTACATTACAAATTTTGTCAAAGGTGATTATAAGTGAATACTGTCTTGAAGTCCTTTTTCACGTAGTACTTAACAGTTGCATTAATTACAATATAATAATTGGTCGAGAAATCTTAAGTCAGGGATTTGGTGCTACGATAACAAATGATGAAATCAAATTATGTAAGACTGAGTCTGTGCATACCCTTTCTGCTTTGAAAAATAATGCCAATCTTGCTAATGTGGATACCGAATTGTGTGGTGTAAATAAAGAAAATTTGTTAGATATTTTAAATGAATTTTCAAAATCATTTATAGACGGATTTCCGAAAAGCCGCGTCACAACTGGCGAGTTAGAAATACGTTTAATTGACCCAATTAAAACTGTACACAGATGACCATACAGGCTTAGTATAGAAGAAAAATAAATAGTGAGAAATAAAATTAACGAATTGCTATTATCCAATATAATTCGCCCCAGTTGTTCCCCATTTGCCAGTCCTATGCTACTCGTTAAAACAAAAATGGATCAGATCGTCTTTGTATAGATTACCGCGAGCTAAATACAAACACAGTTGCTGAAAAATCTCCCTTGCCGCTAATCAGCGATTAAATATCTAGGCTACGTGGAGCAAGATTCTTTAGTTGTTTGGATATGGCCAGCGGGTTCCACCAGATCCCTATTAATCCAAATTCGATTGAGCGTACAGCGTTTGTGACTCCAGAGGGCCAATACGAATTTCTAACTATGCCGTTTGGGTTAAAAAATGCTCCATTTGTATTTCAGCGGGCAATTATAAAAGCGTTAGGTGAGATTGCCTATTCTTATGTAATCGTCTATATGGACGACATCATGATTATTGCACGAACCAAAGAGGAAGCTTTAACAAGGCTAAGAGCGGTTTTAAAAATGTTATCGCGGGCTGGGGTTTCTTTCAATATTTCCAAATGCTCATTCCTTAAATCAAGCATTGAATATCTTGGGTTTCTTGTTAGTGAGGGTGAAATCCGACCAAATCCACGCAAAATACAAGCATTGGTACCCCCTCCAATGTGACCGGCTTAATATGGAGTAATAGGTAAGAGTACGGCTACGCCAGTTACCCATATATTTATAACATTATTGGTGTAGCTGTCCCTAGTTGTTGAGGTAATTTAAAATGCACTGTTGTTTTTTTTACTACTTTCGCTTTCTTTTTATTTCTAATGTCTGCTCAATCGCAACGATCACGTTCAACTGCTGGAAAACCGAAAAGAGTCGTCACTTCGCGATTCTGTCTTCTCTAGTCGTAGACTCAACATCTGTACGAATAGGGTAGAGAAGGTAACTCCTCCCCTTAGGTGCTGAGTGAGGTCCGGAATGGAGACACATCCGACGGTGCGAACGAAGGTGTCTTCCTTAAAACGTGACCCTTCTCTAGTCCTAGATTAAGTAGGGTTGGTAGTTTATTCGATTAATATAACATGAATAAGTGTGGTTATTAAAATATTGTTAGTTTGCCTTATTAGATATGTTGTCATTTGTCATTGCGTTCATCGCTTCTTCTATAAATACAGTGTTTAAAACGTTTATATTACTTATTATTCTGAATGTTGACCTTATATACTATAACCATTTAACATATTTAAAAAAAAATAAATAAAAAAGATCAAAATAGTGTTATTATAAAAATATTAATATAATATTTTATTATATATAAATATTTTTATACCCGCTACCCATAAGGTAGAAGAGTATTATAACTTAGTGCCAACAGAAAATGTATGTAACAGGCAGAAGGAGGCATCTCCGACCACGTAAAGTATATATATTGTTGATCAGTGTCAACAGCCGAAACGATATAGCCATGTCCGTCCGTCCGACTGTATGAACACCTAGATCTCAGAGACTATAAGAGTTGCAGCTACCAAATTTGGTGACAGTACTCTTATAGGTCCTACGCAGATCAAGTTTATTTTAGATTTTTGCCACTCCCCTTTCCACTCCCAAAAGCCTGTAAAAGCTGAATAATGGAGCTAGAGAATTGAATTTTGACATGCATATTAATAATTATATTCCCAATGATTCCTGTGAATTGCAGCTGCCCACGCTTTGGTTTTTTAGTTGACAGTGTGACCATGTGGGTGTTATGGATTTTTACTCGTTATTTTCAAATATATACAAAAAAAACAAGTTTTAGTATATTAGGTA
Organism: Drosophila formosana; assembly: GCA_035045625.1. Taxonomy (NCBI): domain Eukaryota; kingdom Metazoa; phylum Arthropoda; class Insecta; order Diptera; family Drosophilidae; genus Drosophila; species Drosophila formosana. The sequence continues at coordinate 177,220 of JAWNOW010000440.1, forward strand.
TATTTTTTGTTAATATATAATTTAAGTTATTTGTTTTCTCTCGAAATGGGTTGCGGGTATCATACGGTCGAGCACTCTCGACTGTAGCTTTCTTACTTATTTTATATGAGATTTCATAATCATATTCTAAAAGTTGTAGTTTCCACCGAACCAATTTAGAGTTAGGTTCCTTCAAATTCATTAGCCACGTTAGTGGTTTGTGATCTGTATTAATTTTAAATTTTTGGCCATATAGATAAGGGCGGAAATATTTTGTAGCCTATATAATGGCTAACATTTCTTTTTTGATGGTTGAATACTTTAATTCAGTGTTTGTAAGTGTGCGACTAGCAAATGATACTAGGTTTTCATTGTTAGATGTGCCTTGAGAAAGGACTGCTCCTATTGCCAAATTACTTGCGTCTGTCGTAAGAGTGAAAAGTTTTGAAAAATCCGGATATTCTAACAATGGAGAATTACGTAATAGGTTTTTACAATCTTCAAATGCAGATAAGAATTCCTTGCCAATTTTAACTGAATCGTTACCTTTTAATTGTTGTGTTAAGGGTTTGGTGATCGTAGCAAAATCTTTAATGAATTTGCTATACTATCCGAGCAAACCTCAAAATGATTTTATTTCTTTTCTGGTCTTTGGAAGAAAAAATGATTTTATAGCACTAATCTTTTTATACCCGCTACCCATAGAGTAGAAGGGTATTATGACTTAGTGCCAACAGAAAATGTACGTAACAGGCAGAAGGAGGCATCTCCGACCCCATAAAGTATATATTTTGTTGATCAGCGTCAACAGCCGAGACGATATAGTCATGTCCGTCTGTCTGTCTGTCTGTCCGTATGAACACCTGGATCTCAGTGACTATAAGACATAGAGACACCAAATTTGGCAAAAAGGTTCCTTTATACCCTACGCAGATCAAGTTTATTTCAAAAGTTGGATGCCACGCCCCTTTCGCCCACAATAAGCATTCATCTAGAAAAAGTCAAGTTTTTTTTTTATGTAAATCGCGTATAACTCCAAAAGTTCTTTGTGTAATGATGTGTAATTTGGTAACTCATCTGCGCTTGACACCCTGTAATTTGGGTACAAATCGGATAAGTAGAACAGAAGTTATTCGTTAAATTATTTATCAAAATAGTTGTGCCCAATGCATATGGACGTTTAAAGTGTGTGAATGACCTAGAGACTTCAAGTGTGGTGACAGTATTCGTGTAAGTCTTACGCAGATCAAGTTTGTTTTAGATTTTTTCCACGCCCCTTTCCGCCCCCAATAACTGTAAAAGCCGTAATAATTAACCTAGAGCATTGAATTTTGGTATGCATAATAATTATTATATTCTCAATGACTCCTGTGAATTTGGTTGAGATCGATTATAAAAATATTAATATAATATTTTATTATATATATGTCGAATCGCTATTAATTTTGTTAAAAGAAAGCAACATGTACCAATTTTGTCATCTCTATTAAATACTGTCATCTCAAATGAAATATTGGCACCTCTGTTAAATAAAATGTGAATACCATTTTTGTCTCATCTTTTTTATCTCCGTCTTCTGTTTATTGTAAGAGCGAGTTCAGCAGAGCTCTCTGTTTTGCGTAGCCTCGGCGTGACAACGTGTTAGAAAGAGAGAAAGATAGTAATCGCGGCGAATTCGATCAGTTGCGTTTCAGACAATGCTTGGGTGATGCAATTATTGTGAAATAGTTGAGTAGTTGCTGAGCGTCATAGAAGAGTGGTCACCAAATGTCGCAGCCGAAGAAATGCACAACTCGCAGCCATATTGCAGAGGCGGCTTTAATAATGGATAGCCACAACTCCATTCCGACATCGGAAGTGGGATCGTCTCAGCCCCAAGTCAATCCTGATGACCGTTTGTGCGCCTTGCTGGAAATGCAGCACCGCAATCTAATTGAAGTACTTAGTGCCGTGAAAAATGCGCAGGCGGCACCAAGCGCGTCCAAATCAGTTACGCTCCCGAAGTTCAACCCTGATTCCGCTGGTTCCAGTGCATCTACCTGGTGTTCTACGGTGGACCTTATTGTGGGGGAAAATCCTCTGGACGGCAGTGCTTTGCTTATAGCGCTAACCAAATCCTTGGAGGGTGGTGCTTCCAACTGGCTCTCACAGATCTGCTTTGCAGGAATGACATGGATTCAATTTAAAGAAATGTTCCTACAACAGTTTGAAGGCAATGAAACGCCAGCAGCGACGGTATTTAATATTTTAAACAGTCGCCCAAATGACGGCGAATGCCTCGCGCTGTATGGAAGCCGATTGGTGACTACTCTTATGGCAAAATGGAAGACAATGACACCAGAAGAAATTACAGTGTCGGTAGCCTTATCGCATTCGGCAACCATAGATGCTCGGTTGCAACGCACGTTCTTTACAACCACTATTAAGACGCGCAACGAGTTGCAAAATGAGCTAAGGGCATTTTCGTTTGCTAAACGGAAGGAGCATTCCGATCCGGAAAATTTTGTAAGCAAGAAAGTGCGCCTGCAGACACCTGTTAAATGTCACTTCTGCGGAAAAATGGGTCACAAAATAGCCGACTGCCGCTCCAGGAAAAATAGCATGAAGCCACAAGGACCAAGTTCGAGTTCTGCACGTTCATCCGAGTCAAAAGCTGGACCAATTACTTGCTACAGATGTGGAAACGAGGGACATATTGCATCAGCGTGCCCTAAACGACAGCCGATGGGAAGTCAAAGCAAAACGGACGAAAAACACGTTAACCTATGCCATGTTGCTGAGCCAATTGGAACATTGATTTCATCCGGTGAGTCATATCCATTTTGCTTCGATTCTGGAGCCGAGTGTTCACTCTTAAAGGAATCTGTGTCTATGAAACTCTTAGGCACACGAGTTAATAACATCGTTACATTAAAGGGTATTGGAAATAATACTGTCACTAGTACATTACAAATTTTGTCAAAGGTGATTATAAGTGAATACTGTCTTGAAGTCCTTTTTCACGTAGTACTTAACAGTTGCATTAATTACAATATAATAATTGGTCGAGAAATCTTAAGTCAGGGATTTGGTGCTACGATAACAAATGATGAAATCAAATTATGTAAGACTGAGTCTGTGCATACCCTTTCTGCTTTGAAAAATAATGCCAATCTTGCTAATGTGGATACCGAATTGTGTGGTGTAAATAAAGAAAATTTGTTAGATATTTTAAATGAATTTTCAAAATCATTTATAGACGGATTTCCGAAAAGCCGCGTCACAACTGGCGAGTTAGAAATACGTTTAATTGACCCAATTAAAACTGTACACAGATGACCATACAGGCTTAGTATAGAAGAAAAATAAATAGTGAGAAATAAAATTAACGAATTGCTATTATCCAATATAATTCGCCCCAGTTGTTCCCCATTTGCCAGTCCTATGCTACTCGTTAAAACAAAAATGGATCAGATCGTCTTTGTATAGATTACCGCGAGCTAAATACAAACACAGTTGCTGAAAAATCTCCCTTGCCGCTAATTAGCGATTAAATATCTAGGCTACGTGGAGCAAGATTCTTTAGTTGTTTGGATATGGCCAGCGGGTTCCACCAGATCCCTATTAATCCAAATTCGATTGAGCGTACAGCGTTTGTGACTCCAGAGGGCCAATACGAATTTCTAACTATGCCGTTTGGGTTAAAAAATGCTCCATTTGTATTTCAGCGGGCAATTATAAAAGCGTTAGGTGAGATTGCCTATTCTTATGTAATCGTCTATATGGACGACATCATGATTATTGCACGAACCAAAGAGGAAGCTTTAACAAGGCTAAGAGCGGTTTTAAAAATGTTATCGCGGGCTGGGGTTTCTTTCAATATTTCCAAATGCTCATTCCTTAAATCAAGCATTGAATATCTTGGGTTTCTTGTTAGTGAGGGTGAAATCCGACCAAATCCACGCAAAATACAAGCATTGGTACCCCCTCCACAGTCCGTGACCCAAGTAAGACAATTTATTGGCCTTGCTTCTTATTTTCGCCAATTTGTGTCAAAATTTTCAGAAATCATGAAACCATTATACTGTTTGACCTGTAAGAATAAAACATTTGAATGGAAACATGAACATGAGCAAATACGAAAAAAAATTATCAAAACATTAATAGATGAACCCGTTCTTATTATATTTGATCCTCAGTATCCCATTGAGCTGCATACTGATGCCAGTATGGATGGCTATTCTACTCCATAAAATAGATAATAAACCTCGCGTTATCGAGTATTATAGCAAACAAACATCTGCTACGGAGTCACGAGCTTATATATGAGCTTGAAACTTTAGCTGTGTACAATTCCCTGAAACATTTTCGGCACTATTTACATGGCCGACGTTTCGTCGTATTGACTGACTGCAATTCGCTAAAAGCCACTCGCACTAAAGTTGAACTAACACCAAGAGTGCACCGTTGGTGGGCATATATGCAGTCATTCGACTTCGACATTCAGTATAGGCCAGGTGCTAAGATGGCTCATGTTGATTTTTTTTCGCGTAATCCCATATGTAAGCCGGCTAAGACAATTGCTCATACAGGTATAGAAAAGAAGCATATCCTATTAGCTGAAATTACAGATAACTGGCTTCTTGCTGAGCAACAAAAAGATTCAGAGATTTCAACTATTGCATCTAAAATTCAAAGCAATGAACTCGAGGAGAATTTAGCAAGGAGTTATGAATTGCGCTCAAAAACTCTTTTCCGTAAAATTCAGCGAAACGGCAAAACTAGATGTCTCCCAGTTGTCCCTAGAGCTTTCAGATGGTCGGTAGTAAACCATGTGCATGAAGCAATCGTATACCTAGGATGGGAAAAAACGTTAGACAAAATGTACGAATTTTATTGGTTTGAGCATATGGCCAAGTACGTCCGTAAATTTGTAGACAATTGCATTACTTGTAAACTAACCAAACCTATTTCAGGAAAGTTGCCAATCGAACTCCACCCAATACCCAAGGTAGAGATTCCATGGCACACGATCCATATGGATATTACGGGCAAATTAAGTGGCAAGAAGGATCAGAAGGAGTATATTATCGTACAAATAGACGCATTTACGAAATTTGTTTATTTGCACCACACGGTAAATAATAATAGTGAAAGCTGTATAGACGCTTTAAAATCAGCAATATCTATATTTGGAGTACCAACACGAATCATCGCAGATCAGGGTAGATGCTTTACAGGCTCATGTTTTAGGAATTTCTGTTCCATGCAAAAAATCCAATTACATCTAGTTGCAACAGGAGCTAGTCGAGCAAATGGATAAGTGGAGCGCATTATGAGTGTGCTAAAACGTATGTTAACTGCCATTGAAAGAAGCCAGCGTTCTTGGCAAGATGCCTTAGGAGACATACAATTGTCTATAAATTGTACAACAAATCGAGTAACAAAAGCAAGTCCTCTTGAATTGCTAATTGAAAAAGAAGCCAGATCTTTTAATATGTTACCAATATGTGAAGATAATAATAAAGTTGATGTAAATTTTGTAAGAAATATGGTAAAAGAAAATATGAAGAAAAATGCATTGTATGATAAAGCTAGATTTGATAAGAACAAAGCTAAATTTAAAAATTTTAAGGTTGGCGATTATGTTCTACTCAGAAATGAGGAGAGACACCAAATAAAGTTAGACCAAAAATTTAAAGGTCCATTCCTGGTGACAGAGATGCTGGAAGGAGATCGGTATGCTCTAAAGTCTTTGGTGAATAAGCGGACATATAAGTATGCGCATGAAGCTTTAAGGAGCATGCCGACAGAAGAGATTCCTAAGGAATTGGATATGTGTGATGTGTCTGAAAACGTCGAAAGAGACGTTAAAAATTCATTGTCAAAAATTCCTGTCAGTTAGGTTGGTCCGCATATTAATAATAATAATAATTGTAATGTGGACTATGAAAAGTTACGTTTAACTAATACTTTTGGTTTATTTTGGATGGACTCTTTTCAGACTGAGTAACTTTATTTTGAATCTTTTGTTACACACGAGGACGTGTGATGGTCAGGAAGGCCGTGTCGAATCGCTATTAATTTTGTTAAAAGAAAGCAACATGTACCAATTTTGTCATCTCTATTAAATACTGTCATCTCAAATGAAATATTGGCACCTCTGTTAAATAAAAAGTGAATACCATTTTTGTCTCATTCTTTTTATCTCCGTCTTCTGTTTATTGTAAGAGCGAGTTCAGCAGAGCTCTCTGTTTTGCGTAGCCTCGGCGTGACAACGTGTTAGAAAGAGAGAAAGATAGCAATCGCGGCGAATTCGATCAGTTGCGTTTCAGACAATGCTTGGGTGATGCAATATTGTGAAATAGTTGAGTAGTTGCTGAGCGTCATAGAAGAGTGGTCACGAAATGTCACAGCCGAGGAAATGCACAACTCGCAGCCATATTCCAGAGGCGGCTTTAATAGCCACAACTCCATTCCGACATATAAATATTTTTATATCCGTTACCCATAAGGTAGAAGGGTATTATAACTTAGTGCCAACAGAAAATGTATGTAACAGGCAGAAGGAGGCCTCTCCGACCACGTAAAGTATATATATTCTTGATCAGTGTCAACAGCCGAGACGATATAGCCATGTCCGTCTGTCCAACTGTATGATCACCTAGATATCAGAGACTATAAGAGCTGCAGCTACCAAATTTGGTGACAGTACTCTTATAGGTCCCACGCGGATCAAGTTTATTTTAGATTTTTTCCACTCCCAAAAGCCTGTAAAAGCTGAATAATGGAGCTAGAGAATTGAATTTTGGCATGCATATTAATAATTATATTCCCAATGATTCCTGTGAATTGCAGCTGCCCACGCTTTGTTTGTTTAGTTGACAGTGTGACCATGTGGGTGTTATGGATTTTTACTCGTTATTTTCAAATATATACAAAAAAACAAGTTTAAGTATATTTGGTATATTTTTTGTTAATATATAATTTAAGTTATTTGTTTTCTCTCGAAATGGGTTGCGGGTATCATACGGTCGAGCACTCTCGACTGTAGCTTTCTTACTTATTTTATATGAGATTTCATAATCATATTCTATAAGTTGCAGTTTCCACCGAACCAATTTAGAGTTAGGTTTCTTCAAATTCATTAGCCACGTTAGTGGTTTGTGATCCGTATTAATTTTAAATTTTTGGCCATATAGATAAGGGAAATATTTTATAGCACTAGCCTATATAGTATAATGGCTAACATTTCTTTTTTGATGGTTGAATACTTTAATTCAGTGTTTGTAATTGTGCGACTAGCAAATGATACTAGGTTTTCATTGTTAGATATGCCTTGAGAAAGGACTGCTCCTATTGCCACATTACTTGCGTCTGTCGGAAGAGTGAAAAGTTTTGAAAAATCCGGATATTCTAACAATGGATCATTGCATAATAGGTTTTTACAATCTTAAAATGCGGATAAGAATTCCTTGACAATTTTAACTGAATCTTTACCTTTTAATTGTTGTGTTAAGGGTTTGGCGATCGTAGCAAAATCTTTAATGAATTTGCTATACTATCCGAGCAAACCTTAATATGATTTTATTTGTTTTCTGGTCTTTGGAAGTGAAATTGATTTTATAGCACTAATCTTTTTTGGATTTGGTTTGATTCCTCTTTCCGTAACCACGTGACCTAAGTACTCAATTTCCTTTCTTAAGAATTCAGATTTTGCAGGTTGCAGCTTAAGATTAGCATTATATAAATTTTGAAAAACTATTAATGATTTAAATATGTTCCTGTAGAGATGCAAAGAATATTATTATATCGTCTAGATATATAAGACAACATTTGCCATTTAGGTCGGCCAAAACGTTATCCATAACCCTTTGGAAGGTGGCTGGGGCATTTGTAAGTCCAAATGGCATTCTTACAAATTCAAAGTGACCTCCTTCTGTGGAAAATGCCGTCTTGTTTATATCTTTCGGATGCATCTCGATTTGGTGATAACCGCTAGCTAAATCTAATGCTGTGAAGTATTTAGCCCTGCCAATGCCATCTAACACATCATTGATGTTAGGCATAGGATATTTGTTTTAAATAGTTTTCTCATTTAATTTGCGATAATCTACTACAAATCGCCATTTTTTATACCCGCTACCCATAGGGTAGAAGGGTATTATAACTTAAATGATATTTTAACAAAAAATATACCAAAGAATATACAGAAACTTGTTTTTATACCCGCTACCCATAGGGTAGAAGGGTATTATAACTTAGTGCCAGCAGAAAATGTATGTAACAGGCAGAAGGAGGCATCTCCGAACACATAAACTGTATATATTATTGATCAGTGTCAACAGCCGAGACGATATAGCCATGTCCGTCTGTCCGACTGTATGAACACCTAGATCTCAGAGACTATAAGAGCTAGAGCTATCAAATTTGGGGACAGTACTCCGATAGGTCCTACGCAGATCAAGTTTATTTCAAAAGTTGGATGCCACGCCCTGTTCCGCCCCAAAAGTCTGTAAAAGCCGTAATAATAGATCTAGAGCATTGAATTTTGGTATGCATAATAATTATTATATTCTCAATGATTCCTGTGAATTTGGTTTAGATCGAATGAAAAACAAGTAAGAAAGCTACAGTCGAGAGTTCTCGACCGTATGATACCCGCAACCCATTTCGAGAGAAAACAAAAAGCTTGAATGATATTTTAACAAATTATATACCACCGAATATACTAAAATTTGTTTTTTTGTACATACATATTTTTTTTTAAAACCATTAAATACCGACATGGTCACTGTAATTTTGGTAATCGGATAAGTAAAACAAAAGTTATTTGTTGAAATATTTATCGAAATAGTTGTGCCCAACGCATATGGACGTTTAAAGTGTGTGAATGACCTAGAGATTTCAAGATTGGTGACAGTATTCGTGTAGGTCTTACGCAGATCAAGTTTTTTTTTAGATTTTTGCCACGCCCCTTCCCGCCCCCAAAAACTGAAAAAGCCGTAATAGTGGACTAGGCATTGAATTTTGGTATGCATAATAGTAACGATAGTCCCAATGACTGTGAATTTGGTTGAAAACGAATGAAATACAAGGAAGTTATTAAAGAATCAATTTTGTATGCAAAATTCACTTGCAGCTGCTCGCGCTTTGTTTGTTTAGTTGACAGTGTGACAATGTCGGTATTTAATGGATTTCTTAAAAATATGTATATACAAAAAAAAGAAAGCTACAGTCGAGAGTGGTCGACCGTATGATACCCGCAGCCCATTTCAAGAGAAAACAAAAAACTTAAATATTTTAACAAAAAATATACCAAAGAATATACTGAAACTTGTTTTTATACCCGCTACCCATAGGGTAGAAGGGTATTATAACTTAGTGCCAACAGGAAATGTATGTAACCGGCAGAAGGAGGTATCTCCGACCCCATAAAGTATATATACTCTTAATCAGTGTCAACAGCCGAGACGATATAGCCATGTCCGTCTGTCTGTCTGTCCGTATGAACACCTGGATCTCAGAGACTATAAGACATAGAGACACCAAATTTGGCAAAAAGGTTCCTTCATACCCTACGCAGATCAAGTTTGTTTCAAAAATTGGATGCCACAGCCCCTTCGCCAACAATAAGCATTAATCTAGAAAAAGTCAAGTTTTTTTAATTTAAATTGCGTATAACTCCAAAAGTTCTTTGTGTAATGTTCTGTAATTAGGTAGGCGAACTGTGCTTAATACTCTTAGTATACCCTGTAATTTTGGTAATCGGATAAGTAGAACAAAAGTTATTTGTTGAATTATTTAGAGAATGACCTAAAGATTTCAAGTGTGGTGACAGTATTCGTGTAGGTCTTAGATTTTTGCCACGCCCCTTTCCGCCCCCAAAAACTGAAAAAGCCGTAATAATGGACCTACAGCATTGAATTTTGGTATGCATAATAATAACGATAGTCCCAATGACTGTGAATTTGGTTGAAAACGAATGAAATACAAGGAAGTTATTAAAGAATCAATTTTATATGCAAAATTTACTTGCAGCTGCTCGCGTTTGTTTAGTTGACAGTGTGACCGGTGTTACAGATTTTTACCCGTTATTTTTAAATACACACAAAAAACAAGTTTCAGTATATTCTTTGGTATATATTCTTAGTGTAATGATGTGTAATTTGGTAACCCATCTGCGCTTGACACTCTTAATATACTCTGTAATTTTCGTAGAAATCGGATAAGTAGCACAAAAGTTATTCGTGAAATTATTGATCAAAATTGTTGTGCCCAATGCATATGAACGTTTTAAGTGTGTGAATGACCTAGAAATATCAAATTTGTTGACGGTATTCGTGTAGTTGTTACGCAGATCAAGTTTGTTTTAGATATATGCACGCCCCTTTCCACCCCCAAAAGGCTGGCGAAAATCCTCTAACTGAACCCTCCACGAGGGTGCCGGCTGGGCAATGGATACTGCATCGTTTCGGGCGACCGAGAGATGTCAGCATCACTTGCTCGCTCATGAGACCTTGCAGTTTCTAGCTAAGGGACTGGGCCCAAGCTTTTTAGATTTATTCTGGAAAGCTGAGGTCCAGGACCATGGTCAGAGGTACTTGGCAGCAAGTATAAAATGCACCATGAATCCTCGGATTCAGTATGGAGGATGTATTAGAGGCGTCAACTCGGGCTGGGATGTCAGCCCAAACGTCGGTGGGAAGTGTGACCGCTACCACCGGCGGGCACGGGGAGGAGAAATCCTCTCTGCGTGTCGCCAGTGGTCACGACGGTGGAGTGCACAAACTCCATCGACAGGAGGGTGTGGACCTGGAAACAGCTGCCACGGAGTCGGAGTCTTTGCTTACAGGCTCATCGATGACGGAGTCCGAGCTCCTTAAGGGACTGGAAGGCCGCAACCCAGAGTCGTTGAACGATCGTGAGAGGAAATTGCGCAAAAAGCACGAATACAACGTGCGGCGGTACTTGAGGCTCGATGGCGTGTCCGGCAACACTCAGTCCGCTGAACCGAGTATGAGTGCACGGTGCCAGGGTGACAAGGGGCTTCAGGCAGTAGCCGTAGCTTACCCGACGGAGGATGTCTAACCTTCCACGTCGAAGTTGGTGGAACCAACGAAACCCATGTCACCATTAAAAGGAAAAAAGTGTGTATCAGTTAAGCTTGCAATAGCCACACTTCCTAAAAAGGAGAGAACGGTAAGCAAGCTACCGAAAAAGGCCAACCCACCTGTCAGTAAGAGGCAGAGGTCGGATGACTCGGCGAAGGCTTCGGAGAGCAAGCGGGTGTGTCCAGGGGGCATCCTGGCCAGCTTAAGCACGAAGCCGGAGCTACAGGTAGCTATCATCGACAGAAGCAACCCGGATGGGAAGCTTTCTGTTGATAACTGGCTTATCCTGGAAGGGTTAATCGACCAGGGGATTGCTGATGCCATCACTCGACCGCAGAATCCGTTCGTGGCAGAGTTTGATGGCATCAACTGGTACAAGGGTGTCAAAGTGATGGCATGTGCCAACGAGGAGTCCCTGCGATTCCTCAAAGACACACTGCTGAAGCTGGAAGCGCCGTGGCCAGGAGCAAGAATTGACGTCGTCCCTGTAGACCAAATTCCTGAGCGGACGTCAACATAGGCTCACACCCGACAATCACTCGATGGCTTAGCAACATGCTTCGCCAAAGAATGATAAACGCCCAACTCTGCGCCTCAACTATCAGGAGAAGGGTAACCAGGGGTACCCCGCAAGGGGGTGTGATATCCCCCTTGTTGTGGAACATTGTCCTTAATGACCTTCTTCTCAAACTGAAGTATAAGGGATGCAGAGTGACTGCTTATGCGGACGACCTGGTTCTAATGGTAACTGGCAGATTCCTCCCAACAGTCAGTGAGCTAATGAGCGCCGCACTGAGTGAAACTCTGCGATGGGCTGAACACAACGGTTTTGGGGCCAACCCACAAAAGACCGAACTTGTTCTGTTCACTCGAAAATATAAGATACCGAGCTTCAAGCTTCCGTCACTGGGAGGGACAGAGCTCAAGTTATCAAAGGAGGCTAAGTACCTTGGAGTAATCCTGGACTCCAAACTCTCCTGGAGGAGAAACTCGGAGGAAAGGATGAAGAAAGCGTTACAAGCCTTCTTTGTGTGCAAAAAGACCTTTGGTAAAGGATGGGGATTGCAACCGTATATCCTTCACTGGTTCTACACTGCAATTGTCAGACCTATACTGACGTAAGGGGCTTTTGTATGGTGGGAGGCGGGACACACCGACTCCTATCTAAACAATCTCCGCAAAGTCCAGAGACTAGCATGCTTGGGAATAACAGGATGTATTCGTTCTACCCCCCAAGCAGCGCTGGATGTAATGTTAAATCTGGAGCCCATAGGAGTCTTCCTCAAGCACGTGGCAGCAAGGAGTGCGGTCAGGCTTCACGCCCAATGCCTCCTTAAGCCTGGTGCAGGTCACAACTCCATTCTACGTACAGTAGAACTGACTGTGGCTGAGAACGACTACTGGGTACCAGAACATAAGTGGGATAACAGATTTACAGCTGTATTCCCTGACAGATCCGATTGGCAACAGGAATCTCCTTTGAGGCAGAATGAGTTGTCAATCTACACAGACGGATCAAAGACGACAGAAGGCACTGGATCGGAGGTCTTCTCCGAAGACCTCGCAACCAAGCTTTCCTTTCGTCTTCCTGACTGGTGCAGTGTGTTTCAAGCGGAGATTTACGCTATTTGGCAAGCGACCAAGTTGATACGGACACTGGGCGGGAGCCCGAGGGACGTGTCCATCTATGTCGACAGCCAATCAGCGATAAAAGCACTCGCATCGAACACCAGGTAACGAGGCGGCTGATGAATGTGCTCGGCTGGGATCAGCGTCATCAAAAACTCTCGCGGCGGACGATATAAAGAGACCTATTCAGCACGTGCTATCGGAACTGAATTGTTCCATGAGAACGGCGGCTGAGAGACACTGGGCAGCATCATCGGGCTGCGAGGTGTCAAAAGCACTCTGGCCAAGATATAGTCCCAAGCGAACAACCGAGCTCTTAAACTTTAAAAGAAACAAGATAAGGTTACTGACAGGAGTCCTAACGGGACACTGCTACATCGGCCGTATGGCTCAACGGTACGGAGGACCCCAACAGAACTTCTGTCGCAGCTGCGGGGACGAAGAGGAAACCGAGAGTATCCAGCATCTTCTCTGCGACTGCCCTGCACTTCTTAGAAAGCGGACCCAATTTCTGGGCAAGCCTTTCTTTGCGGAACTGGGCAGTCTTGGGAATATTCGGCTGGAGAACATGGCGTTTTTCCTCGACTCTACTGGCTGGTTCCAGAGGTTACCGCAGCCCAATAGAACTGGCCAGTAGCACGTAGACAAATAATATAATCAGAGCCTTTCCTCCAATTATCCCAAAAATCCCTCCCAATCCCTCCTATTCCGAAAATCCACACAGATCAGGCATCACAATGGACCATATGGTCTCCGGGTGCTCTCGACTCCGGTCGAGCTGCCTGCCTAACCTAACCTAACCTAACTTCCACCCCCAAAAACTGTAAAAGCCGTAATAATGAACTTAGAGCATTGAATTTTGGTATGCATAATAATAATTATGTTCTCAATGATTCGTTCGAATTTGATTGAGATCGAATAAAAAACGAGGAAGTTATTAATGAATCAATTTTATATGCAAAATTCACTTGCAGCTGCTAGCGCTTTGTTTGTTTAGTTGACATTGTTACCATGTCGGAATTTAATGGATTTCTTAAAAATATGTATATACAAAAAAAAAAAAATTTCAGTATATTCTGTGGTATATTTTTTGTTAAAATATCATTTAAGCTTTTTGTTTTCTCTCGAAATGGGTTGCGGGTATCATACGGTCAAACACTCTCGACTGTAGCTTTCTTACTTTTTTTTTTGCTTATTTTGTCTGAATTTCACCATTATTCTGTGTGTTTTCACTCTGAATTAATAATTTAAATACATACACACATTTTATAATATTGTGACTGGCTTAATATGGAATAATAGGTAAGAGTACGGCTACGCCAGTTACCCATATATTTATAACATTATTGGTGTAGCTGTCCCTAGTTGTTGAGGTAATTTAAAATGCACTGTTGTTTTTTTTACTACTTTTGCTTTCTTTGTATTTCTAATGTCTGCTCAATCGCAATGTTCACGTTCAACTGCTGGAAAACCGAAAAGAGCCGCCACTTCGCGATTCTGTCTTCTCTAGTCGTAGACTCAACATCTGTACGAATAGGGTAGAGAAGGTAACTCCTCCCCTTATGTGCTGAGTGAGGTCCGGAATGGAGACACATCCGACGGTGCCAACGAAGGTGTCTTCCTTAAAACGTGACCATTCTCTAGTCTTAGATTAAGTAGGGTTGGTAGTTTATTCGATTAATATAACATGAATAAGTGTGGTTATTAAAATATTGTTAGTTTGCCTTATTAGATATGTTGTCATTTGTCATTGCGTTCATCGCTTCTTCTATAAATACAGTGTTTAAAACGTTTATATTACTTATTATTCTGAATGTTGACCTTATATACTATAACCATTTAACATATTTAAAAAAAAAAAATAAATAAAAAAGATCAAAATAGTGTTATTATAAAAATATTAATATAATATTTTATTATATATAAATATTTTTATACCCGCTACCCATAAGGTAGAAGGGTATTATAACTTAGTGCCAACAGAAAATGTATTTAACAGGCAGAAGGAGGCATATCCGACCACGTAAAGTATATATATTCTTGATCAGTGTCAACAGCCGAGACGATATAGCCATGTCCGTCTGTCCGACTGTATGAACACCTAGATCTCAGAGACTATAAGAGTTGCAGCTACCAAATTTGGTGACAGTACTCTTATAGGTCCTACGCAGATCAAGTTTATTTTAGATCTTTGCCACTCCCCTTTCCACTCCCAAAAGCCTGTAAAAGCTGAATAATGGAGCTAGAGAATTGAATTTTGACATGCATATTAATAATTATATTCCCAATGATTCCTGTGAATTGCAGCTGCCCACGCTTTGTTTGTTTAGTTGACAGTGTGACCATGTCGGTGTTATGGATTTTTACTCGTTATTTTCAAATATATACAAAAAAACAAGTTTTAGTATATTTGGTATATTTTTTGTTAATATATAATTTAAGTTATTTGTTTTCTCTCGAAATGGGTTGCGGGTATCATACGGTCGAGCACTCTCGACTGTAGCTTTCTTACTTATTTTATATGAGATTTCATAATCATATTCTATAAGTTGCAGCTTCCACCGAACCAATTTAGAGTTAGGTTCCTTCAAATTCATTAGCCACGTTAGTGGTTTGTGATCCGTATTAATTTTAAATTTTTGGCCATATAGATAAGGGCGGAAATATTTAGTAGCCTATATAATGGCTAACATTTCTTTTGTGATGGTTGAATACTTTAATTCAGTGTTTGTAAGTGTGCGACTAGCAAATGATACTAGGTTTTCATTGTTAGATGTGCCTTGAGAAAGGACTGCTCCTATTGCCACATTACTTGCGTCTGTCGTAAGAGTGAAAAGTTTTGAAAAATCCGCATATTCTAACAATGGATCATTACATAATAGGTTTTTACAATCTTCAAATGCAGATAAGAATTCCTTGCCAATTTTAACTGAATCTTTACCTTTTAATTGTTGTGTTAAGGGTTTGGTGATCGTAGCAAAATATTTAATGAATTTGCTATACTATCCGAGCAAACCTCAAAATGATTTTATTTGTTTTCTGGTCTTTGGAAGTGAAATAATTTTATAGCACTTATTTTGGATTTGGTTTGATTCCTCTGTCCGTAACCACGTGACCTAAGTACTCAATTTCCTTTCTTAAGAATTCAGATTTTGCAGGTTGCAGCTTAAGATAAGCATTATTTAAATTTTGAAAAACTATTAAAAATTTAAATATGTTCCTGTAGAGATGCAAAGAATATTATTATATCGTCTAGATATATAAGACAACATTTGCCATTTAGGTCGGCCAAAACGTTATCCATAACCCTTTGGAAGGTGGCTGGGGCATTTGTAAGTCCAAATGGCATTTTTAGAAATTCAAAGTGACCTCCTTCTGCGCAAAATGACGTCTTGTTCATATCTTTCGGATGCATCTCGATTTGGTGATAACCGCTAGCTAAATCTAATGCTGTGAAGTATTTACCCCTGCCAATTCCATCTAACACATCATTGATGTTAGGCATAGGATATTTGTTTTTAATAGTTTTCTCATTTAGTTTGCGATAATCTACAACAAATCGCCATTTTTTATACACGCTACCCATAGGGTAGAAGCGTATTATAACTTAAATGATATTTTAACAAAAAATATACCAAAGAATATACAGAAATTTGTTTTTATACCCGCTACCCATATAACTTAGTGCCAGCAGAAAATGCATGTAACAGGCAGAAGGAGGCATCTCCGACCACATAAACTATATATTCTTGATCAGTGTCAACAGCCGAGACGATATAGCCATGTCCGTCTGTCCGTCTGTATGAACACCTAGATCTCAGAGACTATAAGAGCTAGAGCTATCAAATTTGGGGAAGGTACTCCGATAGGTCCTACGCAGATCAAGTTTATTTCAAAAGTTGGATGCCACGGCGCTTTCCGCCTCAAAAGTCTGTAAATGCCGTAATAATAGATCTAGAGCATCGAATTTTGGTATGCATAATATTCTCAATGATTCCTGTGAATTTGGTTCTAACCATAGGGTAGAAAGGTTTTATAACTTAGTGCCAACAGAAAATGTGTGTAACAGACAGAAGGAGCCATCTCCGACCATAAGGTATACATATTATTGATCAGCGTCAACAGCCGAGACGATATAGCCATGTCCGTCTGTCCGTCTGTCTGTCCGTATGAACACCTGGATCTCAGAGACTATAAGACAAGAGACACCAAATTTGGAAAAAAGGTTCCTTCATACCCTACGCAGATCAACTTTATTTCAAAAGTGGGATGTCACGCCCCCTTTTCCCCTTAATAAGCATTAATCTAGAAAAAGTCAAGTTTTTTTAATGTAAATTGCGTATAACTTCAAAAGTTCTTTGTGTACTGTTGTGTAATTAGGTGGGCGAACTGTGCTTAATACTCTTAGTATACCCTGTAATTTTGGTAATCGGCTAAGTAGAACAAAAGTTATTTGTTGAATTATTTATCAAACAAGTAAGAAAGCTACAGTCGAGAGTTCTCGACCGTATGACACCCGCAACCCATTTCGAGAGAAAACAAAAAGCTTGAATGATATTTTAACAAAAAATATACCACCGAATATACTAAAATTTGTTTTTTTGTATATAGATATATTTTTTTAAATCCATTAAATACCGACATGGTCACTCTGTCAACTAAACAAACAAAGCGCGAGCAACTGAATTTTGCATATAAAATTGATTCTTTTATAACTTCCATGTTTTTCATTCGATCTCAACCAAATTCACAGGAGTCATTGAGAATATAATTATTATTATGCATACCAAAATTCAATGGTCTATTATTACGGCTTTTTGGGGGCGGAAAGGGGCGTGGCAAAAATCTAAAACAAACTTGATCTGCGTAAGACCTACACGAATACTGTTACCAAATTTGATATCTCTAGGTCATTCACACACTTAATACGTCCATATGCACTGGGCACAAAAATTTTGATAAATAATTTAACGAATAACTTTTGTTCTACTTATCCGATCTGTACCAATTACAGGGTATATTAAGATTGTCAAGCGCAGATGGGTTACCAAATAACACATCATTACACAAAGAACTTTTGGAGTTATACGCGATTTACATAAAAAAAACTTGACTTTTTCTAGATTAATGCTTAATGTGGGCGAAGGGGGCGTGGCATCCAATTGAATTTGAAATAAACTTGATCTGCGTAGGGTATGAAGGAACCTTTTTGCCAAATTTGGTGTCTCTATGTCTTATAGTCTCTGAGATCCAGGTGTTCATACGGACAGACAGACGGACAGTCGGACAGACGGACAGACGGACATGGCTATATCGTCTCGGCTGTTGACACTGATCAAGAATATATATACTTTATGGGGTCGGAGATGCCTCCTTCTGCCTGTTACATACATTTTCTGTTGGCACTAAGTCATAATACCCTGGCTGGCGAAAATCCTCTGACTGAACCCTCCACGAGGGTGCCGGCTGGGCAATGGATACTGCATCGTCTCGGGCGACCGAGAGATGTCAGCATCACTTGCTCGCTCATGAGACCTTGCAGTTTCTAGCTAAGGGACTGGGCCCAAGCTTTTTAGATTTACTCTGGAAAGCTGAGGTCCAGGACCATGGTCAGAGGTACTTGGCAGCAAGTATAAAATGCATCATGAATCCTTGGATTCAAAATGGAGGATGACATAGAGGCGTCAACTCGGGCTGGGATGTCAGCCGGCGGGCACGGGGAGGAGAAATCCTCTCTGCGTGTCGCCAGTGGTCACGATGGTGGAGGGGACAAACTCCGTCGACAGGAGGGTGTGGACCTGGAAACGGCTGCCACGGAGTCGGAGTCTTTGCTCACAGGCTCATCGATAACGGAGTCCGAGCTAGCGCTTGCGCTATCGAGGATGCCGTTGGATGAGTCATCGAGCACTGATGAAGACGAAGTGACAGTAGTCCAGGGACCATCCAGCAAGAAAGGCGTAAACCTCAAGCGCAAACAATGCTCAGGCTATAAGAGCTCTCTCAAGTTCCTTAAGGGACTGGAAGGCCGCAACCCAGAGTCGTTGAACGAGCGTGAGAGGAAATTGCGCAAAAAGCACGAATACAACGTGCGGCGGTATTTGAGGCTCGCTGGCGTGACCGGCAACACTCAGTCCGCTGAACCGAGTATGAGTGCACGGTGCCAGGGTGACAAGGGGTTTCAGGCAGTAGCCGTAGCCAACCCGACGGAGGAAGTCAAACCTTCCACGTCGAAGTTGGTGAAACCAAAGAAACCCAAGTCACCCTTAGAAGGAAAAAAGCGTGCACCAGGTATGCTTGCAACAACCACACCTCCTGGAAAGGAGAGAACGGTGAGCAAGCTACCGAAAAAGGCCAACCCACCTGTCAGCAAGAGGCAGAGGTCAGACGACTCGGCAAAGGCTTCGGAGAGCAAGCGGGTGTGTCCAGGGGACATCCTGGCCAGCTTGAGCACGAAGCCGGAGCTACAGGTAGCCATCATCGACAGAAGCAACCCGGATGGGAAGCTTTCTATTGATAACTGGCTTATCCTGGAAGGGTTAATTGACCAGGGGATTGCTGATGCCATCACTCGACCGCTGAATCCATTCGTGGCAGAGTTTGATGGCATCAACTGGTACAAAGGTGTTAAAGTGGTGGCATGTGCCAACGAGGAATCCCTGCGATTCCTCAAAGACACACTGCTGAAACTGGAAGCGCCGTGGCCAGGAGCAAGAATTGACGTCGTCCCTGTAGACCAAATTCCTGAGCGGACGATCATTAAGGTCTGGATCCCACCTCCCATCAGGGAGGATCGAACCACCCTTATATTGATCAAAAGCCAGAATGCGGACTGTCACACAGCGGACTGGACGATCAATAGAGGTCTCGCCCGAGACAAAGGAAACGGCAAGGATCTATGGATAAGCATTGGTCCAGAGTCCAAGAGCCAACTCCTTAGTAAGCAAGGCCGGCTGAAGATGGGAATGGGGTGCGTTCGGGCAATCATTCCTGGAGGCGCTGGGCGCGTAGATGTTAGGTCGACCGGAAAGAATTCGGGTAGTGCAGATTAATCTGCACCACTCGAGGGTTCCTTCCACAGACCTACTACGGTGGATGGACAAGGAGAAGGTGGATGTGGCTCTCATCCAAGAACCCTGGATCGTAGGTGAAAGGGTTTGCGGTTTGGGAGCCCGCGGATACCATCTCCTTTTCCCGAAAACTGTGGGTAAGTCCAGAACCTGTATCGTGGTAAGAACCGGACTTAATGTGATCTTCTCTTCCAGTTACAGCAACAGGGACTTGACGGTAGCGCTATGCGAGCGTAGGAACGGACCCAGTCTTTACCTAGCCTCAGAATATCTCCCGTACGAAGAAAAGGATCCACCGTCGGAAAGTATTCGAGCCCTCATTCAGCATGCGCAGAAAGAGGGCACGGATCTAATCCTTGGGTGTGATGCTAATGCCCACAATACCTTTTGGGGGAGCAAAGACACCAACGAGAGAGGGGAGTCGCTGCTTGAATTCGTGATGCTCACTAATCTTAATGTGTGTAATCGGGGTAGCCACCCCGATTTAACTCTAGCGACCAACAGTGACTCCCTCTCCGTAGAGGACTGGCACGTATCCACGGAATGCTCCTTTTCGGATCATTACAGGATAGTGTTCGAAGTTGGATGGTCCAGAGAGGCAAAGGCGCCCTTCAGGAACCCACGAAAGGCTAACTGGGTCAAATACTCAAAGCTTGTTATGGAATCTATTCCCAACCACCCAGTGGGAAGGCTAGACAACCCAGACAAGTTGGAGGAATCGACCCAGAATGTCACAGATACTCTATGTAAGGCCTTCATCAAATCCTGTCCAATCAGCCGTCCACCGAACCGCAACAAGTGGTGGACTCCGGAACTCGGCCAGATACGAAAGGAAACGAGGAAGCTTTACAATAGAGCAAAAGACGGAAACTGCCAGGTAGACTGGGATGCCTACCATAACAGTTTCAAGACCTTCAAGAAGGAAATCAGAAGGGCAAAAAGAGACTCATGGTCTAAATTTTGCGAGGAACTAACCAACACCACTGAAGCGTCCAGACTTCGAAGGTTGTTGGCGAAAGATCCAGCCACACCGGGGCTGCTTTGCAACCTGGATGGCACATTCGCTAAAAATAGTCAGGAGTCTCTGCAACTCCTCATGAACGCACACTTTCCAGGCTGCACACAAGCTGAAGACGAGAATGGGATCCCCTCCTCTCACATCAGCGGCGAGCCGGAGGAAAACCCGCTTCATGAGAGTCAAGTCCTAATCGACGAAATTGTCAACACTTAGAGGATAATCTGGGCTATCAAGTCGTTCCACCCCTACAAATCAGCAGGACCGGATGACATCAGACCGGTCATGTTACAGATGGTATGCGTTCATCTGTCGCAATGGCTACTAGAAATCTTCATGGGATGTCTCCTTACAGGATACATTCCGAAATCCTGGAGAGAAGTGAGGGTGGCATTCATTCCCAAAGCAGGAAAGATAAACCACTGCTCAGCAAAAGACTATAGGCCCATAAGTCTCTCATCGTTTTTATTGAAAACACTAGAGAGACTTCTGGACCTTCATCTCAGAAGTAAGCTAACACCTCACACTTTTAGCAAGTCCCAACACGCCTACCTCAAAGGTAGATCAGTAGAGACTGCTCTGCACGAGGTGGTTAGCACAATTGAAGGCACACTGCAAAGGAAGGAGTTTACGTTAGCGGCATTTCTCGACATAGAGGGTGCCTTTAACAATGTCAGGATCGAGTCTATAACGGCAGCACTTGTCAACATAGGCTCACACCCGACAATCACTCGATGGCTTAGCAACATGCTTCGCCAAAGAATGATAAACGCCCAACTCTGCGCCTCAACTATCAGGAGAAGGGCAACCAGGGGTACCCCGCAAGGGGGTGTGATATCCCCCTTGTTGTGGAACATCGTCCTTAATGACCTTCTTCTCAAACTGAAGTATAAGGGATGCAGAGTGACTGCTTATGCGGACGACCTGGTTCTAATGGTAACTGGCAGATTCCTGCCAACAGTCAGTGAGCTAATGAGCGCCGCACTGAGTGAAACTCTGCGATGGGCAGAACACAACGGTCTTGGGGCCAACCCACAAAAGACCGAACTTGTTCTGTTCACACGAAAATATAAGATACCGAGCTTCAAGCTTCCGTCACTGGGAGGGACAGAGCTCAAGTTATCAAAGGAGGCAAAGTACCTTGGAGTAATCCTGGACTCCAAACTCTCCTGGAGGAGAAACTCGGAGGAAAGGATGAAGAAAGCGTTACAAGCCTTCTTTGTGTGCAAAAAGACCTTTGGTAAAGGATGGGGATTGCAACCGTACATCCTTCATTGGTTCTACACTGCAATTGTCAGACCTATACTGACGTACGGGGCTCTTGTATGGTGGGAGACGGGGCACACCGACTCCTATCTAAACAATCTCCGCAAAGTCCAGAGACTAGCTTGCTTGGGAATAACAGGATGTATTCGTTCTACCCCCCAAGCAGCGCTGGATGTAATGTTAAATCTGGAGCCCATAGGAGTCTTCCTCAAGCACGTGGCAGCAAGGAGTGCGGTCAGGCTTCACGCCCAATGCCTCCTTAAGCCTGGTGCAGGTCACAGCTCCATTCTACGTACAGTAGAACTGACTGTGGCTGAGAACGACTACTGGGTACCAGAACATAAGTGGGATGACAGGTTTACAGCTGAATTCCCTGACAGATCCGATTGGCAACAGAAATCTCCTTTGAGGCAGAATGAGTTGTCAATCTACACAGACGGATCAAAGACGATAGAAGGCACTGGATCGGGGGTCTTCTCCGAAGACCTTGCAACCAAGCTTTCCTTTCGTCTTCCTGACTGGTGTAGTGTGTTTCAAGCGGAGATTTACGCTGTCTGGCAAGCGACCAAGTTGGTACGGACACTGGGCGGGAGCCCGAGGGACGTGTCCATCTATGTCGACAGCCAATCAGCGATAAAAGCACTCGCATCGAACACCATTAAGAGCAAACTAACCCGAGACACAGTGATGTCACTGAACCTATGCCAACCACACTCTATCAGACTTGTCTGGGTACCTGGGCACATGGGAGTACCAGGTAACGAGGCGGCTGATGAATGTGCTCGGCTGGGATCAGCGTCATCAGAAACTCTCGCGGCGGACGATATAAAGAAACCTATTCAGCACGTGCTATCGGAACTTAATTGTTCCATGAGAACGGCGGCTGAGAAACACTGGGCAGCATCATCGGGCTGCGAGGTGTCAAAAGCACTCTGGCCAAGATATAGTCCCAAGCGAACAACCGAGCTCTTAAACTTTAAAAGAAACAAGATAAGGTTACTGACAGGAGTCCTAACGGGACACTGCTACATCGGCCGTATGGCTCAACGGTACGGAGGACCCCAACAGAACTTCTGTCGCAGCTGCGGGGACGAAGAGGAAACCGAGAGTATCCAGCATCTTCTCTGCGACTGCCCTGCACTTCTTAGAAAGCGGAGCCAATTTCTGGGCAAGCCTTTCTTTGCGGAACTGGGCAGTCTTGGGAATATTCGGCTGGAGAACATGGCGCTTTTCCTCGACTCTACTGGTTGGTTCCAGAGGTTACCGCAGCCCAACAGAACTAGCCAGTAGCATGTAGACAAATATAATCAGAGCCTTTCCTCCAATTATCCCAACAATCCCTCCCAATCCCTCCTATTCCTACAGTCCATACAGAACAGGCATCACAATGGACCATATGGTCTCCGGGTGCTAACCTAACCTAAGTCATAATACCCTTCTACCCTATGGGTAGCGGGTATAAAAATATAACATTTTTTGTTAAAATATCATTTAAGTTTTTTGTTTTCTTTCGAAATGGGTTGCGGGTATCATACGGTCGAGCACTCTCGACTGTAGCTTTCTCACTTGTTTTATTAGGTATCCTGTCTGTTGTCTGAGGCTTTTAGTGGAAAATTTGCCGCCTCATTTAAATTGTGTATTTGTGCGTGTTGATCAGCATTACTTATCGAATTTCTGGACGGGTAGTTGGTCGTTTGTCTATTGGATTGTTTCTTTTGATTGTTATTCTTATAGTTATTATCTATTGGCATAATTGCTAACATGTTATTTCTTTTGTAAATATTATCAATGTTTTCATAATCATTACGATAACGGTTATAGTTACGTGTTTTTTATTATAGTTTCTGTCGTTAAAACCGTCACTACTACGTTATTTCATAATTTCCTCTATTTTTCTTATAATCTATACTTCTAGTATAATATTGTTTGGTTCCAAATTCCTGTTTTTATCCGATCTTTTCTTTGCTATGTACTATGTGTGTAAACATAAATGTTTTATCTTCTTTTTTTATACCCGCTACCCATAGGGTAGAAGGGTATTATAACTTAGTGCCAACAGAAAATATATGTAACAAGCAGAAGGAGACATCTCCGACCCCATAAAGCATGTATATTCTTGATCAGCGTCAACAGCCGAGATGTCTGTGCGTCTGTCTGTCCGTATGAACACCTGGATCTCAGAGACTATAAGACATAGAGACACCAAATTTGGCACAAAGGTTCCTCCAATCCCTACGCAGATAAAGTTTATTGCAAAAGTTGGATGCCACGGTCCCTTCGCCCACAACAAGCATTAATCTAGAAAAAGTCAAGTTTTTATACCCGCTACCCATAGGGTAGAAGGGTATTATGACTTAGTGCCAACAGAAAATGTATGTAACAGGCAGAAGGAGGCAATTCCGACCCCATAAAGTATATATTTTGTTGATCAGCGTCAACAGCCGAGACGATATAGCCATGTCCGTCTGTCTGTCTGCCTGTCTGTCTATCTGTCCGTATGAACACCTGGATCTCAGTGACTATAAGACATAGACACACCAAATTTGGCAAAAAGGTTCCTTTATACCCTACGCAGATCAACTTTATTTCAAAAGTTGGATGCCACGCCCCTTTCGCCCACAATAAGCATTCATCTAGAAAAAGTCAAGTTTTTTTTATGTAAATCGCGTATAACTCCAAAAGTTCTTTGTGTAATGATGTGTAATTTGGTAACTCATCTGCGCTTGACACCCTGTAATTTTGGTACAAATCGGATAAGTAGAACAGAAGTTATTCGTTAAATTATTTATCAACATTTTTGTGCCCAGTGTATATGGACGTATTAAGTGTGTGAATGACCTAGAGATATCAAATTTGGTGACAGTATTCGTGTAGGTCTTACGCAGATCAAGTTTGTTTTAGATTTTTGCCACGCCCCTTTCCGCCCCAAAAACTGTAAAAGCCGTAATAATTAACCTAGAGCATTGAATTTGGTATGCATAATAATAATTATATTCTCAATGACTCCTGTGAATTTGGTTGAGATCGAATGAAAAACGTGGAAGTTATTAAGGAATCAATTTTATATGCAAAATTCACTTGCAGCTATTTTGAAATATATACAACAAAACACATCTATAAAAAAAACAAGACAAGTAAGAAAGCTACAGTCGAGAGTGCTCGACCGTATGATACCCGCAGCCCATTTCAAGAGAAAACAAAAAACTTAAATATTTTAACAAAAAATATACCAAAGAATATACTGAAACTTGTTATACCCGCTACCCATAGGGTAGAAGGGTATTATGACTTAGTGCCAACAGATAATGTATGTAACAGGCAGAAGGAGGCATCTCCGACACCATAAAGTATATATATTCTTGATCAGCGTCAACAGCCGAGATGATATAGCCATGTCCGTTTATCCGTCTGTCTGTCCGTATGAACACCTGGATCTCAGAGACTATAAGACATAGAGACACCAAATTTGGCAAAAAGTTTCCTTCATACCCTACGCAGATCAAGTTAATTTCAAAAGTTGGATGCCAAGCCCTCTTCGCCCACAATAAGCATTAATCTAGAAAAAGTCAAGGTTTTTTTAGTAAAAAACAAAAGTTATTCGTGAAACTATTTATCAAAATTTTTGTGCCCAGTGCATATGGACGTATTAAGTGTGTGAATGACCTAGAGATATCAAATTTGGTAACAGCATTCGTGTAAGTCTTACGCAGATCAAGATTGTTTTAGAATTTTGCCACGCCCCTTTCCGCCCCCAAAAACTGTAAAAGCCGTAATAATAGACCTAGAACATTGAATTTTGGTATGCATAATAACAATTATATTCTCAATGATTCCTGTAAAGTTGGTTGAGATCGAGTGAAAAACAAGGAAGTTATTAATGAATCAATTTTTTATGCAAAATTCACTTGCAGCTGCTAGGCGTTGTTTGTTTAGTTGACAGTGTGACCATGTCGGTGTTGTGGATTTTTAACCGTTATTTTCAAATATATATAAACAAAACACAAAATGCAGTATATTTTTGGTATATTTGTTGTTAAAATACTATTAAAATTTTTTTTTTCTCTCGAAATGGGTTGCGGGTATCATACGGTCGAGCACTCTCGACTGTAGCTTTCTCACTTGTTTTTATACCCGCTACCCATAGGGTAGAAGGGTATTATAACTTAGTGCCAACAGGAAATGTATGTAACCGGCAGAAGGAGGTATCTCCGACCCCATAAAGTATATATATTCTTAATCAGTGTCAACAGCCGAGACGATATAGCCATGTCCGTCTGTCTGTCTGTCCGTCTGTCTGTCCGTATGAACACCTGGATTTTAGAGACTATAAGACATAGAGACACCAAATTTGGCACAAAGGTTCCATCATACCCTACGCAGGTCAAGTTTATTTCAAAAGTTTGATGCACACGCCCCCTTCACCCACAATAAGCATTTATCTAGAAAAAGTCAAGTTTTTTTATGTAAATCGCGTATAACTCCAAAAGTTCTTAGTGTAATGATGTGTAATTTGGTAACCCATCTGCGCTTGACACTCTTAATATACTCTGTAATTTTGGTACAAATCGGATAAGTAGAACTAAAGTTATTTGTTGAATTATTTATCAAAATAGTTGTGCCCAGTGCATATTGACGTTTTAAGTGTGTGAATGACCTAGAGATTTCAAGTGTGGTGACAGTATTCGTGTAGGTCTTATGCAGATCAAGTTTGTTTTAGATTTTTGCCACGCCCCTTTCCGACCCCAAAAACTGTAAAAGCCGTAATAATTAACCTAGAGCATTGAATTTTGGTATGCATAATAATAATTATATTCTCAATGATTCGTTCGAATTTGGTTGAGATCGAATAAAAAACCAGGAAGTTATTAATGAATCAATTTTATATGCAAAATTCACTTGCAGCTGCTAGCGTTTTGTTTGTTTAGTTGACAGTGTTACCATGTCGGAATTTAATGGATTTCTTAAAAATATGTAAATACAAAGAAAAAAAAATTTCAGTATATTTTTTGTTGAAATATCATTTAAGCTTTTTGTTATCTCTCGAAATGGGTTGCGGGTATCATACGGTCAAGCACTCTCGACTGTAGCTTTCTCACTTCTTTTTTGCTTATTTTGTCTGAATTTCACCATTATTCTGTGTGTTTTCACTCTGAATTAATAATTTAAATACATACACACATTTTATAATATTGTGACCGGCTTAATATGGAGTAATAGGTTAGAGTACGGCTTCGCCAGTTACCCATATGTTTATAACATTATTGGTGTAGCTGTCCCTAGTTGTTGAGGTAATTTAAAATGCACTGTTGTTTTTTTTACTACTTTTGCATTCTTTGTATTTCTAATGTCTGCTCAATCGCAACGTTCACGTTCAACTGCTGGAAAACCGAAAAGAGTCGCCACTTCGCGATTCTGTCTTCTCTAGTCGTAGACTCAACATCTGTACGAATAGGGTAGAGAAGGTAACTTCTCCCCTTAGGTGCTGAGTGAGGTCCGGAATGGAGACACATCCGACGGTGCGAACGAAGGTGTCTTCCTTAAAACGTGACCCTTCTCTAGTCCTAGATTAAGTAGGGTTGGTAGTTTATTCGATTAATATAACATGAATAAGTGTGGTTATTAAAATATTGTTAGTTTGCCTTATTAGATATGTTGTCATTTGTCATTGCGTTCATCGCTTCTTCTATAAATACAGTGTTTAAAACGTTTATATTACTTATTATTCTGAATGTTGACCTTGTATACTATAACCATTTAACATATTTAAAAAAAAAAAAAATAAATAAAAAAGATCAAAATAGTGTTATTATAAAAATATTAATATAATATTTTATTATATATAAGTATTTTTATACCCGCTATCCATAAGGTAGAAGGGTATTATAACTTAGTGCCAACAGAAAATGTATGTAACAGGCAGAAGGAGGCATCTCCGACCACGTAAAGTATATATATTGTTGATCAGTGTCATCAGCCGAGACGATATAGCCATGTCCGTCTGTCCGACTGTATGAACACCTAGATCTCAGAGACTATAAGAGTTGCAGCTACCAAATCTGGTGACAGTACTCTTATAGGTCCTACGCAGATCAAGTTTATTTTAGATCTTTGCCACTCCCCTTTCCACTCCCAAAAGCCTGTAAAAGCTGAATAATGGAGCTAGAGAATTGAATTTTGACATGCATATTAATAATTATATTCCCAATGATTCCTGTGAATTGCAGCTGCCCACGCTTTGTTTGTTTAGTTGACAGTGTGACCATGTCGGTGTTATGGATTTTTACTCGTTATTTTCAAATATATACAAAAAAACAAGTTTTAGTATATTTGGTATATTTTTTGTTAATATATAATTTAAGTTATTTGTTTTCTCTCGAAATGGGTTGCGGGTATCATACGGTCGAGCACTCTCGACTGTAGCTTTCTTACTTATTTTATATGAGATTTCATAATCATATTCTATAAGTTGCAGCTTCCACCGAACCAATTTAGAGTTAGGTTCCTTCAAATTCATTAGCCACGTTAGTGGTTTGTGAGCCGTATTAATTTTAAATTTTTGGCCGTATAGATAAGGGCGGAAATATTTAGTAGCCTATATAATGGCTAACATTTCTTTTGTGATGGTTGAATACTTTAATTCAGTGTTTGTAAGTGTGCGACTATCAAATGATACTAGGTTTTCATTGTTAGATGTGCCTTGAGAAAGGACTGCTCCTATTGCCACATTACTTGCGTCTGTCGTAAGAGTGAAAAGTTTTGAAAAATCCGCATATTCTAACAATGGATCATTACATAATAGGTTTTTACAATCTTCAAATGCAGATAAGAATTCCTTGCCAATTTTAACTGAATCTTTACCTTTTAATTGTTGTGTTAAGGGTTTGGTGATCGTAGCAAAATCTTTAATGAATTTGCTATACTATCCGAGCAAACCTCAAAATGATTTTATTTGTTTTCTGGTCTTTGGAAGTGAAATAATTTTATAGCACTAATTTTGGATTTGGTTTGATTCCTCTGTCCGTAACCACGTGACCTAAGTACTCAATTTCCTTTCTTAAGAATTCAGATTTTGCAGGTTGCAGCTTAAGATAAGCACTATTTAAATTTTGAAAAACTATTAAAGATTTAAATATGTTCCTGTAGAGATGCAAAGAATATTATTATATCGTCTAGATATATAAGGCAACATTTGCCATTTAGGTCGGCCAAAACGTTATTCATAACCCTTTGGAAGGTGGCTGGGGCATTTGTAAGTCCAAATGGCATTTTTACAAATTCAAAGTGACCTCCTTCTGCGCAAAATGACGTCTTGTTCATATCTTTCGGATGCATCTCGATTTGGTGATAACCGCTAGCTAAATCTAATGCTGTTAAGTATTTACCCCTGCCAATTCCATCTAACACATCATTGATGTAAGGCATAGGATATTTGTTTTTAATAGTTTTCTCATTTAATTTGCGATAATCTACAACAAATCGCCATTTTTTATACACGCTACCCATAGGGTAGAAGGGTATTATAACTTAAATTATATTTTAACAAAAAATATACCAAAGAATATACAGAAACTTGTTTTTATACCCGCTACCCATATAACTTAGTGTCAGCAGAAAATGTATGTAACAGGCAGAAGGAGGCATCTCCGACCACATAAACTATATATTATTGATCAGTGTCAACAGCCGAGACGATATAGCCATGTCCGTCTTCCGTCTGTATGAACACCTAGATCTCAGAGACTATAAGAGCTAGAGCTATCAAATTTGGGGACAGTACTCCGATAGGTCCTACGCAGATCAAGTTTATTTCAAAAGTTGGATGCCACGGCCCTTTCCGCCTCAAAAGTCTGTAAAAGCCGTAATAATAGATCTAGAGCATCGAATTTTGGTATGCATAATATTCTCAATGATTCCTGTGAATTTGGTTCTACCCATAGGGTAGAAGGGTATTATAACTTAGTGCCAACAGAAAATGTGTGTAACAGACAGAAGGAGCCATCTCCGACCATAAAGTATATATATTATTGATCAGCGTCAACAGCCGAGACGATATAGCCATGTCCGTCTGTCTGTCCGTAGAACACCTGGATTTCAGAGACTATAAGACAAGAGACACCAAATTTGGGAAAAAGGTTCCTTCATACCCTACGCAGATCAACTTTATTTCAAAAGTGGGATGTCACGCCCCCTTTTCCCCTTAATAAGCATTAATCTAGAAAAAGTCAAGTTTTTTTAATGTAAATTGCGTATAACTTCAAAAGTTCTTTGTGTACTGTTGTGTAATTAGGTAGGCGAACTGTGCTTAATACTCTTAGTATACCCTGTAATTTTGGTAATCGGCTAAGTAGAACAAAAGTTATTTGTTGAATTATTTATCAAACAAGTAAGAAAGCTACAGTCGAGAGTTCTCAACCGTATGACACCCGCAACCCATTTCGAGAGAAAACAAAAAGCTTGAATGATATTTTAACAAAAAATATACCACCGAATATACTAAAATTGGTTTTTTTGGATATATTTTTTTAAATCCATTAAATACCGACATGGTCACTCTGTCAACAGCGTCAACAGCCGAGACGATATTGCTATGTCCGTCTGTCTGTCTGTCCGTATGAACACCTGGATCTCAGAGACTATAAGACATAGAGACACCAAATTTGGCACAAAGGTTCCTCCATTCCCTACGCAGATAAAGTTTATTGCAAAAGTTGGATGCCACGGCCCCTTCGAACACAACAAGCATTAATCTAGAAAAAGTCAAGTTTTTATACCCGCTACCCATAGGGTAGAAGGGTATTATGACTTAGTGCCAACAGAAAATGTATGTAACAGGCAGAAGGAGGCATCTCCGACCCCATAAAGTATATATATTCTTGATCAGCGTCAACAGCCGAGACGATATAGCCATGTCGTGTAGGTCTTACGCAGTTCAAGTTTGTTTTCGATTTTTGCCACGCCCCTTTCCGACCCCAAAAACTGTAAAAGCCGTAATAATGAACCTAGAGCATTGAATTTTGGTATGCATAATAATCATAATCATATTCTCAATGATTCCTGTGAATTTGGTTGAGATCAAATGAAAAACAAGGAAGATATTAAATAATACATTTTATAAGCGAAATTCACACGCAGCTGCTCGCGCTTTGTTTGTTTAGTTGACAGTGTGACCATGTCGTTGTTCTAGATTTTTACCCGGTATTTTTAAATATACACAAAAAACAAGTTGCAGTCTATTCTTTGGTATATTTTTTTGTTAAAATATTTAAGTTTTTTGTTTTCTCTTGAAATGGGTTGCGGGTATCATACTGTTGAGCACTCTCGACTGTTGCTTTCTTACTTATTTTGTATGCAAATCGCGTATAACTCCAAAAGTTCTTAGTGTAATGATTCTCAATGATTCCTGTGAATTTGGTTGAGATCGAGTGAAAAACAAGGAAGATATTAAATAATGCATTTTATAAGCGAAATTCACACGCAGCTGCTCGCGCTTTGTTTGTTTAGTTGACAGTGTGACCATGTCGGTGTTATAGATTTTTACCCGGTATTTTTAAATACACACAAAAAACAAGTTGCAGTATATTCTTTGGTATATTTTTTGTTAAAATATTTAAGTTTTTTGTTTTCTCTTGAACTGGGTTGCGGGTATCATACGGTCGAGCACTCTCGACTGTATCAAATGTCGTTTCGTTTTTTTCTTTTTGAATTAAGTTGACTTCAAAATAATCTTGTTCTCTACAGTTTTGTACTTCTAAATATGTATGTGAACTTCCATATAACTAATATTATTTTCGGCAGTATAAAGTCCACGTGATATTACAATGTCTTCGGAAATAGTTGTGGTTTCAAACAAGAAGATTCCGTTTGTGACGTTTACTGATAGATAAATAATCTTCTTTGATTCCTCTTCTATTGAATATATTGCAGAATTTAATTTCTCTTCTAGCTCAATAATTATTTTTTAAGTTTTTGTTTCAAGTATCTTTAATGGAATGTTTTCGAAAACTTTTATATCATGCAATATATCTATCCCGATAAGTCCATCCAAATAAGGATGGAATTAAAATAAAGGAAATGAGTATTGTGATGAATCAGAGAATTCACTGATCAGCGTCAACAGCCGAGATGATATAGCCATGTCCGTCTGTCCGTCTGTCCGTCTGTCAGTCTGTCCGTCTGTCCGTCTGTCTGTCCGTATGAACACCTGGATCTCAGAGACTATAAGACATAGAGACACCAAATTTGGCACAAAGGTTCCTTCATACCCTACGCAGATCAAGTTTATTTCAAAAGTTGGATGCCACTCCCCCTTCGCCCACAATAAGCATTAATCTTGAAAAAGTCAAGTTTTTTTTATGTAAATCGCGTATTACTCCAAAAGTTCTTAGTGTAATGATGTGTAATTTGGTAACCCATCTGCGCTTGATACTCTTAATATACCCTGTAATTTTGGTACAAATCGGATAAGTAGAACAAAAGTTATTCGTTAAATTATTTATCAAAATAGTTGTACCCAATGCATATGGACGTTTTAAGTGCGTGAATGACCTAGAGATTTCAAATTTGGTGACAGTATTCATGTAGCTCTTACGCACATAAAGTTTATTTTAGATTTTTGCCACGCCCCTTTCCGCCCCCAAAAACTGGAAAAGCCGTAATAATGAACTTAGAGCATTGAATTTTGGTATGGTGTGGTTGAGATTGGTTGAATTTGCAAAATTCACTTGCAGCTGCTCGCGCTTTTTTTGTTCAGTTGACAGAGTGACCATGTCGGTATCTAATGGATTTAGAAAAAAGATTTACATACAAAAAAATCAAATTTTAGTATATTCTGTTATATATTTTTTGTTAAAATATCATTTAAGCTTTTTGTATTCTTTCGAAATGGGTTGCGGGTATCTCTCGACTTTAGCTTTCTTACTTGTTTGATACTAGGATCGTTGGAGCACTCCATTGAGAATAACTATGTCTAATTATTTTTTGTTCCAACAGGTTATCGATTTGTTTTCTATAACGAAAGGGCTTAGTGTGAATGGGAATTTCGTCTGTGGTTCTAATACTGTGATTCATTAAAAAGCGTCGGAAATTCTAAGCAGAGTCTTTTAAGTTAGATACTTTCTTCATTGTCAAGGTGCTGAGTTCGTATACAAGTATTGAAATCCCGATTATCAAATGTCGTTTCGTTATTTTCTTTTTGAATTAAGTTGACTTCAAAATAATCTTGTTCTCTACAGTTTTGTACTTCTAAATATGTATCTTAGCAGAATTTTTTGTGCTGGAAAAAAAATGTGAACTTCCATAAAAGTAATATTATTTTCGGCAGTATAAATTCCACCTGATATTACAATGTCTTCGGAAATAGTTGTGGTTTCAAACAAGAAGATTCCGTTTGTGACGTTTACTGGTAGATGACTAATCTTCTTTGATTCCTCTTCTATTGAATATATTGCAGAATTTGATTTCTCTTCTAGCTCAATAATTATTTTGTAAGTTTTTGTTTCAAGTATCTTTAATAAAATGTTTACAATAAATTTTATTTCTTTCAATATATCTATCGCGATAAGTCCATCAAAATAAGGATGGAATCAAAATAAAGGAAATGAGCATTGTGACGAATCAGAGAATTCACTGAACAATGGAATGATAGTCTTGTTATTACCGCTACCCATAGGGTAGAAGGGTATTATAACTTAGTGCCAACAGACAATGTATGTAACCGGCAGAAGGAGGCAACTCCGACCCCATAAAGTATATATATTCTTGATCAGTGTCATCAGCCGAGACGATGTAGCCATGTCCGTCTGTCTGTCCGTATGAACACCTGGATTTCAGAGACTATAAGACATAGAGACACCAAATTTGGCAAAAAGGTTCTTTTATACCCTACGCAGGTCAACTTTATTTCAAAAATGGGATGTCACGCCCCCTTCGCCCACAATAAGCATTAATCTAGAAAAAGTCAAGTTTTTTTATGTAAATCGCGTATAACTCCAAATGTTCTTTGTGTAATGATGTGTAATTTGGTAACCCATCTGCGCTTGACACTCTTAATATACCCTGTAATTTTGGTACAGATCGGATAATTAGAACAAAATTTATTCGTTAAATTATTTATCAAAATTTTTGTGCCCAGTGCATATGGACGTATTAAGTGTGTGAATGACCTAGAGATATCAAATTTGGTGACAGTATTCGTGTAGGTCTTACGCAGATCAAGTTTGTTTTAGATTTTTGCCACGCCCCTTTCCGCCCCCAAAAACTGTAAAAGCCGTAATAATAGACCTAGAGCATTGAATTTTGGTATGCATAATAATAGTTATATTCCCAATGACTCCTGTGAATGTGGTTGAGATCGAATGAAAAACATGTAAGTTATTAAAGAATCAATTTTATATGCAAAATTCAGTTGCAGCTGCTCGCGCTTTGTTTGTTTAGTTGACAGTATGACCATAACGGTGTTGTGGATTTTTACCCGCTATTTTCAAATATATATAAAAATACAAATTTTAGTATATTCGGTGGTATATTTTTTGTTAAAATATCATTCAAGCTTTTTGTTTTCTCTCGAAATGGTTTGCGGGTATCATACGGTCGAGAACTCTCGACTGTAGCTTTCTTACTTGTTTTTTGTTAAAATATTTAAGTTTTTTGTTTTCTCTTGAAATGGGTTGCGGGTATCATACGGTCGATCACTCTCGACTGTATCAAATGTCGTTTCGTTTTTTTCTTTTTGAATTAAGTTGACTTCAAAATAATCTTGTTCTCTACAGTTTTGTACTTCTAAATATGCATCTTAGCAGAATTTTTTGTCCTGGAAAAAAAATGTGAACTTCCATATAACTAAGGATATTTTCGGCAGTATAAAGTCCACCTGATATAACAATGTCTTCGGAAATAGTTGTGGTTTCAAACAAGAAGATTCCGTTTGTGACGTTTACTGATAGATAAATAATCTTCTTTGATTCCTCTTCTATTGAATATATTGCAGAATTTAATTTCTCTTCTAGCTCAATAATTATTTTTTAAGTTTTTGTTTCAAGTATCTTTAATGGAATGTTTTCGAAAACTTTTATATCATGCAATATATCTATCCCGATAAGTCCATCCAAATAAGGATGGAATTAAAATAAAGGAAATGAGTATTGTGATGAATCAGAGAATTCACTGATCAGCGTCAACAGCCGAGATGATATAGCCATGTCCGTCTGTCCGTCTGTCCGTCTGTCAGTCTGTCCGTCTGTCCGTCTGTCTGTCCGTATGAACACCTGGATCTCAGAGACTATAAGACATAGAGACACCAAATTTGGCACAAAGGTTCCTTCATACCCTACGCAGATCAAGTTTATTTCAAAAGTTGGATGCCACGGCCCCATTGCCCACAACAAGCATTAATCTAGAAAAAGTCAAGTTTTTTTTTATGTAAATTGCGTATAACTCCAAAAGTTCTTCGTGTCATGATGTGTAATTTGGTAACTCATCTGTGCTTGACACTCTTAATATACCCTGCAATTTTGGTACAAATCGGATAAGTAGACCTAGAGATATCAAATTTGGTGACAGTACTCCTGTAGGTCTTACGCAGATAAAGTTTGCTTTAGATTTTTGACACGCCCCTTTCCGCACCCAAAAGGGGCACTGAATTGTGGTATGCATAATACTAATTATATTCTCAATGATTCCTGTGAATTTGGTTGAGATCGAATGATCATGTCGGTATTTAATGGATTTCTTAAAAATATGTATATACAAAAAAAAACAAATTTTAGTATATTCTGTGGTATATTTTTTGTTAAAATATCATTTAAGCTTTTTGTTTTCTCTCGAAATGGGTTGCGGGAAAGCTACTCTCGACTGTAGCTTTCTTACTTGTTTGTATTTGAGGCATCCATATTTTTTGATACTAGGAACGTTGGAGCACTCCATGGAGAATAACTATGTTTAATTATTTGTTGTTCCAGCAAGTTATCGATTTGTTTCCTCATTTCATGACTTTCTTTTAGGGTTTAGTGTGAATGGGAATTTCGTCTGTGGTTCTAATTCTGTGATTGATTAAAAAGCGTCGGAAATTCTAAGCAGAGTCTTTTAAGTTAGATACTTTCTTCATTGTCAAGGTGTTGAGTTCGTATACAAGTATTGAAATCCAGATTATCAAATGTCGTTTCGTTATTTTCTTTTTGAATTAAGTTGACTTCAAAATAATCTTGTTCTCTACAGTTTTGTACTTCTAAATATGTATCTTAGCAGAATTTTTTGTGCTGGAAAAAAAATGTGAACTTCCATATAACTAAGATTATTTTCGGCAGTATAAATAAAGTCCACCTGATATTACAATGTCTTCGGAAATAGTTATGGTTTCAAACAAGAAGATTCCGTTTGTGACGTTTACTGGTAGATGAATAATCTTCTTTGATTCCTCTTCTATTGAATATATGGCCGAATTTGATTTCTCTTCTAGCTCAATAATTATTTTTTAAGTTTATGTTTCAAGTATCTATAATGAAATGTTTTCAAAAACTTTTATTTCTTTCAATATATCTATCCCGATAAGTCCATCAATATATGGATGATAATCAAATAAAGGAAATGAGTATTCTGACGAATCAAAGAATTCACTGAACAATGAAATCATAGTCTTGTCATGTAATTGGAATTGATTTAGTACTGTCTTAATGGCTATTGGTGTATGTAATTTAATTTGAATTTCTTTTTGAATATAATTAGGCTTAATAAAAAACCAGTAAGAAAGCTACAGTCGACAGTGCTCGACCGTATGATACCCGCAACCCATTTCGAGAGAAAACAAAAAACTTAAATGATATTTTAACAAAAAATATACCGAATATACTAAAACTTGTTTTTTTGTATATATTTGAAAATAGCGGGTAAAAATCCACAACACCGTTATGGTCACACTGTCAACTAGACAAACAAAGCGCGGGCAACTGCAAGTGAATTTTGCATATAAAATTGATTCTTTAATAACTTCCTTGTTTTTCATTTGACCTCAACCAAATTCACAGGAGTCATTGAGAATATAATTATTATTATGCATACCAAAATTCAATGACTCCTGTGAATTGCAGCTGCCCTCGCTTTGTTTGTTTAGCTGACAGTGTGACCAGTGTGACCATGTCGGTGTCACCAAATTTGGTAGCTGCACCTCTTATAGTCTCGGAGATCTAGATGTTCATACAGTCGGACAGACAGACATGGCTATATCGTCTCGGCTGTTGACACTGATCAAGAATATATATACTTTATGGGGTCGGAGATGCCTCCTTCTGCCTGTTACATTCATTTTCTGTTGGCACTAAGTCATAATACCCTTCTACCCTATGGGTAGCGGGTATAAAAACAAGTTTTGGTGTATTTTTTGTTAATATATAATTTATGTTATTTGTTTTCTCTCGAAATGGGTTGCGGGTATCATACGGTCGAGCACTCTCGACTGTAGCTTTCTTACTTATTTTATATGAGATTTCATAATCATATTCTATAAGTTGCAGTTTCCACCGAACCAATTTTGAGTTAGGTTCCTTCAAATTCATTAGCCACGTTAGTGGTTTGTGATTCGTATTAATTTTAAATTTTTGGCCATATAGATAAGGGCGGAAATATTTAGTAGCCAATATAATGGCTAACATTTCTTTTGTGATGGTTGAATACTTTAATTCAGTGTTTGTAAGTGTGCGACTAGCAAATGATACTAGGTTTTCATTGTTAGATGTGCCTTGAGAAAGGACTGCTCCTATTGCCACATTACTTGCGTCTGTCGTAAGAGTGAAAAGTTTTGAAAAATCCGGATATTCTAACAATGGATCATTACATAATAAGTTTTTACAATCTTTAAATGCAGATAAGAATTCCTTGCCAATTTTAACTGAATCTTTACCTTTTAATTGTTGTGTTAAGGGTTTGGCGATCGTAGCAAAATCTTTAATGAATTTGCTATACCATCCGAGCAAACCTTAATATGATTTTATTTGTTTTCTGGTCTTTGGAAGTGAAATTGATTTTATAGCACTAATCTTTTTTGGATTTGGTTTGATTCCTCTTTCCGTAACCACGTGACCTAAGTACTCAATTTCCTTTCTTAAGAATTCAATTTTGCAGGTTGCAGCTTAAGATTAGCATTATTTAAATTTTGAAAAAACTATTAAAGATTTAAATATGTTTCTGTAGAGATGCAAAGAATATTATTATATCGTCTAGATATATAAGACATTTGCCATTTAGGTCGGCCAAAACGTTATCCATAACCCTTTGGAAGGTGGCTGGGGCATTTGTAAGTCCAAATGGCATTCTTACAAATTCAAAGTGACCTCCTTCTGTGGAAAATGCCGTCTTGTTTATATCTTTCGGGTGCATCTCGATTTGGTGATAACCGCTAGCTAAATCTAATGCTGTGAAGTATTTAGCCCTGCCAATTCCATCCAATACATCATTGATGTAAGGCATAGGATATTTGTTTTAAATAGTTTTCTCATTTAATTTGCGATAATCTACTACAAATCGCCATTTTTTATACCCGCTACCCATAGGGTAGAAGGTTATTATAACTTAGTGCCAACAGAAAATGTATGTAACAGGCAGAAGGAGCCATCTCCGACCCCATAAAGTATATATATTCTTGATCAGCGTCAACAGCCGAGACGTCTGTCCGTCTGTCTGTCCGTATGAACACCTGGATCTAAGAGACTATAAAACATAGAGACACCAAATTTGGCACAAAGGATCCATTCCCTACGCAGATCAAGTTTATTTCAAAAGTTGGATGCCACGGCCTCTTTGCCCACAACAAGCATTAATCTAGAAAAAGTCAAGTTTTTTTTTTTGTAAATTGCGTATAACTCCAAAAGTTCTTCGTGTCATGATGTGTAATTTGGTCATCTGTGCTTGACACTCTTAATATACCCTGAAATTTTGGTACAAATCGGATAAGTAGAACAAAAGTTATTCGTTAAATTATTTATCAAAATTGTAGTGCCCAATGCATATGGACGTTTTAAGTGTGTGAATGACCTAGAGATATCAAATTTGGTGACAGTACTCCTGTAGGTCTTACGCAGATAAAGTTTGCTTTAGATTTTTGACACGCCCCTTTCCGCCCCCAAAAGGGGCACTGAATTGTGGTATGCATAATACTAATTATATTCTCAATGATTCCTGTGAATTTGGTAGCTTTCTTACTTGTTTTATTATAGTTTCTGTCGTTAAATCCGTCACTACTACGTTATTTCATAATTTCCTCTATTTATACCCGCTACCCATAGGGTAGAAGTGTATTATAACTTAGTGCCAACAGAAAATGTATGTAACAGGCAGAAGGAGGCATCTCCGATCACGTAAAGTATATATATTCTTGATCAGTTTCAACAGCCGAGACGATATAGCCATGTCCGTCTGTCCGACTGTATGAACACCTAGATCTCAGAGACTATAAGAGCTGCAGCTACCAAATTTGGTGACAGTACTCTTATAGGTCCTACGCAGTTCAAGTTTATTTTAGATTTTTGCCACGCCCCTTTCCACCCCCAAAAGCCTGTAAAAGCCGTAATAATGGAGCTAGAGAATTGAATTTTGGCATGCATATTAATAATTATATTCCCAATCATTCCTGTGAATTGCAGCTGCCCACGCCTTGTTTGTTTAGTTGACAGTGTGACCATTTCTTTTGTGATGGTTGAATACTTTAATTCAGTGTTTGTAAGTGTGCGACTAGCAAATGATACTAGGTTTTCATTGTTAGATGTGCCTTGAGAAAGGACTGCTCCTATTGCCACATTACTTGCGTCTGTCGTAAGAGTGAAAAGTTTTGAAAAATCCGGATATTCTAACAATGGATCATTACATAATAAGTTTTTACAATCTTCAAATGCAGATAAGAATTCCTTGCCAATTTTAACTGAATCTTTACCTTTTAATTGTTGTGTTAAGGGTTTAGTGATCATAGCAAAATCTTTAATGAATTTGCCATACTATCCGAGCAAACCTCAAAATGATTTTATTTTTTTTCTGGTCTTTGGAAGTGAAAATGATTTTATAGCACTAATTTTAGATTTGGTTTGATTCCTCCGTCCGTAACCACGTGACCTAAGTACTCAATTTCATTTCTTAAGAATTCAGATTTTGCAGGTTGCAGCTTAAGATTAGCATTATTTAATTTTTGAAAAACTGCTTTTAAATCTTTAATATGTTCCTGTATAGATGCAGAGAATATTATTATATCGTCTAGATATATAAGACAACATTTGCCATTTAGGTCGGCCAAAACGTTATCCATAACCCTTTGGAAGGTGGCTGGGGCATTTGTAAGTCCAAATGGCATTTTTACAAATTCAAAGTGACCTTCTTCTGTGGAAAATGCCGTCTTGTTTATATCTTTCGGATGCATCTCGATTTGGTGATAACCGCTAGCTAAATCTAATGCTGTGAAGTATTTAGCTCTGCCAATTCCATCTAACACATCATTGATGTTAGGCATAGGATATTTGTTTTTTATAGTTTTCTCATTTAATTTGCGATAATCTATCGCCATTTTTTATATTTATTGGACGTTGATGTGCTAACGAACAGCACCATCAAGTGGCCCAACGACACCAAGCAAGGGCTTGTTACCGCGCGGGCCGTAGGGGCGCACCACGTAGCTTGTGGCAACGGACAATCGCGAACATAAAGTAAAAATATATTTTAATTAATTTTAAAGTTACATAATTACACACTAGACAGATGACTTAATATCAAATTTCTAAGAGTGGAAGACGAAGAAACATTATTTATTATAGAATAGTACTCGTTATAGTTAGAACATAAAATACGGAAAGGATTATGTAAAGCATAGTTTTCACTACAAAGTGGAAGGGAAAGAGGTAAAAAGTTCCTTGTATTTATGATCGGAACCTTAAAATTAATTTGGCTAATCAGTTCGGATGAATCGATCTCACCATTATGCAAAAAAATAACACCAAGCGTGGTTCTACGATCAGAAAGTGAAGGAATATTGATAAGTAAAAGTCTACTGCGATAGGAAGGTAAAGGAGTGTTAGCACTCCAATTAAGACCCCGAAGGGCAAACAAAAGAAATTGTTTTTGTACAGACTCTATTCTTTCCTGATGAACCTTATATTGGGGACACCAAATACAAGAGCCATATTCAAGAATAGGTCGAACAAGAGAAGTATAAAGAGTTTTAGTGATGTAGGGATCATTAAATTCTTTCGACCAACGCTTAATGAAACCAAGGACACTTATTGCACGATTAGTTATATCCAAGATGTGCTTGTCAAATTTAAGTTTGGGATCGAGCAGAACACCTAGATCTTTAACAGACTCAATGCGCTCAAGAGGTTTTGCATGTAGGAAATAAGTATTGTTAAAAGGCAAACGCCTGTAAAAAGACATTACGTTACATTTATTGCAATTAAGATTTAACAGGTTTATTTGACACCAAGATTGGAAACAATCAAGGTCAGCTTGCAGCATTTGACCAGATTGAGAATCAACTGACGTTAAACAAAGCTTGACATCATCGGCATACATTAACACACGAGAAAATTTAATAACGGATGGAAGATCATTAATAAACAATGTAAATAACAAAGGGCCCAGGTGACTCCCTTGAGGTACACCGGAAGTGACCTTAACAGACTTGGAGACTAAGCCGTTAAAATACACTTTCTGTGTTCTAAGATTTAAATAGCTAGATATCCATATAATTAAGTTATTTGGAAATCCCAAGAGGTAAAGCTTATGTAGTAATAGTGAGTGATTAACTGAGTCAAAAGCTTTACTGAAATCAGTATAAATAACGTCCGTTTGCATTTTGTTTTGGAAACCATCAATTACCAAAGAAGTAAACTCCAGTAAGTTAGTGGTAGTAGTTCTATATTTCATAAACCCATGCTGGCATGGTGATATAATAGATCTACAATAATGTTGTAACTGTGAGGTTATTAATTTCTCAAACAGTTTCGGAATAGCAGACAATTTTGATATTCCTCTATAATTCTCGGCATTCGATTTGTTTCCTTTTTTATGGAGAGGAATAATAAAAGATTCCTTCCAATAGTTTGGAAAAGAACATAACTCCATTGACAAATTAAAAAGAATATATAAAGGAATTAATAAAGCCTCAGCACAATGCCTAAGCACACATGCTGGAACTCCATCTGGCCCTGGTGAAAATACAGGCTTTAGAATCTTTAAATTATTTAATAGTGAACTTTTAGTAATTAATGGTTTAAAAATGCAATGTGCGTCATTTATCTGATGCGGATAAGGCAAAACCAATCGATCGTTTTGAGATCTATATGTAGTTTGAAAAAAAATCAGCAAATAAATCAGCAATAGACTGATTAGTTTCCGCTGTATTCTTTTCAAAAAAAACAGTCGATGGAAGCGTTGATGAACCACGCTTCATATTAACAAAGTTATAGAATCTCCTCGGATCACTGCGAAACCGCCGTCCACAATTTACGAGGGTAGAAGGGTATTATAACATAAATGATATTTGAACAAAAAATATACCAAAGAATATACAGAAACTTGTTTATATACCCGCTACCCATAGGGTAGAAGGGTATTATTACTTAGTGCCAGCAGAAAATGTATGTAACAGGCAGAAGGAGGCATCTCCGACCACATAAACTATATATATTATTGATCAGCGTCAACAGCCGAGACGATATAGCCATGTCCGTCTGTCCGTCTGTCTGTCCGTATGAACACCTGAATCTCAGAGACTATAAGACATAGAGACACCAAATTTGGCACAAAGGTTCCTACATTCTCTACGCAGATCAAGTTTGCTTCAAAAGTTGGATGCCACACCCCCTTCGCCAACAATAAGCATACATCTAGAAAAAGTCAAGTTTTTTTTAATGTAAATTGCGTATAACTCCAAAAGTTCTTTGTGTAATGATCTGTAATTAGGTAAGCGAACTGTGCTTAATACTCTTAGTATACCCTGTAATTTTGGTAATCGGATAAGTAGAACAAAAGTTATTTGTTGAATTATTTATCAAAATAGTTGTGCCCAATGCATATGGACGTTTAAAGTGTGTGAATGACCTAGATATTTCAAGTGTGGTGACAGTATTCGTGTAGGTCTTATGCAGATCAAGTTTGTTTTAGATTTTTGCCACGCCCCTTTCCGACCCCAAAAACTGTAAAAGCCGTAATAATTAACCTAGAGCATTGAATTTTGGTATGCATAATAATAATTATATTCTCAATGATTCGTTCGAATTTGGTTGAGATCGAATAAAAAAACAGGAAGTTATTAATGAATCAATTTTATATGCAAAATTCACTTGCAGCTGCTAGCGCTTTGTTTGTTTAGTTGACAGTGTTACCATGTCGGAATTTAATGGATTTCTTAAAAATATGTAAATACAAAAAAAAAAATTTCAGTATATTTTTTGTTGAAATATCATTTAAGCTTTTTGTTTTCTCTCGAAATGGGTTGCGGGTGTCATACGGTCAAGCACTCTCGACTGTAGCTTTCTTACTTGTTTTTTGCTTATTTTGTCTGAATTTCACCATTATTCTGTGTGTTTTCACTCTGAATTAATAATTTAAATACATACACACATTTTATAATATTGTGACCGGCTTAATATGGAGTAATAGGTAAGACTACGGCTACGCCAGTTACCCATATATTTATAACATTATTGGTGTAGCTGTCCCTAGTTGTTGAGGTAATTTAAAATGCACTGTTGTTTTTTTTACTACTTTTGCTTTCTTTTTATTTCTAATGTCTGCTCAATCGCAACGATCACGTTCAACTGCTGGAAAACCGAAAAGAGTCGTCACTTCGCGATTCTGTCTTCTCTAGTCGTAGACTCAACATCTGTACGAATAGGGTAGAGAAGGTAACTCCTCCCCTTAGGTGCTGAGTGAGGTCCGGAATGGAGACACATCCGACGGTGCGAACGAAGGCGTCTTCCTTAAAACGTGACCC
Source organism: Drosophila formosana (assembly GCA_035045625.1). NCBI lineage: Eukaryota > Metazoa > Arthropoda > Insecta > Diptera > Drosophilidae > Drosophila > Drosophila formosana. Next base: position 221,230 of record JAWNOW010000440.1, read on the forward strand.
TTCTCTAGTCCTAGATTAAGTAGGGTTGGTAGTTTATTCGATTAATATAACATGAATAAGTGTGGTTATTAAAATATTGTTAGTTTGCCTTATTAGATATGTTGTCATTTGTCATTGCGTTCATCGCTTCTTCTATAAATACAGTGTTTAAAACGTTTATATTACTTATTATTCTGAACGTTGACCTTATATACTATAACCATTTAACATATTTAAAAAAAAATAAATAAAAAAGATCAAAATAGTGTTATTATAAAAATATTAATATAATATTTTATTATATAAATATTTGTATACCCGCTACCCATAAGGTAGAAGGGTATTATAACTTAGTGCCAACAGAAAATGTATGTAACAGGCAGAAGGAGGCATCTCCGACCACGTAAAGTATATATATTGTTGATCAGTGTCAACAGCCGAGACGATATAGCCATGTCCGTCTGTCCGACTGTATGAACACCTAGATCTCAGAGACTATAAGAGCTGCAGCTACCAAATTTGGTGACAGTACTCTTATAGGTCCTACGCAGTTCAAGTTTATTTTAGATTTTTGCCACGCCTCTTTCCACCCCCAAAAGCCTGTAAAAGCCGTAATAATGGAGCTAGAGAATTGAATTTTGGCATGCATATTAATAATTATATTCCCAATCATTCCTGTGAATTGCAGCTGCCCACGCCTTGTTTGTTTAGTTGACAGTGTGACCATTTCTTTTGTGATGGTTGAATACTTTAATTCAGTGTTTGTAAGTGTGCGACTAGCAAATGATACTAGGTTTTCATTGTTAGATGTGCCTTGAGAAAGGACTGCTCCTATTGCCACATTACTTGCGTCTGTCGTAAGAGTGAAAAGTTTTGAAAAATCCGGATATTCTAACAATGGATCATTACATAATAAGTTTTTACAATCTTTAAATGCAGATAAGAATTCCTTGCCAATTTTAACTGAATCTTTACCTTTTAATTGTTGTGTTAGGGGTTTAGTGATCATAGCAAAATCTTTAATGAATTTGCCATACTATCCGAGCAAACCTCAAAATGATTTTATTTTTTTTCTGGTCTTTGGAAGTGAAAATGATTTTATAGCACTAATTTTAGATTTGGTTTGATTCCTCCGTCCGTAACCACGTGACCTAAGTACTCAATTTCATTTCTTAAGAATTCAGATTTTGCAGGTTGCAGCTTAAGATTAGCATTATTTAATTTTTGAAAAACTGCTTTTAAATCTTTAATATGTTCCTGTAGAGATGCAGAGAATATTATTATATCGTCTAGATATATAAGACAACATTTGCCATTTAGGTCGGCCAAAACGTTATCCATAACCCTTTGGAAGGTGGCTGGGGCATTTGTAAGTCCAAATGGCATTTTTACAAATTCAAAGTGACCTTCTTCTGTGGAAAATGCCGTCTTGTTTATATCTTTCGGATGCATCTCGATTTGGTGATAACCGCTAGCTAAATCTAATGCTGTGAAGTATTTAGCCCTGCCAATTCCATCTAACACATCATTGATGTTAGGCATAGGATATTTGTTTTTAATAGTTTTCTCATTTAATTTGCGATAATCTATCGCCATTCTTTATATTTATTGGACGTTGATGTGCTAACGAACAGCACCATCAAGTGGCCCAACGACACCAAGCAAGGGCTTGTTACCGCGCGGGCCGTAGGGGCGCACCACGTAGCTTGTGGCAACGGACAATCGCGAACATAAAGTAAAAATATATTTTAATTAATTTTAAAGTTACATAATTACACACTAGACAGATGACTTAATATCAAATTTCTAAGAGTGGAAGACGAAGAAACATTATTTATTAAAGAATAGTGCTCGTTATAGTTAGAACATAAAATACGGAAAGGATTATGTAAAGCATAGTTTTCACTACAAAGTGGAAGGGAAAGAGGTAAAAAGTTCCTTGTATTTATGATCGGAACCTTAAAATTAATTTGGCTAATCAGTTCGGATGAATCGATCTCACCATTAATGAGCTTATGCAAAAAAATAACACCAAGCATGGTTCTACGATCAGAAAGTGAAGGAATATTGATAAGTAAAAGTCTACTGCGATAGGAAGGTAAAGGAGTGTTAGCACTCCAATTAAGACCCCGAAGGGCAAACAAAAGAAATTGTTTTTGTACAGACTCTATTCTTTCCTGATGAACCTTATATTGGGGACACCAAATACAAGAGCCATATTCAAGAATAGGTCGAACAAGAGAAGTATAAAGAGTTTTAGTGATGTAGGGATCATTAAATTCTTTCGACCAACGCTTAATGAAACCAAGGACACTTATTGCACGATTAGTTATATCCAAGATGTGCTTGTCAAATTTAAGTTTGGGATCGAGCAGAACACCTAGATCTTTAACAGACTCAATGCGCTCAAGAGGTTTTGCATGTAGGAAATAAGTATTGTTAAAAGGCAAACGCCTGTAAAAAGACATTACGTTACATTTATTGCAATTAAGATTTAACAGGTTTATTTGACACCAAGATTGGAAACAATCAAGGTCAGCTTGCAGCATTTGACCAGATTGAGAATCAACTGACGTTAAACAAAGCTTGACATCATCGGCATACATTAACACACGAGAAAATTTAATAACGGATGGAAGATCATTAATAAACAATGTAAATAACAAAGGGCCCAGGTGACTCCCTTGAGGTACACCGGAAGTGACCTTAACAGACTTGGAGACTAAGCCGTTAAAATACACTTTCTGTGTTCTAAGATTTAAATAGCTAGATATCCATATAATTAAGTTATTTGGAAATCCCAAGAGGTAAAGCTTATGTAGTAATAGTGAGTGATTAACTGAGTCAAAAGCTTTACTGAAATCAGTATAAATAACGTCCGTTTGCATTTTGTTTTGGAAACCATCAATTACCAAAGAAGTAAACTCCAGTAAGTTAGTGGTAGTAGATCTATATTTCATAAACCCATGCTGGCATGGTGATATAATAGATCTACAATAATGTTGTAACTGTGAGGTTATTAATTTCTCAAACAGTTTCGGAATAGCAGACAATTTTGATATTCCTCTATAATTCTCGGCATTCGATTTGTTTCCTTTTTTGTGGAGAGGAATAATAAAAGATTCCTTCCAATAGTTTGGAAAAGAACATAACTCCATTGACAAATTAAAAAGAATATATAAAGGAATTAATAAAGCCTCAGCACAATGCCTAAGCACACATGCTGGAACTCCATCTGGCCCTGGTGAAAATACAGGCTTTAGAATCTTTAAATTATTTAATAGTGAACTTTTAGTAATTAATGGTTTAAAAATGCAATGTGCGTCATTTATCTGATACGGATAAGGCAAAACCAATCGATCGTTTTGAGATCTATATGTAGTTTGAAAAAAATCAGCAAATAAATCAGCAATAGACTGATTAGTTTCCGCTGTATTCTTTTCAAAAAAAACAGTCGATGGAAGCGTTGATGAACCACGCTTCATATTAACAAAGTTATAGAATCTCCTCGGATCACTGCGAAACCGCCGTCCACAATTTACGAGGTAGAAACCGCTACCCGCTACCCATAGGGTAGAAGGGTATTATAACATAAATGATATTTGAACAAAAAATATACCAAAGAATATACAGAAACTTGTTTATATACCCGCTACCCATAGGGTAGAAGGGTATTATTACTTAGTGCCAGCAGAAAATGTATGTAACAGGCAGAAGGAGGCATCTCCGACCACATAAACTATATATATTATTGATCAGCGTCAACAGCCGAGACGATATAGCCATGTCCGTCTGTCCGTCTGTCTGTCCGTATGAACACCTGAATCTCAGAGACTATAAGACATAGAGACACCAAATTTGGCACAAAGGTTCCTACATTCTCTACGCAGATCAAGTTTGCTTCAAAAGTTGGATGCCACACCCCCTTCGCCAACAATAAGCATTCATCTAGAAAAAGTCAAGTTTTTTTTAATGTAAATTGCGTATAACTCCAAAAGTTCTTTGTGTAATGATCTGTAATTAGGTAAGCGAACTGTGCTTAATACTCTTAGTATACCCTGTAATTTTGGTAATCGGATAAGTAGAACAAAAGTTATTTGTTGAATTATTTATCAAAATAGTTGCGCCCAATGCATATGGACGTTTAAAGTGTGTGAATGACCTAGATATTTCAAGTGTGGTGACAGTATTCGTGTAGGTCTTATGCAGATCAAGTTTGTTTTAGATTTTTGCCACGCCCCTTTCCGACCCCAAAAACTGTAAAAGCCGTAATAATTAACCTAGAGCATTGAATTTTGGTATGCATAATAATAATTATATTCTCAATGATTCGTTCGAATTTGGTTGAGATCGAATAAAATAACAGGAAGTTATTAATGAATCAATTTTATATGCAAAATTCACTTGCAGCTGCTAGCGCTTTGTTTGTTTAGTTGACAGTGTTACCATGTCGGAATTTAATGGATTTCTTAAAAATATGTAAATACAAAAAAAAAAAATTTCAGTATATTTTTTGTTGAAATATCATTTAAGCTTTTTGTTTTCTCTCGAAATGGGTTGCGGGTGTCATACGGTCAAGCACTCTCGACTGTAGCTTTCTTACTTGTTTTTTGCTTATTTTGTCTGAATTTCACCATTATTCTGTGTGTTTTCACTCTGAATTAATAATTTAAATACATACACACATTTTATAATATTGTGACCGGCTTAATATGGAGTAATAGGTAAGACTACGGCTACGCCAGTTACCCATATATTTATAACATTATTGGTGTAGCTGTCCCTAGTTGTTGAGGTAATTTAAAATGCACTGTTGTTTTTTTTACTACTTTTGCTTTCTTTTTATTTCTAATGTCTGCTCAATCGCAACGATCACGTTCAACTGCTGGAAAACCGAAAAGAGTCGTCACTTCGCGATTCTGTCTTCTCTAGTCGTAGACTCAACATCTGTACGAATAGGGTAGAGAAGGTAACTCCTCCCCTTAGGTGCTGAGTCAGGTCCGGAATGGAGACACATCCGACGGTGCGAACGAAGGTGTCTTCCTTAAAACGTGACCCTTCTCTAGTCCTAGATTAAGTAGGGTTGGTAGTTTATTCGATTAATATAACATGAATAAGTGTGGTTATTAAAATATTGTTAGTTTGCCTTATTAGATATGTTGTCATTTGTCATTGCGTTCATCGCTTCTTCTATAAATACAGTGTTTAAAACGTTTATATTACTTATTATTCTGAACGTTGACCTTATATACTATAACCATTTAACATATTTAAAAAAAAAAATAAATAAAAAAGATCAAAATAGTGTTATTATAAAAATATTAATATAATATTTTATTATATAAATATTTTTATACCCGCTACCCATAAGGTAGAAGGGTATTATAACTTAGTGCCAACAGAAAATGTATGTAACAGGCAGAAGGAGGCATCTCCGACCACGTAAAGTATATATATTGTTGATCAGTGTCAACAGCCGAGACGATATAGCCATGTCCGTCTGTCCGACTGTATGAACACCTAGATCTCAGAGACTATAAGAGTTGCAGCTACCAAATTTGGTGACAGTACTCTTATAGGTCCTACGCAGATCAAGTTTATTTTAGATTTTTGCCACTCCCCTTTCCACTCCCAAAAGCCTGTAAAACCTGAATAATGGAGCTAGAGAATTGAATTTTGGCATGCATATTGATAATTATATTCCCAATGATTCCTGTGAATTGCAGCTGCCCACGCTTTGTATGTTTAGTTGACAGTGTGACCATGTCGGTGTTATGGATTTTTACTCGTTATTTTCAAATATATACAAAAAAAACAAGTTTTAGTATATTAGGTATATTTTTTGTTAATATATAATTTAAGTTATTTGTTTTCTCTCGGAATGGGTTGCGGATATCATACGGTCGAGCACTCTCGACTGTAGCTTTCTTACTTATTTTATATGAGATTTCATAATCATATTCTAAAAGTTGCAGTTTCCACCGAACCAATTTAGAGTTAGGTTCCTTCAAATTCATTAGCCACGTTAGTGGTTTGTGATCCGTATTAATTTTAAATTTTTGGCCATATAGATAAGGGCGGAAATATTTTGTAGCCTATAAAATGGCTAACATTTCTTTTTTGATGGTTGAATACTTTAATTCAGAGTTTGTAAGTGTGCGACTAGCAAATGATACTAGGTTTTCATTGTTAGATGTGCCTTGAGAAAGGACTGCTCCTATTGCCACATTACTTGCGTCTGTCGTAAGAGTGAAAAGTTTTGAAAAATCCGGATATTCTAACAATGGATCATTACGTAATAGGTTTTTACAATCTTCAAATGCAGATAAGAATTCCTTGCCAATTTTAACTGAATCTTTACCTTTTAATTGTTGTGTTAAGGGTTTGGTGATCGTAGCAAAATCTTTAATGAATTTGCTATACTATCCGAGCAAACCTCAAAAAGCTTTTATTTGTTTTCTGGTCTTTGGAAGAAAAAAAATAGCACTAATCTTTTTATACCCGCTACCCATAGAGTAAAAGGGTATTATGACTTAGTGCCAACAGAAAATGTATGTAACAGGCAGAAGGAGGCATCTCCGACCCCATAAAGTATATATTTTGTTGATCAGCGTCAACAGCCGAGACGATATAGCCATGTCCGTCTGTCTGTCTGTCTGTCTGTCTGTCCGTATGAACACCTGGATCTCAGTGACTATAAGACATAGAGACACCAAATTTGGCAAAAAGGTTCCTTCATACCCTACGCAGATCAAGTTTATTTCAAAAGTTGGATGCCACGCCCCTTTCGCCCACAATAAGCATTCATCTAGAAAAAGTCAAGTTTTTTTTTATGTAAATCGCGTATAACTCCAAAAGTTCTTTGTGTAATGATGTGTAATTTGGTAACTCATCTGCGCTTGACACCCTGTAATTTGGGTACAAATCGGATAAGTAGAACAAAAGTTATTCGTTAAATTATTTATCAAAATAGTTGTGCCCAATGCATATGGACGTTTAAAGTGTGTGAATGACCTAGAGACTTCAAGTGTGGTGACAGTATTCGTGTAGGTCTTACGCAGATCAAGTTTGTTTCAGATTTTTGCCACTCCCCTTTCCGCCCCCAAAAACTGTAAAAGCCGTAATAATTAACCTAGAGCATTGAATTTTGGTATGCATAATAATTATTATATTCTCAATGACTCCTGTGAATTTGGTTGAGATCGAATGAAAAACGTGGAAGTTATTAAGAAATCAATTTTATATGCAAAATTCACTTGCAGCTGCTAGCGCTTTGTTTGTTTAGTTGACATTGTCACCATGCCGGTGTTGTGAATTTTTACCCGCTATTTTGAAATATATACAACAAAACACAAGTTTCAGTATATTTTTGGTATATTTGTTGTTAAAATATCATTTAAATTTTTTGTTTTCTCTCGAAATGGGTTGCGGGTATCATACGGTCGAGCACTCTCGACTGTAGCTTTCTTACTTGTCTTGTTTTTTTTTATAGAAGATTTTTTGTTAAGTGTTTTAACTAGACTATACTGAATATATTAAAAAAATTTAACTACATCTGATTCACGTCTATTTACTTAAAATTTACAAAGTCAACATAAAAAGTGTAATGGAAGAAAATGGCCAATGCGACGTATAATTAATATTTTTATTTCAAACAAGTAAGAAAGCTACAGTCGAGAGTGCTCGACCGTATGATACCCGCAGCCCATTTCAAGAGAAAACAAAAAACTTAAATATTTTAACAAAAAATATACCAAAGAATATACTGAAACTTGTTTTTATACCCGCTACCCATAGGGTAGAAGGGTATTATAAGTTAGTGCCAACAGGAAATGTATGTAACAGGCAGAAGGAGGTATCTCCGACCCCATAAAGTATATATATTCTTAATCAGTGTCAACAGCCGAGACGATATAGCCATGTCCGTCTGTCTGTCTGTCGGTCTGTCTGTCCGTCTGTCTGTCCGTATGAACACCTGGATCTCAGAGACTATAAGACATAGAGACACCAAATTTGGCAAAAAGGTTCCTTCATACCCTACGCAGATCAAGTTTATTTCAAAAGTTGGATGCACACGCCCCCTTCACCCACAATAAGCATTTATCTAGAAAAAGTCAAGTTTTTTTATGTAAATCGCGTATAACTCCAAAAGTTCTTAGTGTAATGATGTGTAATTTGGTAACCCATCTGCGCTTGACACTCTTAATATACTCTGTAATTTTGGTACAAATCGGATAAGTAGAACCAAAGTTATTTGTTGAATTATTTATCAAAATAGTTGTGCCCAGTGCATATGGACGTTTAAAGTGTGTGAATGACCTAGAGATTTCAAGTGTGGTGACAGTATTCGTGTAGGTCTTATGCAGATCAAGTTTGTTTTAGATTTTTGCCACGCCCCTTTCCGCCCCCAAAAACTGTAAAAGCCGTAATAATTAACCTAGAGCATTGAATTTTGGTATGCATACTAATAATTATATTCTCAATGATGCGTTCGAATTTGGTTGAGATCGAATAAAAAACCAGGAAGTTATTAATGAATCAATTTTATATGCAAAATTCACTTGCAGCTGCTAGCGCTTTGTTTGTTTAGTTGACAGTGTTACCATGTCGGAATTTAATGGATTTCTTAAAAATATGTAAATACAAAAAAAAAAAATTTCAGTACATTTTTTGTTGAAATATAATTTAAGCTTTTTGTTTTCTCTCGAAATGGGTTGCGGGTATCATACGGTCAAGCACTCTCGACTGTAGCTTTCTTACTTGTTTTTTGCTTATTTTGTCTGAATTTCACCATTATTCTGTGTGTTTTCACTCTGAATTAATAATTTAAATACATACACACATTTTATAATATTGTGACCGGCTTAATATGGAGTAATAGGTTAGAGTACGGCTGCGCCAGTTACCCATATATTTATAACATTATTGGTGTAGCTGTCCCTAGTTGTTGAGGTAATTTAAAATGCACTGTTGTTTTTTTTACTACTTTTGCTTTCTTTGTATTTCTAATGTCTGCTCAATCGCGAAAACCGAAAAGAGTCGCCACTTCGCGATTCTGTCTTCTCTAGTCGTAGACTCAACATCTGTACGAATAGGGTAGAGAAGGTAACTTCTCCCCTTAGGTGCTGAGTGAGGTCCGGAATGGAGACCCATCCGACGGTGCGAACGAAGGTGTCTTCCTTAAAACGTGACCCTTCTCTAGTCCTAGATTAAGTAGGGTTGGTAGTTTATTCGATTAATATAACATGAATAAGTGTGGTTATTAAAATATTGTTAGTTTGCCTTATTAGATATGTTGTCATTTGTCATTGCGTTCATCGCTTCTTCTATAAATACAGTGTTTAAAACGTTTATATTACTTATTATTCTGAATGTTGACCTTATGTACTATAACCATTTAACATATTTAAAAAAAAATAAATAAAAAAGATGAAAATAGTGTTATTATAAAAATATTAATATAATATTTTATTATATATATGTCGAATCGCTATTAATTTTGTTAAAAGAAAGCAACATGTTCCAATTTTGTCATCTCTATTAAATACTGTCATCTCAAATGAAATATTGGGACCTCTGTTAAATAAAATGTGAATACCATTTTTGTCTCATCCTTTTTATCTCCGTCTTCTGTTTATTGTAAGAGCGAGTTCAGCAGAGCTCTCTGTTTTGCGTAGCCTCGGCGTGACAACGTGTTAGAAAGAGAGAAAGATAGTAATCGCGGCGAATTCGATCAGTTGCGTTTCAGACAATGCTTGGGTGATGCAATATTGTGAAATAGTTGAGTAGTTGCTGAGCGTCATAGAAGAGTGGTCACTAAATGTCACAGCCGAGGAAATGCACAACTCGCAGCCATATTGCAGAGGCGGCTTTAATAATGGATAGCCACAACTCCATTCCGACATCAGAAGTGGGATCGCCTCAGCCCCAAGTCAATCCTGATGACCGTTTGTGCGCCTTGCTGGAAATGCAGCACCGCAATCTAATTGAAGTACTTAGTGCCGTGAAAAATGCGCAGGCGGCACCAAGCGCGTCCAAATCAGTTACGCTCCCGAAGTTCAACCCTGATTCCGCTGGTTCCAGTGCATCTACCTGGTGTTCTACGGTGGACCTTATTGTGGGGGAAAATCCTCTGGACGGCAGTGCTTTGCTTATAGCGCTAACCAAATCCTTGGAGGGTGGTGCTTCCAACTGGCTCTCACAGATCTGCTTTGCAGGAATGACATGGATTCAAAATAAAGAAATGTTCCTACAACAGTTTGAAGGCAATGAAACGCCAGCAGCGACGGTATTTAATATTTTAAACAGTCGCCCAAATGACGGCGAATGCCTCGCGCTGTATGGAAGCCGATTGGTGACTACTCTTATGGCAAAATGGAAGACAATGACACCAGAAGAAATTACAGTGTCGGTAGCCTTATCGCATTCGGCAACCATAGATGCTCGGTTGCAACGCACGTTCTTTACTTCTTTACAACCACTATTAAGACGCGCAACGAGTTGCAAAATGAGCTAAGGGCATTTTCGTTTGCTAAACGGAAGGAGCATTCCGATCCGGAAAATTTTGTAAGCAAGAAAGTGCGCCTGCAGACACCTGTTAAATGTCACTTCTGCGGAAAAATGGGTCACAAAATAGCCGACTGCCGCTCCAGGAAAAATAGCATGAAGCCACAAGGACCAAGTTCGAGTTCTGCACGTTCATCCGAGTCAAAAGCTGGACCAATTACTTGCTACAGATGTGGAAACGAGGGACATATTGCATCAGCGTGCCCTAAACGACAGCCGATGGGAAGTCAAAGCAAAATGGACGAAAAACACGTTAACCTATGCCATGTTGCTGAGCCAATTGGAACATTGATTTCATCCGGTGAGTCGTATCCATTTTGCTTCGATTCTGGAGCCGAGTGTTCACTCGTAAGGGAATCTGTGTCTATGAAACTCTTAGGCACACGAGTTAATAACATCGTTACATTAAAGGGTATTGGAAATAATACTGTCACTAGTACATTACAAATGTTGTCAAAGGTGATTATAAGTGAATACTGTCTTGAAGTCCTTTTTCACGTAGTACTTAACAGTTGCATTAATTACAATATAATAATTGGTCGAGAAATCTTAAGTCAGGGATTTAGTGCTACGATAACAAATGATGAAATCAAATTATGTAAGACTGAGTCTGTGCATACCCTTTCTGCTTTGAAAAATAATGTCAATCTTGCTAATGTGGATACCGAATTGTGTGGTGTAGATAAAGAAAATTTGTTAGATATTTTAAATGAATTTTCAAAATAATTTATAGACGGATTTCCGAAAAGCCGCGTCACAACTGGCGAGTTAGAAATACGTTTAATTGACCCAATTAAAACTGTACACAGACGACCATACAGGCTTAGTATAGAAGAAAAAGAAATAGTGAGAAATAAAATTAAGGAATTGCTATTATCCAATATAATTCGCCCCAGTTGTTCCCCATTTACCAGTCCTATGCTACTCGTTAAAAAAAAAATGGATCAGATCGTCTTTGTATAGATTACCGCGAGCTAAATACAAACACAGTTGCTGAAAAATCTCCCTTGCCGCTAATTAGTGATCAAATATCTAGGCTACGTGGAGCAAGATTCTTTAGTTGTTTGGACATGGCCAGCGGGTTCCACCAGATCCCTATTAATCCAAATTCGATTGAGCGTACAGCGTTTGTGACTCCAGAGGGCCAATACGAATTTCTAACTATGCCGTTTGGGTTAAAAAATGCTCCATCTGTATTTCAGCGGGCAATTATAAAAGCGTTAGGTGAGATTGCCTATTCTTATGTAATCGTCTATATGGACGACATCATGATTATTGCACGAACCAAAGAGGAAGCTTTAACAAGGCTAAGAGCGGTTTTAAAAATGTTATCGCGGGCTGGGTTTTCTTTCAATATTTCCAAATGCTCATTCCTTAAATCAAGCATTGAATATCTTGGGTTTCTTGTTAGTGAGGGTGAAATCCGACCAAATCCACGCAAAATACAAGCATTGGTCGCCTTACCCCCTCCACAGTCCGTGACCCAAGTAAGACAATTTATTGGCCTTGCTTCTTATTTTCACCAAGTTGTGTCAAAATTTTCAGAAATCATGAAACCATTATACTGTTTGACCTGTAAGAATAAAACATTTGAATGGAAACATGAACATGAGCAAATACGAAAAAAATTATCAAAACATTAATAGATGAACCCGTTCTTATTATATTTGATCCTCAGTATCCCATTGAGCTGCATACTGATGCCAGTATGGATGGCTATGGCGCTATTCTACTCTATAAAATAGATAATAAACCTCGCGTTATCGAGTATTATAGCAAACAAACAACTCCTACGGAGTCACGAGCTTATATATGAGCTTGAAACTTTAGCTGTGTACAATTCCCTGAAACATTTTCGGCACTATTTACATGGCCGACGTTTCGTCGTATTGACTGACTGCAATTCGCTAAAAGCCACTCGCACCGTGCACCGTTGGTGGGCATATATGCAGTCAATCGACTTCGACATTCAGTATAGGCCAGGTGCTAAGATGGCTCATGTTGATTTTTTTTCGCGTAATCCCATATGTAAGCCGGCTAAGACAATTGCTCATACAGGTATAAAAAAGAAGCATATCCTATTAGCTGAAATTACAGATAACTGGCTTCTTGCTGAGCAACAAAAAGATTCAGAGATTTCAACTATTGCATCTAAAATTCAAAGCAATGAACTCGAGGAGAATTTAGCAAGGAGTTATGAATTGCGCTCAAAAACTCTTTTCCGTAAAATTCAGCGAAACGGCAAAACTAGATGTCTCCCAGTTGTCCCTAGAGCTTTCAGATGGTCGGTAGTAAACCATGTGCATGAAGCAATCGTACACCTAGGATGGGAAAAAACGTTAGACAAAATGTACGAATTTTATTGGTTTGAGCATATGGCCAAGTACGTCCGTAAATTTGTAGACAATTGCATTACTTGTAAACTAACTAAACCTCCTTCAGGAAAGTTGCCAATCGAACTCCACCGAATACCCAAGGTAGAGATTCCATGGCACACGATCCATATGGATACGTATGTTAACTGCCATTGAAAGAAGCCAGCGTTCTTGGCAAGATGCCTTAGGAGACATACAATTGTCTATAAATTGTACAACAAATCGAGTAACAAAAGCAAGTCCTCTTGAATTGCTAATTGGAAAAAAAGCCAGATCTTTTAATATGTTACCAATATGTGAAGATAATAATAAAGTTGATGTAAATTTTGTAAGAAATATGGTAAAAGAAAATATGAAGAAAAATGCATTGTATGATAAAGCTAGATTTGATAAGAACAAAGCTAAATTTAAAAATTTTAAGGTTGGTGATTATGTTTTACTCAGAAATGAGGAGAGACACCAAATAAAGTTAGACCAAAAATTTAAAGGTCCATTCCTGGTGACAGAGGTGCTGGAAGGAGATCGGTATGCTCTAAAGTCTTTGGTGAATAAGCGGACATATAAGTATGCGCATGAAGCTTTAAGGAGCATGCCGACAGATGAGATTCCTAAGGAATTGGATATGTGTGATGTGTCTGAAAACGTCGAAAGAGACGTTAAAAATTCATTGTCAAAAATTCCTGTCAGTTAGGTTGGTCCGCATATTAATAATAATAATAATTGTAATGTGGACTATGAAAAGTTACGTTTAACTAATACTTTTGGTTTATTTTGGATGGACTCTTTTCAGACTGAGTAACTTTATTTTGAATCTTTTGTTACACACGAGGACGTGTGATGGTCAGGAAGGCCGTGTCGAATCGCTATTAATTTTGTTAAAAGAAAGCAACATGTACCAATTTTGTCATCTCTATTAAATACTGTCATCTCAAATGAAATATTGGGACCTCTGTTAAATAAAATGTGAATACCATTTTTGTCTCATCCTTTGTATCTCCGTCTTCTGTTTATTGTAAGAGCGAGTTCAGCAGAGCTCTCTGTTTTGCGTAGCCTCGGCGTGACAACGTGTTAGAAAGAGAGAAAGATAGTAATCGCGGCGAATTCGATCAGTTGCGTTTCAGACAATGCTTGGGTGATGCAATATTGTGAAATAGTTGAGTAGTTGCTGAGCGTCATAGAAGAGTGGTCACGAAATGTCACAGCCGAGGAAATGCACAACTCGCAGCCATATTGCAGAGGCGGCTTTAATAATGGATAGCCACAACTCCATTCGGACATATAAATATTTTTATTTCCGTTACCCATAAGGTAGAAGGGTATTATAACTTAGTGCCAACAGAAAATGTATGTAACAGGCAGAAGGAGGCCTCTCCGACCACGTAAAGTATATATATTCTTGATCAGTGTCAACAGCCGAGACGATATAGCCATGTCCGTCTGTCCGACTGTATGAACACCTAGATCTCAGAGACTATAAGAGCTGCAGCTACCAAATTTGGTGACAGTACTCTTATAGGTCCCACGCAGAACAAGTTTATTTTAGATTTTTTCCACTCCCAAAAGCCTGTAAAAGCTGAATAATGGAGCTAGAGAATTGAATTTTGGCATGCATATTAATAATTATATTCCCAATGATTCCTGTGAATTGCAGCTGCCCACGCTTTGTATGTTTAGTTGACAGTGTGACCATGTGGGTGTTATGGATTTTTACTCGTTATTTTCAAATATATACAAAAAAACAAGTTTAAGTATATTTGGTATATTTTTTGTTAATATATAATTTAAGTTATTTGTTTTCTCTCGAAATGGGTTGCGGGTATCATACGGTCGAGCACTCTCGACTGTAGCTTTCTTACTTATTTTATATGAGATTTCATAATCATATTCTATAAGTTGCAGTTTCCACCGAACCAATTTAGAGTTAGGTTTCTTCAAATTCATTAGCCACGTTAGTGGTTTGTGATCCGTATTAATTTTAAATTTTTGGCCATATAGATAAGGGAAATATTTTATAGCACTAGCCTATATAGTATAATGGCTAACATTTCTTTTTTGATGGTTGAATACTTTAATTCAGTGCTTGTAAGTGTGCGACTAGCAAATGATACTAGGTTTTCATTGTTAGATGTGCCTTGAGGAAGGACTGCTCCTATTGCCACATTACTTGCGTCTGTCGGAAGAGTGAAAAGTTTTGAAAAATCCGGATATTCTAACAATGGATCATTGCATAATAGGTTTTTACAATCTTCAAATGCGGATAAGAATTCCTTGCCAATTTTAACTGAATCTTTACCTTTTAATTGTTGTGTTAAGGGTTTGGCGATCGTAGCAAAATCTTTAATGAATTTGCTATACCATCCGAGCAAACCTTAATATGATTTTATTTGTTTTCTGGTCTTTGGAAGTGAAATTGATTTTATAGCACTAATCTTTTTTGGATTTGGTTTGATTCCTCTTTCCGTAACCACGTGACCTAAGCACTCAATTTCCTTTCTTAAGAATTCAGATTTTGCAGGTTGCAGCTTAAGATAAGCATTATTTAAATTTAAATTTAAAAAACTATTAAAGATTTGAATATGTTCCTGTAGAGATGCAAAGAATATTATTATATCGTCTAGATATATAAGACAACATTTGCCATTTAGGTTGGCCAAAACGTTATCCATAACCCTTTGGAAGGTAGTTGGCATTTGTAAGTCCAAATGGCATTTTTACAAATTCAAAGTGACCTCCTTCTGCGCAAAATGCCGTCTTGTTCATATCTTTCGGATGCATCTCGATTTGGTGATAACCGCTAGCTAAATCTAATGCTGTGAAGTATTTACCCCTGCCAATTCCATCTAACACATCATTGATGTTAGGCATAGGATATTTGTTTTTAATAGTTTTCTCATTTAATTTGCGATAATCTACTACAAATCGCGATTTTTTATACCCGCTACCATAGGGTAGAAGGGTATTATAACTTAAATGATATTTTAACAAAAAATATACCAAAGAATATACAGAAACTTGTTTTTATACCCGCTACCCATAGGGTAGAAGGGTATTATAACTTAGTGCCAGCAGAAAATGTATGTAACAAGCAGAAGGAGGCATCTCCGAACACATAAACTGTATATATTATTGATCAGTGTCAACAGCCGAGACGATATAGCCATGTCCGTCTGTCCGACTGTATGAACACCTAGATCTCAGAGACTATAAGAGCTGCAGCTACCAAATTTGGTGACAGTACTCTTATAGGTCCTACGCAGTTCAAGTTTATTTTAGATTTTTGCCACGCCCCTTTCCACCCCCAAAAGCCTGTAAAAGCCGTAATAATGGAGCTAGAGAATTGAATTTTGGCATGCATATTAATAATTATATTCCCAATCATTCCTGTGAATTGCAGCTGCCCACGCCTTGTTTGTTTAGTTGACAGTGTGACCATTTCTTTTGTGATGGTTGAATACTTTAATTCAGTGTTTGTAAGTGTGCGACTAGCAAATGATACTAGGTTTTCATTGTTAGATGTGCCTTGAGAAAGGACTGCTCCTATTGCCACATTACTTGCGTCTGTCGTAAGAGTGAAAAGTTTTGAAAAATCCGGATATTCTAACAATGGATCATTACATAATAAGTTTTTACAATCTTCAAATGCAGATAAGAATTCCTTGCCAATTTTAACTGAATCTTTACCTTTTAATTGTTGTGTTAAGGGTTTAGTGATCATAGCAAAATCTTTAATGAATTTGCCATACTATCCGAGCAAACCTCAAAATGATTTTATTTTTTTTCTGGTCTTTGGAAGTGAAAATGATTTTATAGCACTAATTTTAGATTTGGTTTGATTCCTCCGTCCGTAACCACGTGACCTAAGTACTCAATTTCATTTCTTAAGAATTCAGATTTTGCAGGTTGCAGCTTAAGATTAGCATTATTTAATTTTTGAAAAACTGCTTTTAAATCTTTAATATGTTCCTGTATAGATGCAGAGAATATTATTATATCGTCTAGATATATAAGACAACATTTGCCATTTAGGTCGGCCAAAACGTTATCCATAACCCTTTGGAAGGTGGCTGGGGCATTTGTAAGTCCAAATGGCATTTTTACAAATTCAAAGTGACCTTCTTCTGTGGAAAATGCCGTCTTGTTTATATCTTTCGGATGCATCTCGATTTGGTGATAACCGCTAGCTAAATCTAATGCTGTGAAGTATTTAGCTCTGCCAATTCCATCTAACACATCATTGATGTTAGGCATAGGATATTTGTTTTTTATAGTTTTCTCATTTAATTTGCGATAATCTATCGCCATTTTTTATATTTATTGGACGTTGATGTGCTAACGAACAGCACCATCAAGTGGCCCAACGACACCAAGCAAGGGCTTGTTACCGCGCGGGCCGTAGGGGCGCACCACGTAGCTTGTGGCAACGGACAATCGCGAACATAAAGTAAAAATATATTTTAATTAATTTTAAAGTTACATAATTACACACTAGACAGATGACTTAATATCAAATTTCTAAGAGTGGAAGACGAAGAAACATTATTTATTATAGAATAGTACTCGTTATAGTTAGAACATAAAATACGGAAAGGATTATGTAAAGCATAGTTTTCACTACAAAGTGGAAGGGAAAGAGGTAAAAAGTTCCTTGTATTTATGATCGGAACCTTAAAATTAATTTGGCTAATCAGTTCGGATGAATCGATCTCACCATTATGCAAAAAAATAACACCAAGCATGGTTCTACGATCAGAAAGTGAAGGAATATTGATAAGTAAAAGTCTACTGCGATAGGAAGGTAAAGGAGTGTTAGCACTCCAATTAAGACCCCGAAGGGCAAACAAAAGAAATTGTTTTTGTACAGACTCTATTCTTTCCTGATGAACCTTATATTGGGGACACCAAATACAAGAGCCATATTCAAGAATAGGTCGAACAAGAGAAGTATAAAGAGTTTTAGTGATGTAGGGATCATTAAATTCTTTCGACCAACGCTTAATGAAACCAAGGACACTTATTGCACGATTAGTTATATCCAAGATGTGCTTGTCAAATTTAAGTTTGGGATCGAGCAGAACACCTAGATCTTTAACAGACTCAATGCGCTCAAGAGGTTTTGCATGTAGGAAATAAGTATTGTTAAAAGGCAAACGCCTGTAAAAAGACATTACGTTACATTTATTGCAATTAAGATTTAACAGGTTTATTTGACACCAAGATTGGAAACAATCAAGGTCAGCTTGCAGCATTTGACCAGATTGAGAATCAACTGACGTTAAACAAAGCTTGACATCATCGGCATACATTAACACACGAGAAAATTTAATAACGGATGGAAGATCATTAATAAACAATGTAAATAACAAAGGGCCCAGGTGACTCCCTTGAGGTACACCGGAAGTGACCTTAACAGACTTGGAGACTAAGCCGTTAAAATACACTTTCTGTGTTCTAAGATTTAAATAGCTAGATATCCATATAATTAAGTTATTTGGAAATCCCAAGAGGTAAAGCTTATGTAGTAATAGTGAGTGATTAACTGAGTCAAAAGCTTTACTGAAATCAGTATAAATAACGTCCGTTTGCATTTTGTTTTGGAAACCATCAATTACCAAAGAAGTAAACTCCAGTAAGTTAGTGGTAGTAGTTCTATATTTCATAAACCCATGCTGGCATGGTGATATAATAGATCTACAATAATGTTGTAACTGTGAGGTTATTAATTTCTCAAACAGTTTCGGAATAGCAGACAATTTTGATATTCCTCTATAATTCTCGGCATTCGATTTGTTTCCTTTTTTATGGAGAGGAATAATAAAAGATTCCTTCCAATAGTTTGGAAAAGAACATAACTCCATTGACAAATTAAAAAGAATATATAAAGGAATTAATAAAGCCTCAGCACAATGCCTAAGCACACATGCTGGAACTCCATCTGGCCCTGGTGAAAATACAGGCTTTAGAATCTTTAAATTATTTAATAGTGAACTTTTAGTAATTAATGGTTTAAAAATGCAATGTGCGTCATTTATCTGATGCGGATAAGGCAAAACCAATCGATCGTTTTGAGATCTATATGTAGTTTGAAAAAAAATCAGCAAATAAATCAGCAATAGACTGATTAGTTTCCGCTGTATTCTTTTCAAAAAAAACAGTCGATGGAAGCGTTGATGAACCACGCTTCATATTAACAAAGTTATAGAATCTCCTCGGATCACTGCGAAACCGCCGTCCACAATTTACGAGGGTAGAAGGGTATTATAACATAAATGATATTTGAACAAAAAATATACCAAAGAATATACAGAAACTTGTTTATATACCCGCTACCCATAGGGTAGAAGGGTATTATTACTTAGTGCCAGCAGAAAATGTATGTAACAGGCAGAAGGAGGCATCTCCGACCACATAAACTATATATATTATTGATCAGCGTCAACAGCCGAGACGATATAGCCATGTCCGTCTGTCCGTCTGTCTGTCCGTATGAACACCTGAATCTCAGAGACTATAAGACATAGAGACACCAAATTTGGCACAAAGGTTCCTACATTCTCTACGCAGATCAAGTTTGCTTCAAAAGTTGGATGCCACACCCCCTTCGCCAACAATAAGCATACATCTAGAAAAAGTCAAGTTTTTTTTAATGTAAATTGCGTATAACTCCAAAAGTTCTTTGTGTAATGATCTGTAATTAGGTAAGCGAACTGTGCTTAATACTCTTAGTATACCCTGTAATTTTGGTAATCGGATAAGTAGAACAAAAGTTATTTGTTGAATTATTTATCAAAATAGTTGTGCCCAATGCATATGGACGTTTAAAGTGTGTGAATGACCTAGATATTTCAAGTGTGGTGACAGTATTCGTGTAGGTCTTATGCAGATCAAGTTTGTTTTAGATTTTTGCCACGCCCCTTTCCGACCCCAAAAACTGTAAAAGCCGTAATAATTAACCTAGAGCATTGAATTTTGGTATGCATAATAATAATTATATTCTCAATGATTCGTTCGAATTTGGTTGAGATCGAATAAAAAAACAGGAAGTTATTAATGAATCAATTTTATATGCAAAATTCACTTGCAGCTGCTAGCGCTTTGTTTGTTTAGTTGACAGTGTTACCATGTCGGAATTTAATGGATTTCTTAAAAATATGTAAATACAAAAAAAAAAATTTCAGTATATTTTTTGTTGAAATATCATTTAAGCTTTTTGTTTTCTCTCGAAATGGGTTGCGGGTGTCATACGGTCAAGCACTCTCGACTGTAGCTTTCTTACTTGTTTTTTGCTTATTTTGTCTGAATTTCACCATTATTCTGTGTGTTTTCACTCTGAATTAATAATTTAAATACATACACACATTTTATAATATTGTGACCGGCTTAATATGGAGTAATAGGTAAGACTACGGCTACGCCAGTTACCCATATATTTATAACATTATTGGTGTAGCTGTCCCTAGTTGTTGAGGTAATTTAAAATGCACTGTTGTTTTTTTTACTACTTTTGCTTTCTTTTTATTTCTAATGTCTGCTCAATCGCAACGATCACGTTCAACTGCTGGAAAACCGAAAAGAGTCGTCACTTCGCGATTCTGTCTTCTCTAGTCGTAGACTCAACATCTGTACGAATAGGGTAGAGAAGGTAACTCCTCCCCTTAGGTGCTGAGTGAGGTCCGGAATGGAGACACATCCGACGGTGCGAACGAAGGCGTCTTCCTTAAAACGTGACCCTTCTCTAGTCCTAGATTAAGTAGGGTTGGTAGTTTATTCGATTAATATAACATGAATAAGTGTGGTTATTAAAATATTGTTAGTTTGCCTTATTAGATATGTTGTCATTTGTCATTGCGTTCATCGCTTCTTCTATAAATACAGTGTTTAAAACGTTTATATTACTTATTATTCTGAACGTTGACCTTATATACTATAACCATTTAACATATTTAAAAAAAAAAATAAATAAAAAAGATCAAAATAGTGTTATTATAAAAATATTAATATAATATTTTATTATATAAATATTTGTATACCCGCTACCCATAAGGTAGAAGGGTATTATAACTTAGTGCCAACAGAAAATGTATGTAACAGGCAGAAGGAGGCATCTCCGACCACGTAAAGTATATATATTGTTGATCAGTGTCAACAGCCGAGACGATATAGCCATGTCCGTCTGTCCGACTGTATGAACACCTAGATCTCAGAGACTATAAGAGCTGCAGCTACCAAATTTGGTGACAGTACTCTTATAGGTCCTACGCAGTTCAAGTTTATTTTAGATTTTTGCCACGCCTCTTTCCACCCCCAAAAGCCTGTAAAAGCCGTAATAATGGAGCTAGAGAATTGAATTTTGGCATGCATATTAATAATTATATTCCCAATCATTCCTGTGAATTGCAGCTGCCCACGCCTTGTTTGTTTAGTTGACAGTGTGACCATTTCTTTTGTGATGGTTGAATACTTTAATTCAGTGTTTGTAAGTGTGCGACTAGCAAATGATACTAGGTTTTCATTGTTAGATGTGCCTTGAGAAAGGACTGCTCCTATTGCCACATTACTTGCGTCTGTCGTAAGAGTGAAAAGTTTTGAAAAATCCGGATATTCTAACAATGGATCATTACATAATAAGTTTTTACAATCTTTAAATGCAGATAAGAATTCCTTGCCAATTTTAACTGAATCTTTACCTTTTAATTGTTGTGTTAGGGGTTTAGTGATCATAGCAAAATCTTTAATGAATTTGCCATACTATCCGAGCAAACCTCAAAATGATTTTATTTTTTTCTGGTCTTTGGAAGTGAAAATGATTTTATAGCACTAATTTTAGATTTGGTTTGATTCCTCCGTCCGTAACCACGTGACCTAAGTACTCAATTTCATTTCTTAAGAATTCAGATTTTGCAGGTTGCAGCTTAAGATTAGCATTATTTAATTTTTGAAAAACTGCTTTTAAATCTTTAATATGTTCCTGTAGAGATGCAGAGAATATTATTATATCGTCTAGATATATAAGACAACATTTGCCATTTAGGTCGGCCAAAACGTTATCCATAACCCTTTGGAAGGTGGCTGGGGCATTTGTAAGTCCAAATGGCATTTTTACAAATTCAAAGTGACCTTCTTCTGTGGAAAATGCCGTCTTGTTTATATCTTTCGGATGCATCTCGATTTGGTGATAACCGCTAGCTAAATCTATTTAATTAAATATATTTTAATTAATTTTAAAGTTACATAATTACACACTAGACAGATGACTTAATATCAAATTTCTAAGAGTGGAAGACGAAGAAACATTATTTATTAAAGAATAGTGCTCGTTATAGTTAGAACATAAAATACGGAAAGGATTATGTAAAGCATAGTTTTCACTACAAAGTGGAAGGGAAAGAGGTAAAAAGTTCCTTGTATTTATGATCGGAACCTTAAAATTAATTTGGCTAATCAGTTCGGATGAATCGATCTCACCATTAATGAGCTTATGCAAAAAAATAACACCAAGCATGGTTCTACGATCAGAAAGTGAAGGAATATTGATAAGTAAAAGTCTACTGCGATAGGAAGGTAAAGGAGTGTTAGCACTCCAATTAAGACCCCGAAGGGCAAACAAAAGAAATTGTTTTTGTACAGACTCTATTCTTTCCTGATGAACCTTATATTGGGGACACCAAATACAAGAGCCATATTCAAGAATAGGTCGAACAAGAGAAGTATAAAGAGTTTTAGTGATGTAGGGATCATTAAATTCTTTCGACCAACGCTTAATGAAACCAAGGACACTTATTGCACGATTAGTTATATCCAAGATGTGCTTGTCAAATTTAAGTTTGGGATCGAGCAGAACACCTAGATCTTTAACAGACTCAATGCGCTCAAGAGGTTTTGCATGTAGGAAATAAGTATTGTTAAAAGGCAAACGCCTGTAAAAAGACATTACGTTACATTTATTGCAATTAAGATTTAACAGGTTTATTTGACACCAAGATTGGAAACAATCAAGGTCAGCTTGCAGCATTTGACCAGATTGAGAATCAACTGACGTTAAACAAAGCTTGACATCATCGGCATACATTAACACACGAGAAAATTTAATAACGGATGGAAGATCATTAATAAACAATGTAAATAACAAAGGGCCCAGGTGACTCCCTTGAGGTACACCGGAAGTGACCTTAACAGACTTGGAGACTAAGCCGTTAAAATACACTTTCTGTGTTCTAAGATTTAAATAGCTAGATATCCATATAATTAAGTTATTTGGAAATCCCAAGAGGTAAAGCTTATGTAGTAATAGTGAGTGATTAACTGAGTCAAAAGCTTTACTGAAATCAGTATAAATAACGTCCGTTTGCATTTTGTTTTGGAAACCATCAATTACCAAAGAAGTAAACTCCAGTAAGTTAGTGGTAGTAGATCTATATTTCATAAACCCATGCTGGCATGGTGATATAATAGATCTACAATAATGTTGTAACTGTGAGGTTATTAATTTCTCAAACAGTTTCGGAATAGCAGACAATTTTGATATTCCTCTATAATTCTCGGCATTCGATTTGTTTCCTTTTTTGTGGAGAGGAATAATAAAAGATTCCTTCCAATAGTTTGGAAAAGAACATAACTCCATTGACAAATTAAAAAGAATATATAAAGGAATTAATAAAGCCTCAGCACAATGCCTAAGCACACATGCTGGAACTCCATCTGGCCCTGGTGAAAATACAGGCTTTAGAATCTTTAAATTATTTAATAGTGAACTTTTAGTAATTAATGGTTTAAAAATGCAATGTGCGTCATTTATCTGATACGGATAAGGCAAAACCAATCGATCGTTTTGAGATCTATATGTAGTTTGAAAAAAATCAGCAAATAAATCAGCAATAGACTGATTAGTTTCCGCTGTATTCTTTTCAAAAAAAACAGTCGATGGAAGCGTTGATGAACCACGCTTCATATTAACAAAGTTATAGAATCTCCTCGGATCACTGCGAAACCGCCGTCCACAATTTACGAGGTAGAAACCGCTACCCGCTACCCATAGGGTAGAAGGGTATTATAACATAAATGATATTTGAACAAAAAATATACCAAAGAATATACAGAAACTTGTTTATATACCCGCTACCCATAGGGTAGAAGGGTATTATTACTTAGTGCTAGCAGAAAATGTATGTAACAGGCAGAAGGAGGCATCTCCGACCACATAAACTATATATATTATTGATCAGCGTCAACAGCCGAGACGATATAGCCATGTCCGTCTGTCCGTCTGTCTGTCCGTATGAACACCTGAATCTCAGAGACTATAAGACATAGAGACACCAAATTTGGCACAAAGGTTCCTACATTCTCTACGCAGATCAAGTTTGCTTCAAAAGTTGGATGCCACACCCCCTTCGCCAACAATAAGCATTCATCTAGAAAAAGTCAAGTTTTTTTTAATGTAAATTGCGTATAACTCCAAAAGTTCTTTGTGTAATGATCTGTAATTAGGTAAGCGAACTGTGCTTAATACTCTTAGTATACCCTGTAATTTTGGTAATCGGATAAGTAGAACAAAAGTTATTTGTTGAATTATTTATCAAAATAGTTGCGCCCAATGCATATGGACGTTTAAAGTGTGTGAATGACCTAGATATTTCAAGTGTGGTGACAGTATTCGTGTAGGTCTTATGCAGATCAAGTTTGTTTTAGATTTTTGCCACGCCCCTTTCCGACCCCAAAAACTGTAAAAGCCGTAATAATTAACCTAGAGCATTGAATTTTGGTATGCATAATAATAATTATATTCTCAATGATTCGTTCGAATTTGGTTGAGATCGAATAAAATAACAGGAAGTTATTAATGAATCAATTTTATATGCAAAATTCACTTGCAGCTGCTAGCGCTTTGTTTGTTTAGTTGACAGTGTTACCATGTCGGAATTTAATGGATTTCTTAAAAATATGTAAATACAAAAAAAAAAAATTTCAGTATATTTTTTGTTGAAATATCATTTAAGCTTTTTGTTTTCTCTCGAAATGGGTTGCGGGTGTCATACGGTCAAGCACTCTCGACTGTAGCTTTCTTACTTGTTTTTTGCTTATTTTGTCTGAATTTCACCATTATTCTGTGTGTTTTCACTCTGAATTAATAATTTAAATACATACACACATTTTATAATATTGTGACCGGCTTAATATGGAGTAATAGGTAAGACTACGGCTACGCCAGTTACCCATATATTTATAACAAATTTGGTGTAGCTGTCCCTAGTTGTTGAGGTAATTTAAAATGCACTGTTGTTTTTTTTACTACTTTTGCTTTCTTTTTATTTCTAATGTCTGCTCAATCGCAACGATCACGTTCAACTGCTGGAAAACCGAAAAGAGTCGTCACTTCGCGATTCTGTCTTCTCTAGTCGTAGACTCAACATCTGTACGAATAGGGTAGAGAAGGTAACTCCTCCCCTTAGGTGCTGAGTCAGGTCCGGAATGGAGACACATCCGACGGTGCGAACGAAGGTGTCTTCCTTAAAACGTGACCCTTCTCTAGTCCTAGATTAAGTAGGGTTGGTAGTTTATTCGATTAATATAACATGAATAAGTGTGGTTATTAAAATATTGTTAGTTTGCCTTATTAGATATGTTGTCATTTGTCATTGCGTTCATCGCTTCTTCTATAAATACAGTGTTTAAAACGTTTATATTACTTATTATTCTGAACGTTGACCTTATATACTATAACCATTTAACATATTTAAAAAAAAAAATAAATAAAAAAGATCAAAATAGTGTTATTATAAAAATATTAATATAATATTTTATTATATAAATATTTTTATACCCGCTACCCATAAGGTAGAAGGGTATTATAACTTAGTGCCAACAGAAAATGTATGTAACAGGCAGAAGGAGGCATCTCCGACCACGTAAAGTATATATATTGTTGATCAGTGTCAACAGCCGAGACGATATAGCCATGTCCGTCTGTCCGACTGTATGAACACCTAGATCTCAGAGACTATAAGAGTTGCAGCTACCAAATTTGGTGACAGTACTCTTATAGGTCCTACGCAGATCAAGTTTATTTTAGATTTTTGCCACTCCCCTTTCCACTCCCAAAAGCCTGTAAAACCTGAATAATGGAGCTAGAGAATTGAATTTTGGCATGCATATTGATAATTATATTCCCAATGATTCCTGTGAATTGCAGCTGCCCACGCTTTGTATGTTTAGTTGACAGTGTGACCATGTCGGTGTTATGGATTTTTACTCGTTATTTTCAAATATATACAAAAAAAACAAGTTTTAGTATATTAGGTATATTTTTTGTTAATATATAATTTAAGTTATTTGTTTTCTCTCGGAATGGGTTGCGGATATCATACGGTCGAGCACTCTCGACTGTAGCTTTCTTACTTATTTTATATGAGATTTCATAATCATATTCTAAAAGTTGCAGTTTCCACCGAACCAATTTAGAGTTAGGTTCCTTCAAATTCATTAGCCACGTTAGTGGTTTGTGATCCGTATTAATTTTAAATTTTTGGCCATATAGATAAGGGCGGAAATATTTTGTAGCCTATAAAATGGCTAACATTTCTTTTTTGATGGTTGAATACTTTAATTCAGAGTTTGTAAGTGTGCGACTAGCAAATGATACTAGGTTTTCATTGTTAGATGTGCCTTGAGAAAGGACTGCTCCTATTGCCACATTACTTGCGTCTGTCGTAAGAGTGAAAAGTTTTGAAAAATCCGGATATTCTAACAATGGATCATTACGTAATAGGTTTTTACAATCTTCAAATGCAGATAAGAATTCCTTGCCAATTTTAACTGAATCTTTACCTTTTAATTGTTGTGTTAAGGGTTTGGTGATCGTAGCAAAATCTTTAATGAATTTGCTATACTATCCGAGCAAACCTCAAAAAGCTTTTATTTGTTTTCTGGTCTTTGGAAGAAAAAAAATAGCACTAATCTTTTTATACCCGCTACCCATAGAGTAAAAGGGTATTATGACTTAGTGCCAACAGAAAATGTATGTAACAGGCAGAAGGAGGCATCTCCGACCCCATAAAGTATATATTTTGTTG
The DNA here is from genome assembly GCA_035045625.1 of Drosophila formosana. Taxonomy (NCBI): domain Eukaryota; kingdom Metazoa; phylum Arthropoda; class Insecta; order Diptera; family Drosophilidae; genus Drosophila; species Drosophila formosana. Next base: position 248,216 of record JAWNOW010000440.1, read on the forward strand.
ATCAGCGTCAACAGCCGAGACGATATAGCCATGTCCGTCTGTCTGTCTGTCTGTCTGTCTGTCCGTATGAACACCTGGATCTCAGTGACTATAAGACATAGAGACACCAAATTTGGCAAAAAGGTTCCTTCATACCCTACGCAGATCAAGTTTATTTCAAAAGTTGGATGCCACGCCCCTTTCGCCCACAATAAGCATTCATCTAGAAAAAGTCAAGTTTTTTTTTATGTAAATCGCGTATAACTCCAAAAGTTCTTTGTGTAATGATGTGTAATTTGGTAACTCATCTGCGCTTGACACCCTGTAATTTGGGTACAAATCGGATAAGTAGAACAAAAGTTATTCGTTAAATTATTTATCAAAATAGTTGTGCCCAATGCATATGGACGTTTAAAGTGTGTGAATGACCTAGAGACTTCAAGTGTGGTGACAGTATTCGTGTAGGTCTTACGCAGATCAAGTTTGTTTCAGATTTTTGCCACTCCCCTTTCCGCCCCCAAAAACTGTAAAAGCCGTAATAATTAACCTAGAGCATTGAATTTTGGTATGCATAATAATTATTATATTCTCAATGACTCCTGTGAATTTGGTTGAGATCGAATGAAAAACGTGGAAGTTATTAAGAAATCAATTTTATATGCAAAATTCACTTGCAGCTGCTAGCGCTTTGTTTGTTTAGTTGACATTGTCACCATGCCGGTGTTGTGAATTTTTACCCGCTATTTTGAAATATATACAACAAAACACAAGTTTCAGTATATTTTTGGTATATTTGTTGTTAAAATATCATTTAAATTTTTTGTTTTCTCTCGAAATGGGTTGCGGGTATCATACGGTCGAGCACTCTCGACTGTAGCTTTCTTACTGGTCTTGTTTTTTTTTATAGAAGATTTTTTGTTAAGTGTTTTAACTAGACTATACTGAATATATTAAAAAAATTTAACTACATCTGATTCACGTCTATTTACTTAAAATTTACAAAGTCAACATAAAAAGTGTAATGGAAGAAAATGGCCAATGCGACGTATAATTAATATTTTTATTTCAAACAAGTAAGAAAGCTACAGTCGAGAGTGCTCGACCGTATGATACCCGCAGCCCATTTCAAGAGAAAACAAAAAACTTAAATATTTTAACAAAAAATATACCAAAGAATATACTGAAACTTGTTTTTATACCCGCTACCCATAGGGTAGAAGGGTATTATAAGTTAGTGCCAACAGGAAATGTATGTAACAGGCAGAAGGAGGTATCTCCGACCCCATAAAGTATATATATTCTTAATCAGTGTCAACAGCCGAGACGATATAGCCATGTCCGTCTGTCTGTCTGTCGGTCTGTCTGTCCGTCTGTCTGTCCGTATGAACACCTGGATCTCAGAGACTATAAGACATAGAGACACCAAATTTGGCAAAAAGGTTCCTTCATACCCTACGCAGATCAAGTTTATTTCAAAAGTTGGATGCACACGCCCCCTTCACCCACAATAAGCATTTATCTAGAAAAAGTCAAGTTTTTTTATGTAAATCGCGTATAACTCCAAAAGTTCTTAGTGTAATGATGTGTAATTTGGTAACCCATCTGCGCTTGACACTCTTAATATACTCTGTAATTTTGGTACAAATCGGATAAGTAGAACCAAAGTTATTTGTTGAATTATTTATCAAAATAGTTGTGCCCAGTGCATATGGACGTTTAAAGTGTGTGAATGACCTAGAGATTTCAAGTGTGGTGACAGTATTCGTGTAGGTCTTATGCAGATCAAGTTTGTTTTAGATTTTTGCCACGCCCCTTTCCGCCCCCAAAAACTGTAAAAGCCGTAATAATTAACCTAGAGCATTGAATTTTGGTATGCATACTAATAATTATATTCTCAATGATGCGTTCGAATTTGGTTGAGATCGAATAAAAAACCAGGAAGTTATTAATGAATCAATTTTATATGCAAAATTCACTTGCAGCTGCTAGCGCTTTGTTTGTTTAGTTGACAGTGTTACCATGTCGGAATTTAATGGATTTCTTAAAAATATGTAAATACAAAAAAAAAAAATTTCAGTACATTTTTTGTTGAAATATAATTTAAGCTTTTTGTTTTCTCTCGAAATGGGTTGCGGGTATCATACGGTCAAGCACTCTCGACTGTAGCTTTCTTACTTGTTTTTTGCTTATTTTGTCTGAATTTCACCATTATTCTGTGTGTTTTCACTCTGAATTAATAATTTAAATACATACACACATTTTATAATATTGTGACCGGCTTAATATGGAGTAATAGGTTAGAGTACGGCTGCGCCAGTTACCCATATATTTATAACATTATTGGTGTAGCTGTCCCTAGTTGTTGAGGTAATTTAAAATGCACTGTTGTTTTTTTTACTACTTTTGCTTTCTTTGTATTTCTAATGTCTGCTCAATCGCGAAAACCGAAAAGAGTCGCCACTTCGCGATTCTGTCTTCTCTAGTCGTAGACTCAACATCTGTACGAATAGGGTAGAGAAGGTAACTTCTCCCCTTAGGTGCTGAGTGAGGTCCGGAATGGAGACCCATCCGACGGTGCGAACGAAGGTGTCTTCCTTAAAACGTGACCCTTCTCTAGTCCTAGATTAAGTAGGGTTGGTAGTTTATTCGATTAATATAACATGAATAAGTGTGGTTATTAAAATATTGTTAGTTTGCCTTATTAGATATGTTGTCATTTGTCATTGCGTTCATCGCTTCTTCTATAAATACAGTGTTTAAAACGTTTATATTACTTATTATTCTGAATGTTGACCTTATGTACTATAACCATTTAACATATTTAAAAAAAAATAAATAAAAAAGATCAAAATAGTGTTATTATAAAAATATTAATATAATATTTTATTATATATATGTCGAATCGCTATTAATTTTGTTAAAAGAAAGCAACATGTTCCAATTTTGTCATCTCTATTAAATACTGTCATCTCAAATGAAATATTGGGACCTCTGTTAAATAAAATGTGAATACCATTTTTGTCTCATCCTTTTTATCTCCGTCTTCTGTTTATTGTAAGAGCGAGTTCAGCAGAGCTCTCTGTTTTGCGTAGCCTCGGCGTGACAACGTGTTAGAAAGAGAGAAAGATAGTAATCGCGGCGAATTCGATCAGTTGCGTTTCAGACAATGCTTGGGTGATGCAATATTGTGAAATAGTTGAGTAGTTGCTGAGCGTCATAGAAGAGTGGTCACTAAATGTCACAGCCGAGGAAATGCACAACTCGCAGCCATATTGCAGAGGCGGCTTTAATAATGGATAGCCACAACTCCATTCCGACATCAGAAGTGGGATCGCCTCAGCCCCAAGTCAATCCTGATGACCGTTTGTGCGCCTTGCTGGAAATGCAGCACCGCAATCTAATTGAAGTACTTAGTGCCGTGAAAAATGCGCAGGCGGCACCAAGCGCGTCCAAATCAGTTACGCTCCCGAAGTTCAACCCTGATTCCGCTGGTTCCAGTGCATCTACCTGGTGTTCTACGGTGGACCTTATTGTGGGGGAAAATCCTCTGGACGGCAGTGCTTTGCTTATAGCGCTAACCAAATCCTTGGAGGGTGGTGCTTCCAACTGGCTCTCACAGATCTGCTTTGCAGGAATGACATGGATTCAAAATAAAGAAATGTTCCTACAACAGTTTGAAGGCAATGAAACGCCAGCAGCGACGGTATTTAATATTTTAAACAGTCGCCCAAATGACGGCGAATGCCTCGCGCTGTATGGAAGCCGATTGGTGACTACTCTTATGGCAAAATGGAAGACAATGACACCAGAAGAAATTACAGTGTCGGTAGCCTTATCGCATTCGGCAACCATAGATGCTCGGTTGCAACGCACGTTCTTTACTTCTTTACAACCACTATTAAGACGCGCAACGAGTTGCAAAATGAGCTAAGGGCATTTTCGTTTGCTAAACGGAAGGAGCATTCCGATCCGGAAAATTTTGTAAGCAAGAAAGTGCGCCTGCAGACACCTGTTAAATGTCACTTCTGCGGAAAAATGGGTCACAAAATAGCCGACTGCCGCTCCAGGAAAAATAGCATGAAGCCACAAGGACCAAGTTCGAGTTCTGCACGTTCATCCGAGTCAAAAGCTGGACCAATTACTTGCTACAGATGTGGAAACGAGGGACATATTGCATCAGCGTGCCCTAAACGACAGCCGATGGGAAGTCAAAGCAAAACGGACGAAAAACACGTTAACCTATGCCATGTTGCTGAGCCAATTGGAACATTGATTTCATCCGGTGAGTCGTATCCATTTTGCTTCGATTCTGGAGCCGAGTGTTCACTCGTAAGGGAATCTGTGTCTATGAAACTCTTAGGCACACGAGTTAATAACATCGTTACATTAAAGGGTATTGGAAATAATACTGTCACTAGTACATTACAAATGTTGTCAAAGGTGATTATAAGTGAATACTGTCTTGAAGTCCTTTTTCACGTAGTACTTAACAGTTGCATTAATTACAATATAATAATTGGTCGAGAAATCTTAAGTCAGGGATTTAGTGCTACGATAACAAATGATGAAATCAAATTATGTAAGACTGAGTCTGTGCATACCCTTTCTGCTTTGAAAAATAATGTCAATCTTGCTAATGTGGATACCGAATTGTGTGGTGTAGATAAAGAAAATTTGTTAGATATTTTAAATGAATTTTCAAAATAATTTATAGACGGATTTCCGAAAAGCCGCGTCACAACTGGCGAGTTAGAAATACGTTTAATTGACCCAATTAAAACTGTACACAGACGACCATACAGGCTTAGTATAGAAGAAAAAGAAATAGTGAGAAATAAAATTAAGGAATTGCTATTATCCAATATAATTCGCCCCAGTTGTTCCCCATTTACCAGTCCTATGCTACTCGTTAAAAAAAAAATGGATCAGATCGTCTTTGTATAGATTACCGCGAGCTAAATACAAACACAGTTGCTGAAAAATCTCCCTTGCCGCTAATTAGTGATCAAATATCTAGGCTACGTGGAGCAAGATTCTTTAGTTGTTTGGACATGGCCAGCGGGTTCCACCAGATCCCTATTAATCCAAATTCGATTGAGCGTACAGCGTTTGTGACTCCAGAGGGCCAATACGAATTTCTAACTATGCCGTTTGGGTTAAAAAATGCTCCATCTGTATTTCAGCGGGCAATTATAAAAGCGTTAGGTGAGATTGCCTATTCTTATGTAATCGTCTATATGGACGACATCATGATTATTGCACGAACCAAAGAGGAAGCTTTAACAAGGCTAAGAGCGGTTTTAAAAATGTTATCGCGGGCTGGGTTTTCTTTCAATATTTCCAAATGCTCATTCCTTAAATCAAGCATTGAATATCTTGGGTTTCTTGTTAGTGAGGGTGAAATCCGACCAAATCCACGCAAAATACAAGCATTGGTCGCCTTACCCCCTCCACAGTCCGTGACCCAAGTAAGACAATTTATTGGCCTTGCTTCTTATTTTCACCAAGTTGTGTCAAAATTTTCAGAAATCATGAAACCATTATACTGTTTGACCTGTAAGAATAAAACATTTGAATGGAAACATGAACATGAGCAAATACGAAAAAAAATTATCAAAACATTAATAGATGAACCCGTTCTTATTATATTTGATCCTCAGTATCCCATTGAGCTGCATACTGATGCCAGTATGGATGGCTATGGCGCTATTCTACTCTATAAAATAGATAATAAACCTCGCGTTATCGAGTATTATAGCAAACAAACAACTCCTACGGAGTCACGAGCTTATATATGAGCTTGAAACTTTAGCTGTGTACAATTCCCTGAAACATTTTCGGCACTATTTACATGGCCGACGTTTCGTCGTATTGACTGACTGCAATTCGCTAAAAGCCACTCGCACCGTGCACCGTTGGTGGGCATATATGCAGTCAATCGACTTCGACATTCAGTATAGGCCAGGTGCTAAGATGGCTCATGTTGATTTTTTTTCGCGTAATCCCATATGTAAGCCGGCTAAGACAATTGCTCATACAGGTATAAAAAAGAAGCATATCCTATTAGCTGAAATTACAGATAACTGGCTTCTTGCTGAGCAACAAAAAGATTCAGAGATTTCAACTATTGCATCTAAAATTCAAAGCAATGAACTCGAGGAGAATTTAGCAAGGAGTTATGAATTGCGCTCAAAAACTCTTTTCCGTAAAATTCAGCGAAACGGCAAAACTAGATGTCTCCCAGTTGTCCCTAGAGCTTTCAGATGGTCGGTAGTAAACCATGTGCATGAAGCAATCGTACACCTAGGATGGGAAAAAACGTTAGACAAAATGTACGAATTTTATTGGTTTGAGCATATGGCCAAGTACGTCCGTAAATTTGTAGACAATTGCATTACTTGTAAACTAACTAAACCTCCTTCAGGAAAGTTGCCAATCGAACTCCACCGAATACCCAAGGTAGAGATTCCATGGCACACGATCCATATGGATACGTATGTTAACTGCCATTGAATGAAGCCAGCGTTCTTGGCAAGATGCCTTAGGAGACATACAATTGTCTATAAATTGTACAACAAATCGAGTAACAAAAGCAAGTCCTCTTGAATTGCTAATTGGAAAAAAAGCCAGATCTTTTAATATGTTACCAATATGTGAAGATAATAATAAAGTTGATGTAAATTTTGTAAGAAATATGGTAAAAGAAAATATGAAGAAAAATGCATTGTATGATAAAGCTAGATTTGATAAGAACAAAGCTAAATTTAAAAATTTTAAGGTTGGTGATTATGTTTTACTCAGAAATGAGGAGAGACACCAAATAAAGTTAGACCAAAAATTTAAAGGTCCATTCCTGGTGACAGAGGTGCTGGAAGGAGATCGGTATGCTCTAAAGTCTTTGGTGAATAAGCGGACATATAAGTATGCGCATGAAGCTTTAAGGAGCATGCCGACAGATGAGATTCCTAAGGAATTGGATATGTGTGATGTGTCTGAAAACGTCGAAAGAGACGTTAAAAATTCATTGTCAAAAATTCCTGTCAGTTAGGTTGGTCCGCATATTAATAATAATAATAATTGTAATGTGGACTATGAAAAGTTACGTTTAACTAATACTTTTGGTTTATTTTGGATGGACTCTTTTCAGACTGAGTAACTTTATTTTGAATCTTTTGTTACACACGAGGACGTGTGATGGTCAGGAAGGCCGTGTCGAATCGCTATTAATTTTGTTAAAAGAAAGCAACATGTACCAATTTTGTCATCTCTATTAAATACTGTCATCTCAAATGAAATATTGGGACCTCTGTTAAATAAAATGTGAATACCATTTTTGTCTCATCCTTTGTATCTCCGTCTTCTGTTTATTGTAAGAGCGAGTTCAGCAGAGCTCTCTGTTTTGCGTAGCCTCGGCGTGACAACGTGTTAGAAAGAGAGAAAGATAGTAATCGCGGCGAATTCGATCAGTTGCGTTTCAGACAATGCTTGGGTGATGCAATATTGTGAAATAGTTGAGTAGTTGCTGAGCGTCATAGAAGAGTGGTCACGAAATGTCACAGCCGAGGAAATGCACAACTCGCAGCCATATTGCAGAGGCGGCTTTAATAATGGATAGCCACAACTCCATTCGGACATATAAATATTTTTATTTCCGTTACCCATAAGGTAGAAGGGTATTATAACTTAGTGCCAACAGAAAATGTATGTAACAGGCAGAAGGAGGCCTCTCCGACCACGTAAAGTATATATATTCTTGATCAGTGTCAACAGCCGAGACGATATAGCCATGTCCGTCTGTCCGACTGTATGAACACCTAGATCTCAGAGACTATAAGAGCTGCAGCTACCAAATTTGGTGACAGTACTCTTATAGGTCCCACGCAGATCAAGTTTATTTTAGATTTTTTCCACTCCCAAAAGCCTGTAAAAGCTGAATAATGGAGCTAGAGAATTGAATTTTGGCATGCATATTAATAATTATATTCCCAATGATTCCTGTGAATTGCAGCTGCCCACGCTTTGTATGTTTAGTTGACAGTGTGACCATGTGGGTGTTATGGATTTTTACTCGTTATTTTCAAATATATACAAAAAAACAAGTTTTAGTATATTTGGTATATTTTTTGTTAATAATTTAAGTTATTTGTTTTCTCTCGAAATGGGTTGCGGGTATCATACGGTCGAGCACTCTCGACTGTAGCTTTTTTACTTATTTTATATGAGATTTCATAATCATATTCTATAAGTTGCAGTTTCCACCGAACCAATTTAGAGTTAGGTTCCTTCAAATTCATTAGCCACGTTAGTGGTTTGTGATCCGTATTAATTTTAAATTTTTGGCCGTATAGATAAGGGCGGAAATATTTAGTAGCCTATATAATGGCTAACATTTCTTTTGTGATGGTTGAATACTTTAATTCAGTGCTTGTAAGTGTGCGACTAGCAAATGATACTAGGTTTTCATTGTTAGATGTGCCTTGAGAAAGGACTGCTCCTATTGCCACATTACTTGCGTCTGTCGGAAGAGTGAAAAGTTTTGAAAAATCCGGATATTCTAACAATGGATCATTGCATAATAGGTTTTTACAATCTTCAAATGCGGATAAGAATTCCTTGCCAATTTTAACTGAATCTTTACCTTTTAATTGTTGTGTTACGGGTTTGGCGATCGTAGCACAATCTTTAATGAATTTGCTATACTATCCGAGCAAACCTTAATATGATTTTATTTGTTTTCTGGTCTTTGGAAGTGAAATTGATTTTATAGCACTAATCTTTTTTGGATTTGGTTTGATTCCTCTTTCCGTAACCACGTGACCTAAGTACTCAATTTCCTTTCTTAAGAATTCAGATTTTGCAGGTTGCAGCTTAAGATTAGCATTATATAAATTTTGAAAAACTATTAATGATTTAAATATGTTCCTGTAGAGATGCAAAGAATATTATTATATCGTCTAGATATATAAGACAACATTTGCCATTTAGGTCGGCCAAAACGTTATCCATAACCCTTTGGAAGGTGGCTGGGGCATTTGTAAGTCCAAATGGCATTCTTACAAATTCAAAGTGACCTCCTTCTGTGGAAAATGCCGTCTTGTTTATATCTTTCGGATGCATCTCGATTTGGTGATAACCGCTAGCTAAATCTAATGCTGTGAAGTATTAAGCCCTGCCAATTCCATCTAACACATCATTGATGTTAGGCATAGGATATTTGTTTTAAATAGTTTTCTCATTTAATTTGCGATAATCTACTACAAATCGCCATTTTTTATACCCGCTACCCATAGGGTAGAAGGGTATTATAACTTAAATGATATTTTAACAAAAAATATACCAAAGAATATACAGAAACTTGTTTTTATACCCGCTACACATAGGGTAGAAGGGTATTATAACTTAGTGCCAGCAGAAAATGTATGTAACAGGCAGAAGGAGGCATCTCCGAACACATAAACTGTATATATTATTGATCAGTGTCAACAGCCGAGACGATATAGCCATGTCCGTCTGTCCGACTGTATGAACACCTAGATCTCAGAGACTATAAGAGCTAGAGCTATCAAATTTGGGGACAGTACTCCGATAGGTCCTACGCAGATCAAGTTTATTTCAAAAGTTGGATGCCACGCCCTGTTCCGCCCCAAAAGTCTGTAAAAGCCGTAATAATAGATCTAGAGCATTGAATTTTGGTATGCATAATAATTATTATATTCTCAATGATTCCTGTGAATTTGGTTTAGATCGAATGAAAAACAAGTAAGAAAGCTACAGTCGAGAGTTCTCGAACGTATGATACCCGCAACCCATTTCGAGAGAAAACAAAAAGCTTGAATGATATTTTAACAAAATATATACCACCGAATATACTAAAATTTGTTTTTTTTGTATATAGATATTTTTTTTTAAAACCATTAAATACCGACGTGGTCACTGTAATTTTGGTAATCGGATAAGTAAAACAAAAGTTATTTGTTGAAATATTTATCGAAATAGTTGTGCCCAACGCATATGGACGTTTAAAGTGTGTGAATGACCTAGAGATTTCAAGATTGGTGACAGTATTCGTGTAGGTCTTACGCAGATCAAGTTTTTTTTTAGATTTTTGCCACGCCCCTTCCCGCCCCCAAAAACTGAAAAAGCCGTAATAGTGGACCTAGGCATTGAATTTTGGTATGCATAATAGTAACGATAGACCCAATGACTGTTAATTTGGTTGAAAACGAATGAAATACAAGGAAGTTATTAAAGAATCAATTTTGTATGCAAAATTCACTTGCAGCTGCTCGCGCTTTGTTTGTTTAGTTGACAGTGTGACAGTGTCGGTATTTAATGGATTTCTTAAAAATATGTATATACAAAAAAAAGAAAGCTACAGTCGAGAGTGCTCGACCGTATGATACCCGCAGCCCATTTCAAGAGAAAACAAAAAACTTAAATATTTTAACAAAAAATATACCAAATAATATACAGAAACTTGTTTTTATACCCGCTACCCATAGGGTAGAAGGGTATTATAACTTAGTGCCAGCAGAAAATGTATGTAACAGGCAGAAGGAGGCATCTCCGAACACATAAACTGTATATATTCTTGATCAGTGTCAACAGCCGAGACGATATAGCCATGTCCGTCTGTCCGACTGTATGAACACCTAGATCTCAGAGACTATAAGAGCTAGAGCTATCAAATTTGGGGACAGTACTCCGATAGGTCCCACGCAGATCAAGTTTATTTCAAAAGTTGGATGCCACGCCCTGTTCCGCCCCAAAAGTCTGCAAAAGCCGTAATAATAGATCTAGAGCATCAAATTTTGGTATGCATAATATTCTCAATGATTCCTGTGAATTTGGTTCTACCCATAGGGTAGAAGGGTATTATAACTTAGTGCCAACAGAAAATGTGTGTAACAGACAGAAGGAGCCATCTCCGACCATAAAGTATATATATTATTGATCAGCGTCAACAGCCGAGACGATATAGCCATGTCCGTCTATTCGTCTGTCTGTCCGTATGAACACCTGGATCTCAGAGACTTTATAGTCTCTGATGTCACGCCCCCTTTTCCCCTTAATAAGCATTAATCTAGAAAAAGTCAAGTTTTTTTATGTAAATTGCGTATAACTTCAAAAGTTCTTTGTGTACTGTTGTATAATTAGGTAGGCGAACTGTGCTTAATACACTTAGTATACCCTGTAATTTTGGTAATCGGCTAAGTAGAACAAAAGTTATTTGTTGATATATTTATCAAACAAGTAAGAAAGCTACAGTCGAGAGTTCTCGACCGTATGACACCCGCAACCCATTTCGAGAGAAAACAAAAAGCTTGAATGATATTTTAACAAAAAATATACCACCGAATATACTAAAATTTGTTTTTTTGTATATAGATATATTTTTTTAAATCCATTAAATACCGACATGGTCACTCTGTCAACTAAACAAACAAAGCGCGAGCAGCTGAATTTTGCATATAAAATTGATTCTTTTATAACTTCCATGTTTTTCATTCGATCTCAACCAAATTCACAGGAGTCATTGAGAATATAATTATTATTATGCATACCAAAATTCAATGCTCTAGGTCTATTATTACGGCTTTTTTGGTTCGGAAAGGGGCGTGGAAAAAATCTAAAACATACTTGATCTGCGTAAGATCTACACGAATACTGTCACCAAATTTGATATCTCTAGGTCATTCACACACTTAATACGTCCATATGCATTGGGCACAAAAATTTTGATAAATAATTTAACGAATAACTTTTGTTCTACTTATCCGATTTGTACCAAAATTACAGGGTATATTAAGAGTGTCAAGCGCAGATGGGTTACTAAATTACACATTATTCCACAAAGAACTTTTAGAGTTATACGCGATTTACATAAAAAAAACTTGACTTTTTCTATATTAATGCTTGTTGTGGGCGAAGGGGGCGTGGCATCCAACTTTTGAAATAAACTTGATCTGCGTAGGGTATGAAGGAACCTTTTTGCCAAATTTGGTGTCTCTATGTCTTATAGTCTCTGAGATCCAGGTGTTCATACGGACAGACACACGGACAGACGGACATGGCTATATCGCCTCGGCTGTTGACGCTGATCAATAATATATATACTTTATGGGGTCGAAGATGCCTCCTTCTGCCTGTTACATACATTTTCTGTTGGCACTAAGTCATAATACCCTACCCTGTGGGTAGCGGGTATAAAAATATAATATTTTTTGTTAAAATATCATTTAAGTTTTTTGTTTTCTCTCGAAATGGGTTGCGGGTATCATACGGTCGAGCACTCTCGACTGTAGCTTTCTCACTTGTTTTATTAGGTATCCTGTCTGTTGTCTGAGGCTTTTAGTGGGAAATTTGCCGCCTCATTTAAATTGTGTATTTGTGCTTGTTGATCAGCATTAGTTATCGAATTTCTGGACGGATAGTTGGTGGTTTGTCTATTGGATTGTTTGTTTTGATTGTTATTCTTATAGTTATTATCTATTGGCATAATTGCTAACATGTTATTTCTTTTGTAAATATTATCAATGTTTTCATAATCATTACGATAACGGTTATAGTTACGTTTTTTTATTATAGTTTCTGTCGCTAAAACCGTCACTACTACGTTTTTTCATAATTTCCTCTATTTTTCTTATAATCTATACTTCTAGTATAATATTGTTTGGTTCCAAAATCCTGTTTTTATCCGATCTTTTCTTTGCTATGTACTATGTAAGTAAACATAAATGTTTTAACTTCTTTTTTTATACCCGCTACCCATAGGGTAGAAGGGTATTATGACTTAGTGCCAACAGAAAATGTATGTAACAGGCAGAAGGAGGCATCTTCGACCCCATAAAGTATATATATTATTGATCAGCGTCAACAGCCGAGACGTTATAGCCATGTCCGTCTGTCCGTCTGTCTGTCCGTATGAACACCTGGATCTCAGAGACTATAAGACATAGAGACACCAAATTTGGCACAAAGGTTCCTCCATTCCCTACGCAGATAAAGTTTATTGCAAAAGTTGGATGCCACGGCCCCTTCGCCCACAACAAGCATTAATCTAGAAAAAGTCAAGTTTTTATACCCGCTACCCATAGGGTAGAAGGGTATTACGACTTAGTGCCAACAGAAAATGTATGTAACAGGCAGAAGGAGGCATCTCCGACCCCATAAAGTATATATATTTTTGATCAGCGTCAACAGCCGAGACGATATAGCCATGTCGTGTAAGTCTTACGCAGTTCAAGTTTGTTTTCGGTTTTTGCCACGCCCGTTTCCGACCCCAAAAACTGTAAAAGCCGTAATAATGGACCTAGAGCATTGGTATGCATAATAACAATGATAGTCTGAATGACTCCAGTGAATTTGGTTGAGATCGAACGAAAAACAACGAAGTTATTAATGAATCATTTTTATATGCAAAATTCACTTGCAGCTGCTCGCGCTTTGTTTGTTTAGTTGACAGTGTGACCATAACGGTGTTGTGGATTTTTATCCGCTATTTTCAAATATATACAAAAAAACAAGTTTTAGTATATTCGGTATATTTTTTGTGAAAATATCATTTAAGTTTTTTGTTTTCTCTCGAAATGGGTTGCGGGTATCATACTGTCGAGCACTCTCGACTGTAGCTTTCTTTCTTGTTGTGTTTTGTTTTATAGAGAATTTTTTGTTAACTGTTTTCACTAGAATACTACATCTTATGCACGTGTATTTACTTAAAATTTACAAAGTCAACATAAAAAGTGTAATAGCAGAAAATGGCCCATGCGACATATACTTAATATTTTTAATTTTACTTGCAGCTGCTCGAGCTTTGTTTGTTTAGTTAACAGTGTGACCATGTCGGTGTTCTAGATTTTTACCCGGTATTTTTGAGTACACACTAAAAAACAAGTTGCAGTATATTCTGTATGAAAGAATGTAAAATGTATGTAACCGGCAGAAGGAGGCATCTCCGACACCATAAAGTATATATATTCTTAATCAGTGTCAACAGCCGAGACGATATAGCTATGTCCGTCTGTCCGTCTGTCTGTCCGTATGAACACCTGGATCTCAGAGACTATAAGACATAGAAACACCAAACTTGGCAAAAAGGTTCCTTCATACCCTACGCAGATCAACTTTATTTCAATAGTGGGATGTCACGCCCCCTTTGCCAACAATAAGCAGTAATCTAGAAAAAGTCAAGTTTTTTTTATGTAAATTGCATATAACTCCAAAAGTTATTTGTATAATGATGTGTAATTTGGTAACCCATCACTCTTAATATACCTTGTAATTTTGGTACAAATCGGATAAGTAGAACAAAAGTTATTCGTGAAATTATTTATCAAAATTGTTGTGCCCAATTCATATGGACGTTTTAAGTGTGTGAATGACCTAGAAATATCAAATTTGGTGACAGTATTCGTGTAGGTCCTACGCAGATCAAGTTTGTTTTAGATTTTTGCCACGCCCCTTTCCACCCCCAAAAACTGGAAAAGCCGTAATAATGAACTAAGAGCATTGAATTTTGGTATGGTATGGTTGAGATTGGTTGAATTTGCAAAATTCACTTTCAGCTGCTCGCGCTTTGTTTGTTTAGTTGACAGAGTGACCATGTCGGTATTTAATGGATTTAAAAAAAAGATTTACATTCAAAAAAATCAAATTTCAGTATATTATGTGGTATATTTTTTGTTAAAATATCATTTAAGCTTTTTGTATTCTCTCGAAATGGGTTGCAGGTATCATACGGTCGAGCACTCTCGACTGTAGCTTTCTTACTTGTTTGATACTAGGAACGTTGGAGCACTCCATGGAGAATAACTATGTCTAATTATTTTTTGTTCCAGCAGGTTATCGATTTGTTTCCTCATTTCATGTCTTTCTTTTAGGCTATAACGAAAGGGTTTAGTGTGAATGGGAATTTCGTCTGTGGTTCTAATTGTGTGAGCGTCGGAAATTCTAAGCAGAGTTTTAAGTTAGATACTTTCTTCATTGTCAAGGTGCTGAGTTCGTATACAAGTATTGAAATCCCGATTATCAAATGTCGTTTCGTTATTTTCTTTTTGAATTAAGTTGACTTCAAAATAATTTTGTTCTCTACAGTTTTGTACTTCTAAATATGTATCTTAGCAGAATTTTTTGTGCTGGAAAAAAAATGTGAACTTCCATATAACTAATATTATTTTCGGCAGTATAAATTCCACCTGATATTACAATGTCTTCGGAAATAGTTGTGATTTCAAACAAGAAGATTCCGTTTGTGACGTTTACTGGTAGATGAATAATCTTCTTTGATTCCTCTTGAATATATTGCAGAATTTGATTTCTCTTCTAGCTCAATAATTATTTTGTAAGTTTTTGTTTCAAGTATCTTTAATAAAATGTTTACAATAAATTTTATTTCTTTCAATATATCTATCGCGATAAGTCCATCAAAATAAGGATGGAATCAAAATAAAGGAAATGAGCATTGTGACGAATCAGAGAATTCACTGAACAATGGAATGATAGTCTTGTTATTACCGCTACCCATAGGGTAGAAGGGTATTATAACTTAGTGCCAACAGACAATGTATGTAACCGGCAGAAGGAGGCAACTCCGACCCCATAAAGTATATATATTCTTGATCAGTGTCATCAGCCGAGACGATGTAGCCATGTCCGTCTGTCTGTCCGTATGAACACCTGGATTTCAGAGACTATAAGACATAGAGACACCAAATTTGGCAAAAAGGTTCTTTTATACCCTACGCAGGTCAACTTTATTTCAAAAGTGGGATGTCACGCCCCCTTCGCCCACAATAAGCATTAATCTAGAAAAAGTCAAGTTTTTTTATGTAAATCGCGTATAACTCCAAATGTTCTTTGTGTAATGATGTGTAATTTGGTAACCCATCTGCGCTTGACACTCTTAATATACCCTGTAATTTTGGTACAGATCGGATAATTAGAACAAAATTTATTCGTTAAATTATTTATCAAAATTTTTGTGCCCAGTGCATATGGACGTATTAAGTGTGTGAATGACCTAGAGATATCAAATTTGGTGACAGTATTCGTGTAGGTCTTACGCAGATCAAGTTTGTTTTAGATTTTTGCCACGCCCCTTTCCGCCCCCAAAAACTGTAAAAGCCGTAATAATAGACCTAGAGCATTGAATTTTGGTATGCATAATAATAGTTATATTCCCAATGACTCCTGTGAATGTGGTTGAGATCGAATGAAAAACATGTAAGTTATTAAAGAATCAATTTTATATGCAAAATTCAGTTGCAGCTGCTCGCGCTTTGTTTGTTTAGTTGACAGTATGACCATAACGGTGTTGTGGATTTTTACCCGCTATTTTCAAATATATATAAAAATACAAATTTTAGTATATTCGGTGGTATATTTTTTGTTAAAATATCATTCAAGCTTTTTGTTTTCTCTCGAAATGGTTTGCGGGTATCATACGGTCGAGAACTCTCGACTGTAGCTTTCTTACTTGTTTTTTGTTAAAATATTTAAGTTTTTTGTTTTCTCTTGAAATGGGTTGCGGGTATCATACGGTCGATCACTCTCGACTGTATCAAATGTCGTTTCGTTTTTTTCTTTTTGAATTAAGTTGACTTCAAAATAATCTTGTTCTCTACAGTTTTGTACTTCTAAATATGCATCTTAGCAGAATTTTTTGTCCTGGAAAAAAAATGTGAACTTCCATATAACTAAGGATATTTTCGGCAGTATAAAGTCCACCTGATATAACAATGTCTTCGGAAATAGTTGTGGTTTCAAACAAGAAGATTCCGTTTGTGACGTTTACTGATAGATAAATAATCTTCTTTGATTCCTCTTCTATTGAATATATTGCAGAATTTAATTTCTCTTCTAGCTCAATAATTATTTTTTAAGTTTTTGTTTCAAGTATCTTTAATGGAATGTTTTCGAAAACTTTTATATCATGCAATATATCTATCCCGATAAGTCCATCCAAATAAGGATGGAATTAAAATAAAGGAAATGAGTATTGTGATGAATCAGAGAATTCACTGATCAGCGTCAACAGCCGAGATGATATAGCCATGTCCGTCTGTCCGTCTGTCCGTCTGTCAGTCTGTCCGTCTGTCCGTCTGTCTGTCCGTATGAACACCTGGATCTCAGAGACTATAAGACATAGAGACACCAAATTTGGCACAAAGGTTCCTTCATACCCTACGCAGATCAAGTTTATTTCAAAAGTTGGATGCCACTCCCCCTTCGCCCACAATAAGCATTAATCTTGAAAAAGTCAAGTTTTTTTTATGTAAATCGCGTATTACTCCAAAAGTTCTTAGTGTAATGATGTGTAATTTGGTAACCCATCTGCGCTTGATACTCTTAATATACCCTGTAATTTTGGTACAAATCGGATGAGTAGAACAAAAGTTATTCGTTAAATTATTTATCAAAATAGTTGTACCCAATGCATATGGACGTTTTAAGTGTGTGAATGACCTAGAGATTTCAAATTTGGTGACAGTATTCATGTAGCTCTTACGCACATAAAGTTTATTTTAGATTTTTGCCACGCCCCTTTCCGCCCCCAAAAACTGGAAAAGCCGTAATAATGAACTTAGAGCATTGAATTTTGGTATGGTGTGGTTGAGATTGGTTGAATTTGCAAAATTCACTTGCAGCTGCTCGCGCTTTTTTTGTTCAGTTGACAGAGTGACCATGTCGGTATCTAATGGATTTAGAAAAAAGATTTACATACAAAAAAATCAAATTTTAGTATATTCTGTTATATATTTTTTGTTAAAATATCATTTAAGCTTTTTGTATTCTTTCGAAATGGGTTGCGGGTATCTCTCGACTTTAGCTTTCTTACTTGTTTGATACTAGGATCGTTGGAGCACTCCATTGAGAATAACTATGTCTAATTATTTTTTGTTCCAACAGGTTATCGATTTGTTTTCTATAACGAAAGGGCTTAGTGTGAATGGGAATTTCGTCTGTGGTTCTAATACTGTGATTCATTAAAAAGCGTCGGAAATTCTAAGCAGAGTCTTTTAAGTTAGATACTTTCTTCATTGTCAAGGTGCTGAGTTCGTATACAAGTATTGAAATCCCGATTATCAAATGTCGTTTCGTTATTTTCTTTTTGAATTAAGTTGACTTCAAAATAATCTTGTTCTCTACAGTTTTGTACTTCTAAATATGTATCTTAGCAGAATTTTTTGTGCTGGAAAAAAAATGTGAACTTCCATAAAAGTAATATTATTTTCGGCAGTATAAATTCCACCTGATATTACAATGTCTTCGGAAATAGTTGTGGTTTCAAACAAGAAGATTCCGTTTGTGACGTTTACTGGTAGATGACTAATCTTCTTTGATTCCTCTTCTATTGAATATATTGCAGAATTTGATTTCTCTTCTAGCTCAATAATTATTTTGTAAGTTTTTGTTTCAAGTATCTTTAATAAAATGTTTACAATAACTTTTATTTCTTTCAATATATCTATCCCGATAAGTCCATCCAAATAAGGATGGAATCAAAATAAAGGAAATGAGTATTGTGACGAATCAGAGAATTCACCGAAAAATGGAATGATAGTCTTGTTATACCCGCTACCCATAGGGTATTATAACTTAGTGCCAACAGAAATTGTATGTAACCGGCAGAAGGAGGCATCTCCGACCACATAAAGTATATATATTATTGATCAGTGTCATCAGCCGAGACGATATAGCCATGTCCGTCTGTCTGTCCGTATGAACACCTGGATCTCAGAGACTATAAGACATAGAGACACCAAATTTGGCAAAAAGGTTCCTTCATACCCTACGCAGATCAACTTTATTTCAAAAGTGGGATGTCAAGCCCCCTTTGCCAACAATAAGCAGTAATCTAGAAAAAGTCAAGTTTTTTTTTATGTAAATTGCATATAATGATGTGTAATTTGGTAACCCATCTGCGCTTGACACTCTTAATATACCCTGTTATCTTGGTATAAATCGGATAAGTAGAACAAAAGTTATTCGTTAAATTATTTATCAAAATTGTTGTGCCCAATGCATAAGTGTGTGAATGACCTAGAGATATCAAATTTGTCACTGTCAACTAAATAACCAAAGCGCGAGCAGCTGCGTGTGAATTTCGCTTATAAAATGCATTATTTAATATCTTCCTTGCTTTTCATTCGATCTCAACCAAATTCACAGGAGTCATTGAGACTAACATTTTACCCGCTACCCATAGGCTAAAGGGTATTATAACTTAGTGCCAACAGAAAATGTGTGTAACAGGCAGAAGGAGCCATCTCCGACCATAAAGTATATATATTATTGATCAGCGTCAACAGCCGAGACGATATAGCGATGTCCGTCTGTCCTTCTGTCCGTCTGTCTGACTGTATGAACACCTGGATCTCAGAGACTATAAGACATAGAGACACCAAATTTGGCACAAAGGTTCCCTACGCAGATGAAGTTTGTTTCAAAAGTTGGATGCCACATCCCCTTCGCCAACAATAAGCATTAATCTAGAAAAAGTCAAGTTTTTTTTAACGTAAATTGCGTATAACTCCAAAAGTTCTTTGTGTAATTTTGTGTAATTAGGTAGGCGAACTGTGCTTAATACTCTTAGTATACCCTGTAATTTTGGTAATCGGATAAGTAGAACAAAAGTTATTCGTTAAATTATTTATCATAATTGTTGTGCCCAATGCATATGGACGTTTTAAGTGTGTGAATGACCTAGAGATATCAAATTTGGTGACAGTATTCATGTAGCTCTTACGCAGATCAAGTTTGTTTTAGATTTTTGCCACGCTCTTTTCCGCCCCCAAAAACTCGAAAAGCCCTAATAATGGACCTAGAGCATTGAATTTTGGTATGCATAATAATAATTATATTCTCAATGATTCCTGTGAATTTGAGATCGAATGAAAAACAAGAAAGTTATTAATGAATCAATTTTATATGCAAAATTCACTTGCAGCTGCTCGCGCTTTGTTTATTTAGTTGACGGTGTGACCATGTCGGTGTTATGGTTTTTACCCGCTATTTTCAAATATATACAAAAAAAAAACAAGTTTCAGGATATTCTTTGGTATCTATAAAACAAAACAAAACAAGTAAGAAAGCTACAGTCGAGAGTGCTCGACCGTATGATACTCGCAATTCATTTCAGGAGAAAACAAAAAACTTAAATATTTTAACAAAAAATATACCAAAGAATATACTGAAACTTGTTTTTTTTTGTATATATTTGAAAATAGCGGGTAAAAACCATAACACCGACATGGTCACACTGTCAACTAAATAACCAAAGCGCGAGCAGCTGCGAGTGAATTTCGCTTATAAAATGCATTATTTAATATCTTCCTTGCTTTCATTCGATCTCAACCAAATTCACAGGAGTCATTGAGACTATCATTTTACCCGCTACCCATAGGCTAAAGGGTATTATAACTTATTGCCAACAGAAAATGTGTGTAACAGGCAGAAGGAGCCATCTCCGACCATAAAGTATATATATTATTGATCAGCGTCAACAGCCGAGACGATATAGCGATGTCCGTCTGTCCGTCTGTCTGTCTGTATGAAAACCTGGATCTCAGAGACTATAAGACATAGAGACACCAAATTTGGCACAAAGGTTCCCTACGCAGATCAAGTTTGTTTCAAAAGTTGGATGCCACACCCCCTTCGCCAACAATAAGCATTAATCTAGAAAAAGTCAAGTTTTTTTTAATGTAAATTGCGTATAACTCCAAAAGTTCTTTGTGTAATGTTGTGTAATTAGGTAGGCGAACTGTGCTTAATACTCTTAGAATACCCTGTAATTTTGGTAATCGGATAAGTAGAACAAAAGTTATTTGTTGAATTATTTATCAAAATAGTTGTGCCCAATGCATATGGACGTTTTAAGTATGTGAATAGAGAGATTTCAAATTTGGTGACAGTATTTGTGTAGGTTTTACGCAGATTAAGTTTGTTTTATATTTTTGCCACGCCCCTTTCTGCCCCCAAAAACTGAAAAATCCGAAATAATGGACCTAGAGCATTGAATTTTCATATGCATAATAATAACGATAGTCCCAACGACTGTGAATTTGGTTGAAAACGAATGAAATACAAGGAAGTTATTAAAGAATCAATTTTATATGCAAAATTTACTTGCAGCTGCTCGAACTTTGTTTGTTTTGTTGACAGTGTGACCATGTCGGTGTTATAGATTTTTACCCGGCATTTTTAAATACACACAGAAAACAAGTTTCAGTACATTCTTTGATAAATATTTTTGTTAAGATATTTAAGTTTTTTGTTTTCTCTTGAAATGGGTTGCGGGTATCATACGGTCGAGCACCCTCGACTGTAGCTTTCTCACTTCTTTTTTGCTTATTTTGTCTGAATTTCACCAGTATTCGGTGTGTTTTCACTCTGAATTAATAATTCAAATAGATACACACATTTTATAATGATGGGACCGGCTTAATATGGAGTTATAGGTAAGAGTACGGCTGCGCCAGTTACCCATATATTTATAACATTATTGGTGTAGCTGTCCCTAGTTGTTGAGGCAGCTGTTCGCGCTTTTGTTTGTTTAGTTGACAGTGTGATCATGTCGGTATTTAATGGATTTCTTAAAAATATGTATATACAAAAAAAATAAATTTCAGTATTTTCTGAGGTACATTTTTTGTTAAAATATCATTTAAGCTTTTTGTTTTCTCTCGAAATGGGTTGCGGGAAAGCTACTCTCGACTGTAACTTTCTTGTTTGTATTTGAGGCATCCATATTTTTTGATACTAGGAACGTTGGAGCACTCCATTGAGAATAACTATGTCTAATTATTTTTTGTTTCAGCAGGTTATCGATTTGTTTCCTCATTTCATGTCTTTCTTTGAGGGTTTAGTGTGAATGGGAATTTCGTCCGTGGTTCTAGTTCTGTGATTGATTAAAAAGCGTCGGAAATTCTAAGCAGAGTCTTTTAAGTTAGATACTTTCTTCATTGTCAAGGTGCTGAGTTCGTATACAAGTATTAAAATCCTGATTATCAAATGTCGTTTCGTTATTTTCTTTTTGAATTAAGTTGACTTCAAAATAATCTTGTTCTCTACAGTTTTGTACTTCTAAATATGTATGTGAACTTCCATATAACTAATATTATTTTCGGCAGTATAAAGTCCACGTGATATTACAATGTCTTCGGAAATAGTTGTGGTTTCAAACAAGAAGATTCCGTTTGTGACGTTTACTGATAGATGAATAATCTTCTTTGATTCCTCTTCTATTGAATATATGGCAGAATTTGATTTCTCTTCTAGCTTAATAATTATTTTGTAAGTTTTTGTTTCAAGTATCTTTAATGGAATGTTTTCAATAACTTTTATATCTTGCAATATATCTAACCCGATAAGTCCATCAATATATGGATGAAAATCAAATAAAGAAAATGAATATTGTGACGAATCAGAGAACTCACTGAACAATGAAATCATTGTCTTGTCATGTTCATGTAATTGGAATTGATTTAGTACTGTCTTGATGGCTATTGGTGTATGTAATTTAATTTAAATTTCTTTTTGAAAATAATTAGGGTTAATAAAAGAAAAGGTAGCACCAGTATCTATAAGGAACTTGAGAGCTTTATCGTACATCTTATTTACAATAATATATGGTAATTTGGACTTGTTGTCTTTATTTATTAGGTATCCTGTCTGTTGCCTGAGGCTTTTTGTGGAATATTTGCCGCCTCATTTAAATTGTGTATTTGTGCTTGTTGATCAGCATTACTTATCGAATTTCTGGATGGATAGTTGGTGGTTTTTCTATTGGATTGTTTCTGTTGATTGTTATTCTTATAGTTATTATCTCTTGGCATAATCGCTAACATGTTATTTCTTTTGTAATTATTATCGACGTTTTCATAATCATTACGATAACGGTTGTAGTTACGTTTTTTTTATTATAGTTTCTGTCGTTAAAACCGTCACTACTACGTTATTTCGTAATTTCCTCTATTTTGCTTATAATCTATACTTCTAGTATAATATTGTTGGCTTCCAAGTTCCTGTTTCTATCCGATCTTTTCTTTGCTATGTATCATGTATGTATACATATATGTTTTATCTTCTTTTTTTATACCCGCTACCCATAGGGTAGAAGGGTATTATAACTAAGTGCCAACAGAAAATGTATGTAACAGGCAGAAGGAGGCATCTCCGACTCCATAAAGTATATATATTCTTGATCAGCGTCAACAGCCGAGACGTCTGTCCGTCTGTCTGTCCGTATGAACAGCTGGATCTCGGAGACTATAAGACAAAGAGACACCAAATTTGTCACAAAGGTTCCATTCCCTACGCAGATCAAGTTTATTTCAAAAGTTGGATGCCACGGCCCCTTCGTCCACAATAAGCATTAATCTAGAAAAGTCAAGTTTTTTTTATGTAAATTGCGTATAACTCTAAAAGTTCTTTGTGTCATGATGTGTAATTTGGTAACCCACCTGCGCTTGACACTCTAAATATACTCTGTTATCTTGGTACAAATCGGATAAGTAGAACAAAAGTTATTCGTAAAAATTTTTTATCAAATTTGTTGTGCCCAATGCATATGGACGTTTTAAGTGTGTGAATGACCCAGAGATATCAAATTTGGTGACAGTATTCATGTAGCTCTTACGCAGATCAAGTTTGTTTTAGATTTTTGCCACGCTCTTTTCCGCCCCCAAAAACTGGAAAAGACTTAATAATGGACCTAGAGCATTGAATTTTGGTATGCATATCGGATAAGTAGAACAAAAATTATTCGTCAAATTATTTATCACAATTGTTGTGCCCAATGCATATGGACGTATTAAGTGTGTGAATGACCTAGAGATATCAAATTTGGTGACAGTATTCGTATAGGTCTTACGCAGATCAAGTTTGTTTTAGATTTTTGCCACGCCTCTTTCCGCCTCCAAAAACTGTAAAAGCCGTAATAATGAACCTAGAGCATTGAAATTTGGTATGCATAATAATAATCATATTCTCAATGATTCCTGTGAATTTGGTTGAGATCGAGTGAAAAACAACATGTCGGTGTTATAGATTTTTACCGGGTATATTTAAAGACACACAAAAAACAAGTTTCAGTACATTCTTTGATATATTTTTTTGTTAAAATATTTAAGTTTTTTGTTTTCTCTTGAAATGGGTTGCGGGTATCATACGGTCAAGCACTCTGTAGCTTTATCACTTGTTTTTTGCTTATTTTGTCTGAATTTCACCATTATTCTGTGTGTTTTCACTCGGAATTAATAATTCAAATACATACACACATTTTATAATGTTGGGAGCGGCTTAATATGGAGTAATAGGTAAGAGTACGGCTGCGACAGTTACCCATATATTTATAACATTATTGGTGTAGCTGTCCCTAGTTGTTGAGGCAGCTGTTCGCGCTTTTGTTTGTTTAGCTGACAGTGTGATCATGTCGGTATTTAATGGATTTCTTAAAAATATGTATATACAAAAAAAACAAATTTCAGTATTTTCTGAGGTACATTTTTTGTTAAAATATCATTTAAGCTTTTTGTTTTCTCTCGAAATGGGTTGCGGGAAAGCTACTCTCGACTGTAACTTTCTTGTTTGTATTTGAGGCATCCATATTTTTTGATACTTGGAACGTTGGAGCACTCCATGGAGAATAACTATGTCTAATTATTTTTTGTTCCAGCAGGTTATCGATTTGTTTCCTCATTTCATGTCTTTCTTTTAGGGTTTAGTGTGAATGGGAATTTCGTCCGTGGTTCTAATTCTGTGATTGATTAAAAAGCGTCGGAAATTCTAAGCAGAGTCTTTTAAGTTAGATACTTTCTTCATTTTCAATGTGCTGAGTTCGTATACAAGTATTAAAATCCTGATTATCAAATGTCGTTTCGTTATTTTCTTTTTGAATTAAGTTGACTTCAAAATAATCTTGTTCTCTACAGTTTTGTACTTCTAAATATGTATCTTAGCAGAATTTTTTGTCCTAGAAAAAAATGTGAACTTCCATATTATTATTATTTGGCCATAACAACCCTATCGGGTCACGGCCTGAAAAAGTTGCCTTCACGCGCTTCTGTCCTGGGCACGTCTCCTCCAGTTGGTAACACCAAGTGAGGACAGAGCTTCCATCACTTGGTCCTGCCAACGCATCCGGGGTCTTCCTCTCCTCCGATTGCCGACCACTACCGCATCAAACACCTTACGAGCTGGAGCGTCTTCCTCCATACGAGCAATATGACCCAGCCAGCGAAGTCTATGGCTCCTAACTCTGCTGACTACATCCATATCGCCGTAAAGCTCATACAGCTCATGGTTCCATCTGATGCTATAGGTATCCCCGATGCAAATCGGACCATAGATCTTGCAGAGAATCTTTCTCTCGAACACACCAAGAGCGGCTGCATCTGCCTGTGTCAAAGTCCAACACTCTGCACCATATAACAGTACCGGCATGATGAGCGTCTTGTAAAGTGTAATTTTTGTGTGTCGAGAGAGGGCTCTACTACTCATTTGCCTACTGAGCCCATAGTAACACCTGTTGGCAAGAGTGATTCTCCGCTTGATCTCCAGGCTGACATCATTCGAGCTGGTCATAGCAGTGCCAAGATAGATAAACTCCTTGACGGACTCGAAGTTATAGCTGCCCGCTACTAGCTGAGAATCTTGTCGCCGCAATTCCCTGCTCGAGCACACCATAAACTTTGTCTTACTCATGTTCACTGCCAGACCAGCTTTAGCCGATTCTTTTTCAATAGCCCCAAAGGCTGCTGTAACGTAACGCTTGGTACGCCCAATGATATCAATATCATCGGCATACCCAAGCAACTGGACACATCTATTTGTCAATATTGTGCCCGTCCGATGCACACCAGCCTTCCTTATAATACTCTCCATTAGGATATTGAATATTAGCATACAAGACAACGAGTCACCTTGTCTGAGACCACACTTGGTACTAAAGGTTTCGGAATGGTCATTTCCTACTTTGACGGAGCTGATGGTGTTGCTCAACGTCATTCTGCAAAGCCGCGTAAGCTTTGCTGGAATACCAAGCTCAGACATGGCGGCATATAGGTGACCTCGTCGGGGGCTATCAAAAGCTGCCTTGTAGTCGACGAAAAGATGGAAGGTGTCTATCTGACTTTCGTACGACTTCTCCAAGATTTGGCGCAATGTGAATATCTGGTCAATCGTAGATTTTCCAGGCCTGAAACCGCACTGATAAGGTCCAATCAGTGCTTCGGCGTGAGGTTTCAGTTTTTCACATAATACGCTCGTTAGGACCTTATATGCGACCGGAAGAAGACTAATGCCACGGTAGTTGGAGCGCACTGTGGCATCACCCTTCTTCAGGATAGGACAGATCATGCTGAGGTTCCAATCTTCGGGCATGCTCTCAGTGAGCCATATCTTGCTGATTAGTTGGTGCATGCACCCTACCAACAAATCACCACCAGCCTTAAAAAGCTCAGCTGGTAAGCCATCAGCTCCAGCATCCTTGTTGTTCTTAAGGCGCTGTATCGCCGCACTGACTTCGATATGGCTCGGGATTGGTACTTCTGTGTCAGTACCATAGATTGGGGTTCGTGGATCACCATCGTCAAGGTCGTCGTTGTCTCCATGCAAAAGCTTTGAGAAGTGGTCCCTCCATAACCTCAGCACAACCTCCGCGTCTGTGACCAAGTTTCCGTTGTCATCCCTGCAAGAAACTCCTACCGTCCTGTGGCCTTGGGTTAGACGCTTAACCCTCTGGTAGAAGTTCCAAGCTTCGTTCCGGCATCTGCAACTCTCTACATTCTCGCACTCTCGCTTTCGTGTTCTCGTTTCTTGCGTCTGAAAAGGCGTTTCTCATCCCTTCTCATCGACCTGTATACTTCGACTATACGTCGTGTCGCCCCAGCCTGCAATGTTCTTCTGTACGCCACGTCTTTTGCAGCTGTTGCGTCACGTCACTCCTGATCGTACCATGGGTTCCTCTTAGGTGGGGGCCGGAATCCTAGTACCTCTTCCGCCGAAGCCTTCAAGGAGTTCACTATGTGCTCCCACATAGAGCCGATGTCCTCAGGTCTTTTAGATGTCTGTCCCAGTAGGTCCGAGAAACGAGGGGAGAATGTTTCCTTCACCAGTTGTGATTGCAGCTTCCCGACGTCCAGCCTTCTCGGCATACTTCGACGCACGATCTTCGTCGCACTTAGCCGCATGCGAATCTTGGCTGCAACAAGGTAATGGTCGGAGTCTATGTTAGGACCCCGCCATGTTCGCACATCAAGTATACTAGATGCATGCCTTCCGTCAATCACAACATGGTCGATCTGATTTTTGGTCAGTCGATCCGGAGAGAGCCAAGATGCCTTATGAATGTCCAAATGACGGAAACTTGTACTACGCACCCCCATGTTATGCGCTGCTGCGAAGCCTACTAGCCTGAGACCATTGCTCGAAGTGGTCTCATGCAGACTATATCGCCCCACGGTGGCACCAAAGATACCTTCCCACACAACCTTGGCATTAAAGTCTCCGAGGAGGATTTTAATGTCATGGGATGGGCAGCGGCCGTATGCTCGGTCGAGCTCCGCATAGAAGTTATCCTTGGCGACATCGTCTTTTTCCTCGGTGGGGGCATGCACGCATATCAGAGTGCTGTTAAAATATTTGGCTGTAACCCGGATTGTTGCTATTCTCTCATTTATCGGAGTAATATGAGAGACCCGGCGCCTCAATCGAGAGCCTACAACAAATCCACAACCAAATTAATGCCGGTCTGGATGGCAACTGTAGTATATGTCACAGTCCTTCTTCTTCACGCAACCTTGTCCTATCCATCGCATTTCCTGGATGGCAGTAATGTCAGCCCTACATTTATTGAGGGTATCCGTTAGTTGTTGAGCAGCACCCGGTCTGTACAATGTTCGCACATTCCAGGTGCATACTCTCAAATCATTGTCCTTTGTTCGGTTCTTATGGTCGTTATCTTTAGTCCGGTGTCTATCCGAGGCTTCTCTTTCCTTCACTGAATTTTTGGTTTTTACGTGGGTGGATTTCAAGTCCTACGCCACAACCTAGTTTGAAGAGCCAGGACTCCCGCCGCGCACTTTGGTATGCCACACAACGGATGTTGAGCAACATTCCAGGGAGAACCACGTGGAGGTAGTGCGTCGACTTGAAAAAAGCAGTATAAGGATCGCGCTGGCATTCGCCAAGTTGAATGCGATCAGCAACTTTACCTTATATGCTTCCCCCCAGTCTACCTTCCATATAACTAAGATTATTTTCGGCAGTATAAAGTCCACCTGATATTACAATGTCTTCGGAAATAGTTGTGGTTTCAAACAAGAAGATTCCGTTTGTGACGTTTACTGGTAGATGAATAATCTTCTTTGATTCCTCTTCTATTGAATATATTGCAGAAATTGATTTCTCTTCTAGCTCAATAATTATTTTTTAAGTTTATGTTTCAAGTATCTTTTGTAAGGAACCGTCACAATGCCGGGATAGCCAGCGCCTGTCCAGGGTTCGAAAACAAGATTATTTGTATTTGCTCAGATGGACCGTCAGATGGGAGGGATTCGCGGGGCAGACGCGAACGTCTCTACGGGGCTGGAAGGCTCTTCTCGTACTATGTGTTATGGCGTTGTCGTCGTAACAGCACGGTAGCGAGATCGGCGGATGTAGTCGCTAATGGAGCTAGGAGTAGGGATTCGTTCGCTAAAAGTTCCCGCCCCAGAAACAAGTGTGCGTGAGTTCGAGATTATTAGTTCTTTTATTTAAAAATGTCTTCGATCTAGTTGCCTACGTTTAATTCTACAAGGTTCGAGGTTGCAACGGTATGTTGCAAGCCAAGAGGGAGGGGGTGGTCGCGGCTCGCTGTCTTCGTTAGTGTGTATGTGTGGTCACATACACTCAAACTACAAAGCGTGCACAGGGTCGACGCAACTGCGTAGTTGCACTGCTAGCCTCAGTGCTGACACTTCGTAGACACGAGGGGAAGGGGCCGGTCGCGGCTCTCTGCTTGTGTTTGTGCATATGTGTGGTCACATATGCACAAATCTTGAGTGCGCGCAGAAACTACGCAGCTGCGTAATCGCACTGCGAGAGTCCGTGCGGCACTTCGTGGGCACGAGGGGAGGGAGTGGTCGCGGCTCTTTTACGTCTGCTTGTGTGTGTGTGTAGTCACACTCACACAAGGTTAACAAATAGCGTACAGAATCTGCGCAAGCGTGTTGTCACACTGCTAAGAAACTGTAACGGCACTTCGCAGACGAGGGTGGGCAACGAGTGACTCGCGAAACGTTGGTTATGTACGTGTGTAGTCACACGACAAACGCCCGGCACGTGCAGCGATCTAAGTCAGTATGTAATCACACTGCTGGATTGCTGCGCCGGCACCGTTGTAGGCGAGAGGGGGAATTCGATATATGGAATCACTCGCGCAAGTAACGAAGAGCCCTCGAAGTTGCGCTGATCTAATTGATTTAAGATTCACTTGACACGTTTAATTTGCGAAGGGAGGTTATTTTGGCACTAGTTGTACTTGTGGACATACCTGTATCTCTTCTTTTTGTACTGCGCACTTGGTGTAGTTGACTTTGGTTTTTGCTGTTGATTTGTCTTGTCACGACGATCGTTGTTCAAAGAGTGAGAGCCTGTGACGCGGCATCTCATTAAGTAGGTCAGTTTTCTACCTAACATAACTCTGTTAAGCTCACTTGGTCCTGCTAGCGTTAAGCTCCTACTGACTCAAGTGAGCTGTTAACTCGCGTGAGCGATCCTAGTTCTTAAAGACCGTATTGTTACGATGTTTTAGTACTTTTTTGATTTATTTTTATCGACTTTGTAATGTGTGGCCAGATTTTGGGCCGTCACGCCCCCCCTTTCCTCCCGGGCGGATGTGGACCCGGACTCGGCCTGCTCGGGAGCGATGGACTTGGTAGACCGTGTCCAACCAAACGTGTGTGAAGCGAGCGAGAGTGTAGCGGCTCTCGGTCTGTCGAATTTCTTCGATGAGCCCTCGCGGCAGTTGGCGTCTCCACGGCCAGGACGGTGATGCCTCCACCATTTCGCTCTTGCGGGCGACGACTTCCACTAGGTCGAGGTCGTCTTCCCCGACATCTGTTGGAAATTCTGGGGCCAGGATGTCTCAGAGCTCCGACAATGACTCCGGGGTGGTGTCGAGATCGTCTCCTGCGCCCTCTCCTGTCGTTTGTCTTGCTTCTTCCGACACCTCAGCCTGGAGCACGCCTCTGTCCTCGGCTGGGTCTGGGGCTGGGGTTGCGGCTGTGGTTGATGCGTATTGACGCCGAAAGCGCGGGCCCTCCATCTCGTTCTCCGACGCTGACTCCCAGAACGGCCCTGTCTCGACCGTTGGAAAGTCTTGGGGTGTCTCCTCGACCCTGGCTACGGCACATACCACGGGGCTGGCTGGTTGGGCCCACTGGTGTGGGGTGGTGCACACGGCGGGGCCGACGTAGTTCAATGTCGGTGGGATGTGAAAATACGTGGCAATCGTTTCGCCCGGGGGGACAATGACGTCCACCGTCGTGCGCTCGACTCTCGTGAGCCGCATACCCCACGGCCGGATGGCTGGCTCATAGGAGACCGCCTGCGCCACGCCCTCCACGAAGAAGGGTTCGTCTTCTTCGCTGTCGGACGTGGGAGCAGACTCCCAATGAGCCAACTCGTCTCCGACCGTAGGAATGGCATGATAGATGCCATGACCCTGGCGTGGGTCTTGCCGTCTGGCGTTTGGTCGGGGCGACCACGCCCCTGGGGCTGGTCCAATGGGTACGTCGTCATCGTCCTCTTCTCCCTGTCCGTCGTAGCTCGTCGGCGAGTAGTGGTTTCCCTCGCAAGACTCTGGCCCGCACGAGTATTGCCACTCGTACTCGGTCGGGGGAGGGTGTCTAACGTCACGTGGCTCTGGCACGAAGGAGTACTGCCATTCGGCCTCCGGTAGTGTGTTGCCTGGGTCTTGTGCCCTGCGTACGTGGTCATCCCACTCAGCGTCCTCCGGCCGAACGGTGGAGTAGTGGGGAGCATCGGTGTGGAAGACCATTCCTCCTGCTCAGTGGCGGTGGCCATGCTCCTCACTCCTTCTCTGGGGGGTGTGGGGGTGTTGTCGCCGGCGTTGTCACGCGGTGGTGTGGTGCCCGTCAGATCAATTGGCTCCATGTTAGTTTGAGCTGTGGAATAGTAGAGAGAGAGAGAAGTTAGCTAATGTAAAGGATGATACTGGAGTGTTTCGTTCGGGGCGTTCGCGATGGAGGCGTTATCGGCTACGTTAGTTTTGGTCTTGTTCACATTCTTCCTGGCTTTCACCATCGACCTCCTCTTCCCGATCTAGGAACTCCTTCAGATCGGCAATATTGGCGGCTCGCCGTTGGATGGTCGTGGTGTGTTGTAGCCGCACAATGTTCGGAGATACGAACTTCTTGACGATCTAAGGCCCGTCGAACTTCGGGGCGAGTTTCGCGGCGAATCCTTCAGCGGCATTGGAGAGGTGGTGTTGACGTAACAAGACCTTCATTCCAAGAGCGGGCCGCCACTGTCTGCGGCGCAGATTGTAGTGTCGGCTTTGGTCATGGCTAGTCGTTTGGCCTTGGCGTCGGGATCTTCGGGATTCGGGTGAAGTTCGGGAGACACCTCCTCGTATAGTCCTCCTGGGAGTCGAGGTTCCCGGGAAGTAGGGTATCCCAAGTGTTTTGTTGGCCGTCGATGAGTTGGGCGATCATGGTCTTCACCGTCCTATTGGCTCGTTCCGTAGGGTTTTCGTGCGGAGCATATGGGGCAGTGTGTTGTAGCTCCACACCGGCGGTTTTCAGGAACGCTTTGAAAGCCCTGCTGGTGAACTGGGTCCCATTGTCGCACACAAACAGCTTTGGGACCCCGAAGTGAGCGAGGATACGCTCCCGAAACGCCCGTTGCAGTCCAGCCGCTGTTGCGCGTCGTAAGGGGACCAATTCCACCCACTTCGAAAATAGGTCGAAAAACACGAGTAACATGGTGTTACCCTGTTTAGAGCGTGGGAGTGGTCCCACGAAATCGGCGCATACTGTGGCGAACGGCTCTTCGGTTGCTCGAGTGTACATGTGTCCTGCCGGCTTTTGTTGTGACGTTTTGTACTTCTGGCAGCTCAGACAGTGTCGAATGTGTCGTTTTGCGTCGCGGTACATCCCCGGCCAGTAGTATCGCTGTGCGACTCGCAAGATGGTCTTCCGTACGCCGAGATCCCCTGCAGTCGGCTGGTCGTGGCACTCCTGGAGCACTCGCAGCCGCATCTCTCGGGGTACGCACAACTTCCAGGTCACATCGTCGAAGTCGTGGGCTCGATGCACGATATGGCGGTATAGTTGGCCCTTCCTTACTGTGTAATCCGGGTATCGCTGTGGTTCATCGCTTACCTGTTGGATCCGTCGAGACAACCAAGGACACGAGCGTGGCTCCTCCTTTAGCCGGTCCAGACGGGTGACGGGTTGTCGAGACAGGGCATCGGCGACCACGTTCTGTTTCCCGGGACGATATGTCACGTCGTACTGGTACTGCTGCAACTCCAACGCCCAACGTGCTACTCGGCCATGTGGTGATTCCAGTGAAATCAGCCACTTGAGGGCCAGATGGTCGGTGATAACCTCGAATCGGTATCCTTCCAGGTAGCAACGTAGTTTCCTGATGGCCCAAATCACTGCCAGACACTCCTTCTCGGTAGCCGAATAGTTTTCTTCTGCCTTGTTCAGTCGTCGACTGACGTAGGAGATTGCACGCTCCTAGCCGTCGATTTCCTGGGTTAACACGGCGCCGATTCCCACATTGCTTGCATCCATCTGTAGCACAAACTTGGCGTGGAAGTCTGGGCACGCTAGGACGGGTGCTGTAGTGAGGAGGACCTTCAACTGGTCGAACGCGACCTGTTGCTCCAGGGCCCACACCCACTTTCGGCCTTTCTTGAGGAGTTGAGACATCGGTTGTACCACGGTGGCAAAGTTGGGTACGATTTATATAAATTCCTTAAGATTCGTTGGCGGAGGTAGGTCACGGACGGCGGCTACCTACCTGGGTCGGTATGAATCCCTTCCTCACTTATGACATGTCCCAGGTAATGGATTCGTCGCTGGAAGAAGGCACACTTCTTGTGGTCAATCCTGAGGTTAGCCCGGCGGAGTCGGTCCAAAACTTCCCGCAGATTTTTAGCGTGGTCTTCCATGGAGTTCCCGACGACTACAATATCGTCCAAGTATGCGAACGCATGGGGCTCCATGTCCACCCCTATGACCGCGTCCAGAGCTCGTTGGAAAGTCGCCGGAGCCGAGTGTAGTCCAAAGGGCATCACCTTCCACTGGTAGAGTCTGCGTCCTGGTACCGTAAACGCAGTCGCTTCCCGACTGCTTGGTGCCATGGGGATCTGCCAATAGCCATTCTTTAGGTCCAGCGTTGAAATGAACTTGGCGTGTCGGAGGCGTTCCAGGATATACGTGATCCGGGGAAGAGGATACGCATCGGGGATTGACCGTTCGTTGAGTTGTGGGTAGTCGACACACATACGCCATTGGCCGTTCTTCTTCCGAACCAACACAATAGGGGCGCTATGAGGACTATGCGATGCTTCAATAAGGCCTTCCTGCAGCAGTTGATCGACCTGCTTGTCGATGATGCATCGCATGGCCGGATTTTTAGGGAAATAACGCTGTTTGATCGGCCTCTCGTCTCGAAGCGTTATATGGTGTTCCGCGATCGTGGTTACTTCGGTCATCTGGGAGAATTTCGGGATTTCTTCCTCCAGAAATGCCACAATGGCTTTGGCGATCTCCGGTGGCAATGCGTCTCTGCTCGATGGGGTCGGATCCAGCTCGTCTTCCTGGTCTGGGAGCGAATTCTATAGATCTGGGGTGAGGGTGACATCGTAGGTACTGGGGCCTCCCATCTTAGAACCTGAGTTCGTCGTAGGCTCCAAGGCTCGAGTGAGAGGTTTACGGAGTCTCGGTGCAGGGATTGGGACATGTCCCGCCTGTACATGTCCTGATTGACCACACCGTCTACACACGCGTTGCACGTCTTGGATCGCGGGCTGTACAGACTGTGCAGTTCGAGGGCGGGGTTGCGTCAGTTCCGTGTGTAAGGGGTCGGGGTCGCCTCGGAAGGGATTATGCCATGCGGGTGTGGTTGGGCCACAGTTCGGCGTTCAGCTGGCCGTGGAGGTACTACCACGGTAGTCGTTGCCAGGTTTGTCACCGAACTGCCCTGTATACTCTCGAACTCGGTGGCTAGCCAAATCAATTGGTTCAAGCTAGTCACCTCATGCCGTCGAGCGCAGTACTTCTATTCGGGCCGGGAGTTGTCGTAAATCCGCTCCAACTCTTGCGCCACGCTGTAGTCAGCATGATGCATGAGGAAATGGATTTCGGTCACATACTCCTTAAACGACTCGTGGTCGAGTTGCCTTCGGTCCCGAATACTGTCCTCGAGGCGTTCACGGCGGGAGAAAGTATGATAGGAATTCCCTGCGGAATTCCGACCATGTGGCTGTACCGAGTCCGCTGGTGCGGAACCAACGTGCGGCGCTATCGGTTAGGCCTTCGGCCATACTCCGAGGTAACGCGTTTACCCCAATGCCGTAGGCTTGGGCCCGTTCCTCCAGCGCTTCAATAAAAGCCAGTGGATCACCTTGACCGTCGAACTGGATCCCCCATTTCCTAATCCGGTCAAGGGTGGCCCCGCATGGCCTGAAGCTAGGAATCTCGTCAGGCTCAGGGTAGGCATGCCTGCTATGAGTCGGAGCTGTCTGTGTGGGGTGGCTAGTGGTCGTATGTCTGGTTGTACCTAGAGTATTGAATTTTGCATAACAATAATTATATTCTCAACGACTGCTGTGAATTTGGTTGAGATCGAATGAAAAACAAGGAAGTTATTAAAGAATCAATTTTTTATGCAAAATTCAAAAAACAAGTTTTAGTATATTTGGTATATTTTTGGTTAAAATATCATTTAAGTTTTTTGTTTTCTCTCAAAATGGGTTGCGGGTATCATACGGTCGAGCACTCTCGACTGTAGCTTTCTTACTTGTTTTGTTTTGTTTTATAGAAGATTTTTATACCCGCTACCCATAGGGCAGAAGGGTATTATAACTTAGTGCCAACAGAAAATGTATGTAACAGGCAGAAGGAGGCATCTCCGACCCCATAAAGTATATATATTCTTGATCAGCGTCAACAGCCGAGACGATATAGCCATGTCCGTCTGTCCGTCTGTCTGTCCGTATGAACACCTGGATCTCAGAGACTATAAGACATAGAGACACCAAATTTGACAAAAAGTTTCCTTCATACCCTACGCAGATCAAGTTTATTTCAAAAGTTGGATGACACGCCTCCTTCGCCCACAATAAGGATTAATCTAGAAAAAGTCAAGTTTTTTTTTAAGTAAATCGCGTATAACTCCAAAAGTTCTTTGTATAATAGTGTGTAATTTGGTAGCCCATCTGCGCTTGTCACTTTTAATATACCCTGTAATTTTGGTACAATTCGGATAAGTAGAACAAAAGTTATTCGTGAAACTATTTATCAAAATTTTTGTGCCCAGTGCATATGGACGTATTAAGTGTGTGACAAGATTGCTTTAGATTTTTGCCACGCCCCTTTCCGCCCCCAAAAACTGTAAAAGCCGTAATAATAGACCTAGAGTATTGAATTTTGGTATGCATAATAACAATTATATTCTCAATGATTCCTGTGAATTTGGTTGAGATCGAGTAAAAAACAAG
Organism: Drosophila formosana; assembly: GCA_035045625.1. NCBI lineage: Eukaryota > Metazoa > Arthropoda > Insecta > Diptera > Drosophilidae > Drosophila > Drosophila formosana. The sequence goes on from JAWNOW010000440.1 coordinate 283,941, forward strand.
GAAGTTATTAATGAATCAATTTTATATGCAAAATTCAGTTGCAGCTGCTCGCGCTTTGTTTGTTTAGTTGACGGTGTGACCTTGTCGGTGTTGTGGATTTTTGACTGTTATTTTCAAATATATACAAACAAAACACAAAATTCAGTATATTTTTGGTATATTTGTTGTTAAAATACCATTACAATTTTTTTTTTCTCTCGAAATGGGTTGCGGGTATCATACGGTCGAGCACTCTCGACTGTAGCGTTCTCACTTGTTTTTTTATGGAAAGTAGTTGAAGTCACAACTCCCTGATGGTTCAAGCGGGAGTTTCAGTAGGTGGTGACTTTTGAGTGACGGCTGTGTTGGCTGTTGTTCAGAAGGTCTATGGCGAGTTGGTTACATTAATTAATAAGCCTGTCCATGTGTTTATTTTTTAACCCAATCAGGTCAGATGGTAGGTTAGTTAGTTAGTATTAAATTTTTTGTTTTAATTTCCAATACCATGTTAGTTGCTAATTATTGTTAGCTAAGAATGATAGAATACAATTTTTAATATTTATAAGAGATGCATCGGCGTTGAAAACACAGTAGAGTCTGTTGTAGTCAGCACAGAGAACTCGAAAAGGTTCATGCTTAGAATAGTTAGTTGTACATAGGTTAAGGGATAAAGGTGTGAAGTTACGTGTACGTCTAACTGGGACAGAAAGGTTTATATGCCTAAGCAGGTAGGGAGAATCAATTTCACCCTTTAGTAGTTTGACTATAAACATAACCCCAAGCATGCTACGACGATTTGATAATGAGGGAAGATTAAGTAAAAGAAGTCTACTATAATAAGAGGGTAAGTCAATACCTGAAACCCAGTTAAAGCCTCTCAACGCAAAAAGCAGAAATTTCTTTTGTACAGACTCGATGAGATTTTTATGATTTGAGTATTGTGGTGACCAAATACAAGAACCGTATTCCAGAATGGGACGGACAAGCGAAACAAAAAGAAGCTTTGTCGTATAAGGGTCATCAAATTCCTTTGCCCATCGCTTGATGAACCCAAGAACTTGAGTCGCTTTGTTGACAGTAATTGAAATGTGTTTGTCAAACTTTAGCCTATGATCTAGAAGAACTCCTAAATCATTCACATCGTCTACTCTAATCAGAGGTACCATATTGCTGTATCTTTTTATAACATCAGTCCTAAGTCATAATGTAACGTTTTCTTTGTGCTTTAGTGGGGTGCCTTTGTGATACAACTTTTAACGAGTTTTTCTCAAAACAATGTTACTCCAAATCCAGTCTACCTATACGTCTAAAATATATGTATTTGCATATGTGAATTTATACATATACATTTCCGACCCCGTAATGTATATATATTCTTGATCAGTATCAACAGCCGAGACGATTTAGCCATGTCCGTCTGTCTGTCCATATGAACACCTAGATCTCAGAGACTATAAGACATAGAGACACCAAATTTGTCACAAAGGTTTCTGCATTCCCTACGAAGATCAAGTTTATTTCAAAAGTTGGATACCACGCCCCCTTCGCCCTCAATAAGCATTAATCTAGAACAAGTCAAGTTTTTATACCCGCTACCCATAAGGTAGAAGGGTATTATAACTTAGTGCCAACAGAAAATGTATGTAACAGGCAGAAGGAGGCATCTCCGACCCCATAAAGTATATATATTTTTGATCAGTGTCAACAGCCGAGACGATATAGCCATGTCCGTCTATCCGTCTGTATGAACACCTAGATCTCAGAGACTATAAGAGGTAGAGCTACCAAATTTGGGGACAGTACTCCTATAGGTGCTACGCAGATCAACTTTATTTCAAAATTTGGATGCCACGCCCCTTTCCGCCCCCACAAGTCTGTAAAAGCCGTAATAATAGACCTAGAGCATTGAATTTTGGTGTGCTTAATAATAATTATACTCTCAAGGATTCCTGTGAATTTGGTTGAGATCAAATGAAAAACAAGGAAGTTATTAAAGAATCAATTTTATATGCAAAATTCACTTGCAGCTGCCCGCGCTTTCTTTGTTCAGTTAACAGTATAACCATAACGGTGTTGTGGATTTTTACCCGCTATTTTCAAATATATACAAAAAACAAGTTTTAGTATATTGGGTATATTTTTTGTTAAAATATCATTTAAGTTTTTTGTTTTCTCCCGAAATGGGTTGCGGGTATCATACGGTCGAGCACTCTCGACTGTAGCTTTCTTACTTGTTTGTTAACTGTTTTAACTAGAATATATTTAATATATTAAAAATAATTTAACTACATCTTATGCACGTGTATTTACTTAATATTTACAAAGTCAACATAAAAAGTGTAATGGAAGAAAATGGCCCATGCGAAATATACTTAATATTTTTAATTCAAGCAAGTAAGAAAGCTACAGTCGAGAGTGCTCGACCGTATGATACCCGCAACCATTTCAAGAGAAAACAAAAAAATTAAATATTTTAACAAAAAATATACCAAAGAATATACTGAAACTTGTTTTTTTTTGTATATATTTGAAAATGGCGGGTAAAAACCATAACACTGACATGGTCACACTGTCGACTAAATAAACAAAGCGCGAGCATTTGCGTGTGAATTTCGCTTATAAAATGCATTATTTAATATCTTCCTTGTTTTTCATTCGATCTCAACCAAATTCACAGGAGTCATTGAGACTATCATTTTACCTGCTACCCATAGGGTAGAAGGGTATTATAACTTAGTGCCAATAGAAAATGTGTGTAACTGGCAGAAGGAGCCATCTCCGACCATTAAGTATATATATTATTGATCAGCGTCAACAGCCGAGACGATATAGCCATGTCCGTCTGTCCATCTGTCTGAATGTATGAACACCTGGATCTCAGAGACTATAAGACATAGAGACACCAAATTTGGCAAAAAGGTTCCCTACGCAGATCAAGTTTGTTTTAAAAGTTGGATGCCACACCCCCTTCGCCAACAATAAGCATTCATCTAGAAAAAGTCTAGTTTTGTTAATGTAAATTGCGTATAACTCTTTTTTTTTTTTTAAATAATTTTATTTTTGCCGGAATCGTTCAATGCCATTTGAACATAACCGGACGGATGTAGATGAGGGCATATATACATATAGTAGATGTTACTATTTAAACTAAATACAATTATTTACAATTATTTACAAAATTTACAAAATTTACAAAGAGTGGGCTTAGTGGATGACCCTAGAAGCGAGGTCACTGGGGTGTAGTCTCTTCAGTCTTCGAAGAGGTTGCGGGTTGACAAGCCTGCTAGCCAGTGGGTTTGGGTGTGCCATGAGCCTGTCGCTATATCGGCTGCTATGCTGGTTAATTTGATCGCCCACCGGAATAAGGCCAAAATCAGCTTCGATTGCCCGGTTGGTAACATACCAGGGAAGTCCGGTTGTCCGCCGAGCAGCACGAGCCTGCACCACCCTAAGCCTGTTCAGCTGGTGCCTTGAAGCTGTGCCCCAAACTTGGATGCCATAAGTCCAAGTTGGCGTAAGGATCGCTTTGAGCAAAAAAGCCTTCGTCGACAGCTGGAGACTTCTGGACTTCAAGAGCCAATCCATCTTCTGCAGCTTGCGAAGGCATTTTGATTTGATAGCCGTGATGTGGGTATTCCATATCAGCCGGCGGTCCAAGTGGACACCCAGGTAGCAATGCGAAGTGATGTTTTCGATGTTGCCACCATCGAAGGTCAGATCTATGCCGATCAAACGCCTGAGTGAAAATGTCACGCATGCCGACTTACTCGTGTTAATTGCAATGTTCCATTGCTTGGTCCATCGCTTCATCGCATACAGCCAGTCTTGAACTGCCGCGGCTGCTGTCTGTTGACATGAGTGGGACGCAACCATGGCCGTGTCATCTGCGTAAGTGGCCAGCAGCAGATAGGAAGGTGACATACCTTCAGGAAATATGACGAGCAACGGCGCTGGCATGTCACTTGTGAAAAGAGTGTAGAGGAATGGACCAAGTACACTTCCTTGAGGCACTCCTGAGTGAATCTCTGCCAAGCTGGAGCGTGAGTCTCTTACTGCTACTTCAAACATCCGATCAGCGATAAAGGAGCTCAGTATGGCGAAGTAGGGTGCTGGGAGAAGATTCTTCATTTTGAACAGCAAGCCATCGTGCCACACTTTATCGAAGGCTTGTTTCACGTCCAGGAAGATGCCACACTTTATCGAAGGCTTGTTTCACGTCCAGGAAGATGCCAACGGTGTGGAGCTTATGCTCGAGTCCCTGCGTGATGAGGTTGACCAAGCGATGGACTTGTTCTGGGCAGCCATGAGATTTCCTGAATCCAAATTGATGCTTCGGAATGAGACGTGCTACTTGGGGCAGTTCCATCAGTCGGCTAAGCAGAATCCGCTCGAAGATCTTGGAGAAGGTGGTAAGCAGACTAATAGGGCGGTAAGAGTCGACCTGCGTTGGAGTCTTGCCTGCTTTGGGGATCATGACAATCCGCGCACGTTTCCACTGCCTTGGAAAGTGACCCAAGCTTAGCATGGCATTGAAAGTTTTCACCAGTGCTAGGACTCCTTTGCGTGGGAGGGACTTTGCCGATCTATTATCGATGCCGTCGTGCAACATGACTTCTTGCGGCGTGATGGGTCTAATGGGGCGGCCAGGTTGTATAGGAGCGCTTAGAAAATTGGCAACCTCTTGACGCTGGAAAGCGTCTGGACGTTGAAATGGCGTAAAGGTGGAGGCCAAGTGCTCAGCAAAAGCATTTGCTTTCTCACAATCTGACTTGAGGCAGTGGCCACTGTGACTCTGAATAGCGTATAACTCCAAAAGTTCTTTGTGTAATGATGTGTAATTAGGTAGGCGAACTGTTAACTTAATACTTAACTTAATACTCTTAGTATACCCTGTAATTTTGGTAATCGGATAAGTAGAACAAAAGATATTCGTTAAATTATTTATCAAAATTGTTGTGCCCAATGCATATGGACGTTTTAAGTGTGTGAATGACCTAGAGATATCAAATTTGGTGACAGTATTCGTGTAGGTCTTACGCAGATCAAGTTTGTTTTAGATTTTTGCCACGCCTCTTTCGGCCCCCAAAAACTGTAAAAGCCGTAATAATGAATCTAGAGCATTGAATTTTGGTATGCCTAATAATAATCATATTCTCAATGATTCCTGTGAATTTGGTTGAGATCGAGTGAAAAACAAGGAAGTTATTAATGAATCAATTTTATATGCAAAATTCACTTCCAGCTGCTCGCGCTTTGTTTGTTTAGTTGATAGTGTGACCATGCCGGTGTTATAGATTTTTACCCGGCATTTTTAAATACACACAAAAAACAAGTTTCAGTACATTCTTTGATATATTTTTTTGTTAAAATATTTAAGTTTTTTATTTTCTCTTGAAATGGGTTGCGGGTATCATATGGTCAAGCACTCTCGACTGTAGCTTTCTCACTTGTTTTTTGCTTATTTTGTCTGAATTTCACCATTGGTTGGTTGGTTGGTTAGGCAGGCAGCTCGACCGGAGTCGAGAGCACCCGGAGACCATATGGTCCATTGTGATGCCTGTGTGGACTGTAGGAATAGGAGGGATTGGGAGGGATTGTTGGGATAATTGGAGGAAAGGCTCTGATTATATTTGTCTACATGCTACTGGCCAGTTCTGTTGGGCTGCGGTAACCTCTGGAACCAACCAGTAGAGTCGAGGAAAAGCGCCATGTTCTCCAGCCGAATATTCCCAAGACTGCCCAGTTCCGCAAAGAAAGGCTTGCCCAGAAATTGGGTCCGCCTTCTAAGAAGTGCAGGGCAGTCACAGAGAAGATGCTGGATACTCTCGGTTTCCTCTTCGTCCTCGCAACTGCGACAGAAGTCCTGTTGGGGTTCACCGTACCGTTGAGCCATGCGGCCGATGTAGCAGTGTCCCGTTAAGACTCCTGTCAGTAACCTTATCTTGTTCCTATTTAGGTTTAAGAGCTCGGTTGTTCGCTTGGGACTGTATCTTGGCCAGAGTGCTTTTGACACCTCACAGCCTGGTGATGCTGCCCAGTGTCTCTCAGCCGCCGTTCTCATGGAACAATTAAGTTCCGATAGCACGTGCTGAATAGGTCTCTTTATATCGTCCGCCGCGAGAGTTTCTGATGACGCCGATCCCATCCGAGCACATTCATCAGCCGCCTCGTTACCTGGTACTCCCATGTGCCCAGGTACCTAGACAAGTCTGACAGAGTGTGGTTGGCATAGGTTCAGTGACATCACCGTGTCTCGGGTTAGTTTGCTCTTAATGGTGTTCGATGCGAGTGCTTTTATCGCTGATTGGCTGTCGACATAGATGGACACGTCCCTCGGGCTCCCGCCCAGTGTCCGTACCAACTTGGTCGCTTGCCAGACAGCGCAAATCTCCGCTTGAAACACACTACACCAGTCAGGAAGACGAAAGGAAAGCTTGGTTGCAAGGTCTTCGGAGAAGACCCCAGATCCAGTGCCTTCTATCGTCTTTGATCCGTCTGTGTAGATTGACAACTCATTCTGCCTCAAAGGAGATTCCTGTTGTCAGTCGGATCTGTCAGGGAATTCAGCTGTAAACCTGTCATCCCACTTATGCTCTGGTACCCAGTAGTCGTTCTCAGCCACAGTCAATTCTACTGTACGTAGAATGGAGTTGTGACCTGCACCAGGCTTAAGGAGGCATTGGGCGTGAAGCCTGACCGCACTCCTTGCTGCCACGTGCTTGAGGAAGACTCCTATGGGCTCCAGATTTAACATGACATCCAGCGCTGCTTGGGGGGTAGAACGAATACATCCTGTTATTCCCAAGCATGCTAGTCTCTGGACTTTGCGGAGATTGTTTAGATAGGAGTCGGTGTGCCCCGCCTCCCACCATACAAGAGCCCCGTACGTCAGTATAGGTCTGACAATTGCAGTGTAGAACCAGTGAAGGATGTACGGTTGCAATCCCCATCCTTTACCAAAGGTCTTTTTGCACACAAAGAAGGCTTGTAACGCTTTCTTCATCCTTTCCTCCGAGTTTCTCCTCCAGGAGAGTTTGGAGTCCAGGATTACTCCAAGGTACTTAGCCTCCTTTGATAACTTGAGCTCTGTCCCTCCCAGTGACGGAAGCTTGAAGCTCGGTATCTTATATTTTCGAGTGAACAGAACAAGTTCGGTCTTTTGTGGGTTGGCCCCAAGACCGTTGTGTTCTGCCCATCGCAGAGTTTCACTCAGTGCGGCGCTCATTAGCTCACTGACTGTTGGCAGGAATCTGCCAGTTACCATTAGAACCAGGTCGTCCGCATAAGCAGTCACTCTGCATCCCTTATACTTCAGTTTGAGAAGAAGGTCATTTAGGACAATCTTCCACAACAAGGGGGATATCACACCCCCTTGCGGGGTACCCCTGGTTGCCCTTCTCCTGATAGTTGAGGCGCAGAGTTGGGCGTTTATCATTCTGTGGCGAAGCATGTTGCTAAGCCATCGAGTGATTGTCGGGTGTGAGCCTATGTTGACAAGTGCTGCCGTTATAGACTCGATCCTGACATTGTTAAAGGCACCCTCTATGTCGAGAAATGCCGCTAACGTAAACTCCTTCCTTTGCAGTGTGCCTTCAATTGTGCTAACCACCTCGTGCAGAGCAGTCTCTACTGATCTACCTTTGAGGTAGGCGTGTTGGGACTTGCTAAAAGTGTGAGGTGTTAGCTTACTTCTGAGATGAAGGTCCAGAAGTCTCTCTAGTGTTTTCAATAAAAACGATGAGAGACTTATGGGCCTATAGTCTTTTGCTGAGCAGTGGTTTATCTTTCCTGCTTTGGGAATGAATGCCACCCTCACTTCTCTCCAGGATTTTGGAATGTATCCTGTAAGGAGACATCCCCTGAAGATTTCTAGTAGCCATTGCGACAGATGTACGCATACCATCTGTAACATGACCGGTCTGATGTCATCCGGTCCTGCTGATTTGTAGGGGTGGAACGACTTGATAGCCCAGATTATCTTCTCAGTGTTGACAATTTCGTCGATTAGGACTTGACTCTCATGAAGCGGGTTTTCCTCCGGCTCGCCGCTGATGTGAGAGGAGGGGATCCCATTCTCGTCTTCAGCTTGTGTGCAGCCTGGAAAGTGTGCGTTCATGAGGAGTTGTAGAGACTCCTGACTATTTTTAGCGAATGTGCCATCCAGGTTGCAAAGCAGCCCCGGTGTGGCTGGATCTTTCGCCAACAACCTTCGAAGTCTGGACGCTTCAGTGGTGTTGGTTAGTTCCTCGCAAAATTTAGACCATGAGTCTCTTTTTGCCCTTCTGATTTCCTTCTTGAAGGTCTTGAAACTGTTATGGTAGGCATCCCAGTCTACCTGGCAGTTTCCGTCTTTTGCTCTATTGTAAAGCTTTCTCGTTTCCTTTCGTATCTGGCCGAGTACCGGAGTCCACCACTTGTTGCGGTTTGACTTCGGTGGACGGCTGATTGGGCAGGATTTGATGAAGGCCTTACATAGAGTATCTGTGACATTCTGGGTCGATTCCTCCAACTTGTCTGGGTTGTCTAGCCTTCCCACTGGGTGGTTGGGAATAGATTCCATAACAAGCTTTGAGTATTTGACCCAGTTAGCCTTTCGTGGGTTCCTGAAGGGCGCCTTTGCCTCTCTGGACCATCCAACTTCGAACACTATCCTGTAATGATCCGAAAAGGAGCATTCCGTGGATACATGCCAGTCCTCTACGGAGAGGGAGTCACTGTTGGTCGCTAGAGTTAAATCTATAACCTCAGCTCGGTTCTTATTGCGGAAGGTGGGGTGGCTACCCCGATTACACACATTAAGATTAGTGAGCATCACGAATTCAAGCAGCGACTCCCCTCTCTCGTTGGTGTCTTTGCTCCCCCAAAAGGTATTGTGGGCATTAGCATCACACCCAAGGATTAGATCCGTGCCTTCTTTCTGCGCATGCTGAATGAGGGCTCGAATACTTTCCGATGGTGGATCCTTTTCTTCGTACGGGAGATATGCTGAGGCTAGGTAAAGATTGGGTCCGTTCCTACGCTCGCATAACGCTACCGTCAAGTCCCTGTTGCTGTAACTGGAAGAGAAGAGCACATTAAGTCCGGTTCTTACCACGATACAGGTTCTGGACTTACCCACAGTTTTCGGGACAAGGAGATGGTATCCGCGGGCTCCCAAACCGCAAACCCTTTCACCTACGATCCAGGGTTCTTGGATGAGAGCCACATCCACCCTCTCCTTGTCCATCCACCGTAGTAGGTCTGTGGAAGGAACCCTCGAGTGGTGCAGATTAATCTGCACTACCCGAATTCTTTCCGGTCGACCTAACATCTACGCGCCCAGCGCCTCCAGGAATGATTGCCCGAACGCAACCCATTCCCATCTTCAGCCGGCCTTGCTTACTAAGGAGTTGGCTCTTGGACTCTGGACCAATGCTGATCCATAGATCCTTGCCGTTTCCTTTGTCTCGGGCGAGACCTCTATTGATCGTCCAGTCCGCTGTGTGACAGTCCGCATTCTGGCTTTTGATCAATATAAGGGTGGTTCGATCCTCCCTGATGGGAGGTGGGATCCAGACCTTAATGATCGTCCGCTCAGGAATTTGGTCTACAGGGACGACGTCAATTCTTGCTCCTGGCCACGGCGCTTCCAGTTTCAGCAGTGTGTCTTTGAGGAATCGCAGGGATTCCTCGTTGGCACATGCCACCACTTTGACACCTTTGTACCAGTTGATGCCATCAAACTCTGCCACGAACGGATTCAGCGGTCGAGTGATGGCATCAGCAATCCCCTGGTCAATTAACCCTTCCAGGATAAGCCAGTTATCAATAGAAAGCTTCCCATCCGGGTTGCTTCTGTCGATGATGGCTACCTGTAGCTCCGGCTTCGTGCTCAAGCTGGCCAGGATGTCCCCTGGACACACCCGCTTGCTCTCCGAAGCCTTTGCCGAGTCGTCTGACCTCTGCCTCTTGCTGACAGGTGGGTTGGCCTTTTTCGGTAGCTTGCTCACCGTTCTCTCCTTTCCAGGAGGTGTGGTTGTTGCAAGCATACCTGGTGCACGCTTTTTTCCTTCTAAGGGTGACTTGGGTTTCTTTGGTTCCACCAACTTCGACGTGGAAGGTTTGACTTCCTCCGTCGGGTTGGCTACGGCTACTGCCTGAAACCCCTTGTCACCCTGGCACCGTGCACTCATACTCGGTTCAGCGGACTGAGTGTTGCCGGTCACGCCAGCGAGCCTCAAATACCGCCGCACGTTGTATTCGTGCTTTTTGCGCAATTTCCTCTCACGCTCGTTCAACGACTCTGGGTTGCGGCCTTCCAGTCCCTTAAGGAACTTGAGAGAGCTCTTATACCCTGAGCGTTGTTTGCGCTTGAGGTTTGCGCCTTTCTTGCTGGATGGTCCCTGGACTACTGTCACTTCGTCTTCATCCGTGCTCGATGACTCATCCAACGGCATCCTCGATAGCGCAAGCGCTAGCTCGGACTCCGTTATCGATGAGCCTGTGAGCAAAGACTCCGACTCCGTGGCAGCCGTTTCCAGGTCCACACCCTCCTGTCGATGGAGTTTGTCCCCTCCACCATCGTGACCACTGGCGACACGCAGAGAGGATTTCTCCTCCCCGTGCCCGCCGGTGGTAGCGGTCACACTTCCCACCGACGTTTGGGCTGACATCCCAGCCCGAGTTGACGCCTCTATGTCATCCTCCATTTTTGAATCAAATGATTCATGATGCATTTTATACTTGCTGCCAAGTACCTCTGACCATGGTCCTGGACCTCAGCTTTCCAGAGTAAATCTAAAAAGCTTGGGCCCAGTCCCTTAGCTAGAAACTGCAAGGTCTCATGAGCGAGCAAGTGATGCTGACATCTCTCGGTCGCCCGAGACGATGCAGTATCCATTGCCCAGCCGGCACCCTCGTGGAGGGTTCAGTCAGAGGATTTTCGCCAGCCTGAATTTCACCATTATTCTGTGTGCTTTCACTCGGAATTAATAATTCAAATACATACACACATTTTATAATGTTGGGACCGGCTTAATATGGAGTAATAGGTAAGAGTACGGCTGCGCCAGTTACCCATATATTTATAACATTATTGTTGGACGTTGACGTAGGTTAGGTAAGGTTAGGTAAGGCAGGCAGCTCGACTGGAGTCGAGAGCACCCGGAGACCATACGGTCCATTGTGATGCCTGTTCTGTGTGGACTGTAGGAATAGGAGGGATTGGGAGGGATTGTTGGGATTGGAGGAAAGGCTCTGATTATATTTGTCTACATGCTACTGGCTAGTTCTGTTGGGCTGCGGTAACCTCTGGAACCAACCAGTAGAGTCGAGGAAAAGCGCCATGTTCTCCAGCCGAATATCCCCAAGACTGCCCAGTTCCGCAAAGAAAGGCTTGCCCAGAAATTGGGTCCGCCTTCTAAGAAGTGCAGGGCAGTCACAGAGAAGATGCTGGATACTCTCGGTTTCCTCTTCGTCCCCGCAACTGCGACAGAAGTCCTGTTGGGGTCCACCGTACCGTTGAGCCATACGGCCGATGTAGCAGTGTCCCGTTAAGACTCCTGTCAGTAACCTTATCTTGTTCCTATTAAGGTTTAAGAGCTCGGTTGTTCGCTTGGGACTATATCTTGGCCAGAGTGCTTTTGACACCTCACAGCCTGGTGATGCTGCCCAGTGTCTCTCAGCCGCCGTTCTCATGGAACAATTAAGTTCCGATAGCACGTGCTGAATAGGTCTCTTTATATCGTCCGCCGCGAGAGTTTCTGATGACGCTGATCCCAGCCGAGCACATTCATCAGCCGCCTCGTTACCTGGTACTCCCATGTGCCCAGGTACCCAGACAAGTCTGATAGAGTGTGGTTGGCATAGGTTCAGTGACATCACTGTGTCTCGGGTTAGTTTGCTCTTAATGGTGTTCGATGCGAGTGCTTTTATCGCTGATTGGCTGTCGACATAGATGGACACGTCCCTCGGGCTCCCGCCCAGTGTCCGTACCAACTTGGTCGCTTGCCAGACAGCGTAAATCTCCGCTTGAAACACACTACACCAGTCAGGAAGACGAAAGGAAAGCTTGGTTGCAAGGTCTTCGGAGAAGACCCCCGATCCAGTGCCTTCTATCGTCTTTGATCCGTCTGTGTAGATTGACAACTCATTCTGCCTCAAAGGAGATTCCTGTTGCCAATCGGATCTGTCAGGGAATTCAGCTGTAAACCTGTCATCCCACTTATGTTCTGGTACCCAGTAGTCGTTCTCAGCCACAGTCAATTCTACTGTACGTAGAATGGAGTTGTGACCTGCACCAGGCTTAAGGAGGCATTGGGCGTGAAGCCTGACCGCACTCCTTGCTGCCGCGTGCTTGAGGAAGACTCCGATGGGCTCCAGATTTAACATTACATCCAGCGCTGCTTGGGGGGTAGAACGAATACATCCTGTTATTCCCAAGCAAGCTAGTCTCTGGACTTTGCGGAGATTGTTTAGATAGGAGTCGGTGTGCCCCGCCTCCCACCATACAAGAGCCCCGTACGTCAGTATAGGTCTGACAATTGCAGTGTAGAACCAGTGAAGGATGTACGGTTGCAATCCCCATCCTTTACCAAAGGTCTTTTTGCACACAAAGAAGGCTTGTAACGCTTTCTTCATCCTTTCCTCCGAGTTTCTCCTCCAGGAGAGTTTGGAGTCCAGGATTACTCCAAGGTACTTTGCCTCCTTTGATAACTTGAGCTCTGTCCCTCCCAGTGACGGAAGCTTGAAGCTCGGTATCTTATATTTTCGAGTGAACAGAACAAGTTCGGTCTTTTGTGGGTTGGCCCCAAGACCGTTGTGTTCTGCCCATCGCAGAGTTTCACTCAGTGCGGCGCTCATTAGCTCACTGACTGTTGGCAGGAATCTGCCAGTTACCATTAGAACCAGGTCGTCCGCATAAGCAGTCACTCTGCATCCCTTATACTTCAGTTTGAGAAGAAGGTCATTAAGGACAATGTTCCACAACAAGGGGGATATCACACCCCCTTGCGGGGTACCCCTGGTTGCCCTTCTCCTGATAGTTGAGGCGCAGAGTTGGGCGTTTATCATTCTGTGGCGAAGCATGTTGCTAAGCCATCGAGTGATTGTCGGGTGTGAGCCTATGTTGACAAGTGCTGCCGTTATAGACTCGATCCTGACATTGTTAAAGGCACCCTCTATGTCGAGAAATGCCGCTAACGTAAACTCCTTCCTTTGCAGTGTGCTTCTGAAAAATCTTCCTGCATTTGTTCTTGGTTGTTTTTCGTACAATTCAGAGGAAAAATACGAATAGCACGATTGAAAATTTTAATGAAAGTGAGATGTGATTTATGGTAAGGTTTATGAGATTGAGACAGTGTATATTTTTTTATTCGAATTTAAAACCAGTGGCTGGTTTGCTCCTTCTATCTTCGAGGGTCCCGTAGGAATCGTAAGATTGGAGTTTGTCATGCGGGGTCTAATATTTTGTTATCGTTTTACTTTAGTTGATCTTTTTGTTCTTAAAATTAGTTTAGTTCTATTGTATATTTGTGTGTTTTATATGTTCAAAACTTAATTATTAACTTTTGTATTAATTGCTTAATATTAAATTCTTTATTCTCTAATATTTATTTATTTTTTTTTTATTTGGATTTTAATTTAAAATTTCCGTTTTTTATTCTTTTTTTAACTTTGTATTTATAAATTTGATTTTCGTTTTCTTTTTTCGATAAATTGTTTTCGTTACTTGTTTTAATTTCTTTTCACTTGTAATATTCTTTCTTAATCACTTGCTTATGCTAAAAGATACATCCGGCGAATCTATCCCACGTCGGTCCTTCGGATGGCTCCCTTTCCTCATATTGCTGTGCGGCGGAGCGGCGGTCCAACGGTTACTGGGGATCCTCAGTGACACTTTAAGTACGCGGTTGTCTGCGAACGGGTGTTTTTGACCAAGCGAAATAGTACAGTTCAATCGCGAGGAATAGATTTTATTCCTTTTAGATCGCACTCACGTCGTGGCTTTCGTAAAGGCACTCATAGCGAGTTACACTGTGCTACTTGAGGCACTGGTACGCGACGCGAAAGTCTTCTGTTTATTGCTATTCACTTGGTCCCTGCTCGGGCGCAAATTAAAAAATAAATTATATTTTTGTTTTTAAAACTTTTTAAAACTTAAACAATCTGAATTATTAAACATAAAGCTTCTGCTGCTGGAGTGACTTCTTGTGGTCGTCGCTGTCGCTGGATGTAGTTGTCGCGTTGGGTGTTAGGTGCTCTAGACTCGGTCCCACGGTTTGGGCGATGCAGGTGCATCGTTAGTTTGGTCGTTGCTCCCATGATGTTTTATGCTGAATCGGAGCGCGTATTATTTCGGCGCATTGGAGTGCATGGACCTTAACTTATACATATACATATGTTTTTTCTTCTTTTTTTTTGCTTATTTTGTCTGAATTTCACCATTATTCTGTGTGTTTTCACTCTGAATTAATAATTTAAATACATACACACATTTTATAATATTGTGACCGGCTTAATATGGAGTAATAGGTAAGAGTACGGCTACGCCAGTTACCCATATATTTATAACATTATTGGTGTAGCTGTCCCTGGTTGTTGAGGTAATTTAAAATGCACTGTTGTTTTTTTTACTACTTTTGCTTTCTTTTTATTTCTAACGTCTGCTCAATCGCAACGTTCACGCTCAACTGCTGGAAACCGAAAAGAGTCGCCACTTTGCGATTCTGTCTTCTCTTGTCTTTTTCATAGCGGGAGTTCCCAATTGTGTCCAGTCGGATGGTGTCACTTCAAGTTTGTCGTAGTCTTAACATCTGTATGAATAGGGTAGAGTAGGTAACTCCTCCCCCCTAAGTGCTGAGTTAGGTCCGGAATGGAGACACATCAGACAGTGCGAACGAAGGTGTCTTCCTTAAAACGTGACCCTTCTCTAGTCCTAGATTAAATAGGGTCGGTAGTTTATTCGATTAATATAACATAAATAAGTGTGGTTATTGAAATATTGTTAATTTGCCTTATTAGATATGTTGTAACATAAATACATTTTTCATTGCGTTCATCGCTTCTTCTATAAATACAGTGTTTACAACTTTTATATTACTTATTATTCTGAATGTTGACCTTATATACTATAACCATATTAAAAAAAAAATAAATAAAAAAGATCAAAATAGTGTTATAATAAAAATATTAAAGCTTCATTATTTTGTTCATTAACTTTCATTATTTATATTATATATAAATATATTTTTATTTTTGTAATAAACTTAATTTTTTCTCTAAATGGATTAGAATTTAAATGGACTGAGCTTCTTGTTTTATTATTCTACTTTTAATTTTTGATTTGTGAATCTTCTGATTTTTGGTTGTGATAAGGGTTGGACCTTTATCTTGTAATACATGATGCTTTGTGAATCTAGGTGTAAGCTTATTTCTTCTATTTTCTTTTCTAAATATAACATTATTATTATTTTCTAGCCGTTCCGGATCTTGCCTGTCGTTATTTAACTTATTGATTCTAATTATCATTTTTCTTTCAACTTCATCTTTAATCTCGGGATATATTACTCTCTGAAAATCATTAAGTTTTTGGATATAGTCATGTTCGTTGCTGAAGGTACCGTCTCTTTGTTTAATAAATGTGGTCTACCGTTAGCTCTCAACCGCTGAATTTGCTAGATGATTGTTGGAAAAACGTGAAATGTACTTGAATATTGTTGGCAGAAGTCTTTAAATATTTTCCTGCAAATTCAGCGCCTTGATTGCAGACAAGTTTTTTAGGAGTGCCGAAGAGTACAAAGAAATTTCTCATGGCTTTAACTATATTCAGACTATCCCTTGTTTAATGTTTCACAAATATCACAACTATTAATTAATCGGAAATTTTCCTCTTTAAATGGGCTACCGTTTCGTCTATGCCGCTATTGTTGCTGTTTATATGATAATTTTGTATTTCTATAATTAATTCTTCAATATTTTTTTTAACGTCTTTCAGTATTGTATAGCTCTTACAATTTTGTAAAGATTTGTTGGTAAGAAATATTCTATTAATACATCTTGAATGATAGTGAAAATGTCCTCTGCAGCAAAAATAGCGTATACTTTATTTGGTTTTATTATCAAATGAACTGTCCGTATCTATTCTCCTTATTATAATTTTTAAAGGAATTGAGGTTATTATTTGAGAATCTGTATTAATTTTAAATATTATATTATTATGCATATTATATTCGATAATTGGTATATTATTATTAATATTCTTATTCTTCTTCCTCCTACTCTAACGCGCCCTATCCTTAAAGCCTGTCTCGGTCGAATTGTATCTTCAGTCCCTTAATGAGTAAGGAGTCTCCGACTCGATATCTTTAAATGGTTAAGCCGGTGTTTTCGCCCGGTCCGGATGTGTACTTTGGTACGAAGCCGAGGTTTTATGCAGACCATTGCTGAAATTATTTGATTTATCACTTGAGTCATCGACTTTTCTTTATGGAAGGAGTTTTTCATTATTCCTCTCCATAAGAAGGGAAGTAAGTCTGACGCCAAAAACTATTGAGGGATATGTAAATTGTCTGCTATACCAAAATTGTTTGAAAAGATATTTACAACATTTATGTAATTCTATTATTATTATTTATGGGTTTGTGACACATAGATCCACTGTTACTTATCTTCTTGAGCTTTCTTCGTTCGTTAACCAGGGTTTCCTTAAAAACGAACAAACTGACGTCATCTATACCGATTTTAGTAAAGCCTTTGACTCAGTAAATCATTCTCTTTTGTTATATAAGCTTGACTTAATTAGATTTCCCAATAATTTGATTTGCTGGATTTCAAGCTATCTCAGCCAAAGAACGCAAAAAGTTTCTTTTAATAATTTCCTTTCTAATTCATTCCGAGTTACCTCTGGAGTTCCCCAGGGTAGCCATCTCGGTCCCTTACTTTTCACATTGTTCATAAATGATCTACCTACTGTTTTGACACAATCTCGCGTACTAAAGTATGCAGATGATGTTAAAATATGCCTGCAGTACAGGGATTGGCCATGCCATATCAAGTTGCAGAGATATCTTGACTCTTTCCAGTCATGGTGCAAAGTGAACTTGTTAAATTTAAACTTTTCTAAATGTGTTGTGATGTCCTTCTATAGAGTTAATCCACATTTGGCCTCTTACTTACTGAACGGTAACGATCTAAAAAGAATTATTGCTGTTGATGATCTAGGTATTCTCTTAGATCATAAACTTAAATTTGCAGACCACATTTCTAGAACGGTCAATAAAGCTATGTCTGTACTCGGTTTCATTAAGAGGTGGTCAAAGGAATTTGATGACCCTTATATAACTAAGACCCTTTATACATCACTTGTTCGTCCGATTCTGGAATATGGTTCGTGCGTATGGTCTCCACAATATTCTGTGCACCATCGCATTGAATCTGTTCAAAAACAGTTGCTCTTATTTGCTTTTCGTGGCTTGAACTGGAATGTTGAAGTAAGATTGCCGTCATATAGTAGTAGACTTCTTTTAATTAACCTTCCTTCCTTAGCTAACCGTAGAATAATGCTTGGCATTTTATTTATTTTTAATCTTATTAATGGTGATATTGATTCTTCAGAATTAATATCGCGACTAACCTTTTCCATTCCATCTAGACTAACCCGTAGTTACATCCCGCTTGCTCTCCCCCTATGTAGATCTAATTTTGCATTGCATGACCCTTTTAGAGTTTTATGTTATAACTATAATAGATTTTATCATGTATTTTATAGCGCTAACACTGCTTTTAATCTTAAAACTTTACTACTAACCTATTTAATTAATAATTAGACAGAATTTAGCTTATAGCGCCTCTCGGTCGGTTGGGCGGGAGGAGGGTTTATTGGGATCCGCGCGTAACAAGCATTGGCTTGGTATCGCTTGGGCCACTTGAATGTGCATACAATGGACGTCAACATCAAATAAAAAACAAGTAAGAAAGCTACAGTCGAGAGTGCTCGACCGTATGATACCCGCAACCCATTTCGAGAGAAAACAAAAAATTTAAATGATATTTTAACAACAAATAAACCAAAAATATACTGAAACTTATGTTTTGTTGTATATATATGAAAATAGCGGGTAAAAATTCATAACATTGAGATCGAATGAAAAACATGGTTATTAATGAATCAATTTTATATGCAAAATTCAGTTGCAGCTGCTCGCGTTTTGTTTGTTTAGTTGACAGTGTGACCATGTCTCAAATCATAAAAATCTTATCGAGTCTGTACAAAAGAAATTTCTGCTTATTGCGTTGAGAGGCTTTAACTGGGTTTCAGGTATTGACTTACCCTCTTATTATAGTAGACTTCTTTTACTTAATCTTCCCTCATTAACTAATCGTCGTAGCATGCTTGGGGTTATGTTTATAGTCAAACTACTCAAGGGTGAAATTGTTTCTCCCTACCTGCTTAGGCATATAAACCTTTCTGTCCCAGTAAGACATACACGTAACTTCACACCTTTATCCCTTAACCTATGTACAACTAACTATTCTAAGCATGAAGTTCTCTATGCTGACTACAACAGACTCTTCTGTGTTTTCAACGCCGATGCATCTCTTATAAATATTAAAAATTGCATTCTATCATTCTTAGCTAACAATAATTAGCAACTAACATGGTGTTGGAAATTAAAACAAAAATTTAATACTAGCTAACTAACTGACCATCTGACTTGATTGGGGTTCCCTGGGGTTTTCCCCAATCCATGCAGCGAATGCTGGGTTAGATTAATATTGCTTAAACACCCCCAGAAATTTAAGATTTCATATTTTAATTTTAATTGAATTATCTTTTCTTTTTTATTTTAAACTATAAAAATATTTTTAATCATAATGTTACTCTTTTAGTCATAATTATATTAATTTCTTCAAAGTCGACTGTTTATAGTCGACTTTAAATAAATAAAAAAATAAAAATAAAATGTCGGTGTTGTGGATTTTTACCCTCTATTTTCAAATATATACAAACAAAACACAAGTTTCAGTATATTTTTGTTATATTTTTTGTTAAAATATAATTTCAATTTTTTGTTTTCTCTCGAAACGGGTTGCGGGTATCATACGGTCGAGCACTCTCGACTGTAGCTTTCTTACTTGTTTTATATGGGATTTCATAATCATATTCTAAAAGTTGCAGTTTCCACCGAGTCACTTTAGAGTTAGGCTCTTTAAAATTCATTAGCCACGTTAGTGGTTTGTGATCTGTAATAATTTTTAATTTTTGGCCATATAGATATTATTATTATTACTTGGCCATCACAACCCTATCGGGTCACGGCCTGAAAAAGTTGCCTTCACGCGCTTCTGTCCTGGGCACGTCTCCTCCAGTTGGTAACACCAAGTGAGGACAGAGCTTCCATCACTTGGTCCTGCCAACGCATCCGGGGTCTTCCTCTCCTCCGATTGCCGACCACTACCGCATCAAACACCTTACGAGCTGGAGCGTCTTCCTCCATACGAGCAATATGACCCAGCCAGCGAAGTCTATGGCTCCTAACTCTGCTGACTACATCCATATCGCCGTAAAGCTCATACAGCTCATGGTTCCATCTGATGCTATAGGTATCCCCGATGCAAATCGGACCATAGATCTTGCAGAGAATCTTTCTCTCGAACACACCAAGAGCGGCTGCATCTGCCTGTGTCAAAGTCCAACACTCTGCACCATATAACAGTACCGGCATGATGAGCGTCTTGTAAAGTGTAATTTTTGTGTGTCGAGAGAGGGCTCTACTACTCATTTGCCTACTGAGCCCATAGTAACACCTGTTGGCAAGAGTGATTCTCCGCTTGATCTCCAGGCTGACATCATTCGAGCTGGTCATAGCAGTGCCAAGATAGATAAACTCCTTGACGGACTCGAAGTTATAGCTGCCCGCTACTAGCTGAGAATCTTGTCGCCGCGATTCCCTGCTCGAGCACACCATAAACTTTGTCTTACTCATGTTCACTGCCAGACCAGCTTTAGCCGATTCTTTTTCAATAGCCCGAAAAGGCTGCTGTAACGTCACGCTTGGTATGCCCAATGATATCAATATCATCGGCATACCCAAGCAACTGGACACATCTATTTGTCAATATTGTGCCCGTCCGATGCACACCAGTCTTCCTTAAAATACTCTCCATTAGGATATTGAATATTAGCATACAAGACAACGAGTCACCTTGTCTGAGACCACACTTGGTACTAAAGGTTTCGGAATGGTCATTTCCTACTTTGACGGAGCTGATGGTGTTGCTCAACGTCATTCTGCAAAGCCGCGTAAGCTTTGCTGGAATACCAAGCTCAGACATGGCGGCATATAGGTGATCTCATCGGGGGCTATCAAAAGCTGCCTTGTAGTCGACGAAAAGATGGAAGGTGTCTATCTGACTTTCGTACGACTTCTCCAAGATTTGGCGCAATGTGAATATCTGGTCAATCGTAGATTTTCCAGGCCTGAAACCGCGCTGATAAGGTCCAATCAGTGCTTCGGCGTGAGGTTTCAATTTTTCACATAATAGGACCTTATATGCGACCGGAAGAAGACTAATGCCACGGTAGTTGGAGCGCACTGTGGCATCACCCTTCTTCAGGATAGGACAGTTCATGCTGAGGTTCCAATCTTCGGGCATGCTCTCAGTGAGCCATATCTTGCTGATTAGTTGGTGCATGCACCCTACCAACAAAACACCACCAGCCTTAAAAAGCTCAGCTGATAAGACATCAGCTCCAGCAGCCTTGCTGTATCGCCGCACTGACTTCCACTTCGCACTGACGTACCAAAGATTGGAGTTCGTGGATCACCATCGTCAAGGTCGTCGTTGTCTCCATCCAAAAGCCTTGAGAAGTGATCCCTCCATAACCTCAGTACAACATCCGCGTCTGTGACCAAGTTTCCGTTGTCATCCCTGCAAGAAACTCCTACCGTCCTGTGGCCTTGGGTTAGACGCTTAACCCTCTGGTAGAAGTTCCGAGCTTCGTTCCGGCATCTGCAACTCTCTACATTCTCGCACTCTCGCTTTCGTGTTCTCGTTTCTTGCGTCTGAAAAGGCGTTTCTCATCCCTTCTCATCGACCTGTATACTTCGACTATACTTCGTGTCGCCCCAGCCTGCAATGTTCTTCTGTACGTCACGTCTTTTGCAGCTGTTGCGACCCCACCGCCATATAGATAAGGGCGGAAATATTTAGTAGCTCATATAATGGCTAACATTTCTTTTGCGATGGTTGAATACTTTATTTAACTCAGTGTCTGTAAGTGTCCGACCAGCAAATGATACTGGTTTTTCATTGTTAGGTGTTTTATTATTTGGACGTTGATGTGCTAAGGAACAGCACCATCAAGTGGCCCAACGACACCAAACAAGGGCTTGTTACCGCGCGGGCCGTAGCGTGTGGCAACGGACAATCGCGAACGTATAGTTAAAATATATTTTAATTAATTTTAAAATTACATCATTACACAATAGACAGATGACTTAATATCAAATTTCTAAGAGTGGAAAACGAAGAAACATTATTAATTATAAAATAGTAATCGTTATAGTTAGAACATAAATTAAATTAAATTATAAAATAGTAATCGTTATAGTTAGAACATAAAATACGGAAAGGGTTATGTAAAGCATAGTTTTCACTTCAAAGTGGAAGGGAAAGAGGTAAAAAGTTCCTTGGCTTAATTTGGCTAATCAGTGCGGAAGAATCGATTTCACCATTAATGAGCTTATGCAAAAAAATAACACCAAGCATGGTTCTACGATCAGAAAGGGAAGGAAGATTTATAAGTATAAGTCTACTGCGATAGGAAGGTAAAGGAGTGTTTGTACTCCAGTTTAGACCCCGAAGGGCAAACAAAAGAAATTGTTTTTGTACGGACTCTATTCTTTCCTGATGAACCTTATATTGGGGACTCCAAATACAAGAGCCATATTTAAGAATAGGTCGAACAAGAGAAGTATAAAGAGTTTTAGTGATGTAGGGATCATTAAATTCTTTCGACCAACGCTTAATAAAACCAAGGACATCTATTGCACGATTAGTTGTATCCAAGATGTGCTTTTCAAATTTAAGTTTGTGATAGATCAGAATACCTAGATCTTTAACAGACTCAATACACTCAAGAGGTTTTGCATGTAGAAAATAAGTATTGTTAAAAGACAAACGCCTGTAAAAAGACATTACGTTACATTTATTGCAATGAAGATTTAAAAGGTTTATTTGACACCAAGATTGGAAGCTATCAAGATCAGCTTGCAGCATTTGACCAGATTGACAATCAACGTTAAACAAAGCTTGGCATCATCGGCATACATTAACACACGAGAAAATTTAATAACGGATGGAAGATCATAGATGACTCCCTTGAGGTACACCGGAAGTGACCTTAACAGACTTGGAGACTAAGCCGTTAAAATACACTTTCTGAATTTTGAGATATAAATAGCTAGATATCCAGATAAATAAGTTATTTGGAAATCCCAAGAGATAAAGCTTATGTAGTAATAGTGAGGGATTAACAGAGTCAAAAGCTTTACTGAAATCAGTATAAATAAAGTCAGTGCATTTTGTTTAGGAAACCATCAATTACCAAAGAAGTGAACTCCAGTAAGTTAGTGGTAGTAGATCTATATTTCATAAGCTCATACTGGCATGGTGATATAATAGATCTACAATAATGTTGTAACTGTGAGGTTATTCATTTCTCAAACAGTTTTGGAATATCAGACAATTTTGATATTCCTCTATAATTCTCGGCATTTGATTTGTTTCCTTTTTTATGGAGAGGAATAATAAAAGATTCCTTCCAATAGTTTGGAAAAGAACATAACTCCATTGACAAATTAAAAAGAATGTATAAAGGAATAACTAAAGCATCAGCATAATGCCTAAGCACACATGCTGAAACTCCATCTGGGCCTGGTGAAAATACAGGCTTTAGAATCTTTAAATTATTTAATAGTGTACTTTTAGTAATTAATGGCTTAAAAATGTAATGTCCGTCATTTATCTGATACGAATAAGGCAAAACCAATTGATCGTTTTAAGATCTATATGTAGTTTGAAAAAAAAAACAGCAAATAAATCAGCAATAGACTGATTGGTTTCCGTTGTATTCTTTTCAAAAAAAACAGTCGTAACAAAGTTATAGAATCTCCTCGGAGCACTGCGAAACCGCCGTCCACAATTTACGAGGTAGTCATTGTAACACTGTGTATTAAGGACAATAAAATTTGATCGTGCATTCGAATAACAAGAGAAGTTAAAGTAAGTGTTAGATTCCTTAAACTTCTTGTAATATCTCGACATTTTATTTTTAAGGTATGTCAATTCCCGTGTAGGCCAAACAGGCTTGTTATACCTATTAGGTTTACCTAACGGGACGCATATTTCGAATGAAGAGTTTAATGTAGTATAAAACAGTTCAGTTGCACTATCAATGTCCCTACACTCGCAAAGAGGAGACCAGTCAGTGTTTGACAGGATCCGAGAAAGTTCATTGAAATCCGTGTGACGAAAATGACGCAAGTGTTGCAATCTCGTAGTAGAGTATGCTATACGGGTCTCTAGGTTCCTCAACACTTCTAAAGTAGGATGATAAGGATCTTCAGGAAGGGATAAAGGTTCAGATCGGGAGACAGATGTAAGGGAAGGATCCAAAACAAAAACCAGGTCAAGCATTCTATATAAAGAATTTGGAATAGCATTGATTTGACTTAATGATAATCCAAACAAATTATCTATAAAATCATGCTGGGTCGCAGAATTTAAAGCGTTGGAGTCAGAATTTGATAGCCAAGTCATTCCTGTAATGTTAAAATCACCACCAAGAACAACAAGACTATCGCGATCAGATAGCAAACTAGAGACAGAAAGTATAGCCGAAAAGTGTGAAGAATAGACAGAAGAATCAGAAGATGGAGGAACATATAAACAAGTTGTAAAAATACGAATACCATGAACGGACAATTTTACAGCTACGAATTCTATTTAGACAGCACAATCAATTGTAACTAATTCAGAGGTGAAAGCAACGTCAACTGCGATTAAAACCCCACCTCCACGACGAGGAGGAGTGCGATCTCGTCTATAAACATTGTATTTACTGGAAAGGATTTCGAAGTTTAAAATGTCTGGCCTAAGCCAAGTCTCTAAAAAAGCTACGACATTGTATAGAAAGGACAGACTACTAAACTATAGATTGCTAAGTTTGCTACACAGACCTCTTACGTTCTGGTAGCCAAGTGAGAAGAATGTTAGTTTTTTGTAGCTACAGAGGAAATCGCATCAGTAGGAAGTTCAACAGGAGTACGAATTTTCTTTTTTGCGGTATATTCCTTTACAATTACTTGATCTGGCCAGAACTTTTTAAAACAAATGTTGCTAAATTGATCGGCAGGAACAGTAATTTTAAAAGACGATATTTCCCGGGAATAATAGAATTGAAATTTGTCCACTGAAACATTGACTTTAGATTTGGCCTGAAAAAAAGCCATGACTTCATCAGAAGTTTGATCAGGGGCAAGCCTGGAAACAAAAATGTGTTTCTTTGGTGGGACGCCAACAAGTGATTTGAGATTAACCACAGCCGCATCTACGGATGCAACTACAGCCTTGGATGGCTGACCAACAGAAACTGCTGGGGTGGTTAAGGCTTCAGTGCATACAACAACTGAAACATGACCATCACCGGTGTTAGTAGGAACAATATCCATGGGTAGAACATTATTCTCGTCACTACTAACTATTATTGGAGGAGCAGGAGAAGAAAGATTAATTAATGCAGGAACAGACAGAGCAGACAAATGATTTGGGTGTGGGGAAAGTTCATTAGCACTTATGGACAACCTCAGATTTGCCTTTTTACGCTTAGGTGACTCATTCAAAAGTTTCATATTTTTTAATTCATCATCCAGAGCTGAGAAACCTTCAAACAGTTTTTTAAACCGTCCAAAGATATCTCCAAAGCCTTTCTTGGTCTGTCGCATAAAGCCCATAATGTCCTTCTCTAAATCCCTGCATGATTCACATGTCCACTTCAAGCCTGATTTGGACTCAATCAGGTCAAAAATGTGCATACTGGAGCCAGCGCATTTCTCGTGCGATACTTTGTCGCACAGCCAGCAGCAAACAAAACCCATTCTTACGTTTGCACGAACTTGGAAATTTTTATTTGAACAGACAAGCATGGTGATAAGAAAAGAAAATTTGAAACAAAAACAGACAGCAAAAAAGAAAATTTTTTACAAAACGGTATATTTGAAAGAAAATAAGGTTAGTGTGGAAAGAAAAATAGAAATTGTAATTTGAAATAACAAATATTAAATTTTAAATAAGAAAATTTAATCAACAGAAAACGCACCCTAGGGTTCAATCTGTTGACGTTGCTTTACTTGTAAAAGCGCGGGCATGACCGAAACAAGAAACTGCAAACGGAATAACTGAGAGCAAAATAGAGCGCAACCAACACCAACAACACAAACTAATGCGCGCAAGAGAAAACTTGGGAGACGTAAAGAGTAAGTGCAAGAGTGCAAGAGTATGAAAAGCAAAAACAAATTGAGCGCAAACAATAAGCAAACAATGTATGCCTTAGAATTTGTTGTTGCGATTTTATGCACATCAAACAAAATGCGAAATAAATAATAGTTCACAACGTAAACTGTTGATATTGACAAAAGTTAACACTGACAACACAGCTAATAGCGATAACTTGTGTAAATTAAATTTGTAAAAGGTAACACAAATGAAAGTGATAGCAAAAAATGCGAAGAAAAATAAACACGTCCGTTTGCGAAGCAAGGCGGCGACGAATTGAATGTTGTATGTATGTTTTAGCTCCAGGAATTTCTAATGGACGTTTGGTGACGTTTGTGTGCCAGCGTCTTAGAGTAGGCCCACAAATTGAATTCTACTTCGTCACAATGGCTTAAAGTAGAATTTTCTCTCCTCTTATCTGAGTGATAATGGCTTCTAATGCTTATAATAAGCAATGGTATAATTTGAATTTTTTCATCTTTGTCTTTTGTTGAATCAGCGTCAGAACAATTTGGTAGTAGTTGTCCGATGTACGATATTAATTTTATTGAGTACTTCAAAACATTCTAATATTACCTTTAAGGCTATATTTTTCCCTGCGCTTCATACAAACTATTATTGTACAGCATAAGGTGGTTAATCTGGATGCTTGTTAAATTTCCAAGACAAACACATTGCGATTTTCCATTACTTTAAATATATTAGCGTAATTAATCGTTACCGTAGCCTGCTTTTCGGCAATAGAAAATATGTATGCATCTCCTTGCTAAATATATTATTATCTTCCACATGTGAGATCGGCAAATTATCCATCGCAATCATCTCAGCAGTTTGTACGCTATGCATTCTGACTTGTGTTGGCCACTTCCTCCTACGGAGGAATCTTTAAATAAAAAAACTCTAAAATAGTAAAATTATAAATATTCTGACGATATTCGCAATAATAACTAAAATATTAATTCTTAATATTTAATTATTAATTAAATATTTAATTCTTAGATGTTTGGTAGAATGTAAGGAAATGCTAGCAAAATACTTTAATAATTTAACAATTTAACATTCTTCTGTATATTTAACAGTCTATGATATGTTGCTGTTATTTACAGTTTTTGTTAGAGAAAAGAATGTTATGTGTGTGGCACTACTTATCGATGATAATATTATCGATTTTATCCGGCAAATATCGATATTTTTGCATACAAACAATTAAGAGGAATTCAGAACTTTAAATATATTCTTAATTTCATGTGGACGGGATAAAAAGTATCCTATGTCCGTCTGCTGGCTCTAAGCTACCTACCTACCAATTTTGACCCAAATCTGTTTTGCCGTTCTTGAGTTATAAGTGGTGTAACTAACAGACTTTCTTTTATATATGTATATATATTTATCAAGTGCTGATTTGAATCGAGCAGCATTTTGATACTATTGCAGCAATGATTACAGCTAGCATCCTAGCGGTTCTGCGTTGCAAATTATCTATTTGTTGACCTCTGTTGATCGCTCGACGATTTCGCATTGCCAACCGAGCAAGTAGCCAGGTAGCCAAGTTGCCAAGTAGCAACAACGATTGCATTACCGCCAACTTAATTTCGCCCGTACGTCACCTTTAATCAATTTCAACTTTACTCAACTCGAATTTGTTTCAGTTTTCTTCTTTGTCCGCTTGCTACAGTTAATTGACCCGAAGGCCGTGAACAACTTGCTTGAATCTACGAAGATCTGACTGAAAAACATCGTAGGAATACGGAAGCACAGTCAGGAGATAGTGATTGATAAATACGGAAGCTATTCATCATTTTTATACCCGCTACCCATAGGGTAGAAGGGTATTATAACTTAGTGCCAACATCTCCGACCCCATAAAGTATATATATTCTTGATCAGCGTCAACAGCCGAGACGATATAGCCATGTCCGTCTGTCCGTCTGTCTGTCCGTACGAACACCTGGATCTCAGAGACTATAAGACATAGAGACACCAAATTTGGCAAAAAGGTTCCTTCATACCCTACGCAGATCAAGTTTATTTCACACAATAAGCATTTCGCCCACAATAAGCATTAATCTAGAAAAAGTCAAGTTTTTTTTTATGTAAATCGCGTATAACTGCAAAAGTTCTTTGTGTAATGTCAAGTCACACGGAAACGCTGACGAACGGGATAAAAAGTGTCCTACCAATTTTCACCCAAATCTGTTCTGCCGTTCTTGAGTTATAAGTGGTGTAACTAACACACTTTCTTTTATATATATAGATATAAAATTCTCATGTCAAGATGTTAGTAATTATACTCCTCCAAAATGGCTCGACCGATTTTCGTGAAATTTTGTCTACATATCCGTTAGGCCTGAGAATCAACATCTATTTTTCATGCTCCTAAATTTTAAGAGTGGTTCACCCCTAATTATAATCCTGCAAAATGGCTCCACCGATTTTCGTGAAAATAAATAATTTTGTTTCGTTGTCAAATTGATTTCTATAATAAACAAGTAAGAAAGCTACTGTCGAGAGTGCTCGTATGATATCCGCAACGCATTTCGAGAGAAAACAAAAAACGGAAATGATATGTTATCAAAAAATGTACTAAAGAATATACTGAAATTTGTCTTTTATACCCGCTACCCATAGGGTAGAAGGGTATTATAACTTAGTGTCAACAGAAAATGTATGTAACAGGCAGAAGGAGGCATCTCCGACCCCATAAAGTATATATATTCTTGATCAGTGTCAACAGCCGAGACGATATAGCCATGTCCGTCTGTCCGTCTGTATGAACACCTAAATCTCAGAGACTATAAGACATAGAGACACCAAATTTGGCACAAAGGTTGATGAATAGCTTCCGTATTTATCAATCACTATCTCCTGACTGTGCTTCCGTATTCCTACGATGTTTTTCAGTCAGATCTTCGTAGATTCAAGCAAGTTGTTCACGGCCTAGGTGGTCATACAGACGGGCAGACGGACATGGCTATATCGTCTCGGCTGTTGATACTGTTCAAGCATATATATACTTTATGGGGTCGGAGATGCCTCCGTCTGCCTGTTACACACATTTTCTCTTGGCACTAAGTTATAATACCCTGCTACCCTATGGGTAGCGGGTATACAAATAAAAATACTTCAAGTAGTTTTAAGTATTCTATATACAGTCAGGAATGCCAAAAAAACGCAAAGCGGCCCATTTGAGTGCGAACGGTTAGCTCTACAACTGCGCGAGATAGACGAGCGCGAACATCAGGCGAACAAATCGAAGAAGATAATGAAAATACGCGTGTGAGCTTGGCGCTGTTACGTGAATCATCTCACAAAAGGCACGAGATGAACGTAATTAATAAAGACAACTGCAACGAACAGAAGCGCATAGATTCATAGTTAATAGACTTAAAAGAATTGACCAACAACGCCAACAAGTTCATCGAGCATTTACATCAGGGTAATTTCTTCGACTAGCATTCCAGTTGATGTTGAATATTCTGCTCATTCCAAATTGATTATTGATACTTTGGAAAAGGAATGCTTGTATTGTCATGCACTTAAATTTAACAAGTAAGAAAGCTATAGTCGAGGGTGCTCGATCCCGCAACCCATTTCGAGAGAAAACAAAAAACTTAAATGATATTTTATCAAAAAATATATCAAATATACTAAAACTTATTTCTTTTTTGTATATATTTTAAAATATCGAGTGAAAATCCACAACACTGACATGGCCACTCTGTCAACTAAACAAACAAAGCGCGGGCAGCTGCAAGTGAATTTTGCATATAAAATTGATTCTTTAATAACTTACATGTTTTTCATTCGCTCTCAACCAAATACCGGTCAGTAAGTAAGATGCCAAATGTGGATTAACTCTATAGAAGGACATCACAACTCATTTAGAACAGTTTAAATTTAACAAGTTCTCTTTGCACCAAGAAAAGAGTCAATATCTCTTTGCAACTTGCTATGGCACGGCCAATCCCTGTACTGCAGGCATATTTTAACATCATCTACATACATTAGTACGCGAGATTGTGTCAAAACAGTAGGTAGATCATTTATGAACAATGTGAAAAGTAAGGGACCGAGATGGCTATCTTGGGGAACTCCAGCGGTAACTCGTAATGTATTAGAAAGAAAATTATTAAAAGGAACTTTTTGCGTTCCTTGGCTTAGATAACTTGAAATCCAACAAATTAAATTTTTGGGAAATCCAATTAAGTCAAGCTTATACAACAAAAGAGAATGATTTACTGAGTCAAAGCCTTTACTAAAATCGGTATAGATGACGTCAGTTTGTTCGTTTTTAAGGAACGAACGAAGAAAGCTCAAGAAGATTAGTAACAGTGGATCTATGTTTCACAAACCCGTGCTGGTAGGGGGAAATAATAGAACTACATAAATGTTGTAAATGATTTGTTAATATCTTCTCATAAACTTTTGGTATTGCTGACAATTTATATATCCCTCTATAGTTTTTGGCGTCAGACTTACTTCCCTTCTTATGGGGAATAATGAAAGACTCCTTCCATAAGGAGCGAAAAGGATGACACAAGCGATAAATCAAATAATTTCAGCAAAGGTCTGCATAAAGCCTCGGCTCCGTACCGAAGTACACATCCGGACCGGGCGAAAACACCGGCCTAACCATTTGATGATATCGAATGAGAGACTCCTCTATCATTAAGGGACTGAAGATACAGTTCGACCGAGACAGGCTGTAAGGATAGGGCGCGTTAGAGTAGGAAGAAGGAGAATAGGTGGTTTGAAGAAAAGAAGCAAATAGATCAGCGATCGCCTTACCAGAATATACTTTCGAATTTCTGTAAGATAGACAAGGAGGATACGAGGAAGACTTACGCTTAAAAAACTTTCTTGGGTTTTTAGAGAAGCTAGCCCGACCGAGCAATTATATATTGCGAAAAAGTTGAGGTAGAACCTGAAATTTTAAACTTTTTATAAAGTCTAGACTTCAGGTTCTTAAGGTTAGAAAGTTGCTTACAAAACCAATTAGGTTTATTAGACCTATGCAGAAAATAGGAAGGAATACTGTCATCAAAGCAAAGATTTAATTTATTATAGAACAAATTGTCGGCGGCACTTGTGTCAGTGCAGGAATACAAATTGGACCAATCAATTCCATTAAGAAGTTGGATTTATTAGTACAGATCTGCTAAGTTCAATCCTTAACACCAGAGTTGGATGATAAGCATCTTCAGGAAATGTAAGGGGTTCCGATCTAGATAGAACCACGCTGGTATGTTCAGAGACAAAACTAGATCTAAGTTTTGTCTCTGAACCGATAAATTGCCGGCAAAGAAAATTTCGTATATTGTTAATTTGATCCAAAGATAATTCATGTAAACCATCAATAAAGTCATGTCGGTTCGAAGGAATAAGAAAACAGAAGTTATCATAAGGATACCAAGCTGCTCCAGGAAGGCTAAAGTCTCTTAGAACAACAATTTGATTTTTGTCGGATAACAAGGCAAAAATAGATTTTATTGCTTCCACGTGATCCTGGTATACAGATAAATCGGACGACGGAGGTATATATGAGCAAGTAAGAAATAAACTTACACCATGAAAATTTACTTTTATAGATAGAAACTCTATATTATTAGGATTATTATAATGAAATGGTTCCGATAATAAGTTGGAGTCTACTGCAAATAGAACACCACACCCTCTTCGGGAAGAACGATCTTGCCTGTAAATAGTGTACTTTTCAGGAAAGAATTCGGAGGTTTCCGAAAACACAACTACATCAGTAGAAAAAGTGAAACTGTCTGCGTATAGCTTACTTATTTTAATACGCAAACCACGCACTTTTTTATAGGTTATAAAAAATGATGAAATTAGTTTTTTGAAGATGAAAAAGAAGAAGAAGTTTGAGATTGAGACTGTACAGGTTCATTTGGTAAAAGCCCAATCGGAGTCCAATTTTTAACTTTGGCTTTGAACTCTTTTACCACCAAATATTCTGGAAAAAAAACTTGGTGAGCATATGGTTTCAAAAAGTGAAGGTGCGACATTGATCTCGAAAGATGCAATTTGTCTATCAAAGGCAAATTTAAATTTTTCCAATTTTGGATTGGCATTTCCAATTTTGGCTATAATGAAATACAACATCTGATGTGAGATCAATGGCAAGCCTTGAAACAAAAATGATTGGAGGAACCCCCACAAGTGGTTTAGGAGCCAGAGGAGTAAAATTTGGTATACTATCTTTGGAACCTAATAAAATCGGTGATCCGACAGTCAGAAAAGTTGGAGGAGGTGCGAAAAAAAATTTTTAGTAGGATTCGGCTTGCCTCTACTTCTAGTGATAACCGTGGTCAATTCAGACACAACTTCGGCGTTAACTAATGTCGGTGGAGCAGGTTCCTTAATGGGAATGCTTTCCGCAGCGGTTGTTGCTACTGGGGTAGGAAACGATATTAACTGCGGAACCAACGAAGTAGTGGGTGGGTCATTCGATGGTAGAGGTAAAAATGTGGATAAATGTAAGTCACAAGAAGTTGATTTTTTCCGCTTTGGAGACTCAGCCATAAATTTCAAAATATTGAACTGAGAATTTAAAGCACTAAACTGATCGTTTAACTTATGAAAGCCACCAATCGACATGACTCACAACACCAGATAAGCCCAGTTCTTTTGGCAATGGCATCTGCAACTAGCCCTCAATAACCTACACACTTTACGTGTACTAAGTTATCACAGAGCCAGCAGCCCATACTGGGTTGCAAAGCCGTGACCAGCTTCTGGCAACTCTTCAGACAATACACAATTTTGCCTTCCATTATAAATGAAAATAAAAAATATACAAAATTTAACAAAAAATTTACTTTGAAATAGTAGGTACTATGCCCACCAGACATCGTCAACAAGTCACCGCAAAAATGTGTATACTCAAAACCATACCATACCATTCGAGTATATTTGTTACGAGTAGAAAAAGGATTAAGTGTTTACGGGTGCGAGTGCCAATGGCATTCATGCTTACCGAGTACGAGTGCCGATACCACTTGTGCTTACCGAGTACGAGTGCCGAATCTACCGCATAATTTTTATGATCGGCAAAAGGGGTGGAAATGAATACTCGTAATATTTGCTGTGGGTATTTGATGCGTCAGTGAAGATTGTGAGCGGATATTTTGTGTATACGTAAATGTATTGATGTTGTTGTTGGGTTTTTTGTATTTCATGCAAGTTATTTTTACCTGGTATATTTAAAACAAGTAAGAAAGCTACAGTCGAGAGTGCTCGACCGTATGATACCCGTAACCCATTTCGAGAGAATACAAAAAGCTTAAATGATATTTTAACAAAAAATATACCAAATATACTAAAACTTGTTTTTTGTATATATTTGAAAATAGCGAATAAAAATCCACAACACCGTTATGGTCACACTGTCAACTAAACAAACAAAGCGCGGGCAGCTGCAAGTGAATTTTCCATATAAAATTGATTGATTGAGAATATAATTATTATTATGCATATCAAAATTCAATGCTCTAGGTTCATTATTACGGCTTTTACAGTATTTGGGGGCGGAAAGGGGCGTGGCAAAAATCTAGAACAAACTTGATCTGCGTAAGACCTACACGAATACTGTCACCAGATTTGATATCTCTAGGTCATTCACACACTTAAAACGTCCATATGCACTGGGCTCAACAATTCTGATAAATAATTTAACGAATAACTTTTGTTTTACTTATCCGATTTGTACCAAAATAACAGGGTATATTAAGAGAATCAAGCGCAGATGGGTTACCAAATTACACATCATTACACAAAGAACTTGTGGAGTTATACGCAATTTACATAAAAAAAACTTGACTTTTTCTAGATAAATGCTTATTGTGGGCGAAGGGGGCGTGGCATCCAACTTTTGATCTGATCTGATGAAGGAACCTTTTTGCCAAATTTGGTGTCTCTATGTGTTATAGTCTCTGAGATCTAGGTGTTTATACGGACAGACAGACGGACAGACGGACATGGCTATATCATCTCGGCTGTTGACGCTGATCAAGAATATATATACTTTATGGGGTCGGAGATGCCTCCTTCTGCCTGTTACATACATTTTCTGTTGGCACTAAGTCATAATACCCTTCTACCCTATGGGTAGTGGGTATAATAATAGCTAAATAAAAAATTTACTAACTCACATATACAAATTCAGTGAACAAAGGAAACCAAAATTTGAATTAAACTTCAATTTACCTGTTGTAATGACTAATTTTTAAATTCATGCTGATAAAAGAGAAAATCAATATTTTAAGGAAACTGAAAATCTACATGTATTAATTTTAAATTGATTAAATTGTATGTTTATGACCTTGTGGTAAATGTATATGTATAACAAAAAGGGTTTTTGCAGATATCTGTAATTTCCGGAAATTCCATAAAAAAGTCAGTGCAAAGCATGCAAAAGGCATTCATAAAATAGTACCGCGAACAGCTGCGTCGCGACGCAAAATCATTTACGATCAAGAAAGGAGGTGGGGTAAAAACACTCGAATACTTGCCCAACCATTCGAATCATTGTCGACATATTCGGGTGTTTTTCGAATTTTGTCACAAGTACAAGAATGATCGGTTGCCGAAATGCAAGACACTCGTCAAGCACAAGTGTTTGAATCACGAGTAGCAAATTGATTCGGTCCCGAAAAGGCACACACAAGTTGGGACCGAGTGGCCGAAACGCAAGCACTCGCAATACTCGCGACGATAATGTGTGTGTGTGTGTCTTGAATTTTGCTTAAGGGTGCGAGTAGCATCGCAACACAAAATTTCATGGGTGTGAGTAGTTGACCAAAAACAACCACCTTTGACGTTCTCTGTTGCCCACTGTACAGATTCAAAACAGAAATATGTTAACAAAAACAAAATAGTAGAGCAAGCAGTAAGAGCAGAGAACGCCACTAACGGAATACTGTCAACTGAGAGTTCTTGAGAGAGAAACCGTCACACTGCGAGTTGGAAGGAAAGCACAAAGAGTAGACACGCAAAATCTAATGCTTACCACAACAACAAAACTTTGAACTCAGTTTATGAAAAAATAAACACAGCTCAAATAAGTTAAATGTAATTCACAATTATGTGGTAAGACACTAATAACATGCACTATCTCAGGATAGAGACGCGATGTAGCAAACGATTAAAGTAATTACTTGAAAGAAAAGGTTTTAAACACCGGTTGTTAGATACAAAAAAGCGAAAAATTGCGGGGCGCACAAAAAAAAACACGTCTGTTTGTTTCAAAGAGTGACAGCGAATATGTCAATAAAGGCTGAATCCAAATGATGAGATTACGAATTACAAAATTGTGCGGCATATAAGTTCTAATGAAGCTGTCTGGCGTATTTTCGGTTTCCCAATTCATGAACGAGATCCAATAGTTATCCATTTAGTCGTTCATCTTGAAACCGGCCAGCGCGTTTATTTCACGAACGAAACAGCGCTTGATCGTGCTACAAATCCACCAAAAACTACGCTCACTGAATTTTTTGAACTGTGCTATGTACCAATGCTGTTGGTACCTTCACACAAATACTGCTCTTTTCTGAGGTATTTTACATGGGCTCAATCGAAATCGAAAAATGGATGCCCCGCAAAAATGGGACACCAAATGATGCGTGACCCGGTTTATTCAAATCAAATACTTTGGGTCGTGTATATACAGTCAATCCACGGCAGACTGAGTGCTTATATCTGCGACTGTTGTTGGTTAATGTCTCCGAATCATTGTCATTTCAAGATATATATCCAACGTCTAAAGACGCATGCCTTGATCTAGGCTTGCTAGAAGACGACAACCATTGGGACAATATGCTTGCTGAAGCAGGACTAAACTAAACACAAATTCGTCTACTATACGCTATAATACTGACGACATGTTTCCCGGGCCGAGTAGAAATGTTGTGGGATCAACACAAAGATTCAATGACTGATGATATATTGTATCGACATCGTACAAGATGTAATAATCTAACGATATCATTCAGCGATGCAATGTATAATGA
Source organism: Drosophila formosana (assembly GCA_035045625.1). Classification (NCBI taxonomy): domain Eukaryota; kingdom Metazoa; phylum Arthropoda; class Insecta; order Diptera; family Drosophilidae; genus Drosophila; species Drosophila formosana. Next base: position 319,478 of record JAWNOW010000440.1, read on the forward strand.
AGCGTTGATCGCTATCGAGGATCTTTGCATTGCTATTGCGAATTTACCAATCAGTCATTTCGGTATTACATCACTGAATCGAAGTGCATCTGATTTACCCAACACAGATGTGAATCGTGAACTACAGTACGATTCAAACGCTAGGCATTGTTGGTCGCAATGTTCCACTACTAACTGACGAACAAAATATTATTTACGACGGCATTATGCTCGCAGTTTCGGCAGGACAAGGAGGATTCTTTTCTGAATGCACCAGGCGGAACTGGCAAAACATTCCTTATCTCGCTACTTCTTGCCGATATACGATCAAAAAATGGCATCGCATTCACCGTTTCATCTTCTCGCATTACAGCAACTTTATTAAATGGGGGCAGAACAGCTCATTAAGCACTTAAGCTGTCATTGAACATACAAAATAATCCAGATGCAGTGTGCAACATAAAATAACAATCGTCTATGGGCATAATGATGAAACAATATAAAATTATTATTTGGGATGAATACACTATGGCACATAAACATTCGCTTGAGGCATTGGATAGGATACCTATTTCGAGAGATAACAAAAAGCTTAAATGATATTTTTGGGCTGGCAAAAATCCTCCGAATGAACCCTCCACGAGGGTGCCGGTTGGGCAATGGGTACTGCATCGTCTCGGGCGACCAAGAGATGTCAGTATCACTTCCTCGCTCATGAGACCTTGCAGTTTCTAGCTAAGGGACTGGGCCCAAGCTTTTTAGATTTATTCTGGAAAGTTGAGGTCCAGGACCATGGTCAGAGGTACTTGGCAGCAAGTATAAAATGCATCTTGAATCCTTGGATTCACTATGGAGGAAGATTTAGAGGCGTCAACTCGGGCTGGGATGTCAGCCCAAACGTCGGTGGGAAGTGTGACCGCTACCACCGGCTGGCACGGGGAGGAGAAATCCTATCTACGTGTCGCCAGTGGCCACGACGGTGGACTGGACCAACTCCATTGACAAGAGGGTGTGGACCTGGAACCAACTGCCACACAGTCGGAGTTTGTGTTCACAGGCTCATCGATGACGGAGTCCGAGCTAGCGTTTGCGTTGGCGTGGATGCCGTTGGATGAGTCATCGAGCACGGACGAAGACGTGACAGTGGTCCAGGGACCATCCAATAAGGAAGGCGCTAACCTCAAGCGCAGAAAACGCTCAGGGTACAAGAGCTCTCTAAAGTTGCTTAAGGGACTGGAAGGCCGCAACCCAGAGTCGTTGAACGAGCGTGAGAGGAAACTGCGGAAGAAGCACGAATACAACGTGAGGCAGAACTTTAGGCTCGCTGGCCTGTTCGGCAACACTCAGTCCGCTGCACCGAGTAGGAGTGAACCAACCCGACGGAGGAAGTCAAACCTTCCACTCATGTCACCTTCAAAAGGAAAAAAGTGTGCACAAGGTAAGCTTGCAGCAGCCACACCTCCTGGAAGGAAGAGAATGGTGCGCAAGCAACCGAAAAAGGACAACCCACCTGTCAACAAGAGGCAGAGGTCGGACGACTCGGCGAAGGCTTCGGAGAGCAAGCAGTTGTGTCCAAGGGAAATCATGGCCAGCTTAAGCACGAAGCCGGAGCTACAGGTAGCCATAATTAACAGAAGCAACCCGAATGGGAAGCTCTCTATCGATAACTGGCTTATCCTGGAAGGGTTAATCGACCAGGGGATGCCATCACTCGGCCGCAGAATCTGTTCGTGGCAGAGTTTGACGGCATCAGCTAGTACAAGGGTGTCAAAGTGGTGGCATGTGCCAACGAGGAATCCCTGCGATTCCTCAAAGACATACTGCTGAAGCTGGAAGCACCGTGGCCAGAAGCAATGATTGACGTCGTCCCTGTGGACCAAATTCCTGAGCGAACGATCATTAAGGTCTGGATCCCACCTCCCATCAGGGAGGATCGAACCACCCTTATATTGATCAAAAGCCAGAATGCGGACTGTCACACAGCGGACTGGACGATCAATAGAGGTCTCGCCCGAGACAAAGGAAACGGCAAGGATCTATGGATCAGCATTGGTTCCAGAGTCCAAGAGCCAACTCCTTAGTAAGCAAGGCCGGCTGAAGATGGGAATGGGGTGCGTTCGGGCAATCATTCCTGGAGGCGCTGGATGCGGACCGGAAAGAATTCGGGTAGTGCAGATTAATCTGAACAACTGGAGGGTTTCTTCCATAAACCTACTACGGTGGATGGACAATGAGAGGGTGGATGTGGCTCTCATCCAAGAACCCTGGATCGTAGGTGAAAGGTTTTGTGGCTTGGATTCCCGCGGATACCATCTCCTTGTCCCGAATACTGTGGGTAAGTCCAGAACCTGTATCGTGGTAAGAATCGGACTTAATGTGCTCTTCTTTTCCGGTTACAGCAACAAGGACTTGACGGTAGTGCTATGCGAGCGAAGGAACGGACCAAATCTCTACCTGGCCTCGGCATACCTCCCGTATGAAGAGAAGGATCCACTGTCGGAGAGTATCCGAACCCTTATTCAGCACGTGCAGAAAGAGGGCACAGATCTAATCCTTGGGTGTGATGCTAATGCCCACAACACTTTTTGGGGGAGTAAAGACACCTACGAGAGAGGGGAGTCGCAGCTTGAATTCGTGATGCTCACTTAATGTGTGTAATCGGGGTAGCCACCCCACATTCCGCAATAAGAACCGATCAGAGGTTAGCAATTTAACCATTGCGTAGAAGACTGGCACGTATCCAAGGAATGATCTTTTTCGGATTACAGGATTGTGCTTGAAGTTGGATGGTCCAGAGAGATAAAGGTTGTCTTCAGGAATCCACGAAGTACAAACTGTGTTAAATTCTCAAAACTTGTTAGGGAATCTATTCCTTACCACCCAGTGGGAAGGCTAGAAAACTCAGACCAATCGAAGAAATCGACCCAAACTGTTACAGAGACTCTATGTAAAGACTTCATCAAATCCAGTTCAATCAGCCGTCCACCCAAGTCAAACCGCAACAAGTGGTGTACTCCGGAACTTGGCCAGACATGGAAAGAAACGAGAAGACTTTACAATAGCGCTAAAGATGGAAACTGTCAGGTAGACTCTTATGTCTACCATCACAATTTCAAGACTTTCAAAAGGAAAATTAGACGGGCAAAAAGAGATTCAAGGACTAAATTTTGCGAGCAGCTAACCAACACCACAGAAGCGTCCAGACTTCGAAAGTTGCTGGCGAAATATCCAGCCACACCGGGGCAACCTGGATGGCACATTCGCAAAAGACAGTAAAGAATTTCTACAAATCCTCATGAACGCACACTTTCCAGGCTGCTTAGAAGCTGAAGACAAGAATCGGAAAATGTGCCTCACGAGAGCCAAGCCCTAATCGACGAAGTTGTAAATAAAGATAATCTGGGCTAGCAAGTCGTTCCGATGACACTGTTGGATGTTGACGTACATTGTATGCACATTCAAGTGGCCCAAGCGATACCAAGCCAATGCTTGTTACGCGCAGATCCCAATAAACCCTCCTCCCGCCCAACCGACCGAGAGGCGCTGTCGCAGGACGAACGACACAATTCGCGTTCGGACAGGATAGATTCGGGCATGCAAAAAAAAAAAAACGCGGATAGCATAAAATAGAAATACAGGATCGGACATAAGAAATAAACGGGTGGAATAAAAAATTTTTAATTTATTACTATAAGCTTAATTAGGTCTAATTATTAATTAAATAGGTTAGTAGTAGAGTTTTAAGATTAAAAGCAGTGTTAGCGCTAGAAAATACATGATAAAATCTATTATAGTTATAACATAAAACTCTAAAAGGGTCATGCAATGCAAAATTAGATCTACATAGAGGGAGAGCAAGCGGGATGCAGCTACGAGTTAGTCTAGATGGAACGGAAATGGTTAGTCGCGATATTAATTGTGAAGGGTCAATATCACCATTAATAAGATTAAAAATAAATAAAATGCCAAGCATTATTCTACGGTTAGCTAAGGAAGGAAGGTTAATTAAAAGAAGTCTACTACTATATGACGGCAATCTCACTTCAGCATTCCAGTTCAAGCCACGCAAAGCATATAAGAGAAATTGTTTTTGAACAGATTCAATGCGATGGTGCACAGAATATTGTGGAGACCATACGCACGAACCATATTCCAGAATCGGACGAACAAGTGATGTATAAAGGGTCTTAGTTATATAAGGGTCATCAAATTCCTTTGACCACCTCTTAATGAAATCGAGTACAGACATAGCTTTATTGACCGTTCTAGAAATGTGGTCTGAAAATTGAATTTTGTGATCTAAGAGAATACCTAGATCATCAACAGCAGTAATTCTTTTTAGATCGTTACCGTTCAGTAAGCAAGAGGCCAAATGTGGATTAACTCTATAGAAGGACATGACAACACATTTAGAAAAGTTTAAATTTAACAAGTTCACTTTGCACCATGACTGAAAAGAGTCAAGATCTCTCTGCAACTTGATATGGCATGGCCAATCCCTGTAGTGCAGGCATATTTTAACATCATCTGCATACATTTGTACGCGTCAGATAGGTAGATCATTTATGAACAATGTGAAAAGTAAGGGACTGAGATGGCTACCCTGGGGAACTCCAGAGGTAACTCGGAATGTATTAGAAAGGAAATTATTAAAAGAAACTTTTTGCGTTGCTTGAAATCCAGCAAATCAAATTATTGGGAAATCCAATTAAGTCAAGCTTATTTAACAAAAGAGAATGATTTACTGAGTCAAAGCCTTCACTAAAATCGGTATAGATGACGTCAGTTTGTTCGTTTTTAAGGAAACCCTGGTTAACGAACGAAGAAAGCTCAAGAAGATTAGTAACAGTGGATCTATGTTTCACAAACCCATGCTGGTAGGGGGAAATAATAGAGCTTCATAAATGTTGTAAATGACTAGTTAATATCTTCTCAAAAACTTTTGGTATAGCAGACAATTTACATATCCCTCTATAGTTGTTGGCGTCAGACTTACTTCCCTTCTTATGGGGAATAATGAAAGACTCCTTCCATAAAGAGGGAAAAGGATGACTCAAGAGATAAATCAATTAATTTCAGCAACGGTCTGCGTAAAGCCTCGGCTCCGTACCGAATTACACAGCCAGGAACTCCATCCGGACCGGGCGCAAACACCGGCCTAACCATTTGAAGATATCGAGTCAGAGACTCCTTACTCATTAAGGCTGAAGATACAATTCGACCGAGACAGACTGTAAGGATAGGGCGCGTTAGTGTAGGAAGAAGAAGAATAGGTGGTTTAAAGAAAAGAAGCAAATGGATCAGCGATCGTCTGACCTGAATTTGCTTTCGAATTTTCGTAAGATAGACAAGGAGGATAAGAGGAAGACTTACGCTTAGTGTTTACAAAATTAAAAAACTTTCTTGGGTTTTCAGAAAAGCTAACCCGACAGCGAGTTAAGTAATTTTTATAACACACAGCGTTAAGCTCGATAAAATTAGACCGAGCAATTATGTATTGCGAAAAAGTTAAGGAAGAGCCTGAAATTTTAAACTTTTTATAAAGTCTAGACTTCAGGTTCTTAAGGTTAGAAAGTTGCTTACAAAACCAAGGAGGCTTATTAGACCTATGCGGAAAATTAGAAGGAATACAGGCATCAAAGCAAAGATTTAATTTGTTATAGAATAAATTGACGGCGGCACTTGTGTCAGTGCAGGAATACAAATTAGAACAATCAATTCCATCAAGAAGTTGGATTAATTTGGGAAAGTTTGCCTTTCGAAAGCAACGAACGCGATCGGCAGGTATATCAGAATTAGCGAGTACAGATCTGCTAAGTTCGATCCTTAACTCCAGAGTTGGATGATAAGGGTCTTCAAGTAGGTTCAGAGACAAAGCATAGATCTAATTGGCGGCAAAAAGAATTTCGTATATTGTTAATTTGACCCAAAGATAATTCATGTAAACCATCAATAAAGTCATATCGGTTCGATGGAGTAAGAAAACAGAAGTTATCACAAGGATACCAAGCTGTTCCAGGAAGGTTAAAGTCTCCTAGAACAACAACATGATCTTTGTCTGATAACAAGGCAAAAATAGATTTTATTGCTTCCAGGTGATCCTGGTATACAGATAAATCGGACGACGGAGGTATATATGAGCAAGTAAGAAATAAACTTACACCATGAAAATTTACTTTTATTGATAGAAACTCTATATTATTAGTATTATTATAATGTAATGGATCCGATGAGAAGTTGGAGTCTACTACAAATAGAACACCACCTCCTCTTCGGGAAGAACGAGCTTGCCTGTAAATAGTGTGCTTTGACGGAAAAAGTTCTGAATCAGAAATATCCGAACTTAACCAGGTTTCCGAAAACGCAACTACATCAGTAGAAAAAGTGAAACTGTCGACGTATAACATAGCTTATGTAATGTTTCGCATGTAGGACCAATTACCACCCAGCCGCAAAGTATGCACCATTTTTTTTTCTATTTATTTTGGAAAGGTTTTTTTTTTTGTTTATTGAGTATTTGTTCGTAATTATTTGTTTGTCTATTTTTTTTTGTAAATAGTTGTTAATAAAATTGATTAATATTAGTTAGTTGTATTTGTTTATAATATTGAATTTGTCGTTGTCCAAACATAGGTTTATACAAATAACAAATGGGGTCACGATAGCGTCATCTATCGGTAGGCGACAGAAGTAACTTTAACATTTTAGCATTTAGGCTGATGCATTATTTTTTTGTACGGGTTGCCAATATGAGCAATACAATAGCCAACAAGAAGAACCGACAATTGAAAAAAGACGAAAAGAAAAACCAATTTTTTTTGGTGATGTCGGTCGTCTTATTGCACGTGGGTTAACCGGAACAGTGAAAAAAAAAAAATTTAGATAGTGTGTTCGACGGCGTGCAGATTTATGTAGTAGGACGCCTCAATATTTCATTTGCGCCGCAGATTGGTCCAGCCGCCGTTACACCGCAGTGCCGAACCCCAAAATTAGGATTCGGCACTAAGTTACAGCCTTAGTGCCAGACTTAGTTCCAGACTAAGTTGTGTTAATGTCTAATAGTGGTGTACTAAATGTGTTGTGAATAGCTTTAAATCGTTTAAAATACGCAGACGAAACCGTCTTACGCGTAAAATACCGCACGATCACGACAGAAAGCTGGTGGGCGCGAGACATTGAACCGCCCAGCTGTTCGCACCAAATATCGAACCAAGCACACCTGCGCATTGGGCTAAGCTACCGTGCCACCCACGCAAGCAAAAGCGGCGGCAAGTTTTAACCGAAGCTGACGGGGATACCAATTGACCGTCCAGCCGCTCCAGCAGCCACCACCCCCTTCTGTGCCGAAACCTCATCCGTGGCAATTCACAGGCACAGCCGCGCAGACGCAGACCCAGCTGTTAGGCAACAACACCGATGGCCGTTTCCGAGTTGGAATAAGAAATTATATATATGTTATTAAATTGTTTATATTAGTACCTAATTGTGAACGTTGGTAATTTTGTCCCCGTATATTGTTTCTTTGTAAGTCGATAACGACGAGGTGTTAAAGACAACGTCGCCAATCACTTCTAAGCGACTCCTCATGCACCTGTAAAATGACCATATATAAACCCAAAAGTGTATAAAAACAATCAAGAAATGTATGTAGGCCCAGACTAAAAGCCATGTTGATGTTAAATTCCCCAACTTAGATGTATTTGATATGTACGTAAAATTGCCATTAAGTACTTGTTTGTAGTGACGTCATTTGTGCAAGTTGTAAGCTTCATGCCAGTCAGCTTTTGATTGTGCACCTTCAACTTTTTTTTGTAGTTGAACTTTTTTTCCACAGCTGGCGCATGCAGACACACACACCTACACGGAAAGATCTTTCAGCGTGGGATGTTGACTGTAAGTCTGCATTATAATATTTTACAATAACAATACACCCAAATAAAAGCTTTACTTTTATTTGGTGAACTTTATGGCTCAGCTTGGAATTAATTGCATCAGCTGACTGCACTGCTTGCTAATTGCAACTCGCACGTCACACAACCTGCTTGAAGCTTTTTTTGGCCTTCTGCTGATCGAGTCACTAATGTTGTTTGTGTGGTGAATAAGGATTTTAAATTTGGCTTCGAACTGTCTGAGCATTTAACAAAAAGAAAAGAAAATAGGGTCAAAAATAAATAATTATTTATATTAATTATATATTAGTTTTATATAATGTATTTATAAGTCAATTATTTATCTTGCATTTCCTTTTAGCCTCTCTTATAGTACCTTACATGCGTAAATTTATTGTTTAGTATGTCAATTTTAAGTGTTTCTTTGTTTTCTTTAATTAATAAATTAGGTAATATGTTCGCTTAATTTTTCTTTGTTTTTTTGAAACCATGCATCGCTGAGCAGTAGTAGGTCGGCCGACCCACTCGTAGGGATCCTGACACTTGGTGAACTGGAAAGCAGGATCATGGTAGGGTGGGCAAGAGCACACAACAATATCAGTGTTGCCAGACGAGTGGGCTGATACCCTCTCCAACCTTGTTCTGTCGTTCTGTCTATATCTTTGTTCTATGTTTATTGCACTCTCTATTCCCATCCCCCCCCAGTACGCGAAATATTCAATGAATTATGAATTAAAACCGGAGCAAAGCTGTGCGATGGCATTTTTTTCGTTACCCCTCATGTCGGTGAGCAAAGCCGTGGAAGCCAGCGCGTACGCAATCGCATACAGCACCCCCATCAGCTCTTTGGAACGTTGTTCACTACAGTTCTTATATTAATTAATATTATATTTGGCGCCCAATCGTGTGGCCTGTTTGAGAAGCAATTTTCAACATGCTCTGAGAAAGAAACATTCTCAAAAGTCAAGAACACCTTGTGACTGTTATCCCAATTTCCAGATCCTATATCCTTTTATTTGTTCCATAATTTGTGCAATAAATAAATTAAACAGTTAAAGGCTAAACTCGTTAATTGTCGTGGCATAGTTCAGTGTTGACACATGCGCGATTTATTACAGTCTGGTACTTAGTAACTGTCCGTGTAATGTCATAATATTACATATAATTGTTCTGACCATTTTTGTTCTTTGTTAGCTTAAGCAGTTCGTTACAGCCTACAGGCCAGATCAATTGTTTGACTGGGTGTGGGTTAAACTGCTTGACAACATTCAATAAAATGGGGGCCAAATAATAAAAATTTGGCCTGAGAATATTAAAAATATATGTAAAGGTATGTATGTACAGGTATAGTGGTCTAAAACAAGTTAATGGGCTTATAAAACTATGACTTGCCGCTAAACTTGATATATATGTATTTCAATTCCCTAATTTCCGATTTTCCCTTTTCTTTCCTTTCTCTTACTTCGTTTTGTTTGTTAGCTTAAGCAGTTCGTTACAGCCTACAGGCCAGATCAATTGTTTGACTGGGTGTGGGTTAAACTGCTTGTCAACATTCAATAAAATGGGACAGTGGTCACATTGTTGCTAAATCGTGGTCCGTGGCCAAGAGCTACTAGCACGCGCTCAATGTATGGATGACTATCTGTTTCTGGTAACATTCATGTGTTTGTTTTTTTTTCTTCTTGTCTGAAGTTTTCTAATAGGTTTGAGAGAAGAGTCAGTTGGCTAACTTACTTTCTGTGAGGTTGTGCATGGTTTCAAAAATTTTGTTTATGAATTGTATCTTTCTTGGTTTCCGATTTTGTGCGTATTTGTTAACTTGTGTATTTATTGAGACATTCAGTTATTTATTTATCTGTTTATTGATTTATTTATTTACTTATCTAATTATCTAATTATCTATTTATCTATTTATCTATTTATCTATTTATCTATTTATCTATTTATCTATTTATCTATTTATCTATTTCTCTATTTATCTATTTATTACTTTATTAATTTATTGATTTATTGATTTATTGAATTATTTATTTATTTATCTATAAATTGAGGTATTTAATTATTTAGTTAATATTCATATTTTGGTCCTAGATAGGCCCTAGCTTAGCTACTTAGAAATATTTGAAAAAGAAAACAATGGCAGTACAGGGAAGTCCTAATAATCCTTATCAGAGGTCAATAACCGAAACTATTTGTTGCGTTTGCACCCAAGAAGTGGAGTATCCTGCGCAATTATTAGCGACTCGGTGTAACCATTATTTTCACCACGCCTGCTTTAACGCCAACACAAAGAACAAAAATCTTTGTCCCATTTGCCGTACCGTGCTGAGCCGTTCAGTGCTGAATTTAGCCGAAGAACTGGCAGCGTCAGAAGCTGAGGCAGTCAGGATGCCTGCCTCTGGCATGACAACCCGATCGCAGTCGAGGGCGGCAAGTACTGTGCCAAACGCGAAAGCTGTTGGTAGCCAGGGCAACAGGCCTGGTTTGCAATCCGCCGCTGGCCAGCCCACAGCGCAATCTGTACAGGGCCAGCTGGAAACGCAACAAGCCTCTGGAATAGCGGGAAATTATCAAGGTGGTCCCCAAAGGTTAGAAGAGCCAATAATTCAGCCAGTTGGGAGCCAAGACTTAACAACAAATTTGCAGCAGGTGTTAGTATCGGCTATAGCCACTGCATTAGCACAACAGACCGCGCGATTGACAGAAGCAATTGAAAGCGGATTTCAACGTATATCTGCTCAATCCTCCCCGGCAAATACGGGCGCAGCTCAATCGTCGCCAGTTAATAATGGCGCAGAGCCGCGTTATGCAATACCTCCTCCAATGGGTCCGCAGAATCAAAGTTTTGAGCAGCTATTTGGAATAGAACATCGGCCAAATCCGTTGAACGGCGGAGCACCGGCAGATAATAGGGGTTCACCTTATGGTTCGCAACAGAGTCAAGGACTTCGACCTGATAGGATTAGCCAAATTATTTCAAATTGGAAGCTGCGATTTTCCGGGCATGCGTCTACGTCAATTGACGATTTTATATATAGAGTCGAAGCGTTGACTAGACAGACACTGGAGGGCGACTTTGATCTGCTGGCACGTTATGCCAGCAACTTGTTTGAAGGCCGTGGCAGCGAATTCTTCTGGAGATTTCATAGAAGTGTTTCGGTAGTTCGCTGGCCAGAATTGTGCATTGCATTGAGGTCTCAGTTCGACGATGGTAGGACTGACTTGGAAATTCGAGCAGCTATGTCCCAAAGGAAGCAGAAGCCTCAGGAAAACTTTGATCAATTCTACGATGCAATGCTTGCGCTGTCAGACAGATTGTTGCATCCAATAGATGAGTTGTCAATGTTGGAGATGGTACGCACCAATTTATTACCTGAAATTCAATTAGAGATTTTGTATGTGCGCATATTGAACATGGACCAATTGCGACATGTAGTACGCACTCGAGAACGGTTCATGGCCAATAATGCGAAGCCGCTAATAACTCAGCCAAGACCTTTCATTCGACACCAAATTCATGAAGTCAATGTGCAAACTAATTTAAGCGGAAATATTGATGAAGTGGAGTCGATAAATGGCGATATCGACGCCTTGGCACTTTCATGTTGGAATTGTGGCAAGATCGGCCATCGATATCAAGATTGCGTGTCGGAGCGAAAAGTTTTTTGTTATGGCTGTGGCAAGCGGGACACATATCGACCAAGCTGCGTAAAGTGCAACACTGCCTCAAAAAACGAACTAGTGCGTGCACCATTAGCCAGTGCACGCAAACTGATTTCGAGGGCTACCAATACGGAGTAACTAAAGATTTAGACACTCCGGCGTTACCTGAATCATCAAAAATACCAATACCCATTAATAGAAGTTTAGTACCCCAGAAAAACAATCGGTCGCCCCAGTTTTGTAAGTTAAATAAATCTGCTAAACGAGCTATTCTGGCATCTGTAGTAAATAAAACTGGTGATCTGCGACCATATGCCCAAGTCCAAGTATTTAACAAATCTGTTGCAGGATTAATGGACACTGGTGCCAGCATTAGCTGTGTAGGTGGTAGCCTTGCACAAGAAATTGTAGAAACTAAGGCGTTGTATAGACCACTTAATTTGGCTGTACACACAGCTGATGGAACCCAACAGGCGATCATTGGGAAACTATCAACTCCCGTAGAATTTCGTGGCATTATACATGAATTGAACTTATACATTGTACCGTCATTAGCACAGGATTTGTATTTAGGCATAGATTTTTGGAGAACATTTGATTTGCTACCAATGTTTCTGATGCATCAGTTTCAAACCAATAGTATTGCGGCAATGCATTCAGATGACCCGCTTCGAATTCCGTTAGCAATAGATCAACAAAAAGATCTATTAGCTGTAGTGCAACAGTTTCCATCTTTTGCCAAAAAGGGCTTAGGGAAGACACACTGGATGACGCACGACATTGAGATAGCTGCATGTAAACCCATAAAACAACGTCATTACTCGGTGTCTCCAGCTGTGGAGAAACTTATGTACAAAGAATTGGATCGAATGCTTGCGTTAGGGGTAATTGAAGAATCTGACAGCCCATGGTCCTCACCAGTAGTGTTGGTGCAAAAGCCTGGAAAAGTTCGTTTGTGTTTAGACAGTAGAAAAGTCAACGAGGTCACAGTAAAGAACGCTTATCCCATGCCATTGATTGATGGAATCTTAAGCCGTTTGCCAAAAGCTGAATTCATATCAAGCATTGATCTGAAAGATGCATATTGGCAGATTCCTTTGACACGAAATGCGCGAGAGAAAACCGCTTTCAGTGTACCGGGTAGGCCATTATATCAGTTCACTGTGATGCCATTTGGACTAACTAATGCACCACAAACCATGTCAAAATTAATGGATAAAGTTATTCCACCGACCTTACGCAATGAAATATTTATCTATTTAGACGATTTGTTAGTTATTTCCGAAACGTTTGAGAAGCATCTGGCCGTTTTGAAAGAGCTGGCTAACCGATTAACGTTAGCAGGGCTCACAATTAATGTGGAGAAAAGCAGTTTTTGTTTGCAAGAAGTAAAGTATCTAGGACATGTCATAGGTCATGGTACAATCCAAACTGATCCCGAGAAAGTAGCAGCGATTAAAGACTTTCCAATACCAAGATCAGTCAGACAAGTCAGACGCTTCTTAGGTACCACAGGCTGGTATCACAAGTTTATAAAAAATTATGCTGGAATCGCTGCCCCAATATCTGACACGCTCAAGCAAAAGCAAAGGTTCGTGTGGTCAGAAGAAGCTCAACAGGCATTTAATGCTCTGAAAGATGCGATGTGTAAGGCTCCAGTACTTCATAGTCCAGACTTTTCCAAGTCTTTTGCTATTCATTGCGATGCTAGCTTTACAGGTGTTGGAGGCGTTCTTATGCAAAGCGATAGCGAGGGACATGATGTACCAATAGCCTTTATGTCTCGAAAGCTTAATAAATGTCAACGAAATTATTCAGTCACCGAAAAAGAGTGTTTAGCTGCAGTAATGTGTGTAAAGAAGTTTCGTGCCTACGTAGAAGGACACAAATTTGTTATTTACACCGATCATGCGTCCTTAAAGTGGCTTATGGGCCAACGTGATTTAAGTTCCCGTTTAGCCAGATGGGCTCTTAAGTTACAGGCGTTTACTTTCAGCATAGTGCATCGAAAAGGAAGCCAGAATATAGTCCCTGATGCTCTGTCTCGTATACACACTGAAGACTTGTCATCCCTCAGTGTAGACAGAGTGATAGATTTGGAGTCGTCACATTTCGAAACCGTGGAGTATGCAGAGCTTCGAAACAAGGTGCTTAGCCAGTCGTCTTCTTTGCCAGATTTAAAAGTTGTCGGCAATCATGTTTATCGCCGATCAGAACATGTGGCGGGTGAACAAATTGCAGATGATTTTTGTTGGAAGCTGTGGATCCCCAAAGAACTCGTCACTGATATTTTAAAACAGTGTCACGGTTCTCCATTAGCCGCCCACAATGGGATTGGGAAAACATTAGAACGGATAAGACGTTATTATTATTGGCCAAATCTGGTAAATGACGTTAAAGTCTATGTCAATGAGTGTGATAAGTGCAAGTGTACGAAACACCCAAATCAGCCATTACGACCACGACTAAAACATAATCAGGAGGTTCAGAGAGTTTTTCAGCAACTGTATGTCGACTTTTTGGGCCCTTATCCACGTAGTCGTTCGGGAAATGTGGGTATTTTTGTTGTGGTGGATCATCTATCAAAATACTCCTTTTTGAAACCCGTAAAGAAATTTACCGCGGATGCCATTGTGCCGTTTTTGGAAGAGAATATTTTTCACTGTTTTGGTGTCCCCGAGGTAATTTTGTCAGATAATGGAGTCCAATTTAGGTCACACAAGTTCAATGAGTTGTTGCAAAAATATGAAGTCCAACATCAATACACTGCGATGTATGCGCCCCAAGCTAATGCATCTGAGCGGGTAAATCGATCGGTGCTGGCCGCTATCAAAGCGTATATTAGGCCCGACCAGACTAACTGGGATGAACTACTTAGCCAAATATCTTGTGCGTTACGATCAGGTTTTCATTCTGCCATTCATAATAGTCCATATAGAGTTGCGTTTGGACAACAGATGATAACCAGCGGTAGGACGTATGATTTGCTGAGAAATCTTATGCAGTTGGAAGATAGGACCACGAGTTTCAACCGTGAAGATTCGTTTGATCTGATTCGGCAAGTTGCAAAAGATGCCATAGCGAAACAGCAGGTACGAAATGACAAGTCATATAACTTGCGTAGCCGTGAGGTAAGCTTTACGGTTGGTCAGGAAGTATACCGGCGAAATTTCCAACAAAGCAATTTTGTTAAAGGATTTAGTTCAAAGCTAGCCCCAACGTTTGTGAAAGCCAGGATTCAGAAAAAACTGGGTAGTAGTTACTATGAGCTGGAAGATTTACAAGGTAAACGGGTCGGCAAATTCCATGCTAAGGATATTAAGCAATAGGTATCGATGGAGCGCCTACATGCGAGAATCCCACTTTGTCGTTACACCGACTAAGTGTGATTTTGGCAGGGGGGTGTGTAATGTTTCGCATGTAGGACCAATTACCACCCAGCCGCAAAGTATGCACCATTTTTTTTTCTATTTATTTTGGAAAGGTTTTTTTTTTGTTTATTGAGTATTTGTTCGTAATTATTTGTTTGTCTATTTTTTTTTGTAAATAGTTGTTAATAAAATTGATTAATATTAGTTAGTTGTATTTGTTTATAATATTGAATTTGTCGTTGTCCAAACATAGGTTTATACAAATAACAAATGGGGTCACGATAGCGTCATCTATCGGTAGGCGACAGAAGTAACTTTAACATTTTAGCATTTAGGCTGATGCATTATTTTTTTGTACGGGTTGCCAATATGAGCAATACAATAGCCAACAAGAAGAACCGACAATTGAAAAAAGACGAAAAGAAAAACCAATTTTTTTTGGTGATGTCGGTCGTCTTATTGCACGTGGGTTAACCGGAACAGTGAAAAAAAAAAAATTTAGATAGTGTGTTCGACGGCGTGCAGATTTATGTAGTAGGACGCCTCAATATTTCATTTGCGCCGCAGATTGGTCCAGCCGCCGTTCGGCACTAAGTTACAGCCTTAGTGCCAGACTTAGTTCCAGACTAAGTTGTGTTAATGTCTAATAGTGGTGTACTAAATGTGTTGTGAATAGCTTTAAATCGTTTAAAATACGCAGACGAAACCGTCTTACGCGTAAAATACCGCACGATCACGACAGAAAGCTGGTGGGCGCGAGACATTGAACCGCCCAGCTGTTCGCACCAAATATCGAACCAAGCACACCTGCGCATTGGGCTAAGCTACCGTGCCACCCACGCAAGCAAAAGCGGCGGCAAGTTTTAACCGAAGCTGACGGGGATACCAATTGACCGTCCAGCCGCTCCAGCAGCCACCACCCCCTTCTGTGCCGAAACCTCATCCGTGGCAATTCACAGGCACAGCCGCGCAGACGCAGACCCAGCTGTTAGGCAACAACACCGATGGCCGTTTCCGAGTTGGAATAAGAAATTATATATATGTTATTAAATTGTTTATATTAGTACCTAATTGTGAACGTTGGTAATTTTGTCCCCGTATATTGTTTCTTTGTAAGTCGATAACGACGAGGTGTTAAAGACAACGTCGCCAATCACTTCTAAGCGACTCCTCATGCACCTGTAAAATGACCATATATAAACCCAAAAGTGTATAAAAACAATCAAGAAATGTATGTAGGCCCAGACTAAAAGCCATGTTGATGTTAAATTCCCCAACTTAGATGTATTTGATATGTACGTAAAATTGCCATTAAGTACTTGTTTGTAGTGACGTCATTTGTGCAAGTTGTAAGCTTCATGCCAGTCAGCTTTTGATTGTGCACCTTCAACTTTTTTTTGTAGTTGAACTTTTTTCCACAGCTGGCGCATGCAGACACACACACCTACACGGAAAGATCTTTCAGCGTGGGATGTTGACTGTAAGTCTGCATTATAATATTTTACAATAACAATACACCCAAATAAAAGCTTTACTTTTATTTGGTGAACTTTATGGCTCAGCTTGGAATTAATTGCATCAGCTGACTGCACTGCTTGCTAATTGCAACTCGCACGTCACACAACCTGCTTGAAGCTTTTTTTGGCCTTCTGCTGATCGAGTCACTAATGTTGTTTGTGTGGTGAATAAGGATTTTAAATTTGGCTTCGAACTGTCTGAGCATTTAACAAAAAGAAAAGAAAATAGGGTCAAAAATAAATAATTATTTATATTAATTATATATTAGTTTTATATAATGTATTTATAAGTCAATTATTTATCTTGCATTTCCTTTTAGCCTCTCTTATAGTACCTTACATGCGTAAATTTATTGTTTAGTATGTCAATTTTAAGTGTTTCTTTGTTTTCTTTAATTAATAAATTAGGTAATATGTTCGCTTAATTTTTCTTTGTTTTTTTGAAACCATGCATCGCTGAGCAGTAGTAGGTCGGCCGACCCACTCGTAGGGATCCTGACACTTGGTGAACTGGAAAGCAGGATCATGGTAGGGTGGGCAAGAGCACACAACAATATCAGTGTTGCCAGACGAGTGGGCTGATACCCTCTCCAACCTTGTTCTGTCGTTCTGTCTATATCTTTGTTCTATGTTTATTGCACTCTCTATTCCCATCCCCCCCCAGTACGCGAAATATTCAATGTAATATGAATTAAAACCGGAGCAAAGCTGTGCGATGGCATTTTTTTCGTTACCCCTCATGTCGGTGAGCAAAGCCGTGGAAGCCAGCGCGTACGCAATCGCATACAGCACCCCCATCAGCTCTTTGGAACGTTGTTCACTACACTTACTTATTTTACTACGCAAACCACGCACATTTTGATAGGTTATAAGAAATGATGAGATTAGTTTTTTGAAGATGAAGAAGAAGATTGAGACTGTACAGGTCCATTTGGTAAAAGCCCAATCGGAGTCCGATTTTTAACTTTGGCTTTGAACTCTTTTACCACCAAATGCTCTGGCCAAAAACTTGGTGAGCATATGGTTTCAAAAAGTGAAGGTGGGACATTGATCTTGAAAGATGCAATTTGTCTTTCATAAGCAAATTTAAATTTTTCCACTTTTGGATTGGCATATTTAATTTTGGCTATAATGAAAGCCTTTACGTCATCTGACGTGAGATCAGGGGCAAGCCTTGAAACAAAAATCTGTTTCATTGGTGGAACCCCCACAAGTGGTTTAGGAACCAAAGGAGTAATATTTGGTATATTATCTTTGGAACCTAATAAAGTCGGTGATCCGACAGTTGGAGGAGGTGCGGAAGAAATTTTTTGATTAGGATTCGGCTTGGCTCTACTTCTAGTGACAACCGTGGACAATTCAGACACAACTTCGGCGTTAACTAATGTCGGTGGAGCAGGTTCCCTAATGGGAATGCTTTCCGCAGCGGTTGTTGCTACTGGGGTAGGAAACGATATTAACTGCGGAACCAACGAAGTAGTGGGTGGGTCATTCGATGGTAGAGGTAAAAATGTGGATAATTGTAAGTCACAAGAAGTTGATTTTTTTCGCTTTGGAGACTCAGTCATAAGTCTCAAACTATTGAACTGAGATTTCAAGGCATTAAACTGATCGATTAACTTTGTAAAGCCACCAATCAGATTAGTAAACCCGTTTCTTGTCTGTCTCATTAACATCCGCATTTCGCACTCGACATGACTCACAACACCAGTTAAGCCCAGTTCTTTTGGCAATGGCATCTGCAACTAGCCCTGAATAACCTACACACTTTACGTGTACTAAGTTATCACAGAGCCAGCAGGCCATACTGGGTTGCGAAGCCGTGGTCTGCTTCTTGCAACTCTTCAGACAACACACAATTTTCCCTTCCATTATAAATGAAATTAAAAAAAAAGCAAATTAACAATTTACAAAATTAAAAAAAAAATGTACTTTGAAATAGTAGGAACTATGCCCACTGTACAGAATCAAAACAAAAATATGTTAGCAACAACAAGACAGTAGGGCAAGCAGTGAGAGCAGAGAGCGCCACTAACGGAATACTGTCAACTGAGAGTTGTTGAGAGAGAAGCTGTCACACTGCGAGCGGGAAGGAAAGCACAAACAATAGACATGCAATATCTATTGCTTACCACAACAACAAAACTTTGAACTCAGCTTATGTGGAAATAAACAGAGCTCAAAATAAGCATAAATAAAATTCACAATTATGTAATAAAACAAGTAAGAAAGCTACAGTCGAGAGTGCTCGACCGTATGATACCCGCAACCCATTTCAAGAGAAAACAAAAAACTTAAATATTTTAACAAAAAAATATACCAAAGAATATACTGCAACTTGTTTTTTGTGTGTATTTAAAAATACCGGGTAAAAATCTATAACACCGACATGGTCACAATGTCAACTAAACAAACACAGCGCGAGTAGATGCAAGTAAATTTTTCATATAAAATTGATTCATTAATAACTTCCCTGTTTTTTACTCGATCTCATCCAAATTCACAGGAATCATTGAGAATATATCAATGCTCTTGGTTCATTATTACGTCTTTTCCAGTTTTTGGGGGCGGAAAGGGGCGTGGCAAAAATATAAAATAAACTTGATATGCGTAAGAGCTACATGAATACTGTCACCAAATTTGATATCTCTAGGTCATTCACACTTAAAACGTCCATATGCATGGGGCACAACAATTTTGATAAAAAATTTAACGAATAACTTTTGTTCTACTTATCCGATTTGTACCAAGATAACAGAGTATATTAAGAGTGTCAAGCGCAGATGGGTTACCAAATTACACATCATGACACGAAGAACTTTTGGAGTTATACGCAATTTACATAAAAAAAAACTTGACTTTTTCTAGATTAATGTTTGTTGTGGGCGAAGGGGCCGTGGCATCCAACTTTTGAAATAAACTTGATCTGCGTAGGGAATGGAGGAACCTTTGTGCCAAATTTGTCTTATAGTCTCTGAGATCCAGGTGTTCATACGGACAGACAGACGGACAGACAGACGGACAGACGTCTCGGCTGTTGACACTGATCAAGAATATATATAGTTTATGTGGTCGGAGATGCCTCCTTCTGCCTGTTACATACATTTTCTGTTGGCACTAAGTCATAATACCCTTCTACCCTATGGGTAGCGGGTATAAACACTAATATCATGCACTATCACAGGATAGAGACGCGATGTAGCAAACAATTAAAGTAATTACTTTAAAGAAAATGTATTAAACACCGGTTGTTAGATACAAAAAGCAAAAAATTGCGGGGCGCACAAAAAAACACGTCTGTTTGCTACAGAGAATGACAGCGATTATGTTACAGACCGGTCATGTTACAGATGGTATCGCAATGACTATTAGAGATCTTCAGGGGATGTCTCCGGGATACATTCCAAAAACCTGGGGAGAAGTGAGGGTAACATTCATTCCCAAGGCGGGAAAGATAAACCATTGCTCACAAAAAGATTATAGGACCATTAGTCTCTTATCGTTTTTACTAAAAACACTCGAGAGACTTCTAGACCTTTATCTTAGAAAAAAGCTAACACTTCATACATTTAGCAAGTCCCAACACGTCTAATTTAAAGGTAGATCAGTTGAGACGGCTCTGCACGAGGTGCTTAGCACGATTGAAAGCACGCTGCAAAGGAATGTACGCTGGTGGCATTTTTCGAAATAGAGGGCGCCTTTAGCAATGTCAGGATCGAGTCCATAAAAGCAGCACTTGTTGACATAGGCTCGAACCAGACAATCACTCGAAAGCTTAGCAACATGCTTCGCCAAAGAATAATTACCGCCCAACTTTGCGCTTTGATCATCAGGAGAAGGGCAGCCAGGGGCACTCCACAAGGGGGTGTACGCTTGTGGCATTTCTCGAAATAGAGGGTGCCTTTAACAATGTCAGGATCGAGTCCATAAAAGCAGCACATCTTGACATAGGCTCGCACCAGACAATCACTCGAAGGCTTAGCAACATGCTTTGTCAAAGAATAATTAACGCCCAACTTTGCGCTTTGATCATCAGGAGAAGGGCAACCAGGGGCACTCCACAAGGGGGTGTCATATCCCCCTTGTTATGGAATCTTGTTCTAAATGACCTTCCTCTCAAACTGGGCCAAGAGATTGGCCAATTCTGCCGTCTCTTCTCCAAGCTTTTCTGCTGTTTTCGTTGCGGGTGTCATAACGGCATTAAGAGTCGCTGCATATTAAAAACTTGCCTTTAAGCTCGACAGCATGCTTATTAGCGTTTAAAACAGGTACAGATTCAGCGTAATATATTTTGGAAAGTACGATCCAGATGAGACAACAGTTCCCGATTGGATCACGACTGCAAGTTTGACAGTGCTGCCTTAAAGTTGGTCTACAGTCAATCGTGAGGCCTAGAACTTTATAAATGAATATTATATAGTTATGTTTTTTTTCAATTAATGTTTGATATGTTCGATAGAGCGCTGTATTTAACAAATTTGATATAGTTTTACAAAAAGTTTAAGATTTCAGACTCTATTTTCACTTTTTCGAAATATATAATATATAATATAATTGCTCGGTCTAAGAATTTTAACACTAGATGTATATTCTAGAGATTTGTTATTTACAGTTAATGTTTGATGTACTCGATAGAGCGATGATTTTTATAAATATGGAATAGATTTACAAAATATCATATGAAGATACAAAAAAATATACCAAAAAGTGTTTATACTCACTACCCATAGGGTAGAAGGGTATTATAACTTAGTGCGAACAGAAAATGTATATAACAGGCAGAAGTAGGCATTCTGGATCAGCGTCAACAGCCGAGACGATATAGCCATGTCCGTCTGTCTGTCCGTATGAACACCTAGATCTCAGAGACTATAAGACATAGAGACACCAAATTTGGCAAGAGTTCCTGCATTCCCTACGCATATCAAGTTTATTTCAAAAGTTGGATGGCACGCCCCCTTCGCCCACAATAAGCATTAATCTAGAAAAAGTCAAGTTTTTTTATGTAAACTGTTTATAACTCCAAAAGTTCTTTGTGTAATGATGTGTAATTTGGTAACCCATCTGCGCTTGACACTCTTAATATACCCTGTAATTTTGGTACAAATCGGATAAGTAGAACAAAAGTTATTCGTTAAATTATTTATCAAAATTGTTGTGCCCAATGCATATGGACGTTTTAAGTGAGTGAATGACCTAGAGATATCATATTTGGTGACAGTATGTAGGTCTTACGCAGATTAGGTTTGTTTTAGATTTTTTCCGCTCCCCTTTCCGCCCCCAAAAACTGGAAAAGCCGGAATAATAGACCTAGAGCCCTGAATTTTGGTATGCATAATAATAATTATATTCTATATTGGTTAACAATATTATATATTTGGTTGAGATCGAATGAAAAATAAGGAAGTTATTAATGCATCAATTTTATATGCAAAATTTACTTGCAGCTGCTCACGCTTTGTTTGGTTAGTTGACAGTGTGACCATGTCGATATTTAATGGATTTCTTAAAAATATCCTTTCAAGTAAATACAATGTTTATAGACGAGATCGCACTCCTCCTCGTCGTGGAGGTGGGGTTTTAATCGCAGTTGACGTTGCTTTCACCTCTGAATTAGTTACAATTGATTGTGCTGTCTAAATAGAATTCGTAGCTGTAAAATTGTCCGTTCATGGTATTCGTATTTTTACAACTTATTTATATGTTCCTCCATCTTCTGATTCTTCTGTCTATTCTTCACACTTTTCGGCTATACTTTCTGTCTCTAGTTTGCTATCTGATCGCGATAGTCTTGTTGTTCTTGGTGGTGATTTTAACATTACAGGAATGACTTGGCTATCAAATTCTGACTCCAACGCTTTAAATTCTGCGACCCAGCATGATTTTATAGATAATTTGTTTGGATTATCACTAAGTCAAATCAATGCTATTCCAAATTCTTTATATAGAATGCTTGACCTGGTTTTTGTTTTGGATCCTTCCCTTACATCTGTCTCCCGATCTGAACCTTTATCCCTTCCTGAAGATCCTTATCATCCTACTTTAGAAGTGTTGAGGAACCTAGAGACCCGTATAGCATACTCTACTACGAGATTGCAACACTTGCGTCATTTTCGTCACACGGATTTCAATGAACTTTCTCGGATCCTGTCGAACACTGACTGGTCTCCTCTTTGCGAGTGTAGGGACATTGATAGTGCAACTGAACTGTTTTATACTACATTAAACTCTTCATTCGAAATGTGCGTCCCGTTAGGTAAACCTAATAGGTATAACAAGCCTGTTTGGCCTACACGGGAATTGACATACCTTAAAAATAAAATGTCGAGATATTACAAGAAGTTTAAGGAATCTAACACTTCCTTTAACTTCTCTTGTTATTCGAATGCACGATCAAATTTTATTGTCCTTAATACACAGTGTTACAATGACTACCTCGTAAATTGTGGACGGCGGTTTCGCAGTGCTCCGAGGAGATTCTATAACTTTGTTACGACTGTTTTTTTTGAAAAGAATACAACGGAAACCAATCAGTCTATTGCTGATTTATTTGCTGTTTTTTTTTTCAAACTACATATAGATCTTAAAACGATCAATTGGTTTTGCCTTATTCGTATCAGATAAATGACGGACATTACATTTTTAAGCCATTAATTACTAAAAGTACACTATTAAATAATTTAAAGATTCTAAAGCCTGTATTTTCACCAGGCCCAGATGGAGTTTCAGCATGTGTGCTTAGGCATTATGCTGATGCTTTAGTTATTCCTTTATACATTCTTTTTAATTTGTCAATGGAGTTATGTTCTTTTCCAAACTATTGGAAGGAATCTTTTATTATTCCTCTCCATAAAAAAGGAAACAAATCAAATGCCGAGAATTATAGAGGAATATCAAAATTGTCTGATATTCCAAAACTGTTTGAGAAATGAATAACCTCACAGTTACAACATTATTTTAGATCTATTATATCACCATGCCAGTATGAGCTTATGAAATATAGATCTACTACCATTAACTTACTGGAGTTCACTTCTTTGGTAATTGATGGTTTCCTAAACAAAATGCACTGACTTTATTTATACTGATTTCAGTAAAGCTTTTGACTCTGTTAATCCCTCACTATTACTACATGAGCTTTATCTCTTGGGATTTCCAAATAACTTATTTATCTGGATATCTAGCTATTTATATCTCAAAATTCAGAAAGTGTATTTTAACGGCTTAGTCTCCAAGTCTGTTAAGGTCACTTCAAGGGAGTCATCTGTGATCTTCCATCCGTTATTAAATTTTCTCGAGTGTTAATGTATGCCGATGATGCCAAGCTTTGTTTAACGTTGATTGTCAATCTGGTCAAAAACTGCAAGCTGATCTTGATAGCTTCCAATCTTGGTGTCAAATAAACCTTTTAAATCTTCATTGCAATAAATGTAACGTAATGTCTTTTTACAGGCGTTTGTCTTTTAATAATACTAATTTTTTACATGCAAAACCTCTTGAGCGTATTGAGTCTGTTAAACATCTAGGTATTCTGCTCTATCACAAACTTAAATTTGACAAGCACATCTTGGATACAACTAATCGTGCAATAGATGTCCTTGGTTTCATTAAGCGTTGGTCGAAAGAATTTAATGATCCCTACATCACTAAAACTCTTTATACTTCTCTTGTTCGACCTATTCTTAAATATGGCTCTTGTATTTGGAGTCCCCAATATAAGGTTCATCAGGAAGGAATAGAGTCCGTACAAAAACAATTTCTTTTGTTTGCCCTTCGGGGTCTAAACAGGAGTACAAACACTCCTTTACCTTCCTATCGCAGTAGACTTATACTTATAAATCTTCCTTCCCTTTCTGATCGTAGAACCATGCTTGGTGTTATTTTTTTGCATAAGCTCATTAATGGTGAAATCGATTCTTCCGCACTGATTAGCCAAATTAATTTTAAGGTTCCGATCAGAAATACAAGGAACTTTTTACCTCTTTCCCTTCCACTTTGTAGTGAAAACTATGCTTTACATAACCCTTTCCGTATTTTATGTTCTAACTATAACGAATACTATTTTATAATTAATAATGTTTCTTCGTTTTCCACTCTTAGAAATTTGATATTAAGTCATCTGTCTAGTGTGTAATGATGTAATTTTAAAATTAATTAAAATATATTTTAACTATATGTTCGCGATTGTCCGTTGCCACACGCTACGTGGTGCGCCCCTACGGCCCGCGCGGTAACAAGCCCTTGCTTGGTGTCGTTGGGCCACCACCAGTATTGCTCAATAGTATTGCTTTTTTCGGTATCGATAAAACATATTTTTTCAATGGCAGGTGTTACCATTACAGAAAAAAGAAATAAATCAATTAGTTCAGGTCTGTCCAAACTAGTGTTCTTTAATTCAGTATTGAATAAAGATTATATAAAGAAATTTTGTTTAATTTATGTATTTGTATACAAAAACAATTGTGCTACCAAAATTCCACGCAGACCTTGATGGCGCCGACGCATCGGCGTTGTGTTCTACATTTAATATAATTTTGTCGGAAAATTCGGTTAAAGGCAGCGCGTTGGTGATGGCTTTGAATGCATCGTTGGAAGGTAGTGCGTCGCAGTGGCTTGCACAAATATGTTATCCTGACATAACTTGGGACGAATTCAAACAACTTTTCATGCAGCGTTTTGGCAGTGTAGAAACTCCAGCGGCTATGTTTCTGTCAATGTTAGCTAATTGTTCGACCGATGGCGAATGCGTCTCCAATTATGCTAGTCGTATGGTGACGTCACTTATAACGAAATGGCGCGACATGGACGTGGAGGAAATTGCAGTTTCTGTGACGCATGCGAAGATGGCTAATGTAGATAACAGATTGCAGCGTCTTACCTTTACTTCAAATATGCGCACGAGAAGTGAATTGCAAACCGAGCTTAAAGCATTCACATTCAACAAAAGAAAGAAATATCTACAAGAGGAAATATCTTCACCTGACGTAAAGCGTCCGAAGCCTACAACAATCAAATGTCATTTCTGTGGAAAATTAGGCCACAAGATGATGGAATGCCGAGCTAGACAACAGCAAAATCATCCTTCGTTCATGCTATGAACAGTAGCGGCAAGAGTGCATTTGGACACCAGCAAAAAGCAAATGTAACCTGTTTCAGGTGTGGCGAACTTGGTCATGTTTCAACACATTGTAGTAAGCCCAGAGTGGATAAGGTCAAGGATACACCCCAGATGAAAAGAGTGGAGCTATGTGAAGTTGTGGTTGGTTCATCATGGTCAGACGTTAATGGCAACATTCGACTCTGGAGCGGAATGTTCATTGATTAAAGAAAAAGTAAGTGTTAAGTTAGTTGGTAAAAGAATTAAGAATGTAGTTATGCTTAATGGTATTGGTGGTGACGGCATGTGTAGCACATTGCAAATACTTAGTAACGTAAAAATTAATCAACACTGTATTGAAGTTTTGTTTCATGTATTGGACGACAAGTATATGAAGAATGATATTATTATTGGTCGAGAAGTATTGTCCTCTGGATTATAATATCACCAGGCAAATTCGAAATTATTAGCTCAAAAACGGTAAACTATTGTTCAAATGATGAGAAATTTTGTGAATTAAATACTGATCTTGTTGGGGAAGATACAGATAAATTACAAGAATTATTGAAAAAATATTCAAAATCTTTTATTAATGGTATTCCCTCGACTAGAGTTATTTCGGGAGAAATGAAAATTAAATTAGTAGACCCAAGAAAAATTGTTCAATGAAGACTATATAAGATTAGTCCAAATGAAAGAGAATTGGTGCGAGACAAGATTAATGAATTATTACAATGTAAAATCATAAAGCCAAGTTCCTCACCTTACGCAATAAAAAAGACGGCACACATCGTTTGTGTGTTGATTACCGTGAATTAAATTCTAATATAGTTGCCCCTTATATCAGATCAGATATCCCGACTATATGGAACGAAATATTTTACATGTTTAGACATGGCAAGAGGGTACAGCATTTGTCACTCCAGACGGGCAATATGAGTTTTTGGCAATGCCTTTTGGACTCAGGAATGCATCATCAATATTTTAACGCACAGTCATGCAAGTATTGGGAGACCTTGCAAATGAGTTCGTTGTCGTTTATATGGATGATGTGATGGTGGCTGCTGCAACAAAGAGTGAGGCTTTGGAAAGGTTGCAAATTACTCTTGATTGTCTCACGAATGCTGAATTCTTATTTAATATAAAAAAATGTTCTTTTCTCAAGTCAACAGTTCAATATCTGGGATACGAAGTTAGTGCAGGTGAAATCCGTCCAAATTCGCTTAAAGTTACAGCATTAACTACCTTGCCTCCTCCTCAGTCAGTCTCTGCCTTACGTCAATTTATTGGATTAGTGTCTTATTTCAGGCATAAATGCATGGATTTTCGTGTTTTATGAAACCGTTGTATCTTTTGACTTGGGAGAAGAATGATTTAGTTTGGAGATTGGAACATGAAGAAATTAGGCAAACAGGTATTTCTATCCTTACACAAAAGCCAGTCCTAGTAATTTTTGATCCGAACCATTGAATTATTGAACTATTAAATTACATACCGATGCAAGTTCTCGGGGATACGGTGCCATTACACAAAAATGTTACACAAAATCAACAATAAGTCTCATGTCATTGAATATTTTAGTAAAGCTGCTTCTCCTGCTGAATCACGGTATCATCCTTATGAATTATAAACTCTTGCTGTTGTTTTGTCTATAAAACACTTTCACCATTATTTATGGGGTAGAAATTTTGTCGTCTTTTCTGATTGTTACTCACTTAAAGCATCAAGAATTAATTTGGATCTATGTCCCAGGGTACAAAGATGGTGGGCGTACTTACAGTCTTCTACAATTGACATAGAATATAAAGAAGGTAAACGAATGTCTCATGTTGACTTCTTTTCACGAAATCTGCCTTCAGCAGAGTTGACTTGGAAAATTCCGAAAAAAACGAGTTAATTTGGCAGAAATTTCGGACAAGTGGCTTTCGGCTGAACAATGTCAAGATTCTGAAATAGTTGATACTGTAAAAAGATTTAAAGGAAATTCTCTTGCTGAGGACATTGCTAAAACTTACGAGTTGAGGGCAGGAATATTATATCGAAAAATTCAGCGTAATGGTAGAACTCGATCCTTACCAATTGTTCCTCGACCATTTAAATGGTCCGTAATAAATCAGATCCATGAGTCTATCATGCATTTGGGGTGGGAGAAGACTTTAGATAAGGCCTACGACTATTACTGGTTCGATAACATGTCAAAATATATTCGAAAGTTTGTCGTGAACGGCATTACGTGTAGAATGTCAAAGTCTTCTTCGGGTAAAGCTCAAGTAAGTCTACATCCAATACTAAAAGTAAATACACCTTGGCACACCATTCACATCGACATAACTGGAAAGTTTTGTGGCAAGTCTGATCAGAAAGAGTATATAATTGTTCAGGTGGACGCCTTTACTAAATTCGTTTATTTAACTCACACTCTTAAAATTGATGCTGAAAATTGCATAAATGCTGTCACGTCTGCTATTTATCTGTTTGGAGATAAATGCAAAATTAATTTGCATTTGATTGCCACGGGTACAAGTAGAGCAAACGGGTTGCTTCCACCCTGCAGTATGGTAGAGGAGGTCGACTTGGCAGAGGTGAGAGCACGAGCAGGTCACAATATTTCAGTTGCAGCAGCATATAATAAGGAGCAATTTGATAAAAACAAGGCTAAAGTTGTTGGATGCAGAGTTGGTGACTTTGTATTGTTACAAAATCAAGAAAGACATCAAACAAAGTTAAGTCCAAAGTTTAGGGGACCGTTTCAAATTTCGTTTCGAGAGTGCTCGACCGTATGAAACCCTTTTCGAGAGAAAATAAAAAACTTAAGTGATATTTTAACAAAAAATATACCAAAGAATAGACTGAAATTTGTATTTTTTTGTATATATTTGAAAAAATCCATAACGCTCCGACATGGTCACACTGTCAATTAAACAAACAAACCGCGAGCAGCTGCAAGTGAATTTTTATACCCGCTACCCATAGGGTAGAAGGGTATTATGACTTAGTGCCAACAGAAAATGTATGTAAACGGCAGAAGGAGGCATCTCCGACCCCATAAAGTATATATATTCTTGATCAGCGTCAACAGCCGAGATGATATAGCCATGTCCGTCTGTCCGTCTGTCCGTCTTTCTGTCCGTATGAACACCTGGATCTCAGAGACTATAAGACATAGAGACACCAAATTTGGCAAAAAGTTTCCTTCATACCCTACGCAGATCAAGTTTATTTCAAAAGTTGGATGCCACGCCCACTTCGCCCACAATAAGCATTAATCTTGAAAAAGTCAAGTTTTTTTTTTATGTAAATCGTGTATAACTCCAAAAGTTCTTTGTGTAATGATGTGTAATTTGGTAACCCATCTGCGCTTGACACTCTTAATATTCCCTGTAATTTTGGTACAGATCGGATAAGTAGAACAAAAGTTATTCGTTAAATTATTTATCAAAATTTTTGTGCCCAGTGCATATGGACGTATTGAGTGTGTGAATGACCTAGAGATATCAAATTTGGTGACAGTATTCGTGTAGGTCTTACGCAGATCAAGTTTGTTTTAGATTTTTGCCACGCCCCTTTCCGCCCCCAAAAACTGTAAAAGCCGTAATAATAGACCTAGAGCATTGAATTTCGGTATGCATAATAATAATTATATTCTCAATGACTCCTGTGAATTTGGTTGAGATCGAATGAAAAACATGGAAGTTATTAAAGAATCAATTTTATATGAACAAGTAGGAAAGCTACAGTCGAGAGAATCACGCTTCAGGCATCTCTGCCCAGGAGAAAACATGGGGGTGTGACGAACCAATAATTGATCCACATAGTAATTACCATAATGCACGCGAGCTAATAGCTCACGATCCGAGTCGAGAGTTAACAGCACCAAACTAGTCAGCAGCGCGCTGCAAGTCAATGTGTCTCTGCAGTGCCCCCAATTACCCCCAACCCGACAAAGAAACTCTTGCATTTAGTAAGTGAGCGAGCTCATTCACGCTCTCCAGCATTACAGTCTCAAAGCACCGAGCACACTGATAGGCAAGCATGTAATGGACTGAGAGACCTGCTCTTACCTATGCATAGGTGACTACCACAACAGTCTCGCGAGCTACTGCAACAGTATCAACAACATCAACTGCAACGGTATCGGCTGCACGCCGATACATTGCCAATATATTGCCGATACATTGCCATTGCTACAATAAAATAAAAAGCAAAAAACGTAAGTACTGGATGTGTGTTAAGACAACTTCGCAACTATAGCGTCACATACCGATACAAAAACTAGGGGGTGTGGAATCAATGATTATTTATGATTTATTAACGTATTTGATCCTTAAATTAAATAATTTTGAATACAAACTGAAAGTCAATTTAATTATCTTTATATTTAAACTATGTTTGTCTAATTATTTGCACTGTTTATAGCATATTTGAAAAAAAAAAACATATAATTTGACGTTTTTGCCAATATCTCGGGTCTGGGACTTTGTCGCCAAAATCCCCAAAATATCAAAGATTTTGGTAGAGGCGTTTTCGAGATATTTGGGTTCAGGTTCACCAACCTCACATCTAGTCCCATACAAACTGATCGGAAAACATCAATGTTGTTGTTTAAGGGCCATAACTCTTGTCAGCCTTCTTGTCGGCCTATGCAGGGAATACGTATTGCTAATTTCATATTTAAGGAACGTGCACATCTATATTAATTAAATTTCTTTCGGCTGTTTTTTAGAAAATTTACATTTTTTCAACCCACCTAAACAAGTTAATTTTACAGATGAATCCGCCAGGTGGAACCAGTCCAGATCCACTTCGGATCTTTTTACACACTCATCAGCCGCCTCGTTATCTGGTACACCCATGTGCTCAGGTACCAAGACAAGTCTACTAGAGTATGGTTGGCATTGGCTCAGTGACATCGGTGTGTTGGTGTCTCGGGTTTATTTACTCTTTATGGTGTTCCATGAGAGTGCTTTTTTCGCTGATTGGCTGTCTAGGTAGATCGACACTTCACTCGGCTTCCGCCCAATGTATGTATCAACTTGGTCGCTTGCCAAAGAGTGTAGATCTCCGCTTGGAACACACTACACCAGTCGGTAAGACGAGAGGAGAGCTGGGTTGCTAGGTCTTTGGAGAAGACCTCGATCCGGTGCCTTCAGCCGTCTTTGATCCGTCTGTTTAGAGATTGCTATTGCCAATTGGATCTGTCAGGGAATTCAGCTGTAAACCTGTCATCTCACTTAAGTTCTGGTACCCAGTAGTCGTTCTCATCCACAGTCAATTCTACTGTACGTAGAATGGAGTTGTGACCTGCACCAGGCTTAAGGAGGCACAGAGCGTGAAGCCTGATCGCACTCCTTGCTGCCGCAAGCTTGAGAAATACTTCAATGGGTTCCAGATTTAACATTACATCCAGCGCTGTTTGGGGGTAGAACGAATACATCCTGTTACTCCCAAGCACGATAGTTTCTGAACTTTAAGGAGATTGTTTTGATGGGAGTCGGTGTGTCCCGCCTCCCACCATACAAACGCCCCATAAGTTTGTATAGATCTGACAATTGCAGTGTAGAACCAATGAATGATATACAGTTGCAATTCGCATCCCTTACCAAATGTTTTTTTGCAGACAAAAAGGGCTTGTAATACGTTCTTCATCCTTTCCTTCAAGTTTCTCCTCCAGGAGAGTTCAGACTCCAGGATTGCACCAAAGTATTTTGCCTGTTTTGAAAGCTTGAGCTTTGTTCCTTCCAGTGTCAGAAGCTTGAAGATCGGTATTTTGTATCATCGTGTGAACAGAACCAGTTCAGTTTTTTGTGGGTTGACCTCAAGACCGTTGTGTTCCGCCCATCGCAGGGTGAGGCTCGATAGAATGACGGATGCGAGCCTAACGAGTGCTGTCGTTATAGACTCCATCCTGACATTGCTAAAGGCACCCTCTATGTCGAGAAATGCCGCCAACGTAAACTCCTTCCTTTGCAGTGTGCTTTCAATTGTGCTAACTACCTTGCGCAGAGCCGTCTCAACTGATCTACCTTTAAGGTGTGAGATGTTAACTTACTTCTGAGATGAAGCTCCAGAAGTCTCTCCAGTGCTTTTTTAAGAAAAAAGATGAAAAAATGGGCCTATAATCTCTTGGTGAGCAGTGGTTTATCTTACCTACCTTGGGAATGAATCTCACCTTCACTTCTCTCCAAATTTGCTGAATGTATGCCGTAAGGAGGCTGGCAAAAATCCTCTGACTGAACCCTCCACGAGGGTGCCGGTTGGGCAATGGATACTGCATCGTCTCGGGCGACCGAGAGATGTCAGCATCACTTGCTCGCTTATGAGAACTTGCAGTTTCTAGGTAAGGGACTGGGCCTAAGCTTTTTAGATTTATTCTGGAAAGCCGAGGTCCAGGACCATGGTCAGAGGTACTTGGCAGCAAGTATAAAATGCATCTTGAATCCTTGGATTCACTATGGAGGAAATTTTAGAGGCGTCAACTCGGGCTGGGATGTCAGCCCAAACGTCGGTGGGAAGTGTGACCGCTACCACCGGCTGGCACGGGGAGGAGAAATCCTATCTACGTGTCGCCAGTGGCCACGACGGTGGACTGGACAAACTCCATTGACAAGAGGGTGTGGACCTGGAACCAACTGCCACACAGTCGGAGTTTGTGTTCACAGGCTCATCGATGACGGAGTCCGAGCTAGCGTTTGCGTTGGCGTGGATGCCGTTGGATGAGTCATCGAGCACGGACGAAGACGTGACAGTGGTCCAGGGACCATCCAATAAGGAAGGCGCTAACCTCAAGCGCAGAAAACGCTCAGGGTACAAGAGCTCTCTAAAGTTCCTTAAGGGACTGGAAGGCCGCAACCCAGAGTCGTTGAACGAGCGTGAGAGGAAACTGCGGAAGAAGCACGAATACAACGTGGGGCAGAACTTTAGGCTCGCTGGCCTGTTCGGCAACACTCAGTCCGCTGCACCGAGTAGGAGTCACCTTCAAAAAGAAAAAAGTGTGCACAAGGTAAGCTTGCAACAGCCACACCTCCTGGAAGGAAGAGAATGGTGCGCAAGCAACCGAAAAAGGACAACCCACCTGTCAACAAGAGGCAGAGGTCGGACGACTCGGCGAAGGCTTCGGAGAGCAAGCGGTTGTGTCCTAGGGAAATCATGGCCAGCTTAAGTGCGAAGCCGGAGCTACAGGTAGCCATAATTAACAGAAGCAACCCGAATGGGAAGCTCTCTATCGATAACTGGCTTATCCTGGAAGGGTTAATCGACCAGGGGATGCCATCACTCGGCCGCAGAATCCGTTCGTGGCAGGGTTTGACGGCATGAGCTAGTACAAGGGTGTCAAAGTGGTGGCATGTGCCAACGAGGAATCCCTGCGATTCATCAAAGACATACTGCTGAAGCTGGAAGCACCGTGGCCAGAAGCAATGATTGACGTCGTCCCTGTGGACCAAATTCCTGAGCGAACGATCATTAAGGTCTGGATCCCACCTCCCATCCGGGAGGATCGAACCACCCTTATACTGATCAAGAGCCAGAATGCGGACTACCACACAGCGGACTGGACGATCAAGAGACGTCTAGCCGGAGACAAAGGAAACGGCAAGGATCTCTGTATCAGCATTGGTCCAGAGTCCAAAAGCTAACTCCTTCGTATGCAAAGCCGGCTGAAGATGGGAATGGGTTGCTGGATCGCTGGATCGTTCCTGGAGGCGCTGGGCGCGAAGATGCTAGGTCGACCGGAAAGAATTCGGGTAGTGCAGATTAATCTGCACCACTCGAGGGTTCCTTCCACAGACCTACTACGGTGGATGGACAAGGAGAGGGTGGATGTGGCTCTCATCCAAGAACCCTGGATCGTATGTGGTTTGGGAGCTCGCGGATACCATCTCCTTGTCCCGAAAACTGTGGGTAAGTCCAGAACCTGTATCGTGGTAAAAACCGGACTTAATGTGCTCTTTTCTTCCAGTTACAGCAACAGGGACTTGACGGTAGCGCTATGCGAGCGTAGGAACGGACCCAATCTATACCTAGCCTCAGCATACCTCACGTACGAAGAAAAGGATCCACCATCGGAAAGCATGCGCAGAAAGAGGGCACATATCTTATCCTTGGGTGTGATGCTGATGCCCACAATACCTTTTGGGGTAGCAAGGACACCAACGATAGAGGGGAGTCGCTGCTTGAATTCGTGATGCTCTCCAATCTTAACATGTGTAATCGGGGTGGCCACCCCACTTTCCGCAATAAGAACCGAGCTGAGGTTATAGATTTAACTCTAGCGACTAACAGCGACTCCCTCTCCGTAGAAGACTGGCACGTAACCACGGAATGTTTTTTTTCGGATCATTACTGGATAGTGTTCGAAGTTGAATGGTCCAGAGAGGCAAAGGCGCTCTTCAGGAACCCACGAAAGGCAAACTGGGTCAAATACTCAAAGTTTGTTATGGAATTTATTCCCAACCACCCAGTGGGAAGGCTAGACAACCCAGGCAAGTTGGAGGAATCGACCCAGAATGTTACAGATACTCTATGTAAGGCCTTCATCAAATTCTGTCCAATCAGCCGTCCACCGAAGTCAAACCGCAACAAATGGTGGACTTCGGAACTCGGCCAGATATGAAAGGAAACGAGTAAGCTTTACAACAGAGCAAAAGAAGGAAACTGCCAGGTAGACTGGAATGCCTACCATAACAGTTTCAAGACCTTCAAGAAGGAAATCAGAAGGGCAAAAAGAGACTCATGGTCTAAATTTTGCGAGGAACTAACCAACACCACTGAAGCGTCCAGACTTCGAAAGTTGTTGGCGAAAGATCCAGCCACACCGGGGCTGCTTTGCAACCTGGATGGCACATTCCCTAAAAATAGTCAGGAGTCTCTGCAACTCCTCATGAACGCACACTTTCCAGGCTGCACACAAGCTGAAGACGAGAATGGGATCCCCACCTCTCACATCAGCGGCGAGCCGGAGGGAAACGCGCTTCATGACAGTCAAGTCCTACTCGACGAAATTGTCAAACAAAGAAGATAGTCTTGGCTATCAAGTCGTTCCACCCTACAAATCAGCAGGACCGGATGACATTAGACCGGTCATGTTACAGATGATATGCGTACATCTGTCGCAATGACTAATAGAAATCTTCAGGTGATGCTTTCTTACGGGATACATTCCAAAAATCTGGAGAGAAGTGAGGGTGGTATTCATTCCCAAAAGCAGGAAAGATAAACCACTGCTCAGCAAAAGATTATAGGACCATAAGTCTCTCATCGTTTTTATACCCGCTACCCATAGGGAAGAAGGGTATTATGACATAGTGCCAACAGAAAATGTATGTAACAGGCAGAAGGAAGCATCTCCGACGCCATAATGTGTATATATTCTTGATCAGCGTCAAGAGCCGAGATGATATAGCCATGTCCGTCTGTCCGTCTGTCTGTCCGTATGAACACCTGGATCTCAGTGACTATAAGACCTAGAGACACCAAATTTGGCAAAAAAATTCCTTCATACCCTACGCAGATCAAGTTTATTTCAAAAGTTGGATGCCACGCCCCCTTCTCCCACAATAAGCATTAATCTAGAAAAAGTCAGGTTTTTTTTTATGTAAATCGCTTATAACTCCAAAAGTTCTTTGTGTAATGATGTGTAATTTGGTAACCCATCTGCGCTTGACACTCTTAATACACCCTGTAATTGGTACAGATCGGATAAGTAGAACAAAAGTTATTCGTCAAATTATTTACCAAAATTTTTGTGCGCAGTGCATATGGACGTATTAAGTGCGTGAATGACCTAGAGATATCAAATTTGGTGACAGTATTCGTGTAGGTCTTACGCAGATCAAGATTGTTTTAGATTTTTGCCACGCACCTTTCCGCCCCCATAAACTGTGAAAGCCGTAATAATAGACCTAGAGCATTGAATTTTGGTATGCATAATAACAATTATATTCTCAAAGATTCCTGTGAATTTGGTTGTGATCGAATGAAATAAAAGGAAGTTATTCATGAATCAATTTTATATGCAAAATTCACTTGCAGCTGCTCGCGCTTTGTTTGTTTAGTTGACAGAGTGACCATGTCGGTATTTAATGGATTTAAAAAAAAATATCTATTTACAAAAAAACAAATTTTATTATATTCGGTGGTATATATTTTGTTAAAATATCATTCAAGCTTTTTGTTTTCTCTCGAAATGGGTTGCGGGTATCATACGGTCGAGAACTCTCGACTGTAGCTTTCTTACTTGTTACTAAGAACACTAGAGAGACTTCTGGACCTTCATCTCAGAAGTAAGCTAACGCCCCACACTTTTAGCAAGTCCCAACACGCCTATCCCTTATTATGGAACATTGTCCTAAATGACCTTCTTCTCAAACTGAAATATAAGGGCTGCAGAGTGACTGTTTATGCGGACAACCTGGTTCTAATGGTAAATGGCAGATTCCTGCCAACAGTCAGACCGAACTAGTTCTGTTCACTCGAAGACACAAGATACCGAGCTTCAAGCTTCCGACACTGGGAGCAACAAAGCTCAAGTTATCAAAGGAGGCAAAATACCTTGGTGTAATCCTGGATTCCAAACTCTCCTGGAGGAGAAACTCGGAGGAAAGGAAGAAGAAAGCGTTACAAGCCTTCTTTGTGTGCAAAAAGACCTTTGGTAAAGGATGGGGATTGCAACCGTACATCCTTCATTGGTTCTACACTGCAATTGTCAGACCTATACTGACGTACGGGGCTCTTGTATGGTGGGAGGCGGGACACACCGACTCCTATCTAAACAATCTCCGCAAAGTCCAGAGACTAGCATGCTTGGGAATAACAGGATGTATTCGTTCTACCCCCCAAGCAGCGCTGGATGTAATATTAAATCTGGAACCCATCGGAGTCTTCCTCAAGCACGTGACAGCAAAGAGTGTGGTCAGGCCTCCTCAAGCCTGGTGCAGGTCACAACTCCATTCTACGTACAGTAGAATTGACTGTGGCTGAGAACGACTATTGGGTACCAGAACATAAGTGGGATGACAGGTTTACAGCTGAATTCCCTGACAGATCCGATTGGCAACAGCAATCTCCTTTGAGGCAGAATGAGTTGTCAATCTACACAGACGGATCAAAGACGATGGAAGGCACTGGAGCGGGGGTCTTCTCCGAAGATCTTGCAACCAAGCTTTCCTTTCGTCTTCCCGACTGGTGTAGTGTGTTCCAAGTGGAGATTTACTCTGTTTGGCAAGCGACCAAGTTGATACGGACACTGGGCGGGAGCTCGAGCGACGTGTTCATCTACGTTGACAGCCAATCAGCGATAAAAGCAGTCTCATCGAACACCATTAGGAGTAAACTAACCCGAGACACAGTGATATCACTGAATCTATGCCAACCACACTTTATCAGACTTGTCTGGGTACCTGGGCACATGGGAGTACCAGGTAACGAGGCGGCTGATGAGTGTGCTCCGCTGGGGTCAGCGTCATCAGAAACTCTCGCGGCGAACGATATAAAGATGTTCCATGAGAACGGCGGCTGAGAGACACTGGGCAGCATCATCGGGCTGCGAGGTGTCAAAAGCACTCTGGCCGAGATACAGTCCTAAGCGAACAACCGAGATCTTAAACTTTAAAAAGAACAAGATAAGGTTACTGACAGGAGTCTTAACGGGACACTGCTACATCGGCCGTATGGCTCAACGGTACGGTGGACCCCAACAGGACTTCTGTCGCAGCTGCGGGGACGAAGAGGAAACCGAGAGTATCCAGCATCTTCTCTGCGACTGCCCTGCTCTTCTTAGAAAGCGGACTCGATTTCTGGGCAAGCCTTTTTTTGCGGAACTGGGCAGTCTTGGGAATATTCGGCTGGAGAACATTGCGCTTTTCCTCGACTCTACTGGTTGGTTCCAGATGCTACCGCAGCCCAACAGAACTGGCCAGTAGCACGTAGACCTAATTACAATCAGAGTTTTCCTCCAATATCCCAACAATCCCTCCCAATCCCCTCTACTCCTACAGTTCACAGATCAGACATCACAATGGACCATATGGTCTCCGGGTGCTCTCGACTCCGGTCGAGCCGTCTGCTCAACCAATTAACCAACCAACCATGCCGTAAGGAGACATTCCCTGAAGATTTTTTTGTCTCTGGACGTTGAAATACCTAGTATGCACATTTAAGTGGCCCAAGCGATACCAAGGCTAAGCTTGTTACGCGAGGATCCCAATAAAACCTCCTCCCGCCCAACCGACCGGGAGACGCTGGCGCAGGACGAACAACACGATTCGCGTTCGGACAGGATAGATTCGAGCACGCAAAAGAAAAGCGGATAGCTAAAAACAGAAAAAAAAAATTTTATTTATTTTGTAAGGATCGGACATAAAATAGAAACATGTGGAATGAAAAAATTTTAATAAATTAATATATTATATTATAATTATTGGTTAAGTAGGCTAGTAGTTAAGATGGGAAGCAGTGTTAGCGTTAGAAAGTACTTGATGAAATGTATTATAGTTATAACATAAAACTATAAAAGGGTCATGCAACGCAAAATTAGATCTACTTAGGGGAAGAACAAGCGGAATGTAACTACGAGTTAGTCTAGATGGAAAGTAAAAGGTTAGTCGCGATAGTAATTCTGAAGAATCAATATCAGTAATAAGATTAAAAATAAATAAAAGGCCAAGAATTATTCTACGGTTAGCTAAAGAAGGTAGGTTAATTAAAAGAAGTCTACTACCATATGACGGCAACCTCACTTCAGCATTCCAGTTCAAGCCACGCAAAGCGATTCGATACGATCCTGGTGCACAGAATATTGTGGAGACCAAACGCACGAACCATATTCCAGAATCGGACGAGCACGTGAAGTATATAGGGTCATAGTTATATGAAGGTCATCAAATTCCTTTGACCACCTCTTAATGAAACCGAGAACAGACA
This sequence comes from Drosophila formosana, assembly GCA_035045625.1. NCBI lineage: Eukaryota > Metazoa > Arthropoda > Insecta > Diptera > Drosophilidae > Drosophila > Drosophila formosana. Next base: position 357,912 of record JAWNOW010000440.1, read on the forward strand.
TAGCTTTATTGACCGTTCTAGAAATGTGTTCAGAAAATTGAATTTTGTGATATTAGAGAATACCCAGATTATCAACAGCAGTAATTCTTTTTAGATCGATACCGTTGAAAAAGTAAGAAGCCAAATGTGGATTAACTCTATAGAAGGACATCACAACACATTTGGAACAGTTTAAATTTAACAAGTTCTCTTTGCACCATGACTGAAAAGAGTCAAGATCTCTTTGCAACTTGATATGGCATGGCCAATCCCTGCACTGCAGGCATATTTTAACATCATCTGCATACATTAGTACGCGAGATTGTGTCAAAACAGTAGGTAGATCATTAAGGAACAATGTGAAAAGTAAAGGACCGAGATTGAATCCAACAAATCAAATTATTGGGAAATCCAATTAGGTCAAGCTTATATAACAAAAAAGAATGCTTAACTGAGTCAGATGCATTATTAAATAGGTATAGATGACGACAGCTTGTTCGTTTTTAAGGAAACCTTGATTATCGAACGAAGAAAGTTCAGGAAGATTAGTAACAGTGGATCTATGATTCACAAATCCATGTTGGTAGGGGGAAATAATGGAACTACACAAATGTTGTAAATGACTTTTTGATATTTTCTAAAAAACTTTTGGTATAGCAGACAATTGATATATTCCTCTATAGTTCAGAGAGGAATAGTAAAAGACTCTTTCCAATAAGAGGGAAAAGTCGATGTCTCAAGCGATAAATCAAATAATTTCAGCAACGGTCTGCATAAAGCCCCGGCTTCGTACCGAAGTACACAGCCGGGAAGTCTATCTGACCGGGCAAAAACACCGGCTTAACCCGACAGCTAGCTAAGTAATTTTTATTACACACAGCGTTAAGCTCGATAAAATTAGACCAAGCAATTATATATTGCGATAAAGTTAAGGTAGAGCCTGAAATTTTCAACTTATCATAAAGTGTAGACTTCAAAGGTTCGAAAGTTGCTTACAAAGCCAAGGAGGTTTATTAGACCTTAAATAAGAAGGAATACTGGCATCAAAGCAAAGATTGAATTTATTATAGAACAAATTGACGGCGGGACTTATGTCAGTAGAGGAATACAAATTAGAACAATCAATTCCATTACGAAGTTGGATTAATTTGGGAAAGTTTGCCTTTCGAAAGCAATGAACTCGATCGGCAGGTACATCAGAATAAGTGAGTACAGATCTGCTAAGTTCGATCCTTAACTTCAGACTTGGATAATAAGGGTCTTCAGGAGATGTAAGGGGTTGCGATCTATATAGAACTACGCTGGTAAGTTCAGAGACAAAGCACAGATCTAATAGTCGGCAAAGAGAATTTCGTATTTTGTTAATTTTAACCAAAGATTATTGATCAATAAGGTCATATCGGTTTAAAGGAATAAGAAAATAAAGGTATCACAATAATACCAAGCTATTCCAGGAAGACTAGTGTCTCCTATAACAACAATTTGATCTTTGTCGGAAAACAACGCAAAAACAGATTTGATTGCTTCCAGGTGATCCTGGTGTACAGATAAAACGGACGAGGAGGTATATATGAGCAAGTAAGGAATATACTTACATGAAAACATTCTTTTATAGATAGAAACTCTATATTATTGGGATTATTATTATGTAATGGCTCCGATGAGAGGTTGGAGTCTACTGCAAATAGAATAACACCGACTCTTCGGGAGGACGATCTTGCCTGTAAATAGTGTACTTTTCCGGAAAGATTTCGGAATCAGAAATATCCGAACTTAACCAGGTTTCCGAAAACACAACTACATCAGAAGAAAAAGTGAAACTGTCGACGTATAGATTAATTATTTTACTACGAAAACGACGCACATTTTGATAGGTTATAAAAAATGATGAATTTAGTTTTTTGAAGATGAAGAAGAAGATTGAGATTGAGATTAAGATTGAGATTGAGACTGTTTATTTGGTAAAAACCCAATCGGAGTCCGATTTTTATACACCCTACCCATAGGGTAGAAAGGTATTTTAACTTAGTGCTAACAGAAAATGTATGTAACAGGCAGAAGGAGCCATCTCCGACCCTATAAAGTATATTTATTCTTGATCAGTGTCAACAACCGAGTGTCAACACCTGGATCTCAAAGACTATAAGACATAGGCACCAAATTTAATACATAGGCTCCTGCATTCCTTACGCAGATCAAGTTTATTTCAAAAGTTGGATGCCTTGCCCCCTTCGTTCACAATATTCATAAATCTAGAACAAGTCATGTTATTTTTATACAAATCGCGTATAACTTCAAAAGTTTTTTGTGTAATTATGCGTAATTTGGTAAGCTATCTGTGCTTAATACTCTTAATATACCCTGTAATTTTTGGATAAGTAGACCAAAAGTTATTTGTTGAATCATTTATCAAAATACCGAAACAAAAGGTAGCTTTATCGTATAAGGGTCATCAAATTCTTTTGCCCATCGTTTGATGAACCCGAGAACTTGAGTCCGTTTATTGTAATTGAATTGTGTTCGTCAATTTTTAGAAAATGTTTTAGAACTCCTTAATCATTCACATCGTCTACTCTTATCAGAGGTAGAATATTAAGAGTATAGTTACTGATGTAAAACGATATAACATCGAGAAGGACATTTAGAAACTTATGCGAAAAAGAAGGAACTAGATTATTATCTACAACAGACAGAGATACATTGGGTACATTAAAATCACCAAGCATAAACAAAGATTCGATATCTAGTAGTTTAGAAAATCTACTCCGTAAAATACATAATTGTTCAAAATAAAGAGAAATATCAGATTGAGGTGGAATGTATGTTACGAACAAATGATATAGACTGAATCTTGACCAAACGTTGTCTTAATGACGATAAATTCAATACCAGACTCCGAGGAGGTTAATTACGATTTAAGGTCAGAATCAACGGCAATAAGAACACCACCACCAATTCTAGATAAACGTCACATCTGTAAGACTTAAATTTCTTACTGAAGAGAGAAAAGTTATAAATTTCAGGATTTAGCCAAGTTTCAGTAAATACTAACAAAGCAGAAACAATCTAGATAGAGGTTGGAGTTTCGTTTTAATACACTTAACGAATAGGGGTGGTTAGTTGAACAAGATTAATATTTTGTTTTTTGAAGCATTAGGTGATATTAGGTTGAAAATGTACTGGGGTGATGTTACGTTTCTTTGGCTTGAACTCATGTACCACCATATGAGGTGGCTAGAAACTCGGGTCACACAACATAAGAAATGAGTCGGAAGGAACAGTTAATTTATATAATATGAAGCAATTTCAAGGAGGAGTTGACAAATTCAATTTTTGTATGGCTACGACGAGGCGAAATAGTATCGGCAGATAATCGAGAAATGAATATCTGGTTTCTTTGAGGCACCACAGAAAATAAGTGGCCCATAGTATTAACAATAATGTTGGGAATAGGTGGTGAGGCAATAATCGGACATGAGGATCCATCTAAAACCTTAATACAGACATTGGGAATCGGAGGTACTAAAGAAACTGTGGTTTATTTCTGTAGATGAACGATTGGTACCATGGAATGGAGGGGTATGGTTCTACAGGAAGGAGAAGCAGGCAGCGGTAGGATCAGATTGCGAAGCCGAGCAGTGCTTTGTAGGCGTTTTTAATTCGAATTGACCAAGAAATTCCATACTAGTATCAAATTCACTAGAAAGAGACTTGGTCATTATACGAAGCTGAGCAAATTGGGTTTTCACTTAGTTATACATACGTGAAAAATCCAATTGCTTTTCAATGCATACCAGACATGACCACTTAATTCCACCGCTGCCCTTTTTCATAGCAGCATCGATCTTATCCGCGGGCACCTTACCCACAAACCCTTTCACCTACGATCCAGGGTTCTTGGATGAGAGCCACATCAACCATCTCCTTGTTCATACACCGTAGTAGGTCTATGGAAGGAATCCTTGAGTGGTGTAGATTAATCTGCACTACCCGAATTCTCTCATGTCGACCTAACATGTGTGGCAGTCCGCATTCTGGCTCTTGATCAGTATAAGGGTGGTTCGGTCCTCCCGAATGGAAGGTGAGATCCAAACCTTAAAGATCGTTCGATCCTCCTCCTGGCCAAGGTGCCATTTTGACACCCTTGTACCATTTGAAGCCATCAAACTCTGCCACGAACGGATTCTGCGGTCGAGTGATGGTATCAGCAATCTCCTGGTCGATTAACCATTCCAGGATAAGCCAGTTTACGCTAGCGAGCTTCCCTTCCGGGTTGCTTCTATCGATTATAGCTACCTGTAGCTTCGGCTTCGAACTTAAGCTGTTCAGGATTTCCACTGGACATATCCGCTTGCTTTCCGAAGCCTTCGTCGAGTCGTCCGACCTTTGCCTCTTGTTGACAGATGGGTTGGCCTTTTTTGGTTGTTTGCTCACCGTTCTCTCTTTTCCAGGTGATGGATGTTCCAGCTGTTTTCTCGGTGTACTCTTTTTCCCTTTCGGAGGTGACTTGGGTTTCTTTGGTTCCACCAACTTCGACGTGGAAGGCTTGACTTCCTTTGTCGGGTTGGTTCCGGCTACTGTCTGAATCCCCTGGTCACCTTGACCCCGAACACTCGCACTCAGTGCAGCGGACTGTGATTTGCCGGGCAGGCCAGCGAGACTTAAGTAATGCCCCACATTGTACTTGTGTTTTTTGCGCAGTTTCCTCTCATTCAACGACCCTGGGTTGCAGCCTTCTAGTCCCTTTAGAAACTTTATAGAGCTCTTGTACACTGAGCGTTGTTTGCGCATGAGGTTGGCGCCTTGTTGGATGGTCCCTGGACCACTGTTAGTTCGTCTTCGTCCGTGCTCGATGACTCATCCAATGACATCCTAGATAACGCAAGCGATAATTCGGATCCCGTTATTGATGAGCCTGTGAAAACAAACTCCGACTGTGTGGCAGTTGGTTCCTGGTCCACGCCCTCTTGTGAATGGAGTTTGTCCGCTTCCGCCGTTGGTAGCGGTCACACTTCTCACCGACGTTTGGGCTGACATCCCAGCCCTAGTGGACTCACTCGCCTTTATTATGAATCCGAGTATTCGGGATGCATTTTATACTTGCTGACAAGTACCTCTGACCATGGCTCTAGACCTCGGCTTTTTATACCCGCTACCCATAAGGTAGAAGGGTATTATAACTTAGTGCCAACAGAAAATGTATGTAACAGGCAGAAGGAGGCATCTCCGACCCCATAAAGTATATATATTCTTGATCAGCGTCAACAGCCGATACGATATAGCCATGTCCGTCTGTCTGTCTGTCCGTCTGTCTGTCCGTATGATCACCTGGAGCTCAGAGACCATAAGACATAGAGACACCAAATTTCGCAAAAAGGTTCGTTCATACCCTACGCAGATCAAGTTTATTTCAAAAGTTGGATGCCACGCCCCCTTCGCCCACAATAAGCATTAATCTAGAAAAAGTCAAGTTTTTTTTTATGTAAATCGCGTATAACTCCAAAAGTTCTTTGTGTAATGATGTGTAATTTGGTAATTTGCACTTGACACTCTTAACATACCCTGTAATTTTGGCACAAATCGGATAAGTAGAACAAAAGTTATTCATGAAATTATTTATCAAAATTGTTGTGCCCAGTGCATATGGACGTTTTAAGTGTGTTTTAAGTGACCTAGAGATATCAAATTTGGTGACGGTATTCGTGTAGGTCTTACGCAGATCAAGTTTGTTTTCGATTTTTTCCACGTCCCTTTCCGCCCCCAAGAACTGGAAAAGCCGTAATAATAGACCTAGAGCATTGAATTTTGGTAGTCATAATAACAATGATAGTCTGAATGATTCGTTCGATGAATTGAATTTTTGTTTTTTATTAGATCTGAACCAAATTCACAGGAGTCATTGAGAATATAATTGTTATTATGCATACCAAAATTCAATGCTCTAGGTCTATTATTACGGCTTTTACAGTTTTTGGGGGCGGAGAGGGGCATGGCAAAAATCTAAAACAAACTTGATCTGCGTAAGACCTACACGAATACTGTCACCAAATTTGATATCTCTAGGTCATTCACACACTTAATACGTCCATATGCACTGGGCACAACTATTTTGATAAATAATTTAACGAATAACTTTTGTTCAACTTATCCGATTTGTACCAAAATTACAGGATATATTAAGAGTGTCAAGCGCAGATGGGTTACCAAATTACACATCATTACACAAAGAACTTTTGGAGTTATACGCGATTTACATAAAAAAAACTTGACTTTTTCTAGATTAATGCTTATTGTGGGCGAAGGGGGCGTGGCATCCAACTTTTGAAATAAACTTGATCTGCGTAGGGTATAAAGGAAACTTTTTGCCAAATTTGGTGTCTCTATGTCTTATAGTCTCTGAGATCCAGGTGTTCATACGGACAGACAGACGGACAGACGGACACGGACTATATCATCTCGGCTGTTGACGCTGATCAAGAATATATATACTTTATGGGGTCGGAGATGCCTCCTTCTGCCTGTTACATACATCTTCTGTTGGCACTAAGTCATAATACCCTTCTACCTTATGGGTAGCGGGTATAAAAATACCGCTTCATTTCTAGTGCAAACTTGCACTTGGAGTGTGTTGTTATTTTTTTGAATTTTTAGGGTATCATGAAGACCATACTCTTTTAGCTCATTCAAAATATGTTATATTTTGTGATGTCATCGAGTTCATACGAGCCCACTGGTATTTCTATGACTTTATCCTCAATGTGAAATAAATTGTTTCCTTTTTCAACGTTTGGTATAGAATTGTATGTATAAAAGTCAATGAGTGCACACTCCTAATTGCGTGTTAGTTCAATTTGTGGGAAAAAGTTTTCGGTTATAACCGATGTGTTCCCGTTCAATGTATGATGTAGTAATTTTGAAGCCTGACTGTAGATTGTCCCTTCACCGTCACTTCAGTATACTTATATAAATTTTAATTAAGGTATAATGAATTTTTTTTTTAAATACTTTGCTTTTATTTATTGGATCTTCTCTTAAGTTGAGACTAACAATAAGTTATCAAATCTTATAACTAAACATTAATTAACAATACAAATTGAATTGTTTTTGGGTTACACGTCCCTAGTTTCTATCGCTGGGTTGGTAGATCATTACGACGAAGACGGGAGCGGCTACACAGCCGGGTTAGCCCTCGCGCGAGGGGGTTAGGGTGCGAGGAAAGCTTACTGTGATACTTCTCTTTCTGTTCAGCTACTACTTCTCTGACAGGTTGAATGTTGAGGTATTTGTGTATGTTTTCGTTGCGAACATACCACGGTGCCCCGGTGATGGTTCTCAGGATCTATGATTGAGCTCGCTGGACAACATAAATGTTGCTACTACTAGCGTTCCCCCATAACTGGGAGCCATAGGTCCAGATTGGTTTAAGTACGGAAGTGTAGAGCAGGACCTTGTATTCTAGACTAAGAGAGGACCGAGCGTTGATAAGCCAATGAAGACTATTAGCTTTTAGTTTTAGTTGTGTTCTCTTGGCTTCGATGTGCCTTTGCCAGGTGAGTCGTCTGTCGGGGTGTATTCCTAAATACGTAACGTCGTTCGCTTGCGGAAGTGTGGAATTGTTGAGTCTGAGCGGTGGGCAATTTTGCCTGTTTAGGGTAAACGTAACATGCTTGCATTTTTGTTCGTATACTTTTATTCGCCAGTCAGATAGCCACTTTTCCATTTCGACTAGATGAAGAGCCAGTTGCGCTGATGCTTGGTTAGGACACTTGGAACGGTTATTAGTCGTCTGTTTGTTGGGATGTCTGCTGTGTATAGAAGGTATAGTGTTGGCCCCAGTACGCTGCCTTGGGGGACTCCAGCTCTAAAGGTGTAATCGTCAAACATAGCAGAATTGCATTTCACTGCGAATTTCTTGTCATATGGGTAAGATTCTAATAGTTTATGTGTATTATTAGGAAGTGCTGCTCTGATCTTATGCATTATACCTTCTTACCAAACTCTATCGAATGCTTGGGCTACATCTGAAAATACTGCAGTGCAATATTCTCGATTTTCAAATGCTCTTCGTATTTCAGAGGTTATACAATTAACCTGTTCGATAGTTTCGTGTTTTTCACGAAATCCAAATTGGTGTGATGGGATTTTATTATGGATTCTTAGAAATGAGTTTATCCGAGTCAGCACACACTTTTCAAAGAGTTTGGATAAGCATGATAAGCTTATTGGTCTGTACGAAGAGGGAATTGTGTGATCTTTTCCAGGTTTCGAAATCATTATTATCATTGATTTTTTCCATCTCTCTCGAAAGTGGCCAAGCCTTGTAATGGTATTGAAGAGCTGGGTGATAGTGCAAACTGCGCAATATGGGAGCTCAATAATCATTTTTGGCGTTATGGTATTGGTCGGAGCCTGGCGATTTTTTTGGATCCAGTTGGTTTTTTATGATATGAGCGATTTCGTTAGTTTGAAATTCCAATGGCTCACGTTAATGCGTAAGTCATTTGCTACAGCCGGTAGTGTAGATGCGTTTGTGGCAGGATTTGGCTGGAACACATTTTCAAGGTGCTGTGCAAATGTTCTGGCTCTGTCTTCATCACTGCGGGCCCAGCCGCCCACTGTGTTTCTTATAGGCGTCACAGTTTTTGTCGGGGAGCATAGAGTTGGGTGGGCTCGCCATAAGGAGTGCTTTTTGGAAGATGGGTGTTTGCTTCTTGTTGTTTTAGCGCTCTGGTGAGCTTGCGGGAGACGTCTTTTAAAGTTTGTCGTGCATATGGCGACCTATGAGACTGCGATTCTCGTCGTAGGCGTCGCTTTTCGATTACGAGCTGCTCAATTTGATGATTTGTCTTCTTTTGCATGTAAGGTATTTGTGCAGTTTGAGGAGTGGAAATGCGAGCAGCAGTGACAAAGTCGGACTCCAGTGTGTTGGCAAAGTTGTCGATGTCGCATTCAAGGTTAAGTACAGGATTTATATCAATATGCGAGCTTTGATATATCTATCTATAAGAGATCCAATTGGTTTTGTGTGAAGTCAATCCAGTCGGTTGATCTACCTTTATTGGATGACGGAGTAGATTAATAAGAACAGGCAAGTGATCAGATGAAAGATCCGAAAAACTTTCGGCGCTAATCATAATTGCATTGCAGAGCTGCTTACCTTTAGGATTTACGAGGCGAGATCCCCAGTGTGTGTGCTTGGCATTATAGTCTCCTGCTGCTATGAAGTGCTCGCCTAATGAGTTAAAGAACTGCATAAACTCAGCTTCAGTTACAGTGAAACGAGGAGGCCAGTATACTGCGGCTAGAGTAAGTTGGTTACCACTATCCAGTTTTATTCTTATTGATGTTGCTTGAATATAGGTCGTTGCTAGATCCTTGTAGCGGTGGTGCTTAATTCGGTTTCTAATCAAGATACCAGTCCCACCGTGTGCTTTACCATCGTGTTGGTTAGTTGCATAGAAAGAGTAGCCTCTTAAATTAAAGTTATATTTATTTGTAAGATGTGTTTCTGAGAATAACATTACGTCGATATTTTTGTCAAGCAAGAATTGAGATAACTCAAGTTTATGCTGTGAGACGCCATTAGCATTCCACATGGATATACGTAGGGAAGTCATTGATTATTTGGATTGTTGTGATATCAACATTTGTATCAAAATGTTTTGATTACGCATTAGATCTTGCATAGTAGTCCGCATGAAAGACATGAACTCCATTAAGCTTTGCTGTAGGTTAGAGAACATGGCCTCAAAGTTATTTTGAGGCTGCTCCATAGGCTGATAATGTTTAGTTGTGTTCGGCTCTGGTTGAGGTAGTTTAAAGTGAGATGTACTTGAAGAATACGTCTGGGTTTGATTTAGATGGCATAACCCTTGCATTTGCAGAGCGGGGAGTAGTCACTCGTTGATGGATTCTACTTTTTAAATCCTTATAAACTGGACAACCTCTATGGTTAGCGGTGTGGTTACCACCGCAGTTACCACACCTTTTGGTGGTAGAATCGCCTTTGTTCGATGGACAATGTGAGGAGTCGTGAAGCTCTCCACAAACTACACACACTGGGCGCAGCGTGCAGTATGACCGTGTATGGCCGTATTCTTGACAGTTTATACATTGTACTGGTCCTTTGCGTTTGTGTGGTTCTTCTACAGTGATTCTACGATGTAGTAGAAACTGAAGTTTATATGTAGGGTGCACTTCGTTTTTCTCAAGAGAAGTGTTGTCTGGTTCAAGTTCCACCTTGAATGTGTGTAAGTCTGCTATACTGCTGCTGCAACTGTGCCGTTTTTAATTAAAAACTCCAGCAAACAGAGAAAATTGAAAAGAGCGGGGAGTTGGCTTACTCCAAATCTGTGACAGTGACGACACTTTAAAAGGGGCGCTAGTGAAAGTTTCGCCGAAGACCTTCATAATCTTCGATTTTTCGCCGCAAGCGGCTTTGTTCAAGGTCGTTGTCGTTGCCAGTCTTTGCCGACAAGCAGTCAGATCACGACAGTTTATCGACAGTGTTTCGCACAGACCACAGAGACAATGGCCATCAGCTTCGAGAAGCACCGCACACAAATTGTGGACGCCTGGAAGGATGTGCTGGACGCCAAGAGCACCACAAATTGGTCACTCTATGGCTACGAGGGGCAAACCAACGAGCTGAAGCTCGTAGCCAAGGGGGACGGGGGCGTGGAGGAGCTTAGTGAAGACCTGAACAGTGGCAAGATTATGTATGCATTTGTGCGCATCGATGACCCCAAAACGGGTCTCAATAAATACTTGCTGGTCAACTGGCAGGGCGAGGGCGCACCTGTGCTTCGTAAAGGCACCTGCGCGAATCACATTCATGACGTCAGTAAATTGCTGTCCGGCGCTCACTTGACGATCAATGCACGCAACGAGGACGACATCGATCTTGAGCGATTGCTCAAGAAGCTGAGCACGGTTAGCTCGGCGTACAGCTTCAAGGAGCCGCGCGGCATGGTGGACGAATAAAAGGCCCCTGTGGGCACGAATTATACACGCGTAATTCCTACCAAGGAGCTGAATGCAAGCGTCATGCAGGACTTCTGGAAAAAGGAAGAGGCCGAGGAGAAGCGTCGCCTGGCTGCCGAGAAGGATGCCAAGCGCTTGGAACTGCAGCAGTTGGAGCAAGAGCAGCGTGCCCGCGAAGAGAAGGAGCACAAGGAACGCGAAAAACTGGTCATTAGCACAACAAAACTGCAACCTGCCCATGTACCCATCAAAACCTCGCCACAACCATTGAGTCCAGAGAAAACGTCAGCTTCGTTTGCCAACAACCTGACGGATGCGGATCGAATGCGTCAGGCTCGAAATCAGGAGGCCCGAGAGTTGATTGGGTCGCGTGTAGGCGCTGCCAAGGCCATGTTCACCAAGCATACCAGCGAGGGTCAGCTGCAATCAAAACTTAACACACAGCCGCCTGCGAAGCCAGCACGCAATTCAATTGCTCAGCGGATCAATGTGTTCAACAACAGCGAGCCGCAGGGCGCTGTTGCCTCGTCACCTCCCCGATCCATTACACCCAGCAAATCGCCAGTGCTGGCGCCAGTTGTGGAGGCGCCACCGGTTGTGGAGGCGCCAGTGGTTGCGGCTGTTGTTTCGAGTGCAGCTGTAAGCGAGGAGGAGGTGCAGCCAGCTGAGGATCTGCCGCTGGCTCATGAGAGTGAACAGTTCTCCACAATCAAACGGTCGCCGCACAGTAAATCAAATTCGCTGCAATCCCAATCACCGGATGAAACGACATCCTCAAATGAAACCGACACGGCTGTCTGCAAGAAGGAGGAGGCGGAGGAAGAGGTGCGCACCAAGGTGTCGGTTACGGTGCAGCAATCGCAATCGGTGAAGACATCGGGACTGAGCACACTGGAGCGCAATACTTTAACGGATTTGGTGAACGAGGATGACTTCATATGCCAGGAGAGTTTGGGCGACTTGGGGCTGCGTGCACGCGCCTTGTATGACTATCAGGCTGCAGATGAATCAGAGATTACTTTCGACCCGGGCGATGTCATCACGCATATTGATCAAATCGATGAGGGCTGGTGGCAGGGACTGGGTCCCGATGGAACCTATGGACTTTTTCCGGCAAACTATGTCGAGATCATTAACTGAGCTGAGCTGGAGGGATGGCAAAAATGCAAAAGGACGCGTATATAATACACCAACTGCATGGCAGCTAACATCAATTTTTTGCTAGATATCTACAACAATATTAAAGCAGCCATAGCTCTTATATAGCTGTACTTTATCGATCATATATCGGAACTACTTAAATACACAATAAATTCATACCTACGTATGCATATACTATATATTCAATATGAAACGGCTGCCCAGTAATATCTTGAACAATAATGCAATCCATACACTAACTATATATACTTACGTATTTACGAGGATTTTCGTATTTACGCGTTTGAATCGAATAAATGACCGGGCTGGAAGGCCTAAGGTCAACGCTGAAATTATGAAGTTTAATAAAGAGAAACCACAAGAAGAATTTCTGTATGGTGTGCTTTATTCAAAGATCAGCTTAAGACTAAATAGAAAATTTTTCAATGGGATGGTTTGTGGTTAATTGTTTACAATCCTTTTTGCTTACTTGGCTATCGCGCTAATATTCATTGTTTGGTTTGAGAGCAGCTTTACTTGAATTTTGTTTATAAGTTCATTGCTCAGCTCTAGCTGAATGTAGCTATTGCTCTTATGTTTATTATTTTGTTTAAGTGCGCTGCGCAGCTTTAATTGAATTTCGCTTGAAGTGATGACTGCGATGCGCGGCTCTTATTGTATATACTTTGTCGAGTGTGGACGAGAATACGTCACTTCCCTTCCCTTAAAGAGAAGCCTATGCTTGGGCTGGAACTGCTGGGTATAATGTGGGGAATGGATTTTGTTCCATTTCTATTTCTTGTGATGCACTTTTAGAATTTTTTGTAAATTTTTTCATTCTTAAGTATAAAAGTATAATTGGATTTGTGGTTACATATTTTGAGTATAAGTATAATACAATAATTGCTGAAATTATAATTGCTATAATAATGTAAAGTGTGATATTATTTTGTGATATAAGTTTTACAATATCGTTGTGTTTTATAATCTTAATCTTAGTTATCTCAAGTGGTGAATATAATGGTGTAAGGTCTATTTCTGGTTGTAAGTAATTTTCACTCAAGATAATGTTTTCAATTTCAAGTCTGCACTGTGTCACTCTTATAATTTTATTTCCAGTTATTGTTATGTTACTGTTTAGTTTTTGACAATTTTGTGTAATTGTTGTTTTAGTTAAGTTCCATGTTAATATTACATTGGGCTCGACATATTTAATCATTTCTTTTGTGGGTATTGGCGTAAAATTACAAATTGGATTCTTGCGATTAATTATATTTTTGATACAATCATTATATATTTCTTCATTTTTTTGATTATAGATTTTGTTCTTATGTTCAAAATATGATTGTGTATCTGAGTAGTCTAACTGACTAACCGTTTTGATCGGGATAGGGGACTATTTTAATAGTGTTAATTAAACTTTGGGTAATAGGTATGTGTGATATAATAAGTATTTGATTATTTTTATGATTAATCCAAGTGGATGTTTTGATTAATAATATATTGTGGTTATTAACATTTTCCAATTTATCGTAGTTTAGTAGGTTTGGGTTAAACAGTCCGAGTCGAGAAAGCTGCATGCCCATTTGTATATCTTCTACGTATTCAATAAACTGCATGAGCTCGTATGCGAGTGTGTCAATACTATTTCGATTATTTTCATAATGTTTAATTTGATCTATCCTGTCATTTACCAAGCTTATTACATCATTTAATTCATGAAGTTTAATTGAATTTTGTGTAACTGTTTCCAAATTTTGCTGAATTTCTACTCTATCGTTTTCGTCGAGTGTTCCAAAAAGATATTTGAATGCGGATCCCACTATATTTAAAAGTCCTCGTTTCTGTCTATTTTCTTGATGTAATGTTATTCCACTCAATTCTTTTAGTAATTTATTATACAAAAATTTTATTCTTAATGAATCAGTGTTATTGAGTACTTTGTTGCCTAAATATTCTGTTAAATTTATTGTTAAGCAATGATGCTCAAATGCTGATGGCATCTGAATGGGTTTACTTGAAAAGAGAAGGTAGCCATGATTAGTATCGATATTGTTTATTTGAATTTGTTGAGTGTAGCCTGTGGTGATTAACAGAAGTAAAAACATCACGGTATGCCAGGTACCTGTGGAATTGGAACTTGATTAATTTTTTTTTGTTTCTTGAACTGTGTTTTGTAATAGTCGGTAACTCTATTTCTATTAGTGATTTTATAATGGTCAGAATCTGTTTGTTCTACATTTTTAGTTACCTTGAACGGATTTTCTAATTTACCTCTCTGTAAAGGGCCTTTTCGATATTTGGTATCAATTTCATATTCTGTTCTGTCTTGATTGATTTTATTAATTTTCGTTTCTTTATTGAGTTGTGTGTCTAGTGTAGGCTGTCCAGCATAAATGAATATGTGTGCGGGGGTTTGTCCAGTTGTGTCGTGTTTAGTTTTGTGGTTGTAGATGTATAATATGGTTTCAATTTTGCTGAATTTTGTTTCAACATCGTCGGAATTTTTTATAATGCGGATCTTTTCGTTAATAGTTTTATGTAGTCTTTCGATATCTGCTACACCGGTTTTTGTCGTATTTAGTTGGATTTCTACGCCTTCACTTTCGAGCCAACGTTTCAGAGCTAGGCTGGAGAATGCGCCATCTCTATCTGCTTTTAACAACTTCGGTTTTCCCAATTGGTTGAATATACGCATAAGAGCATTTTTACATTCCAGCCAATCTTTAGTCTTAATTTGTTCGAGTGTGGCAAATTTCGAATATATGTCTATACAACTCAAGTAATGGTTACCTTCTGATGAATAGATATCTACTACAAACTTATCGCGGCAATGTTCTGGTTTTGGAGTAACCTTTAGTGGCATGTCTGTGTTACGATGTTCGGTTTTTGATAAATTGCAAGTTATGCATTCATTTATTATATTTTGAATTAGCAACTGACTATTAGGGAAATAATAAGATTCACCAAAAAGTTTATTAGTTTTCTGAATACCAGGGTGTAAGAGTTTTTCGTGGGTAACCAGTACTAACTCCTTGAACTTTACATAGGTGGGTACATTCTTTAATAAGACCAGGCATCGGACGATCTTAGTGCACTGAGGATTCATGGTGTCTTTATACGCGTTTTGAATTACTTCAAAATCAGCGTCGTTGTCTATGTAGAGAGCGCTATTTTTTGAACAAAAGTGGGTTAAGAGGTATTGTTTTGCTATTTCTGTCGTCATTTCTTCATAAGAGATATGGATGATTTGTTTTTTAAAATAGGTTTCTTGTTGTACGCTAGGAGGTCCTTTGTTAAATATTACTTGTCTCTTGTGGTGGTTTATTGGTTTTTCGGACAGACTTATTAGATTACTATCATCTTCTTCTGAACTGTGTTGAGTGGATTCGCCAAAGAAAGTTTGCTCTATCGTTATTCTAGATAGGGCATCTGCTACGTGATTTTCTTTTCCTTTGATATATTTGATGTCGAAGTCATATTCAGAAAGTCTAACTTTCCATCTAGTTAGTTTTGCGTTGGGCTCTTTAAGTTTATGTAGCCAACACAGTGGTTGGTGATCTGAAGCTATTTCAAAATGTCGTCCTAATAAGTAGTGTCGGAAGGTTTTGGTTGCCCATACTATGGCTAAAAGTTCTTTTTCTATTGCGCTGTAGTTTGCTTCATGTTCGTTCAGGGTTCGGCTAATGTAACTGATGGGGTGTCCGTCTTGTGAAAGAACAGCTTCTAATGCTACATTGCTTGCGTCAGTGGTGAGTACAAATTTTCTCTCGAAGTTTGGGATTCTGAGTATTGGATCTTCGGATATTAGTATTTTTAATTTTTCAAAAGCTTTAATGTATTCTGCCTGTTTACTGTCTATTTTGGCTCCTTTTTTGAGGCATTTAGTAAGGGGTTTGGCGATATCTGCGAAGTTAGGTATGAATTTTCGGTAATAACCGGTAAGTCCTAGGAAGGCTTTGATTTCTTTTGGTTTGTTAGGCACTGGATAATTTAAAATGGCTTGAATCTTAGAAGGATTTGGTTTGATTCCTTCTTTGGTTATTACATGACCCAAAAATGTGGTTTCTTGTCGTAGGAATTCGCATTTATCTAATTGCAATTTTAAATTTGCTTCGGATAATTTTTCGAAAACTAAGTTTAGGGAGTGCATGTGTTCGTCTAGAGAAGTAGAAAAAACTATTATATCATCTAAATATACTAGGCAATTCTTGTTTAAAAGGGGGCGGAGTAGATTATTCATACAACGTTGAAATGTAGCGGGGGCATTTTTCAACCCGAATGGCATTCTTGTATACTCGTAGTGTCCGGTTTTTGTAGAGAAGGCGGTTTTAGCTATTGAATCGGGATCCATCTCTATTTGATGGAATCCTTTGACCAAATCTATGGTGGTAAAGTAATTGCATTTTCCTAGTTTCCCTAGGATTTCGTCCATGTTAGGGATAGGGTATCTGTCACTTATGGTGATCTCGTTTAGTTTCCTATAGTCAATGACTATTCGGAACTTTTTCTGCCCTGAAGCATCTAATTTTTTGGGTACTACCCAAATCGGACTACAATAAGGAGAATTACTTTCTCTGATTATTCCCTGTTCTAACATTTCCTGAATCTGTTTCTCTACCTCTTCTTCATAGCTTTGTGGATAACTGTATAATTTGGAAAATAGGAGGATATTGTGTGTGGTGTTGATAGAATGTTTCTCCTGGTTAGTGAAGGTGAGTTGGTCGCCTTCTGAATATTGAATAATCTGGTATTTATTTAATAGTTTGTTCAACTTGTATTTCTCTTCGGGATTCAAATGATCTAAACGGAATGGAGACGAAGTGTTGGTTGTCTCAAGGCATACGAGATCTTGCGGTAGTGAGTCTAAGTGTAGGTGATTCTGTTCGGGGCTATTAGTGAGATTGGTTAATTTGTAAGTTTTGTTAAATAGTTTAACTGTTCCATTAGAGTAATTTATAACTGCTTTAGCTTCGGACAATAATTTGCGACCAATCAGTATGTCGTACTGATCAGAGAAATTGTGAATTAGAAAGTCTTGAGAAACGGGGAAGTAATTATTTGACGGTAAGTTGGTAATTTCGTTGAGAACCAGTGAGCCATTGCTAGTATGTATGAGATGATTAGTGGGTCGGATAGGTGTTTGAAAAATATTACGGGTCATCATATTTATGGTGGAACCGGTGTCAATAAGGCACTTCAAGTTGTTGTTATTGTGTTTAATAATTATGAACTGACTTGATCCGGGGCTATTAACTGAAAATTTTCGGATTGTTCATTCTGAGATATTTCTGGGTCGTTAAAAGATGCGTTTTCTTCTTCGTTCGGATTTGGTTGTATGTAGTCTTGTTCGGGTTGGTAATAGTTTGGGTCGACATATGTTTGATAAGGATGGGGAAAGTCTGGGAGATAGGGATAATAATGATTATAGTATAGGGTTTCTGGTGGAACGGGTATCCCTTCTTGATATCTTAGATCTTCGATACTCATCTTGGACTGTCCACTGTCAGATGGTCTTTGTCTTTTAAGGGGTTGGTTATTGTTTGGGTTTCCTTTAGGAGCATAATTAGGTTGGGAATTGTGGTTAGGGCCAAATCGGTTTTGGTCAAATGCGTTCTGTCTATTAAATGTAGGACGTGGTTGGAAAGTGTTGGGTTGCATATAGGGGGTTATGTTAGTATTGAATCTAGGCGTATAGGGTGGTGTATGAGGCTGTACATAGGTTGGGGGTCGGAGATATGGTTCTTGATAAGGTTGGCGGATTGGATTATATAGTGGTTGGAATGGCGTATTTGATTTTTGTGAGTTAATGGTTGGTTTAGCATTGTATTGAGGCTTATTAGTGTTTGGGTTCTTTGGATCATCTTTATTAAATATTGGTGCTTCATATAAACCTTTTTCTTGAAGTACGTTTATCAAGCTTCTTAGGTTAGGGATGTTACAGTTAACTATTCTTAGATAGATATGGTTAGGTAATTTTTGTATTAGTGTTTCGATACTGGATTGTATTAGTCTATTGTACAATGTAGTTTCTGAAGGGTCATTTTCTAATTCTAACTTACTGGTCAGTATCTGTCTCTTCTTCTCGGCTTCTTCCAGAAATTGGCGTATGTTGTTTCGGTAGGTAGTATTCCGGAAATCTTCCAGGAGTTGGTGATTAGGGGTCTGCGGTTTGTAATTTAAGATGAGTTGCGTGCGCAATTCACTCCAACTGTTGAGGTTGTTCATTCCCAGTGTGCGTATGACATCTCCATCAACGTTCCTCTCGACTTGTCCGAAAATGATTAATTTTTGTCTGGCGTCGGTTGTGTGATATAGGGCCATGATGAAATCGATGCGGCTGATGAACGTATATAAAGTGCTCGGATCGCCGTTAAAACTTTCCACTGAATTTATTTGCCTCTCTACCTGTATCATGTTTGTTTCAGATAGGAGTACCGCTTGTTCTGCTACTGTTGCCATTTTTTTTTTTTTTTTTTTTTGTTTGTATATTGGATAAATTTGGTTTTAGTCTTTATTATTTGGGTTTTGGTTTTTGTTATTTATAGTTTTATTCACTTATTTCTTTAAGTTTCGTTTAATGTGTACTTAGCCGCACTTAGGATAAATTTGGTTTTAGTTTTTGTTATTTAAGTTTTTGTTTTGGTTGTTTATAATTTTATTCACTTATTTTCTTAAGTTTCGTTTAAGGTGCACTTAGCCGTTTCGTTAGTGTTAGAGCAACCTATGCGTGGATTTACAACTCTAAACGAATTCTAAGGCTTTAAACTTTTTATGAGATTTCACTGTCACTGATGTAGCCAATGCGACGAGCGATTAGCAATTGGTTCTTTAGCGGATAGCAATTAAATGAGTCGTATCAAATAGTCACTATCCTACCGGCTGCGCCACTTACGTATTTACGAGGATTTTCGTATTTACGCGTTTGAATCGAATAAATAACCGGGCTGGAAGGCCTAAGGTCAACGCTGAAATTATGAAGTTTAATAAAGAGAAACCACAAGAAGAATTTCTGTATGGTGTGCTTTATTCAAAGATCAGCTTAAGACTAAATAGAAAATTTTTCAATGGGATGGTTTGTGGTTAATTGTTTACAATCCTTTTTGCTTACTTGGCTATTGCGCTAATATTCATTGTTTGGTTTGAGTGCAGCTCTACTTGAATTTTGTTTATAAGTTCATTGCTCAGCTCTAGCTGAATGTAGCTATTGCTCTTATGTTTATTATTTTGTTTAAGTGCGCTGCGCAGCTTTAATTGAATTTCGCTTGAAGTGATGACTGCGATGCGCGGCTCTTATTGTATATACTTTGTCGAGTGTGGACGAGAATACGTCACTATATACCTAATAAGATTTCAAATTGCCTAGAAACGACTATAACACATGCACGCAACCATCGCCGGATGACATGGCTGCCTTCCATTTTTATCCATCTACATACCATATATACTTATTATTATAAATATTATATGATATATCTTATTGTTAACCATAAGATTTATTCTGAAAAATGTAAAATGTTGCGTCCTTCTTGAAAATATTTCTTAATGCACATGCACACAATTGTATTTGTATTTGTATTTTCATAAATTGCATAATGTTATAATGTCTCTCAGTATGTAAGTCGCAAAGTCGCAAAAACATGATGATAAATTCCACAACAAATGATGCTCAGCAGTGTAGCAGCGGTTTTTTTGTACGTGTATTATATATTGTGAACAATATCTACATTTATTTTAATAATTAGTAACATAAATAATTATGCATAAAAAAAAAAAAGCGGCTGGGGCTTCCTTTCCTTGTTTAAAATGTTAAATACCGTTAAATCCCTCATCTTCTAACGCCTTGCTTATTTCTACTGGTGCTACATCAGACTCTATGCCCTTTAGTACTACTTGTAGGCCCTTGCTGCTTTTCATTTGGTACGTGTAGTAGTTCATTTTATTGTCGGTTAAATGCTTCGATAAAATTCTATAGTTATCTTTCAACTTCATGTGAACTTTTGTTTCATGGATTCTACCCCGTGCAAGGGGGAGTATATTAAAGTTGTCCTTTCCAATAAGCTCTACAATTTTGTTAACAAGGGCATTGGAGCTTTTCTGCCGTATGTATATTGGTAGTGGCTTTGGCTTCTTTTTGGGGGTCTCGGGTTCCCCCGAAAGGTCTGCTAAAATTTCAAAGCTATTGGTGTTGTTGAGCTTCTCGCTTGAAGATGCGCTGGAACTGCTACGGATAATTTTTGCATTCGAGTTTAAAGGGCTTAACTTCCGTTTAATTTGTATGTAACGATCCATTCCAGTCTGCACAGCGGGTCAGTTACGTTTTTTGCTTTTGGTTTTATTAGCAACGCAGCAGTCGTAGTATTTGTTTTAGTTTGGTTTGTTTTGATCGGTGATTCGTAAAGCGCTTTTGTTGTTGTCATCGGTGACACAAAAAGAGCATTTGTTGATGACGATGGGATCGAGCGGGCAGCCGACACCGTTACAGTTGATGTTGTTGTTGCAGTTGCAGTAGTCGTCTCTCTGACTACTGTTGTGGTAGTCTCCGTAGGTAGGTGCAGGTCTCTCAGTACACTACTTGCCTGTTTAGCAGTACGCTCTGCAATCTGAGATGGTAATGCCGGAGAGCATGAACGAGGTCGCTCACTTGCTAAATGCAAGAGTTCTTTCGTCGCGTTGGGGGTAATTGACCGCTGCGTTTTTGCGTCAGCAGAATTTTGGGTTGGTTCGGCTACAAAAGAGAAGTACGCGATGTTTCATTGCAGAGAGAGCCGGCGCTCATCTTACTCACGCTGCATTTGCTTACGAATGTCGCTTTGGCTCATATTTTTAACCGCGGCTTAGTTTTATTGGATATAAGTAAATATTAATTAATCAATTGGTAAATAATCAAATAATTAGATATTTTGTGCGACTTCATGGCACTAAGCGTCTTTTCGCGTTGTACACTTATTAATACGTATCTCGCTACGCTTTAAACTTGTGAATTTTACTTTGATTCTGGAGCACAGTAAGACACGTCTGCATGCGGCAACAGTTCACGAATTTGAAAATACATAAATATTTTCAAATTTTACTCCATTTGGACTGTCTATGAGGCTAAGCATCACATTGGTTTTTCCACAATTTGATGGATCAACAATTAAATCTCTAATTGTGTTGGGTAGCAAGGTACTGTGACGAGGCTGTTAATTCTCCTCCCCATGCCCACCGCCCTCAATGTTTCTCCCTAAGATGCTTTTCTTTTGTGGTAATAAACGCATGTTAATGAGAGAAGCACTTCATTCAATGAGGAACGTTGGTGGATTGAGGTCATTATAAAATAATGAAACATTTTTATAATATAAACACTCGTAAATCAAATGTCAAACAGGGTGGTAGTCTTGTAAACAATATAATAAACGCTCTACCCGTGGAGGTGCATTTACGTGGGTACAATTACTGTGGACCAGGTACAAAGCTAGAGAAACGTTTAGCACGCGGTGATCGTGGAATCAATGCTTTGGATGAAGCTTGTAGGGAACACGACATAGCATATTCAAAAAGTAATGACTTGAGTGAGCGTCATAAAGCTGACTCGCCTGGGATCATGTAAAAGCATCGAATAGCAGTTTTGGTGAAAGAGCAGCAGCGTACTTTGTAACGAATATGATGAAGGTACAGAAAAAATGTAGTATAGGAAAAGACAAAGAAAGTAGTAAAAACGTCTCTTGCTTCAATTATCAAAAGGTCGACCAAGGAATTGAAAAAAAATAAACCGCTTGACATATTTCATGCAGTATCTAACTCAATGTGTTGTAGGAAAAATGTTGTAACTCCACGGGTTATAAATGTATGCAAGGTAGGTGGCTTCTTGCCACTTGTACCAATTTTAACAGCACTTAGCGCTGTGGGCAGCTTAGTGTCAGTCAGCGCAGCAATAGTAAAGTCTATTAACAATGCAAAGATAGCAAAACAGCAACTAGAGGAGAACAAGAGACATAATAAAACAAGTAAGAAAGCTACAGTCGAGAGTGCTCGACCGTATAATACCCGCAACCCATTTCAAGAGAAAACAAAAAACTTAAATATTTTAACAAACAATATACCACAGAATATACTGAAATTTGTTTTTTTTGTATATACATAAAATATCGACATGGTCACACTGTCAACTAAACAAACGAAGCACGAGCAGCTGCAAGTGAATTTTGCATCTAAAATCGATTTATTAATAACTTCCTTGTTTTTCATTCGATCTCAACCAAATTCACAGGAATCATTGAGAATATAATTATTATTATGCATACCAAAATTCAATGCGCTAGGTTATTACGGCTTCTACAGTTTTTGGGGGCGGAAAGGGGCGTGGCAAAAATCGAAAACAAACTTGCTCTGCATAAGACCTACACGAATACTGTCACCAAATTTGATATATCTAGGTCATTCACACACTTAAAACGTCCACATGCATAGGGCACAACAATTTTGATAATTAATTTAACAAATAACTTTTGTTCTACTTATCCGATTTTTACCAAAATTACATAAAAAAAACTTGACTTTTTCTAGATTTATGCTTATTGCGAAGGGGACGTGGCATCCTACTTTTGAAACAAACTTGATCTGCGTAAGGAATGAAGGAACCTATGTACCAAATTTGGTGTCTCTATGTCTTATAGTCTCTGAGATCCAGGTGTTCATACGGACAGACAGACGGACATGGCTATATCGTCTCGGCTGTTGACGCTGATCAAGAATATATATACTTTATGGGGTCGGAGATGCCTCCTTCTGCCTGTTACATACATTTTCTGTTGGCACTAAGTTAAAACTGCAGAACTTGATGAAAGAATATTGAGACTTGAGGATCTTACGTCAAGCATTTATGAAAAAATTAAATATGGTTATCGGCTCAAGTAAATCTCTCTTATTCTGATTACAAACCATCTAAATATGAGCAGACGAGGTATTGTAAACGAATTACGCACTTCCTCGCGGAAACATTTTCTACGGCGTAGAGTAATCACAAAAGGAATAAATGATTTATGGCAAGTCGACTTGGTTGAAATGGGGAAGAACGCAAAATCAAATAATGGTCATGGATACTTGCTAACAGTAATAGACACATTCTCAAAATTTGCCTGGGGTGAAGCAATAAAGTCGAAACATGCAAAAGGACGTTGCTCTGGCAATGGAGAAAATATTTAAATCAGGACGAGGAGTACCCAAGAATCTACAATCAGACGATGGTAAAGAGTTCTTTAACACTCAATTTACAACTGTGATCATACGATATGAAATCAATCACAATTCAACATATAGCAGTCTAAAGGCCTCAATTGCTGAGAGATTCAACAGATCATTAAAAGAACTCATGTGGCGAGAATTTAGTTTCAATGGAACATACAAATGGATAGATGTGTATAAAGAACTAATTGACATATACAATAGAGTACACAAGACCATAAAGACCATTGCACCCATCAATGTAAACAGTGAGAATGAAAAACTCATCTTGAAAACTGCATACGATAATATTAAAATATTTGCTGGTAGTAAACTAAAGATGGGGGACTTTACTTTGCTTCTTTACGTATCAGCAAATGTAAACATGTATTTGAAAAGGGATACACCCAAAATTGGCCAACTGAAATATTCAGAATAACTAAAGTACAAAATACTTACCCAAGACTGGAATGGGAATCCAATCAAAGGTGGTTTCTATAAAGAAGAACTGAAAAAAAATAACTTTTCCCAATACTTACCTAGTTGAAAAAGTGCTGAAAAGGAAAGGGAATAGAGCTCTGGTCCGCTGGCTGGGTTTCCCCAAAACCGAAGACAGCTGGATTCATAAAACTGAAATTTTGTAATGTTTAAGTAAAACATTTTTCCTTTCTTTTTCAATCTCTATCATTTATTTATCGTATTTTGAACAATATTTTTTAGGTTTATTAAAATTAAATTACTATTATCTAAATATCATATAAGTATACATTTGTTTTGTTTAAATAAACTATTACATTATAAAGTTAAAACTATCGTTTTATTTTTTTAATTCCGTCTAATAACATAAAATGCATTATCATTTGAGTCTCTTGAATGTCTACCGCACTTTCATTTATTTAAACTTTTCTTTTTGTAGCATTTGCCTTCCTCACTTTACATTGAGTGTTTTGTGAGTTCTCCTCCAACGCACATATTTGGCTGCGCCAAACACGACTGTGCTTCTAGAGTAGATATACAACCCTCAATTTCATTGTGAATTGAAGAGTAATGCCCTATTTCTAGAGTTATAGCCCCATCTTTACAAATTATTATCATATCATCTTTGTTGAATAAAATAGTTTTTGTTATTTTTAGTGTACTAATTTCATGCCCTCTAGATCTAAACATGTACATGCTATAACGTGCTTGCTGTCCTGTGTACAAACAATTTTTGTATCCCTCAAATGTGACTTTCTCCAGACAACTGCGCTTTACTCCTATATTCTTTTTTACGCATATTTCCCTAGCAGTACCAGAATTTTCACACCTATATGCATACATTTTTGATGGGATCATTGGTTTACCATGCATCCCATCTTTTATGAAACCTAAACGCTTCTTGTTGCACTGTTTAAAATTGTATAAAGTAGCCAATTCATTTGAATACTTAGATGTATCAAATTTCAATTCGACATCATCACAAATTTCGTCATAGAAGTCGTTCGTTTTTATAGAGTATAATAAACGAATCGGTGTCCATATAATTTAATATAAGTGCTTTGTTAAATTTGGGTTTCATGTAATCATCATGAAAATCATACAATTTGAAATTAGATAATTCCAACACTGCAAAGCCTAAATATATTGGCTTATCACAAATGTTGTGTAATCTTTTCATCTGAATTGCAAACATAGTTTCATTAAACTTTGTTACACTATGAAAATTTGACCTAGATATCAACTGTCTGGCACACAATCTAGGGCGCCCACCTTGTGGTCCTACGTCTGGAGAATTCCATTCCGTAACAATACGAATGTCTACCCTCTTTTTGCTGTTTTCCATGGTTTTACCATTGACAGCATTATTTAAAAATTTGAAAAAATCTTTTTCAAAATTATTTTGTGCCCTAGTCCTATGCTCAGTGTATATATACTTTTTATGCCAGGCCTTCTGCTTAAACTCTAAGACGGAATGAATCTTTTTTATCCTCAACCCATGCTTGTTTTGCTGTGTATTACATACTTCTCCTTATCGCGCAGATCAGCTATTAGCTTGGGAATTTTTTATGATTTTGATGGTAATTTATTGGACGGGCAAAAGGGCAAATCATTGTGCATATCGTGAAGTGAGTATGGATATTCCAAGTCAACCTCAAGAATATATCCATACTCGCTCTTATCTATGTCAAATGATTGCACTTCCGCCCGCTCTAAACATTTGAACTCACCGTAAAGCAGAGGTTCAGACATGGCCCTAACATAAAGGTTATTTGCATCCACATACATTAAATATTCCGATACTCTTGTAGAATCAAAATCTTTAAGGTATTTGTGGTTTGCTTTGGTGTGTCTATGACTACATTGAACTAATCCACCTCGAATTCCACACTGAATATGTCTTATCATATCAATATCTGTGAGTAATTCAAGTCGGATCTCTGTTGTTTTCAACATCGCATCCCATGACAACCCTGGAGTTGTGAAATAGTGAGCAGGATCCAGTTGATGAATGTTTAAACAAATTTGTGTAATAGTGAGCAGGATCGAGTTGATGAAGGTTTAAACAAATTTCCTAAAGTTTTCGAAAACGTCTGTTTGACACTTGAAGTTATTCCACACTGAGCATGCATGATTGTAATCTTCCTCAGAACATTCTGACTCTGTGAAATTGCTGTACAACTTACTCCTTGGATTTGTTTGGGTATTGTGTTTTGAGAACAATTGTTCTCACTTAAATTTCCTGCAAGTGTGCTCAGACTAGAGGGCATAAATCTTATCCCCCTTAATCTCCCCGAGCTCTTTCACAAACAAATGTGCATCATTTTTTAATAAATTGTGAAAGAACACGGGGATAACATTTTCCTTTCTATGCTTGAGGTTGCACGAATTATATGCTGCACCTCGGTATGTGCCAGTAAAATGACAGTGATTTCTCACTCTGTCATTACCCAAACTACCCTTGCAAATATGACAATTAATAGCCTCATCAAAATTGTATGAATCCTGTGCACTCATTTGGATGGGTACCACATTCTTCATGAGCTCTGGTCCGCTGGCTGGGTTTCCCCAAAACCGAAGACAGCTGGATTCATAAAACTGAAATTTTGTAATGTTTAAGTAAAACATTTTTCCTTTCTTTTTCAATCTCTATCATTTATTTATCGTATTTTGAACAATATTTTTTAGGTTTATTAAAATTAAATTACTATTATCTAAATATCATATAAGTATACATTTGTTTTGTTTAAATAAACTATTACATTATAAAGTTAAAACTATCGTTTTATTTTTTTAATTCCGTCTAATAACATAAAATGCATTATCATTTGAGTCTCTTGAATGTCTACCGCACTTTCATTTATTTAAACTTTTCTTTTTGTAGCATTTGCCTTCCTCACTTTACATTGAGTGTTTTGTGAGTTCTCCTCCAACGCACATATTTGGCTGCGCCAAACACGACTGTGCTTCTAGAGTAGATATACAACCCTCAATTTCATTGTGAATTGAAGAGTAATGCCCTATTTCTAGAGTTATAGCCCCATCTTTACAAATTATTATCATATCATCTTTGTTGAATAAAATAGTTTTTGTTATTTTTAGTGTACTAATTTCATGCCCTCTAGATCTAAACATGTACATGCTATAACGTGCTTGCTGTCCTGTGTACAAACAATTTTTGTATCCCTCAAATGTGACTTTCTCCAGACAACTGCGCTTTACTCCTATATTCTTTTTTACGCATATTTCCCTAGCAGTACCAGAATTTTCACACCTATATGCATACATTTTTGATGGGATCATTGGTTTACCATGCATCCCATCTTTTATGAAACCTAAACGCTTCTTGTTGCACTGTTTAAAATTGTATAAAGTAGCCAATTCATTTGAATACTTAGATGTATCAAATTTCAATTCGACATCATCACAAATTTCGTCATAGAAGTCGTTCGTTTTTATAGAGTATAATAAACGAATCGGTGTCCATATAATTTAATATAAGTGCTTTGTTAAATTTGGGTTTCATGTAATCATCATGAAAATCATACAATTTGAAATTAGATAATTCCAACACTGCAAAGCCTAAATATATTGGCTTATCACAAATGTTGTGTAATCTTTTCATCTGAATTGCAAACATAGTTTCATTAAACTTTGTTACACTATGAAAATTTGACCTAGATATCAACTGTCTGGCACACAATCTAGGGCGCCCACCTTGTGGTCCTACGTCTGGAGAATTCCATTCCGTAACAATACGAATGTCTACCCTCTTTTTGCTGTTTTCCATGGTTTTACCATTGACAGCATTATTTAAAAATTTGAAAAAATCTTTTTCAAAATTATTTTGTGCCCTAGTCCTATGCTCAGTGTATATATACTTTTTATGCCAGGCCTTCTGCTTAAACTCTAAGACGGAATGAATCTTTTTTATCCTCAACCCATGCTTGTTTTGCTGTGTATTACATACTTCTCCTTATCGCGCAGATCAGCTATTAGCTTGGGAATTTTTTATGATTTTGATGGTAATTTATTGGACGGGCAAAAGGGCAAATCATTGTGCATATCGTGAAGTGAGTATGGATATTCCAAGTCAACCTCAAGAATATATCCATACTCGCTCTTATCTATGTCAAATGATTGCACTTCCGCCCGCTCTAAACATTTGAACTCACCGTAAAGCAGAGGTTCAGACATGGCCCTAACATAAAGGTTATTTGCATCCACATACATTAAATATTCCGATACTCTTGTAGAATCAAAATCTTTAAGGTATTTGTGGTTTGCTTTGGTGTGTCTATGACTACATTGAACTAATCCACCTCGAATTCCACACTGAATATGTCTTATCATATCAATATCTGTGAGTAATTCAAGTCGGATCTCTGTTGTTTTCAACATCGCATCCCATGACAACCCTGGAGTTGTGAAATAGTGAGCAGGATCCAGTTGATGAATGTTTAAACAAATTTGTGTAATAGTGAGCAGGATCGAGTTGATGAAGGTTTAAACAAATTTCCTAAAGTTTTCGAAAACGTCTGTTTGACACTTGAAGTTATTCCACACTGAGCATGCATGATTGTAATCTTCCTCAGAACATTCTGACTCTGTGAAATTGCTGTACAACTTACTCCTTGGATTTGTTTGGGTATTGTGTTTTGAGAACAATTGTTCTCACTTAAATTTCCTGCAAGTGTGCTCAGACTAGAGGGCATAAATCTTATCCCCCTTAATCTCCCCGAGCTCTTTCACAAACAAATGTGCATCATTTTTTAATAAATTGTGAAAGAACACGGGGATAACATTTTCCTTTCTATGCTTGAGGTTGCACGAATTATATGCTGCACCTCGGTATGTGCCAGTAAAATGACAGTGATTTCTCACTCTGTCATTACCCAAACTACCCTTGCAAATATGACAATTAATAGCCTCATCAAAATTGTATGAATCCTGTGCACTCATTTGGATGGGTACCACATTCTTCATGAGGCTCTGATATAACTCGGACAAATCGGATGTTAGACTTTCAATGAAAGTGCGGCTTACATTCCCGCTCGTTCTTAAAATAAACTTATCTAGTGCAGTATTAAATGCATACTTTACATAGTATGCAAATGCTACAGGCACATGCTTATTAATAATTTGGGAACTATCACTTACATCTATATTAAAAGGATTCAGTATACATTCAAAATCTGCATACACGGTAAATGGAATCTTCAGCAGCCGGTGGTGATTTTTGAAGAACACCTCTGTCTGGTAGGGCTTAGGTGGCTCCGTGACAGTTCGACTGCATATTTCTGCATGTCGACTGACCTTCTTTTCACTCGTCGAATACCACAAGCATTGGTTGCAGAACCAAAGCTTTGGAAGCTCCCTACCCAATTGTGATGAGAGCAAACTGAAATAAAAATATAATGAAGTCAATCTATGTTATTTAAATATTATTTTTATTTTATTACTTGTACTTACGCAGATATATTTTTTATTCACATATAGTGTCCGTGTACATTTGCATTTGGTCCATCCAATAGAAAAAGGTTGATGTGAGTTTTCCCTTCAAATCCAACACAATAAAGTGGTCCAAACACTTGGTTTGCCTCCGTATCATAACCAAACACATTCATACTGATGTGTGAATTCCGTCTTGTGAACTCATTCATTTTGGTAAGTTCCATTGGAAACGATAATCCTCTGAAGTCCACCTTGTGGTTGTTGTCCACTTGAATGATTTGCGAAGCTATGTTAATATTATAGCTAGAGCATCGCTGTGCATTTCTCATTGGCTTAAGGGCTTATATTATTGCCCACTTAAAGCAGAACACATCACTGTTCTGTACGTTGATGAGAGCTTGTTTGTGTTGAAGCTTCAACGGAATTTTTAAATGTTGTGATCGTCTAATGGGATCACATTGAAGCATATTTAACTCCACTCTGGTGAGACGAGTCATCGTCCATCCACTATTCTTTTCCTGGAACTCACTCATCTTTGCTTTCATTGCATCTGCGTGCATTTCATAGAGTTCCATTGAATTGTAATGCATCGAAACCAGTGACATTTTGCTCTGGAACGATTTCACCTCAATTTGAGAATCATGTTCTTTCAGCAGCATGTACTCAGCAAACAGCTCGAAATTAACTTTTTATGTTGTCTGTGAGCTCATTACCCTTTCTAAATGAGGAATCAGTGTTACTCCAGCTTCATTGAGGAATTCGTCCGGAATCCTTACAGCAGCTCCCTCATTAGGATATGTCCCTTGTATCCATCAATAATTTGCTAAACCTGTCCATCCACCGGTTGGATTGCATTATATTTATGCAACTCGGTGCGAATATGGTGGTGCCATTGCATATACTGTTGGCATGGGTGACAAAACACTCCATTGATGTTGTTGGTGTTGTTGAAGTTGCTAATGTTGTTTGAATTGATGATGTTGTTGTTGTTGTTGATGACGTTGGTGATGATATGGGTGTTGATGCTGATGATGTTTTTGATAATGTTGTTGATGATGTTGTTGTTGGTGTTGATGTTGATGGTTCTGTTGTTGATGTTGTTGTTGATGTCGTTGTTTGTTTTAAACAAAATTTGTACACAAAATATTTTGAAAATTTTAAAATTTGTTTAAAAAGTTTTCAAATCTTGGAAAAAATAGGACAGTTTGCTTCGAATGACGAATTAGAAGTGATTTCTAAAAAACATACATCTGATATTTTCAGAATTTGTTTTCACTCTGTCATGGTCAAGTGGACCAGCATCACAATTTAACATACATTGTAACGACGTTTTTCCAGCCGGGGTCTGCGTCTCAGTCTACCAGGACCAGTTACAGAAATATTTATTTCTGGAAACATTACTGGTCAATGAGCGAAGTCCTAGCAAAAGTTCGGCAACCAAAATGCTACAAAAACTCGTGCAGGCTAGAGTGACCACAAGGAATGGAGAGAGAGAGTTCTCGAAGCCCGATGCACTCCCGCTGTCCACTCCTTGGACCACTAGTTTCGGAGAGTGGCTACCACGTACTCGGTAGCGATGACGCTCAAAAGATAGACGCGCACACGAGAGAGGGTAAAACCCGTCTTCTCGGATGCGAAACTTCCCTTTGGAGGTCATCGAAGCCGAGGGGTGGTGGCGATCGGCTCGACTTCGGTTATACTGGGCGGCAGACTCATAAGTGAGAGAGTGAAACTCGTCAGCACTTGTGGAATGTCATCCCAGGATGACCGAAGTTGATAACTCCTTCTTGGCATCCGGGCTCAGAAGAATTTGTCAGAGGTGGAGGGGTAAGACCCGCTGACACCTCGTCGTGAGACTCTGAACCCGCGCCAAGCCGACCTTAACCTCACTCCGCTAGCCCTGCCCCTTCCCCCCTTAACCGCCCAACAATAAAACAGATTTACTAAGACATTTCATTTATTTGGCGTGCGCCCAAACGCTCCGCGAAAGGATGTGGGCAACACAAGAACGAATAGCTAGGTTAGTTTTTACTACTGTCGCGCTTACCGGAGCCTCGTGTCTTCGTCCCTGGTCACGGCTGCGTTGCTGGCACCGGTCGTCACTGCTGGGCTGGGCCTGCTATTTCTGTGGCGGCTCCTGTCCCAGATGGCGCTGTTGCTGTGTGTTTTGCTGTGGCACCTCTGCTGGCTGGCTGCTGTTGGCTGCACTTGTATGGCTGCGGCAGCACTGGTGTAGCTGTGCTGTTGTTGCGGCATGCGCGCGGCTGCGCTGTCGCTGCTGCGGCACGGGCGCGGCTGTGCTGTTGTTGCTGTGACACGGACGCGGCTGCGCTGCTGCTGCTGCGGCACTGGCGTAGCTGTACCGTTGTTGCGGCAGCACTGGCGTGGCTGCGCTGTTGTTGCTGTGGCCGTGGCACGGCTGCGGTGACACTGGCGTAGCAGTGCGTTTGCTGCGGCGGTACTGACGTTGCTGCACGGGTGTTGCGGCGACACTGGTAGGGCTGCGGCAGCACTGGTGTAGCTGCGCTGTTGCGGCGGCACTCCACAAATTGTTGCGGCGCACTGGCGCGGCTGTGTTGTTTTTCTGCGGCACTAGCGCGGCTGCGCTGTTGTTGCTCTCGCTTCGGGTGTCGGTGCACTTCTGTCCCGTTGTCCCTCGTTGTCCGTTTCCGTGTCGTGTCCCTGGTTTTCCAATTCCAATTTTTCTTCTCTCCACACGTGCTCGTCCAATTTTCACCTCTCTCGTTTTTCTTGTCGTGTCCCTTTTCTTCGATAAAAGATCGTGCTCAACGATAATTCATCGTTTTCATTCAATATATACCAGCACCAGCAGTAGCTGGTATATATCGAGTGCGGCTAACTAGTGTTGATCAACGTGACCGCGGCTAGTATATTTACTCGATAAATAAATTATCGGCGGGTAGCCGATAATTCACTAGTTTTGGCCTTTGTTCTCTCCTTCTCTCCTCTGGGTTTTGTTTTGGTCGGCGCGCAGTGGGTTCTTTGTGTGCAGCAAAATTATGCTGCATCACAACATAGCGATTTATCTTCTCTCTCGCTCACTTAATTTTCCTTGCGTTCCTGTTGCGATACATGACACCAACATTACAATATGTTTATCGTCCTCTCCCCTTTTAGTGTGCTGACTGTCGCTATCGATCACAAG
The DNA here is from genome assembly GCA_035045625.1 of Drosophila formosana. Lineage (NCBI taxonomy): Eukaryota > Metazoa > Arthropoda > Insecta > Diptera > Drosophilidae > Drosophila > Drosophila formosana. Next base: position 390,316 of record JAWNOW010000440.1, read on the forward strand.
GCAAATTCAATAAAAACCGTTATTTTACTGAAGATTGGGTTTGGGATATGTAAACGAAAATTGTTCACACGATCGCAGGTGGTGTCAACTTATTCAAGGTCACCGTCCCCAGTTTTTCGATGAGCTGCATGTTGCGTTCGAACGACTGTACGTGTCAAAGGCCCGCCCCCTGCCTGTTGCTTTCGAATTGCGTTCGAATGCATGCTGGTGGCGAAAATCACCAACCCTTATGCCAGCTGCGCTCGCGCATCCAGATCTGTCAACACATTCAATCGATTCCGGCTGTTGCAACTGTCGAAGGTCGCCGATCGCCGGTCGCCGCACCAGTTTTCGGTGTCATATGTCCTCATACACTTGACTTACCCTAAAATTAAACAATATCCAACACTCCAATCCCCACAACCTATCACACCACACTCACCCCCCAATAGTCTAATTTATTTGTTTATTTATTTACCAATCCCTTTGATCACCACGATCCCTGAACACCCACACTACTTTTTTGACCCTCATCAAAACACTTAATTACCACTTGACATATTTTGTGACAGTCAAAACCCACAAATTATCATCTTAATTACCCCATTAATGTCAATGTGCTGGTAATCAGGTAAACATACTACTGACCCTACTTGCATACTCTGCCGCCCTTCTACCCTATGGGTAGCGGGTATAAAAATTCATAACATACTGACATGACCACTCTGTCAACTAAACAAACAAAGCGGGAACAGCTGTATGTGAATATTGCCTATAATATTGATTCATAAATAACTTCTTTGTTTGCGTACCAAAATTCAATGCTCTAGGTCTATTATTACGCCTTTTCGAGTTTTTGGGCGGGAAAGGGCGTGGTAAAAATCTTAAACAAACTTGATCTGCGTAAGGCCTTCACCATTACTGTTACCAAATTTGATATCTCTAGGTCATTCAAACACTTAAAACGTCCATATGCATTGGGCACAACAATTTTGATAAATAACTTTTGTTCTACTTATACGATTTTTACCAAAATTACAGGGTATATTAATTAAGCACAGATACCAATTGAAACATCATTACACAAAAAACTTTTTGAGTTATGCGCCACATTTTGAAATAAACTTGATCTGCGTAAGAAATTCAGGAACCTATGTCAGGTACTAAATTTGGTGTTTCTATGTCGTATAGTCTCTTAGATCTAGGTGTTCATAAAGACGGACAGGCGGACATGGCAATATCGTCTCGGCTGTTGACACTGATCAAGAATAAATATATTTTATGGGGTTGAAGATGCCTCCTTCTACCTGTTACATACATATTCTGTTGGTACTACGTTATAATAGCATTATGCTCTGTGGGTAGCGCGTATAAAAATGGCAGGCTTTCAAAGTCAGAACTTCATATATTTTTTATGTAAAATATAAAATAATATGAGGGGACATAAGCAGCTGCAAGTACACAAAGCTTAGCTTTTTATGCTGAAATTGTTTTTCACATCAAGGAAGATGCCAACGGTGTGGAGCTTATGCTCGAGTCCCTGCGTGAATAGGTTGACCACGCGATGGACTTGTTTTGGGCAGCCATGGGACTTCCTGAATCCAAATTGTTGCTTGGGTATGAGAGTCGAAGTACGCATCCAGATCGCTGCACGAAATGATCGGGAAATTGAGCATTGTGTGCGTTTCGATGTACGACTTAAAAGCCTTTTTGTTTGCATGTGGTGGCAACATTTTTGGGACTCCTTTGAAGAATTGAGCTTTGTCTTCGAACAAAAAGAGCAACGGGAGGTGGTCCGATGACCGCTCCGTAAGCACTCTAACTGTGATCTGTTGCTGTCTGAAGCCATTTGAAATTCCGAAGTCAATTGCGCTGGGAGTGGTGTTCGCACGATAAGGATGGCAGGTGACCTCTCCAGATGCTACAACATCGATGTTTTCATCGGCCAGGACTGAGCTCAGAATCCGGCCTATTGCACACAATCTGTAGTTGCCCCACCATCTATGTTTGGCATTTCATTCACCTGCTGCAAGGAATTTAAGGCCGAGCTGGGAGAAGAATGGTGTTATGTGTGCTTCTGTCCACCTGAAGGCTGGAGGGCAGAAGACTGAAGCAACGTTGAATCTTCCTCTGCTTGTAGAAAGTTCTATGGAGACGGCTTGAATGTGGTCTTCAGAAATAATAAATGCGAGTTGATGAACAATGACTGCTTTGACGAGGATCGCCGCGCCCCCATGGCGCTGGTCGCCCGTATGGATGGTCAATGTCATGCAGCTCAATGAAAGCAGTGATCTCGTTTGTTTTCGAGCTTACCCCATTTGGATTCCAACTTGCAATTGAAGAGCGGTAAAGCAAAAGTGCGTTTGCAGAATAGCTTGCATAAGTGTTTCTACAAGCGACATCATCCTGTCGAGACTTGTAAAAAGCTGTTCCAGCTTAGAATCAAGCAAAGCATTTGCGTTTGAATGTATTGGGATTGAGTGATTTTCAGTTCCTCTGCGGGCAGGCTACGTTGTTCGCTGGATTGGCTCCTTTTGGCAAAGCTTGCGAATGTTTCCTTACCAGGATTGGATACTGAAGGTTTTGGTACAGAATTCGTGGTGAATACTGTGGGCTCGGTGTCTTACATGTGATGGTTCTGCCCAAATGCAACTTGCAGGTATTTTCTGCAGCCTTTGAAGTTTGCCGCATGAGAGTTGCCACAGTGGAAACAGCGCCTAGGGTCGTCCTTCCCGAGTTTGCACTCCAGTGTTGGGTGATTTTCTCCACATTCTCTACAAATATGATGCCGTGCGCAGTATGCTTTTGTTGGACGTTGACGTACATTGTATGCACATTCAAGTAGCCCAAGCGATACCAAGCCAATGCTTGTTACGCGCGGATCCCAATAAACCCTCCTCCCGCCCAACTGACCGAGAGGCGCTGTCGCAGGACGAACGACACGATTCGCGTTCGGACAGGATAGATTCGAGCATGCAAAAAAAAAACGCGGATAGCATAAAGTAGAAATTCAGGATCGGACATAAGAAATAAACGGGTGGAATGAAAATTTTTTAATTTATTACTATAAGCTAAATTCGGTCTAATTATTAATTAAATAGGTTAGTAGTAAAGTTTTAAGATTAAAAACAGTGTTAGCGCTAGAAAATACATGATAAAATCTATTATAGTTATAACATAAAACTCTAAAAGGGTCATGCAATGCAAAATTAGATCTACATTGGGGGATAGCAAGCGGGATGTAACTACGGGTTAGTCTAGATGGAACGGAAAAGGTTAGTCGCGATATTAACTCTGAAGAGTCAATAACACCATTAATAAGATTAAAAATAAATAAAATGCCAAGCATTATTCTACGGTTAGCTAAAGAAGGTAGGTTAATTAAAAGAAGTCTACTACTATATGACGGCAATCTCACTTCAGCATTCCAGTTCAAGCCACGCAAAGCAAATAAGAGAAATTGTTTTTGAACAGATTCAATGCGATCTTGGTGCACAGAATACTGTGGAGACCATACGCACGAACCATATTCCAGAATCGGACGAACAAGTGATGTATAAAGGGTCTTAGTAATATAAGGGTCATCAAATTCCTTTGACCATCTCTTAATGAAACCGAGTACAGACATAGCTTTATTGACCGTTCTAGAAATGTGGTCTGAAAATTTAAGTTTATGATCTAAGAGAATACCTAGATCATCAACAGCAGTAATTCTTTTTAGATCGTTACCGTTCAGTAAGTAAGAGGCCAAATGTGGATTAACTCTATAGAAGGACATGACAACACATTTAGAAAAGTTTAAATTTAACAAGTTCACTTTGCACCATGACTGGAAAGAGACAAGATCTCTCTGCAACTTGATATGGCATGGCCAATCCCTGTACTGCAGGCATATTTTAACATCATCTGCATATATTAGTACGCGAGATTGTGTCAAATCAGTAGGTAGATCATTTATGAACAATGTGAAAAGTAAGGGACCGAGATGGCTACCTTGGGGAACTCCAGAGGTAACTCGGAATGTATTAGAAAGGAAATTATTAAAAGAAACTTTTTGCGTTCTTTGGCAGAGATAGCTTGAAATCCAGCAAATCAAATTATTGGGAAATCCAATTAAGTCAAGCTTATATAACAAAAGAGAATGATTTACTGAGTCAAAGGCTTTACTAAAATCGGTATAGATGACGTCAGTTTGTTCGTTTTTTAGGAAACCCTGGTTAACGAACGAAGAAAGCTCAAGAAGAATAGTAACAGTGGATCTATGTTTCACAAACCCATGCTGGTAGGGGGAAATAATGGAACTACATAAATGTTGTAAATGACTTGTTATCATCTTCTCAAAAACTTTTGGTATAGCAGACAATTTACATATCCCTCTATAGTTTTTGGCGTCAGACTTACTTCCCTTCTTATGGAGAGGAATAATGAATGATTCCTTCCATATAGAGGGAAAAGTCGATGTCTCAAGTGATAAATCAAATAATTTCAGCAACGGTCTGCATAAAGCCTCGGCTCCGTACCGAAGTACACAGCCAGGAACTCCATCCGGACCGGGCGAAAACACCGGCTTAACCATTTGAAGATATCGAGTCAGAGACTCCTCACTCATTAAGGGACTGAAGATACAATTCGACCGAGACAGACTGTAAGGATAGGGCGCGTTAGTGTAGGAGGAAGAAGAATAAGTAGTTTGAAAAAAGGAAGCAAATAGATCAGCGATCGCCTGACCTGAATTTGCTTTCGAATTTTCGTAAGATAGACAAGGAGGATAAGAGGAAGACTTACGCTTAGTGTTTACAAAATTAAAAAACTTTCTTGGGTTTTCAGAAAAACTAACCCGGCAGCGAGCTAAGTAATTTTTATAACACACAGCGTTAAGCTCGATAAAATTAGACCGAGCAATTATATATTGCGAAAAAGTTAAGGTAGAGCCTGAAATTTTAAACTTTTTGTAAAGTCTAGACTTCAGGTTCTTAAGGTTAGAAAGTTGCTTACAAAACCAAGGAGGCTTATTAGACCTATGCGGAAAATAAGAAGGAATACAGGCATCAAAGCAAAGATTTAATTTATTATAGAATAAGTTGACGGCGGCACTTATGTCAGTGCAGGAATACAAATTAGACCAATCAATTCCATTAAGGAGTTGGATTAATTTGGGAAAGTTTGCCTTTCGAAAGCAACGAACTCGATCGGCAGGTACATCAGAATTAGCGAGTACAGATCTGCTGAGTTCGATCCTTAACTCCAGAGTTGGATGATAAGGGTCTTCAGGAGATGTAAGGGGTTCCGATCTAGATAGAACTACGCTGGTAGGTTCAGAGACAAAGCATAGATCTAATTGCCGGCAAAGAAAATTTTGTATATTGTTAATTTGACCCAAAGATAATTCATGTAAACCATCAATAAAGTCATGTCGGTTCGATGGAATAAGAAAACAGAAGTTATCACAAGGATACCAAGCTGTTCCAGGAAGGTTAAAGTCTCCTAGAACAACAACATGATCATTGTCGGATAACAAGGCAAAAATAGATTTTATTGCTTCCAGGTGATCCTGGTAAACAGATAAATCGGACGACGGAGGTATATATGAGCAAGTATGAAATAAACTTACACCATTAAAATTTACTTTTATTGATAGAAACTCTATATTATTAGGATTATTATAATGTAATGGCTCCGATGAGAAGTTGGAGTCTACTGCAAATAGAACACCACCTCCTCTTCGGGAAGAACGATCTTGCCTGTAAATAGTGTACTTTGACGGAAAAAGTTCGGAATCAGAAATATCCGAACTTAACCAGGTTTCCGAAAACGCAACTACATCAGTAGAAAAAGTGAAACTGTCGACGTATAGCTTACTTATTTTACTACGCAAACCACGCACATTTTGATAGGTTATAAGAAATGATGAGATTAGTTTTTTGAAGATGAAGAAGAAGATTGAGATTGAGACTGTACAGGTCCATTTGGTAAGAGCCCAATCGGAGTCCGATTTTTAACTTTGGCTTTGAACTCTTTTACCACCAAATGCTCTGGCCAAAAACTTGGTGAGCATATGGTTTCAAAAAGTGAAGGTGGGACATTGATCTTGAAAGATGCAATTTGTCTATCATAAGCAAATTTAAATTTTTCCACTTTTGGATTGGCATTTTTAATTTTGGCTATAATGAAAGCCTTTACGTCATCTGACGTGAGATCAGGGGCAAGCCTTGAAACAAAAATCTGTTTCATTGGTGGAACCCCCACAAGTGGTTTAGGAGCCAAAGGAGTAATATTTGGTATATTATCTTTGGAACCTAATAAAGTCGGTGATCCGACAGTTGGAGGAGGTGCGGAAGAAATTTTTTTAGTAGGATTCGGCTTGCCTCTACTTCTAGTGACAACCGTGGACAATTCAGACACAACTTCGGCATTAACTAATGTCGGTGGAGCAGGTTCCCTAATGGGAATGCTTTCCGCGGCTGTTGTTGCTACTGGGGTAGTAAACGAGATTAGCTGTGGAACCAACGGAGTAGTGGGTGGGTCAGTCGATGGTAGAGGTAAAAATTTGGATAATTGTAAGTCACAAGAAGTTGATTTTTTTCGCTTTGGAGACTCAGCCATAAGTTTTAAACTATTGAATTGAGAATTCAAAGCACTAAACTGATCGTTTAACTTATGAAAGCCACCAATCAGATTAGTAAAACCGACACTTGTCTGTCTCATAAACATCCGCATTTCGCACTCAACTTCTCGACATGACTCACAACACCAGTTAAGCCCAGTTCTTTTGGCAATGGCATCTGCAACTAGCCCTGAATAACCTACACACTTTACGTGTACTACGTTATCGCAGAGCCAGCAGGCCATACTGGGTTGCGAAGCCGTGATCTGCTTCTGGCAACTCTTCAGACAACACACAATTTTACCTTCCATTATAAATTAAAATAAAGAAAAGCAAATTAAAAAATTTACAAAATTAAAAAAAAAAATTTACTTTGAAATAGTAGGAACTATGCCCACTGTACAGATTCAAAACAAAAATGTGTTAGCAACAACAAAACAGTAGAGCAAGCAGTGAGAGCAGAGAGCGCCACTAACGGAATACTGTCAACTGAGAGTTGTTGAGAGAGAAACCGTCACTCTGCGAGCGGGAAGGAAAGCACAAAGAATAAACACGCAAAATCTAATGCTTACCACAACAACAAAACTTTGAACTCAGTTTATGTAGAAATAAACAGAGCACAAACTAAGCACAAATAAAATTCACAATTATGTGATAAAACACTAATAACATGCACTATCACAGGATAGAGACGCGATGTGTGGCCATATTCCTGACATCTGTGGCATTGCACAGGGCCGGATTGCTTGCGTGGTTTCTCCCAGGTGACTTTGTGTCTGCAGACGGCAGAGATGTTTTTCAGAAGTTTGTTATTTTCAGCCTTCTTAAGGTCAACAAATCTCAGTGGGACCTGAGTTGCCTTATTACGTGGGGTATATATTCTTATAACGCAGTGACCCTCACCCAGCAAGCATTCAATGGTGGATGTTTCTCATAATCATGCGAAAAGGACGATCTTCTGGCAACTGATGGTGATGAAAAATTGTTTCTTTTTCGCGGAAGTGCCTGGCCACGAGCCTGTAGGTGTCCGATGAATTGCACCGAATGGCGCAGTCACCTGAGTTAAGTGCTTTAATGGAGTATGAGTCTCCAATGAGACCATCCAATTCAGTGTAGAGAGCAGAGTAGCTGATCACACCAGGAACCATTATCCTTGGGACTTTGTGAGATCGAGTTGTTTGTGGAGCAGCTAACTGGTTTTGGCAGCTAACCTGTTCTTTTCTTCGCCGCTCCTTTTCTTGGCTTTGTTGTGACTTCCTGCCACCCTGGAGTAGAGGGATACGAAGATGCGCTGATTGATGCAAGATCATGCCTCGTACTGGATGTAGCGATGCACACGCTGCCATTTAAACTCCTTGTGAAGGTTAACGGTGATGAAATGGAAGACGTTACTTTACAAGTTGTGATGCAGCTTGTAAGGGCCCATCTGGTTGTACTGCCAGCGGTTGTGCAGCCGTCTAGCGAACTCGCTCGCAAACACAACACACAACAAAGCACACGCACCAGCAGTTTTCCTCATCGGTTCAAAGTCAATGGATTTTTGCAGTAACGAGTTATCCATTTCACTAACCAAAGAACACATAGATGTGTCAAATTGCCAAAAAAGTGATTTCACTTGAAACAGCATTATTAGCACCCCAAGCGAATACAACAACCGCTGAGTGCACGGCTGATTTCGAATTTCGAACATCTGGAGCAGTGCACAGCTAACAGCATCGAATTTACTTCAGTCGCGGATCGACTGCGGAACGATGAGCATGGGTGTATTTCGTTGCGCTGTGCTTTCGTTTCTATGTATGCGTGCGTGTAGGTACACGTTGATGCATATGAGTATGCGTATGCGTGTGAAGTTTTGCAACTGAACAAGCGGCTAGCGCAAGCTGTTTTTGTTCTTCCGAGACGAAAGTCTTGAGAAAGAAGGGGACTTTTGTTGCTCGTGTCATACAAGCTTGCAACTTAGCAAACTTTTTACAAGGATTGCGTTGGCTCTGATGGTAGAGTGTTGGTCTGATTTGCATTAGAATGCGGGTGCGATCCCCGGTGAAATTTGCCATTATTATTATTATTACTATTCAATATATTTTATATACTATTTTTTTTTAATTTTCTAATATTATTTGAGAAGTCTATAGCTCTCTTTGAATTTATCTCTGAACAAATTTTAGCTACAATTAGTTTAGGGTTTTTTAAAAGTAAATTGTGCTTAAAAATAATAATTGCTATTTTATTTATTGTTTTTATCAATGAGTGATTTAAAAATATTATTAAAAATATTATTTTGCAACTAAATAGTAACACACGTATTAAGTTAAATTAAAAATCAATACTTTTGAAGAAAATTAGACAAATTCGTTAATAACATCATTTATGAAATAATAATATTTGTTATAACAATGTACTATATAAGTATTTATCGGTATATTCGTATGTATTTTTTAATAAATTCTTTTGAATTTCTCTGATAAATAAAATGTAATAATAATTATTTTATTTCCATTTTATGAATTATATGTGATTTGTTGTTGTGTTAACACATTTTTTTAAAGTTCTTTAAAAGTATTCTTCATAACCATTATTTAAAATGTATGCTAATATTTAGTTGCAAAATAACGATGTTTAACATATTCAAAACAAGCAGTTAAGACACGATTAAATTAAATTGAATTAAAAAAAAAAAAGAACACATAGATGTGTCAAATTGCCAAAAAAAAGTGATTTCACTTGAAACAGCATTATTATCACCCCAAGCGAATACAACAACCGCTGAGTGCACGGCTGATTTCGAATTTCGAACATCTGGAGCAGTGCTCAGCTAACAGCATCGAATTTACTTCAGTCGCGGATCGACTGCGGAGCGATGAGCACGGGTGTATTTCGTTGCGCTGTGCTATCGTTTCTATGTATGCGTGTGTGTATGTACACGTTGACGCATATTAGTATGCGTATGCGTGTGAAGTTTTGCAACTGCGCGACAAGCGACTAGCGCAAGCCATTTTTGTTCTTCCGAGACGAAAGTCTTGAGAACGAAGATGACTTTTTTCTAGCTCGTGTCATAGTAGCTTGCAACTTAGCGAACTTTTTACAAGGATTGCGTTGGCTCTGATGGTAGAGTGTTGGTCTGATTTGCATTAGATTGCGGGTACGATCCCCCGTGAAAGTTGCCATTATTATTATTATTATTACAATTCATTATATTTTATATACTATTTTATAAATTTTGTTATACTATTTGAGCAGTAGCTCTTTTTGAATTTATCTCTGAACAAATTTTAATTACAATAAGTTTAGGATTATTCAAAAGTAAATTGTGCTTAAAAATAATAATTACTTCATTGCTATTTTATTTATTATCAATGAGTGATTTAAAAAGATTTATTTATTTTGCAACTAAATAGTAACACACGTATTAAGTTAAATTTGAAAACAAAACTTTTGAAGAAAATTAGACAAATTTGTTAATAACACCATTTACGCGTTAATAATATTTGTTATTACAATGTATACATACATACATAAGTATTTATCGGTATATTAGTATTTAGTATGTATTTTTTAATAAGTTCTTTTGCATTTCTTTGATACATAAATTCGAATAACAATAACAATAATAATAACTATTAGATATTTCAAAATCTAAATTTTTTAATCACATCATAATTAAAATTGGTTAAGATATAATTTCAAAAAGAGCTACTGCTCAGATAATATTACAAAATGTATAAAATATAGTATAAATAAATAAAAAGTAATAATTAATGGCAACTTTCATCGGATATCGTACCCGCAATCTTATGCAAATCAGACCAACACTCTACCATCAGAGCCAACGCAATCCTTGTAAAAGGTTCGCTAAGCGGCAACCTAGTATGACACGAGCAACAAAAGTCATCTTCGTTCTCAAGACTTTCGTCTCGGAAGAACAAAAACGGCTTACGCTAGCCGCTTGTCGAGCAGTTGCAAAACTTCACACGCATACGAATACTAATATGCGTCAACGTGCTTAAAGCACTAACCAAAGAACACATAGATGTGTCAAATGGCGAAAAAAGTGATTTCACTTGAAACAGCATTATTAGCACCCCCAGTGAATACAACAACCGCTGAGTGCACGGCTGATTTCGAATTTCGAACATCTGGAGCAGTGCACAGCTAATAGCATCGAATTTACTTCAGTCGCGGATCGACTGCGGAGCGATGAGTACGGGTGTATTTCGTTGGGCTGTGCTATCGTTTCTATGTATGCGTGTGTGTATGTACACGTTGAAGCATATAGTTATGTAGCAAAGGTTCATCGTTTGCCTTTTCGCCACGAATACGTTATTTTTATTCAATACTAATAATTCGGTACTCAATTACCGATAAACAATATAAAACACAATTTGTTTTATACGTTTAGGTTAAATTTATTGAATGTACAAATCGTATGTGTTTAGTGGTTGATACTCGCTTATCGACTAACTTAAGTTTAGCTTAAGACATTCTTATTGAGCTTGAAAGCTCAGAGCTTGTAAGCTTAATGAGAAGCTTAGTTGACATATGTATGGGAGTGTACACACATATATATGACTCCCCCGGCATAAGTATCGATAATATCGGTTAATTTGAATTTTAATGTTTACAAAAATCATGATACTTAATTTTTTTTTTTTTTTTTTTTACAATTCCTTTTGGTATTTATATTTCCTCTTAACTTGGTCCTTATACATTTTTTTTGTTGGGTCTATTTCAGATATCATATAATTACCGACTTGATTACGGTTATTAGATTCTTTATATTTTGGATTTGATTTTCCTATTTTATTATTTTTTACATATATATTAGAAAAGTTTGGTTCATCAATATTAGTTTGTTTAGAATTCTGGATTTGTTTATTAACCGCTAGCTTTTCAGACATCTTTGCGATATCTTCGCTACAAATTAGATTATTCATTAAATCGATTGGCCTAGTATTTATGCTCGAATGTATGGTATTATTGTAGCAGATAATTGCGTTATAAACATTTTCTTGAATTGTATCACTATTGGTTGAATCAGCGTTATACAATCTCATGTGTTCGTTTAATGTTAGATGTAATCTCTCTACGTCTGAATTGCCAGTTTTCTTATATGCGGTTGTAAAATGAATCTCAATATTGTTTTCTGAGAGAAATTGTTTAATTGATATAATATTAAATTCGTTATCTGTAACAATCTTTTTTGGTTTGCCCAAATATTGTATTCTTAATTTTATTGCATGTAATAATGATATCCAAGATCTATCTTTTATATGTTGAGCCGTTGCGTATTTTGACATTTTATCTATAGATGTTAAATACATTATGTTTCTTTTAGGATACCAAATATCTATGTGGATTATGTCGTTAATTTTGTCGGGCGTTTCTGTTACATTATAATTGTATTTTATCGGTTTCCTATCGTATTTAGCTAAATTACAAATATTACAATTATTAATATAAGTGTGTATAATTTTTTGCATAGTTGGATAATAATATTTCTGTTTTATTGATACAAATATTTCATTTATGCCTCGATGGTTATTTTTAATTTGTTCGGTTTCGATTATTTTTAACAGTTTTTCTTTATCGTTCACATCTTCCAAAACCGTAAATGATCTTAATACTTTTAGATTTCTATTGTTTGCAAAAAATTGTCTGTATATTTCTTGAAATTTTATGTATAATTTTAAATTTTCACAATATACGGCAACAAGGCCTTTTTCAGGTAGTTTTTCTTGCATAAATTTTAGCATATTTTCTTCATCACCTATTGTGTTCCAAACGTGTCTTATTTTTTTCTGTACAGAATTTTAATGCTACTTGATTCCTTATCTGCCTGATTAATTATAAGTTGCAATTTGAAAATATTAAGACATTTTTCTGTGTTGTTAATAAAATTTCGGTTGTCGGATTGTGCGCTGTGAATTGTTGCAAGGTCATCGACTTCATTGGTGAACAAATGTATTAAATCTTCTGAAAAATCTTCTACATTGGCTACTTCAGTTGGTTCTAGTAAATTGTCATTGATTTCTAACATAAAAATATCAGAATTTTCAATTTGCAAATCGGTACATATTTTACTATTAATATCCTCTACGGATGACTCTACAATCCTGCTCAGTCCGTCTGCCAATGTATTTTCCTTCCCTTTTATATATGTTAAGTCAAAATCGAATTCATTTAATTGTATTTTCCACCTTTGTAACTTAAGATTTGGTTCTTTTAAATTATTTAACCAAACCAGGGGTCGGTGATCAGTTTTTACTATAAATTTTCTGCCATAAACATAATATTTGAAGTGTTTTGCTGCCCAATATATTGCTAACAACTCCTTCTCTATAGTACTATAGTTTAATTCATGGTTTTTTAGTAGGCGGCTAGCATAACAAATTATTTTGTCATTTTGCATGAGAACAGCGCCTAAAGCGTAATTACTTGCATCTGTGACTAAAGTAAATTGCTTGTTGAAATCAGGGTAAACAACAATTGGGTCACTTGTTATCAGGATTTTAAGTTTTTGAAAAGCTTCCGCATAGTCAGAATCATGTGTATTTACTTTAGCATTTTTCTTAAGATATTTTATTATAGGCTGTGATATTTTTGAATAATCTTTTATATACCGTCTGAGGTAACCTGTTATTCCTAAAAAGCTTTTAATTTGTTTTTGATTTGTTGGCAATTTAATTTTTAGTATTGTTTCGATTTTCTTCGGACTAGGCTTCAGTCCTTCTGCACTAATGACATGACCTAGAAATTCAATCTCTTTTCTGACAAACTCGCATTTGTCTGACTGGAGCTTGAGGTTTGCTTTGTGGAGGCAACTGAAAATAAGATTTAAATGATTGACATGCTCTTCAATATTTTTTGAAAATATAAGGATGTCGTCCATGTAAACGATACAAAAATTTCCCATGTATGGGCTCAAAATATTGTTCATTAGCCTTTGGAATGTGGAGGGAGCATTTCGTAAACCAAACGGCATACGCAGAAACTCATAGTGTCCACTGGATGTCGAGAACGCTGTTTTATGTATGTCTCTCGCATCCATTTCTATTTGATAGAATCCTTTGGCTAGATCTAAGCTGGAAAAAATGTTACATCCGCCTATTTTGTCAAAGATTTCTTCAATATTTGGGATTGGAAAACGATCTTCTACTGATTCCCTATTTAATTTGCGGTAATCTACAACGAGTCTCCACTTTTGAATGTTAGACAGATCCATTTTCTTTTGAACGACCCATAGTGGACTGTTGTATGGGCTTTTAGAATGCCTTATTATGCCCTGCTGAATCATTTCTTTTATTTGCCTGTTAACTTCATTTGTATGTATTTCTGGATATTTATATGTTTTTGAATATATTGGTATGTCGTTTTTTGTAATAATTCTGTGCTTAACTTCATTTGTGAAACTTAAATCATGACCTTCTTTATAAAAAATATCTTCATATTCTGCTATGAGATTATCTATTAGAGATCTTGATTGTGGGGTTGCATCGTACAATTGTTTTGATTTGAGAGCTACCTGATTGCTGTCCATAAACAAATCTATTAAAACGTTGTTAATTTTTAACTTTTTGTTTTTGTAATCGATAACTGCGTTTAGATCGTTAAGTATATTGCAACCGATTAGCCCATCAAATTCATTATGAAAATTATATTCCAAAAACTCACACATGTAATTGTCTGCATTAAACTCGTTAAAGCATGGGATTCTACATAAATTACGAATTTTTATTTTATTTCCCATTGCTCTAACTTCTAAATCGACATTTGTTTTCCACTTAGGGTGACACACGTTTTTATTGATAATACTGAATTCTGCTCCAGTGTCAATGATAAACAGAAGTGTTTTTATTTTGGTTTTTATTTCTATATAGGGTAGTCGTCGGGCCCCTCTTTCTGAAAATTTCCATTAGACTGGTTAACGTCCATAAACTCTACGTTTCTTTTGGTTTGCTCAGAAATTTGCATGTTCTTGCTATTTGTAGACATTCGTGTAGAAGTGCTAGGTGAGTTGTTATCGGATTGAGCCTGATACCCATGCTTTTTATAATTAGCCTTAGTGTATTCATAATTTCTATTTTCGTTTTTGTGTGAAAATTTTTGTTGCTCTCTATTTGCTTCGTTTGAATTTCCTTCTGTTACGATTGGCTCATTTGAATTTTGATTATCATTACTGAAATTTGTTCTAAAGTTAGTTTTATTGATTTTATTTTTTCGTATAGGACCGTAAAGAGTATATCCCTGATGCCGGGCCTCTTCTATGATTTTATATGCATCGTCTAATGAATTTGGGTTTCTTGAAAAAATCATTGTTTTTGTAGGTTCAGGTAGATTATCTCTAAACACTCGGAGCGCAATTCGATTCACTTCACAAGTAGCATAGGTTAAGTCGTCATGAACTAATATTCGATTATGTAATCTATTGGATATTTCGTTTATTTTGTTGTAATACTCCTCTATAGTTGACTCAATGCGACACAATTTTAAACTGTCCATTAAGAAATCACTGCTTTCTTTTTCCCCGAAATGTTTCAATAATATTTGTTTCAATCTAGTCCACGTTATAACGTTTCCGTACCTATGAAGCACTGGTCTGCACAGTCCTATACACTTGTTTTTTATAAAGCTAAACAAAATTGGTTTTGTGGCTTCATTAAACATTGAAAATGTTGGTAAAATAATTTCTACCTGTGATATAAAGTCGGGCAATTGATTTGAATCGCTACCGTCAAAACATTGTATTTGTTTTATGCAATTCATAATTGCATTAAATTCTGCTGGATTATCGTCATTCATTTTATATACTTATTTTTTTTTTCGCTTATAATATACCTTATTAGTTATTACATATGCTAGCTTCTTTAAGTTGTAGAAGCTCCCACGAAAAGCTTGCCAGGTATGTTTGTCTGTTCCTCTTTGCACTGCTTAGCTCAGAGAAGAAAAGAAGAGTTTGTCTCACGTGTTATCCGTTTCTTTTTTGTGCTGCTTGGTTTCCAGTTATATTTCTTATCTTTGTGTAGCGGGTCCCACGGAGAGCTTTTCTGGTGTGTTATCAGTTCCTCTTTGCGTTCTGATTTGTTTGTCACCCAAACTAACGGCGTGTTTGACCTCGTGTAT
This sequence comes from Drosophila formosana, assembly GCA_035045625.1. NCBI lineage: Eukaryota > Metazoa > Arthropoda > Insecta > Diptera > Drosophilidae > Drosophila > Drosophila formosana. The sequence goes on from JAWNOW010000440.1 coordinate 406,016, forward strand.
TGCAATGTTGTTTAATGTTTATCCTCGTCGCCAGTTATGTAGCAAAGGTTCATCGTTTGCCTTTTCGCCACGAATACGTTATTTTTATTCAATACTAATAATTCGGTACTCAATTACCGATAAACAATATAAAACACAATTTGTTTTATACGTTTAGGTTAAATTTATTGAATGTACAAATCGTATGTGTTTAGTGGTTGATACTCGCTTATCGACTAACTTAAGTTTAGCTTAAGACATTCTTATTGAGCTTGAAAGCTCAGAGCTTGTAAGCTTAATGAGAAGCTTAGTTGACATATGTATGGGAGTGTACACACATATATATGACTATATTAGTATGCGTGTGCATATGAAGTGTCGCAACTGCGCGGCCAGTGGCTAGCCCAAGTCGTTTTCATTGCTTAGCGACGAAAGTCTCGGGAACGAAGATGACTTTTGTTGCTCGTGTTATGTATGCTTGCAGCTTTCCGACGTCCGCACAACAAGTGTATTGGCTCTGTTGGTAGAGTGTAGGAATGCCGTGTTTTGGCTTACAGGTTCAATCGCTGCCTCATTTAATATGTTTATATTTTACTTTAAAATTTTGTTGGGTGTTAATCATTTTTTTTATTTTTGTATTTTTATTTAATACAAAATTAATTATGGTTACATTTTAGTTTTTGTTTATTTCAGTTATATTGTTAATATATGTAGTTATGTATATTAAAAAATAAATAAATTAATATGTTTGCCTATTAGAATTATCTAATTAGTAATGCCAAACTGTCTACATATGTTTGGGGTGGCTTTTCGCTGCTAACTGTATATGTATATTTTGTCGCCGCTCGAATTGGCTTCCGATTATAAGGCGAAGGTAATTCACATAATCGGTATCCAGGGAACACCACGCGGAGGCCATTGCAACTGCAACTGCAACTGCATCAAAAGATGACCTTCGAGCCGACTTGAGATTATTAATTGTATATGTAAATCTATACCAATTAAAAATCTCCATGTTCCCCACCTAATCTATATATTTTATATTTCTTACGTTACCCCATACAGAAGGACAGACAAAAAAGGGCTATAACAACTCTGCGTTTGATTAGGATTCTTAATTTATTTTTTATGATTTTAAAATTTCAATTTTTCGCGAACTTTTCAGCTTCTTACCACATAGCTTTTCTGTGAGCCAAATACTATTTTTTCTTAGCAGGACAAGTATGAAATAATTAATAATATAATATATAATCGGTGCTTATTGCAGGCATGCCATTTCGAATACCAGTTTGAGTATTTATCAATGTTCTCTACTTCCGCAATACATTCATTTACTATAGTTTTTCGTTTATTTGTCGGGCATACGGAACATTTTTGAAAAATTTGTGAAATATTTTGTAATGTAGTTTCATAAGATTAAAGAAATCGTCATGTGGGGCTTTAAGTTTTAAATTATTATTAAGAGTCTTAAAATTTTTATTAAATATAAATTGTTCAGACTGCTCTAAATCTACGAGTTCGTCTTTCAATAATACTATTTGGCAAATATCACATTTAAATTTCAATTGTGATTTATACAAAACAAATCCGATGAAATATCTCAGTGCATTTTCATTAGCATAGCTGAGAGCTGGTTTCGATTCATTAACCTCTTGTACATCCATATCAAATATATAAGTTCCAATGCTTAGCTCTACATCGTTGCAATACACCTGATCTTGGCCATTTGCATTGTTTGCCAGTTCTTCCTTTGTTTCCTCTATAATATTTATCAGCATATCATCATCTGGTCACAATTTCCAATTTTCTTTTTTGAGGTGATGATTTTCATTGACAACATCATGAAAATTATTGCATTGAATTCAAAAAGCATTTTATTATTATTAGAAGTCCCTCTCCTTCTTATTAAATAAAAAAGATGTTCCAGAGCATCTTGATTCAGTCTCGACAAATATCAGAAAATATACATCGCATTCACTCCAAACATCTTGCGCAAGCATCAAGATCGAATTTATCGAAAGAATTAATCCATCTATGCAATAAACTCTGTTGGAAGATTGACATTTCATTAAATAGTCTTTCATTTCAACAATATAATTTTCTGTGTCATCATTTTTTTGAACAGCCGACTTGTATAGGTTCTTATCATATATGTTGTTGCTGTTGAGACAATCAAACAGCTTATTGACCCTTTCTATAAACTTGACTGTGGAAATTGCAACATCTTCGCATTCAATATATGTGCCATTTTCAATTAATGTATAAATCGCAGACGCTACTGTATAGCTGAATACCTGCGAGGCATACTTTACCTTCATTTTTTCGAAAGAATTGGGATATATGCTTTCTTGTCAGCTTTGGGCATAATCGAGCTGAACTGTTGTTTGTGTCAATTTCAAACAATTTAACAACAATTTGCCAAGAGACTTTACCATCTGGAGTCTCAACCGAATTACGCATTAAAATGTTGCGAAGGGATTTAATTAAGTGGGGAACATCATAAATTGTATAAATTTTCTGCTCATCAACAGTAAAATATGGCGTTTCATTATTGACCCTGTATTTGGGCCCTGGTCGCATACCACTGCTCTTATAATTAAGCCTATACTTTGTGCTGCTCTTATATTTTTATTAATAATTTCTTTCAATTTAAAGGCTGAGAGTCCAGTGGATGTAGCAAAATAGCTTAGCACAAATTTCCAATTGGCATATAGGCCTCGCACCATAAAAATGCAAATCTGTTTGCATAACTCTGCTGATTTTTCACAGCCGTCGTCCACAAAACCTTCCACTTCATCATGGTGGGAATTATATTGCAGCCCTTTTCGAATTGATATTTCATCGAATAATAATACGGCATTCTTACTCCTGTTATCCATTTTTAAAAATATTATTTTTAATGTATTAAGTAAATTATCATTGAGCCCCGGAGTCATATTTTTAATTGATGCCCATCTCACTAATGACGATTTCGATGGGAGATTCAATTCAAGATCATCCCTCATAAATGAATAGGCTTTGGCAGAATAAAAATGTATGCTTTGGGCTATTGTTCTTTCTTTTTCTTGCCACGATTTGTTATTTTTAATAAGCATTTTGCAAAACGTATTTGTATTCTCAGAGAGTCCTTTCTTGTCAAGAATTCCAAAGAGATTGCTGTCATTCTTCTTATCTTTTAAATATTTGAGCTTTCTTATTCTTTCACTTCTTAATATAATTTTTAGTTGCCTTATCTTTTGTATATACATATTAGTTTTCTTTTTCTCTTTATTAAGCTTTTGAATAGTTGTCCAATAATTATTTCTATAGTACGTTTCATTATGCTTTTTTTTTAGGCAATTGGGACAAAATATGTTGTTATTATTAATAGTTGGTATTTCTGCATCAACTTTGTTAAAGGAGTCGCCATTTTCTGCAATTTCCATATAGTCTACGCTTGTAGGTTTCAAGAGCTTATGAGCACTTTGAAAAATTGAAATTTTTTCAGTTATCTCATCACAAAATGTAAACACATCAGAATGTTCTGCGGGCATATTTAAATCTAATTTAGGCTCATCTAACAATCGCAGAGTTGGTATAGCCCCTGCAAATAATTTTTTACCACCTAAGTACTTTAACTCGAAATGTAAGTTGCAAATTCGAACTTGGTCCATATTGACTCCACTTTGCAATTTACATTTAGAAATCCATTCACGACGGACACCTTAATTTTTTGGTAATCGAAAAAGGCGAACAGGAAAGTGCTCTGACCTGTCTCTGTAGCTCCTCAGGCATGAATCAATAGCGCAACACAACCCACTTTTCCTATTATCTATATTCATTACGTTATCCATTTAAAATTTTTGAAAATTATCAAAAAGCGCAAATTTTTCTTCTTTTTAAAATTGACACAACTCTTACTCCACGCAGCCAAATTAAAAAGAAGAAGAAAAGCGCGGTCAAATAACGCATAGAAAATTAGACAAAACAAATTAAAAAAATTGGCGCGTGCCAATCACTTTGCTTTCCATAAGTACACACATGCGTATGCATACATACGTAGTAATGCAAGCTTATGGCCAAATTAAATAGAAGAAGAAAAGCGCGGGCAAAATAGTGCAAAAGAAAATTGTCAAATCAAAACAAAAGAGATCAAATCGGCGTCAAGATAAACACGATTGGCGCGAGTTATGTAGTCGAAGTTATTGTTCTCTCTCTCTTCGCCTACACTTAACAGTGAGAGACTTCAAGCTCGATCTTGACATAAAAGCTCTAAAGCTCTCTCAAGTAAAAGGAAACTTTCATTTACAATATAAAAATAAGAAGTGAACGAGACAAGAACAAGACAGGAACGTACAAATTAAATAAACAGTTTTATATATATATATATATCGAAATCACAAAGAACGTTTAAATATAATTAATTGAATGTTAACATACAAATGCTAACAAAACTGGCGCAGCCGACGGAGTAACCAAAAAAAAAAAAAAAAAAAAAAAAAAAACATTAAGTGCAGTATTGAGCGAATTTGTGCTTGTATGTAATCCCATACATACTTATGTACCTACCTTGTGCAAAAGACACATAACCTGAAAAGGCACGTTTTGTCAGAACATACCGGCTTTGACAAGGAGATTCGCAAGTGTACAGAAAAATAAAAACTATCTACATAAGTGTTTTTATGCATCGGATATTTGCCGCATCCCGTACAACTTCGTGTTTAACCTAAAAACATCTTGTGCATTTTTGGTGCAGCGTGCCGGCATTTGATACTGTACTCATCTCTGTATGTAAGTGTGACTGTGTGTCTAAATCATCAATTCCACACACATACACCAGAACCTCGGAGCGAACTTATTCTGTTCACAATTGGTTCGATGACAAGTTCAGAGGAACGTTTGACATCGATTAGCGACGAGAACTAACAGAACTAATTCTGTTAGTATATTGCAGGTTCCAAAGAACTCAACGGCTTTTTTTTAGTAGCGATGGCAAACGATTTTACCTTATCGCTTGGGGACATTCTTAAGGGTGCCCACCACATTCACGAGTACAGAGGAGATAACTCAAGGGCTCTATCATCATTTATTCGTGAAGTGGAGATGATATTTTCATTATTACCTCCCACATCTCTTGCAAGAGTCTACATCCTTCGCCGTGTCATCCTCAACAAAATCCAAGGCGCAGCTCTATGTACATGTTGTGAGAACCATCGAGAATTCCGAGCCATCGTGGGATGACATCAAGACGATTCTTATTCGGAATTTTGGCGTAAAGGAGTCTTATAATCAACTTTACCAAGAAGCGCTTATGCTAAGTAACAAAAACGATATTACAGAATATTTTAAGTCTTTAAGAAGTGTAATGTGTAAAATTAATGAAAAATATGAATATGATAATGTAAAGCATTCTGAATTTAGTCCCAAAAGTGTTGAAGAAGCTATGCTAAGAACATTCTTGAAAAATATCGATGTAAATTTAGCTTCAGTAGTAATTAATAGAAATGTTAAAAATTTAAGAGAAGCTTTCGATTTACTAGAAACTGAAGGTCTTGTTAGAACTCAAAATCTTAAAACAAAATTTTCACAAAGTTATGAAAAATCTAACAAAACGGAATATCCAAACTATCAATATCAAAATAATAATACAAATAATCAAAGAGACCCATCTTACAAATCAAATTATAATAATCAAGAACAGAATGCAAAACACAACAACAATTTCCAAAATGTAAAAGCTAATTCAGGAAACTTTCGATCAGGAACACAAAATTTAAATTCAAATGAGAACTGTACTAATCAACAAAGCCGTATTTCAAAAATGGAAATCGATCATGTCAAAGTAGATAAAAGTGATAATCAAGATCAAAGCTTCACTTCTGAATCAATGTCTGAGTCAAAGAACTGTTCTTGCCATTCAAATTTTCATATAGTTGCCTCGAAAAATCACTTCCTTTGATTAAACTAACTCTAAACAATGAAATAATCACAGCCTTGATTGATACTGGTTCAACAACTTCCATGTTAAATAGTAATAAATTGTTACAATATCCACGAAGAACTTTATGTCATCCAATATCATTTTCATCTCTAAATTCAAAATCTCTTATAACGCAAGAAATTATAACTGATTTGCCTCTCGAATTTAAAGAAGATGCCACAATGAACTGGAAATTGACAACATTTCATAACAAATCGTTCGATGCTATTATAGGGCAAAACATTCTTAGGCTATTAAATGCTATTATTGATTTTTATCAGAATACAATTACAATTAATAATAATACTATTCAATTTCAAAATAGTTCACCATACTCTGATGAGGTAAACCAAATTGAACCAATTAAAATAGATGATAGAATACAGAAAATTCTTTTCAATGATTTAAATCAAGAGGAAAACAATGCTCTAACTAAAATTTTAAGTAGATTTAAAAGATTAATATTTCTCGAAGGTCAGTGTCTTAGCAATACAAATATTATTGAGCATCAGATAAAAACAGTAGTGGATAAACCTGTATACTGCAAGATTTATAGATATCCTCAAATACATGAACAAGAAATATATAAACAAATTGAAGAAATGCTACAACATATAATGCACCTTTATGGCTTGTTCCAAAAAAAGCTAATAACAGTGGCAGAAAAAAATGGCGTATAGTCATTGATTATCACAAATTGAATGAAAACACAGTAGATGATAAGTTTCCTATCCCTAATATAGAAGGTATATTGGATAAGTTAGGAAGAGCGCAATATTTTTCTACAATAGATCTCGCGAAAGGCTTTCACCAAATTCTTGTTCAGGAACAAGATAGGGAAAAGACAGCGTTTTCTACCCCTCACGGGCATTACGAGTTTAATCGGATGCCATTCGGGCTCAAAAACGCTCCTGCCACCTTTCAACGTCTTATAAACACAGTCCTAAAAGAGGAAATAAATAGAATTTGTGTCGTCTACCTTGATGACGTTCTTATATTTTCCACTAGTTTTTCAGAACATGTTGGCCATATTCATACAATTCTTAAAAAGCTTTCTGAAGCAAATCTAAAGATTCAAATTAACAAATGCAATTTCTTTTCAAAAGAAACTCAGTTTTTGGGTCATATTTTAACCCCCGAAGGAGTTAAGCCTAACCCAACTAAAGTTAACAACATTCTTCAGATTAAAATTCCGAGAAATGTTAAACAAATTAGAGCTTTTCTAGGAATGACTGGGTATTATAGAAAGTTCATAAAGGATTTCTCTCAAGTAGCTTATCCATTGATTAAATGCCTTAAAAAGGATGCGAAGATAGATGTTAATGAACCCAACTTCGTGATTGCATTCGTCAAATTAAAAAGAATCATTATTGAGGCACCGGTACTTAAGTATCCAGATTTCAAAAAGAAATTTCAACTTATTACTGATGCTAGTAATATAGCTTTAGGTGCTGTTTTGCAACAAGACAATCATCCTATTTGTTATGCAAGTCGTACATTAAATGAACATGAGAAAAACTACTCTTCTATACAAAAAGAATTACTAGCTATAGTATGGGCAACAGCTTATTTCCGCCCATATCTCTATGGAGTTAAATTTGACATTTTGTCCGATCACCAACCACTTAAGTGGCTCCTAATTAAATATAAAGGAAAAGAACTTAATGAAATACTTTATAGATGGCTTGTTAAGCTTAGCGAATTTAATATAAACGTATCATACATTAAAGGAAAGGATAACCAGGTAGCTGATTTTTTAAGTCAAATAAGTAACGACGAAATTTGTGCCATAAACACAGCTGAATCTTGTAGCTCTTTAGAAAACAATGTTGATGACATTAGTACACAACATACACAGGCTGAAGACTTTGTGGACACAACTATTTTAGGTAATTTAGAAACAATTGTTAATAGATTTAAAACACAAATCATTTTAACAGATAAAAAAACTACGGAGTTTGAATATAAGAATAGAAATAAGAAAATTTATTTAAATTTAAATGATCTCGAAAATAGAATAGAAGATATTTTGAAGAATCATATCATAAAAGGCAAAGTAGGAATATTCAGTGAATATAACGATCATCAACACAATAAATTTCAAAACAAAATCATCCAAATCTTCGAAGGCAATAAAAATGTTAAATTTGTAAAATGCTCATTTCACGCGAAAGACATTGAAAATGAAGAAGATGTGTATAAAGAAATTGAACGATTCCATAAATATGATACTGGTCATTCAGGTATAAATGAAAATTACCAGAGTTTAAAAAAGATTATTTACTTTCCAAAACTGCAACATTACATCCAAAAATATATTAACAATTGTGACATTTGTAATCGGTGTAAATATGATAGGAACCCAGTGAAACAAAAATTTAAATATACGGAAACACCAAACGATATAAGAAAAATTGTTCATATGGATGTCTATACAAATTCGAAATGTAATTTCTAACTTTTATTGACCGATTTTCAAAATTTGCTACTGCCTTCTATCTTGAGGATCGCAATAATCAAACTATTATCGAAAAAATGCGCTTGTACAAGTCCCAAAGAGGAAGTTTTGAAAAATTAATAACTGATAATGAATTTAATAGCGTAAATATAAAAGAATACTTAAGAAACGAGAATATAGAAGTTCATTTTGTGAAACCGAACAGTCACACTGGCAATGCAGACGTTGAAAGATTCCATAACACTCTAACAGAAAAGATAAGAATTATATACCTTGAAAACAAAGATCTATCAATCAAAGATAAAGTTAGTAAAGCTATAGAATATTATAATAACAGCTATCACTCAGCAATACAAAATACGCCAATGAATATTGAATATGGAAATTGTGACAAAACAATTATACATAATAACATTTTAAAATATAAGGAACATTACATTACATCTTTAAATCAAATAAGAGAAAATTTTGAAGAAACTAGAAATGAAGGATATATAAAAAACTATAAGTCTCTAAGACACAAAAATGAACCGAAATACAGAAAATTTAATTTAAATAATGTACATAGCTCCAACATAAAAAGAAAGAAGAAATATCAGACTTCAAATGTAACATAATCTACCATAATTGAATTCCAAACACTTATATGTATATAAACGAATTGTAAAACTCAGGAGAGTCTTAATTTAAGCGATGGGGAAGTTATGTAGTCGAAGTTCTTGTTCTCTCTCTCTTCGCCTTAACAGTGAGAGACTTCAAGCTCGATCTTGACATAAAAGCTCTAAAGCTCTCTCAAGTAAAAGGAAACTTTCATGTACAATATAAAAATAAGAAGTGAACGAGATAAGAACAAGACAGGAACGTACAAATTAAATAAACAGTTTTATATATATATATCGAAATCACAAAGAACGTTTAAATATAATTAATTAAATGTTAACATACAAATGCTAACAAAACTCGCGTGCCAATCACATGCATTGGCAACAACAACATTTCCGTGTGTATATATACCAATACACACATGCGAAAAGCCACCCCAAACATATGTAGACAGTTTGGCATTACTAATTAGTTAATTCTAATAGGCAAACATATTAATTTATTTATTTTTTAATATACATAACTACATTTATTAACAATATAACTGAAATAAACAAAAACTAAAATGTATTAAACTAATTTTGTATTAAATAAAAATACAAAAATAAAAAAAATGATTAACACCCAACAAAATTTTAAAGTAAAATATAAACATATTAAATGGACAGCGATTGAACCTGTAAGCCAAAACACGGCATGCCTACACTCTACCAACAGAGCCAATGCAAGCATACATAACACGAGCAACAAAAGTCATCTTCGTTCCCGAGACTTTCGTCGCTAAGCAATGAAAACGACTTGGGCTAGCCACTGGCCGCGCAGTTGCGACACTTCATATGCACACGCATACTAATATGCGTCAACGTGTACATACACACACGCATACATAGAAACGATAGCACAGCGCAACGAAATACACCCATGCTCATCGTTCCGCAGTCGATCCGCGACTGAAGTAAATTCGATGCTGTTAGCTGTGCACTGCTCCAGATGTTCGAAATTCGAAATCAGCCGTGCACTCAGCGGTTGTTGTATTCGCTTGGGGTGCTAATAATGCTGTTTCAAGTGAAATCACTTTTTTCGCCATTTGACACATCTATGTGCTTTAAGCACTAACCAAAGATCACTAACCAAAGAACACATAGGCACTAACCAAAGAACACATAGATTTATTTATTTATTTAAAGTCGACTATGAACAGTCGACATTGAAGAAATTAATATAATTATGACTAAAAGAGTAACATTATGATTAAAAATATTTGTATAGTTTAAAATAGAAAAAAAATAATTCAATTAAAATTTAAATATGAAATCTCTGGGGGTGTTTAAGCAATATTAATCTAACCCAGCATTCGCTGCATGGATTGGGGAAAATCCAGGAAAAACCCAATCAGGTCAGATGGTAGGTTAGTTAGCTAGTATTAAATTTTAGTATTGTGGTGACCAAATACAAGAACCGTATTCCAGAATGGGACGTACAAGCGAAACAAAAAGAAGCTTTGTCGTATAAGGGTCATCAAATTCCTTTGCCCATCGCTTGATGAACCCAAGAACTTGAGTCGCTTTGTTGACAGTAATTGAAATGTGTTTGTCAAACTTTAGCCTATGATCTAGAAGAACTTCTAAATCATTCACATCGTCTACTCTAATCAGAGGTACCATATTAAGAGTATAATTACTGATGTTAGCAGAGTTTCTGTAAAACGACATAACCTTACATTTCGAACAATTTAGTAGTAGATAATTACTTTTACACCAGAAATAAAAACGATCAAGATCAGCTTGCAATAGAGAGTTAGAAGCTATATTATTATAAGTTAGACAAATCTTGACATCATCAGCATACATTAAGATATTAGAATTTAAAATAACATCGGGAAGATCGTTAATGAAAAGGTTAAAAAGAAGAGGACCGAGATGACTACCCTGAGGAACACCTGAGGTTACAAAGACAGGTTTAGAAGTTGCGGATTTAAATATTACTATTTGAGTTCTATTATTAAGATAGTCAGATACCCATAACAGAAAATTATATGGAAATCCAATCAAGTTTAATTTTTTAACTAAAAGGAAATGGTTAACAGAGTCAAAAGCTTTACTAAAGTCAGTATAAATAACATCAGTCTGCAACTTATTCTGAAAACCTTTGATCACTAGAGAAGAAAACTCTAATAGATTGGTAGTCGTAGATCTCTGTTTCACAAAACCATGCTAGAAGGGAGAGACAATAGATCTACAAAAATGACTAAGTTGAGATGTAATAATTTTCTCAAAAAGTTTCGGTATAGCGGACAATTTGGAAATACCTCTATAATTATTAACGTTATGTTTCGAACAATTATTATGCAAGGGGATTATGAATGAATCCTACCATATAGCCGGGAAAGAGGAAGAGTCAACAAACATAATAAATAATTTATGTAGAAGTAAATGCAATGATTCCGCACAATACCTAAGGACACAGCCTGGAATACCATCTGGACCGGGTGAAATTACAAGTTTTATTTGATTGAGTTCGCTTAAAACGGAGCATTCAGTGATCACCGGCTCAGGAATAAAGCTCGACTTTTGCAAGTTATAGGGATAAGATATATGGGGTGAGTAGCTGTCAATTGAGTAAGTAGATTGAAAGAAGTCTGCAAACAGATCGGCAGCGACCTGATCACTGCATGCAGTCTTATTTTGAAATGAAATTGAGGAAGGTAGTGAAGAACATTTTCGTTTAGAGTTAACAAAATTATAGAACTGTCTAGGATTCTGAGCAAACTGTAACCGACACCGACGCAGATAAATATTGTAAAGTTGGGTGTTAAGTGAAACGAAATTCGATTTAGCAATAGCATATCGCGCGAAATCAGAAGAAGTGACTTTAGGTTTTTTAATCCACTTAATTCCCGAGAAAACCAAAGTGGCCTATTAGACTTCAATGGATATCTACGAGGAACACACTGGACAAAAAAATGTTGTAACGTATGTTATTATAAAAAATAGTCAAAGCTCTTTCTAAATTAATGGAATCATGAAAAAGAGACCAATCATTATTTAAGATGAGGTCATTTAATTTATAAAAATTTGCCTTTTTAAAACACAGTGGTCTATTTACTGGCTTAGGTATGTCAATGTGCTCAGAAACCGGTAGTTCAATTGACAACTCTAAAGTTGGATGATAAGAATCTTCAGGAACTACAAGAGGGTCAATTCTACGTATGGAGGCATAAGCAGGATCTGATACAAATACTAAGTCAAGAAGACGGTTATTGCAGTTAAAAATATGGTTAATTTGTCATAGAGAAAGATCAAGAAGGCCATTTTGAAATTCATGCGGAAAAGAAGGAACTAGAGTATTATTTTCAGCAGACCAAGATATATTTGGTAAATTAAAATCACCAAGCACAAACAAAGATTCGCTATCTAGTAGTTTAGAGGATATAGACTTTAAAATAGATAAGTGTTGTTGTAAAATAAACAGAAATATCGGATTGAGGTGCGATGTACGAACAAGTGATATAGGTTGCAGTTTGACCAAACGTTGTCTTAATGGCGACAAATTCAATGCCGGACTCCGAGCAGATTAATTCCGATTTAAGATCAGAATCAACAGCAATAAGAACACCACCACCAATTCTAGACAAACGGGCACATCTGTAATACGTAAATTTATTACTAAAGAGAGATAAGTTAGAAATTTCTGGCTTTAACCAAGTTTCAGTAAACACTAAGATACTATGTTCAAAGCAGAAACTATCTAGATAGACTTTAGATAGTTTTGATTTAATGCCCTTTACGTTTTGATACGCTATACGAATAGGGGAGGTAAGCTGAACAGGATTAATATTTAGTTTTTTGAAGCATTAGTGTTAGTTTTATTAACAGTAGGAGCTTGAGCTAAGGTGATATTAGGTTGAAAATTTACTGGGATGATGTTACGTTTCTTTGGCTTGAACTCATGTACCACCATATGAGGTGGCCAGAAACTCGGGTCACACAATAACGGAAATGAGTCGGAAGGAACAGTTAATTTAAATGATGCAATTTCCCGAGGAGTTGAGAAATTGAATTTTTGTATGGCTACCGACGCCGTGGATTTTGTGGCGATATAAGCTGAGATGGACTCGCACGAAGTATCGGCAGATAATCGAGAAATGAATATCTGCTTTCTCGGAGCCACGACAGAAAATAAGGGGGTGTTAGTATTAACAATAATATTGGGAGCAGTAGGTGGTGAGGCAATAATCGGACAATAAGGAATAGAGGATCCGTCCGAGGCCTCAATACACACATTTGGAATCGGGGGTATTAAAGAAATTTTGGTTCGTTCAGCGGATGAACGATTGCCACCACTAATTAAAGTATATTTCTATACCCGCTACCCATAGGGTAGAAGGGTATTATGACTTAGTTCCAACAGAAAATGTATGTAACAGGCAGAAGGAGGCATCTCCGACCCCATAAAGTAAATATATATTCTTGATCAGCGTCAACAGCCGAGACGATATAGCCATGTCCGTCTGTCTGTCTGTCCGTCTGCCTGTCTGTCTGTCTGTCCGTATGAATACCTGGATCTCAGAGACTATAAGACATAGAGACACCAAATTTGGCAAAAAGTTTCCTTCATACCCTACGCAGATCAAATTTATTTCAAAAGTTGGATGCCACGCCCCCTTCGCCCACAATAAGCATTAATCTAGAATAAGTCAAGTTTTTTTTATGTAAATCGCGTATAACTCCAAAAGTTCTTTGTGTAATGATGTGTAATTTAGTAACCCACCTGCGCTTGACACTCTTAATATATCCTGTAATTTTGGTACAAATCGGATAAGTAGAACAAAAGTTATTCGTTGAATTATTTATCAAAATTTTTGTGCCCAGAGCATATGGACGTATTAAGTGTGTGAATGACCTAGAGATATCAAATTTGGTGACAGTATTCCTGTAGGTCTTACGCAGATCAAGTTTGTTTTAGATTTTGCCACGCCCCTTTCCGCCCCCAAAAACTGTAAAAGCCGTAATAATAGACCTAGAGCATTGAATTTTGGTATGCATAATAATAATTATATTCTCAATAAGATCGAATGAAAAACATGGAAGTTATTAAAGAATCAATTTTATATGCAAAATTCAGTTGCAGCTGCTCGCGCTTTGTTTGTTTAGTTGACAGAGTGACCATGTCGGTATTTAATGGATTTCTTAAAAATATGTATATACAAAAAAAAACAAATTTTAGTATATTCTGTGGTATATTTTTTGTTAAAATATCATTCAAGCTTTTTGTTTTCTCTCGAAATGGGTTGCGGGTATCATACGGTCGAGAACTCTCGACTGTAGCTTTCTTACTTGTTTAGACTGAATGGAGGGGGATGGCTCTACAGGAATGCAAGGAGAAGAAGGCAGCGGTGAAAATACTAGCAGTGGAGGACCATCAGGTTTAGGAGCAGATTGCAGGTCCGAGCGGGGTTTTGTAGGCGTCTTAAATTCGTATTGACCCAGCAATTCCATACTAGTATCATATTCACTTGAAAGAGACTTGGTCATTGTACGAAGTTTAGCAAATTGGTTTTTCACGTAGTTATACATTCGAGAAAAATCCAATTGCTTTTCAATGCATACCGGACATGACCACTTAATTCCACCGCTGCCCTTTTTCACAGCAGCGTTGATCTTATCATGATCGCGCCCGGTAATGCCTGCACATTTTATATGCATCAAACTATCACACAACCAACAAGAAACAAACTTTGGCTGGTCGCCATCACGAGACGGCCCATAGGAACAATTTAATTTACAAATTATATTACGAACAATAGAATAAAATTTAACACAAATCATGCACCAAAAGGTTAATATCGATAAGTAACTAAAAGACACAAATTAAAATGCTTTTAAAACACAGATAAACACAGAATTAGGCGGAGCAAGAGAAAACACAAGTGATGCTTACGAAGTACTCATCACCTCCCTACCAAAGAACACATACATGTGTCAAATGGCGAAAAAATTAATTTCACTTGAAACAGCATTATTAGCACGGCTGATTTCGAATTTCGAACTTCAGATGCAGTGCACAGCGAACAGCATCGAATTTACTTCAGTCGCGGATTGACTGCGGAACGATGAGCACGGGTGTATTTCGTTGCGCTGTGCTATCGGTTCTATGTATGCGTGTGTGTATGTACACATTGGCGCATATGAGTATGCGTGTGAAGTTTTGCAACTGCGCGACAAGTGGTTAGCGCAATCTGTTTTTGTTCTTCCGAGACGAAAGTCTTGAAAACGAAGATGACTTTTGTTGCTCGTGTCATACTAGGTTGCCACTTAGCGAACTTCTTACAAG
This sequence comes from Drosophila formosana, assembly GCA_035045625.1. Lineage (NCBI taxonomy): Eukaryota > Metazoa > Arthropoda > Insecta > Diptera > Drosophilidae > Drosophila > Drosophila formosana. Next base: position 421,348 of record JAWNOW010000440.1, read on the forward strand.
GATTGCGTTGGCTCTGATGGTAGAGTGTTGGTCTGATTTGCATAAGATTGCGGATACGATCCCCTTTAAAGATTGTCATTATTATTATTACTATTCATTATATTATTTATATACTATTTTTAAAAATTTTGTAATATTATCTGAGCAGTAGCTCTCTTTAAATTTATATTTTAATAAATTTTAATTAAGATGTGATTAAAAAGTTTAGATTTTGAAATATCATTGCTTGTGTCTTAAAATTCTTTGTTTTGGTTTTCTCCAGTAGTCGTTTGCAACCCAGGTTTGTCTGTGTGCGCTGTGCAGTTTTGTGTGGTGAATATTTGTTTGCTCTCTTTTTCTGCGCCTAATAGGCACTGCTGTCCGTTATTTTGCGACCCAGTGGGAATTTCAAGCTTGATTGTGCAACCGACTGGTAGTGACTTTTCACTTAGAGCACCCAATCGGAATCCATAACATAAATTTTTGCATACATTTTAATTTTTTTTTATTTTAATTTAATCTATTTTAATTTTCTGTTACATATATATTTATATAATTATGCAGTGCTGCAAATTAAATTGTTCCTATGGGCCGTCTCGTGATGGCGACCAGCCAAAGTTTGTTTCTTGTTGGCTGTGTGATAGTTTGATGCATATAAAATGTGCAGGCATTACCGGGCGCGATCATGATAAGATCAACGCTGCTGTGAAAAAGGGCAGCGGTGGAATTAAGTGGTCATGTCCGGTATGCATTGAAAAGCAATTGGATTTTTCTCGTATGTATAACTACGTGAATATGATACTAGTATGGAATTGCTTGGTCAATACGAATTTAAGACGCCTACAAAACCCCGCTCGGACCTGCAATCTGCTCCTAAACCTGATGGTCCTCCACTGCTAGTATTTTCACCGCTGCCTTCTTCTCCTTGCATTCCTGTAGAGCCATCCCCCTCCATTCAGTCTAAAAAACATAATTTAATTAGTGGTGGCAATCGTTCATCCGCTGAACGAACCAAAATTTCTTTAATACCCCCGATTCCAAATGTGTGTATTGAGGCCTCGGACGGATCCTCTATTCTTTATTGTCCGATTATTGCCTCACCACCTACTGCTCCCAATATTATTGTTAATACTAACACCCCCTTATTTTCTGTCGTGGCTCCGAGAAAGCAGATATTCATTTCTCGATTATCTGCCGATACTTCGTGCGAGTCCATCTCAGCTTATATCGCCACAAAATCCACGGCGTCGGTAGCCATACAAAAATTCAATTTCTCAACTCCTCGGGAAATTGCATCATTTAAATTAACTGTTCCTTCCGACTCATTTTCTTTCTTATGTGACCCGAGTTTCTGGCCACCTCATATGGTGGTACATGAGTTCAAGCGAAAGAAACGTAACATCATCCCAGTAAATTTTCAACTTAATATCACCTTAGCTCAAGCTCCTACTGTTAATAAAACTAACACTAATGCTTCAAAAAACTAAATATTAATCCCGTTCAGCTTACCTCCCCTATTCGTATAGCGTATCAAAACGTAAAGGGCATTAAATCAAAACTATCTAAAGTCTATCTAGATAGTTTCTGCTTTGAACATAGTATCTTAGTGTTTACTGAAACTTGGTTAAAGCCAGAAATTTCTAACTTATCTCTCTTTAGTAATAAATTTACGTCTTACAGATGTGCCCGTTTGTCTAGGTGGTGTTCTTATTGCTGTTGATTCTGATCTTAAATCGGAATTAATCTGCTCGGAGTCCGGCATTGAATTTGTCGCCATTAAGACAACGTTTGGTCAAACTGCAACCTATATCACTTGTTCGTACATCGCACCTCAATCTGATATTTCTGTTTATTTTACAACAACACTTATCTATTTTAAAGTCTATATCCTCTAAACTACTAGATAGCGAATCTTTGTTTGTGCTTGGTGATTTTAATTTACCAAATATATCTTGGTCTGCTGAAAATAATACTCTAGTTCCTTCTTTTCCGCATGAATTTCAAAATGGCCTTCTTGATCTTTCTCTATGACAAATTAACCATATTTTTAACTGCAATAACCGTCTTCTTGACTTAGTATTTGTATCAGATCCTGCTTATGCCTCCATACGTAGAATTGACCCTCTTGTAGTTCCTGAAGATTCTTATCATCCAACTTTAGAGTTGTCAATTGAACTACCGGTTTCTGAGCACATTGACATACCTAAGCCAGTAAATAGACCACTGTGTTTTAAAAAGGCAAATTTTTATAAATTAAATGACCTCATCTTAAATAATGATTGGTCTCTTTTTCATGATTCCATTAATTTAGAAGGTGCTTTGACTATTTTTTATAAACACATTTCAATTACTGTCAACAAAGCGACTTAAGTGCTTGGGTTCAACAAGCGATGGGCTAAGGAATTTGATGACCCTTATACGACAAAGCTTCTTTTTGTTTCGCTTGTACGTCCCATTCTGGAATACCGTTCTTGTATTTGGTAACCACAATACTCAAATCATAAAAATCTTATCGAGTCTGTACAAAAGAAATTTCTGCTTTTTGCGTTGAGAGGCTTTAACTGGGTTTCAGGTATTGACTTACCGTCTTATTATAGTAGACTTCTTTTACTTAATCTTCCCTCATTAGCTAATCGTCGTAGCATGTTTGGGGTTATGTTTATAGTCAAACTATTAAAGGGTGAAATTGATTCTCCCTACCTGCTTAGGCATATACATGTTTTTGTCCCAGTTAGACATACACGTAACTTCACACCTTTATCCCTTAACCTATGTACAACTTACTATTCTAAGCATGAACCTTTTCGAGCTCTCTGTGCTGACTACAACAGACTCTACTGTGTTTTCAACGCCGACGCATCTCTTATAAATATTAACAGGTAAGAAAGCTACAGTCGAGAGTACTCGACCGTATGATACTCGCAACCCATTTCGAGAGAAAAAAAAATTTTAATGATATTTTAACAACAAATATACCAAAAATATACTGAAACTTGTGTTTTGTTTGTATATATTTGAAAATAGCGAGTAAAAATCCACAACACTGATATGGTCACACTGTCAACTAAACAAACAAAGCACGAGCAGCTGTAAGTGAATTTTGCATATGAAATTGATTCTTTAATAACTTCCTCGTTTTTTATTCGATTTCAACCAAATTCACAGGAGTCATTCAGACTAGCATTGTTATTATGCATACCAAAATTCATGTTTGCTCTAGATCTATTATTACGGCTTTTCCAGTTTTTGGGGGCGGAAAGGGGCGTGGCAAAAATCTAAAAACTTGATCTGCGTAAGACCTACACGAATACTGTCACCAGATTTGATATCTCTAGGTCATTCACACACTTAAAACGTCCATATGCACTGGGCACAAGAATATTGATAAATAATTTCACGAATAACTTTTGTTCTACTTATCCGATTTATACCAAAATTACAGGGTATATTAAGAGTGTCAAGCGCAAATGGGTTACCAAATTACACATCATTACACAAAGAATTTTACAGAAAAAAAACTTGACTTTTTCTAGATTAATGCTTATTGTGGGCGAAGGGGGCGTGGCATCCAACTTTTGAAATAAACTTGATCTGCGTAGGGTATGAAGAAACCCGTTACCCATAGGGTAGAAGGGTATTATGACTTAGTGCCAACAGAAAATGTATGTAACAGGCAGAAGGAGGCATCTCCGACCCCATAAAGTATATATATTCTTGATCAGTGTAAACAGCCGAGACGATATAGCCATGTCCGTCTGTCCGTCTGTATGAACACCTAGATCTCAGAGACTATAAGACATAGAGACACCAAATTTGGCAAAAAGGTTCCTTCATACCCTACGCAGATCAAGTTTATTTCAAAAGTTGGATGACAAAGCCGTATTACCACAAAACCTAGACCTTTGAATTTTGGTATGCATAATAATAATTATATTCTCAATGATTCCTGTGAATTTGGTTGATCGAATGAAAAACAAGGAAGTTATTAAAGAATCAATTTTATATGCAAAATTCACTTGCAGCTGCCCGCGCTTTGTTTGTTTAGTTGACAGTGTGACGGTGTTGTAGATTTTTACCCGCTATTTTCAAATATATACAAAAAAAAAATTTTTAGTGTTTTTGGTATATTAAATATATATAAAAAAATTATAATATTTTTTGTTAAATATCACTTAAGTTTTTTGTTTTCTCTCGAAATGGGTTGCGGGTATCATACGGTCGAGCACTCTCGACTGTAGCTATCTTACTTGTTTAAATATTGATGATGATGATAATGATGATGCTTTCACGTCAGCTTTACATTTACTAATGGGGGGTATGGAGTGATGTGCTGGCTTTTTATTATTAATAATCATTCTGTAGGCCGCAAGTGTAGATGAATTGATACAGTTTCACCACGCAAGTTGACTAAATATCTCTTTTGATCAGTTATCCTCACTTCGAGTGTGCTTAATTCTCTGCTGTTGACAGGTAAATAAATCAGATTTCGTGGTGTAATGTTCATTTCATATCCTGGTGGGACATTAATTCCACATTCATGAAGCACATGATTTGATCTATTACCCACATATGAACCACTAATAATGTTACATTCCAACCTAATAGTATTCATTTTTAAAATATTTACTGGATTATCTGAGATGTAAATTTCAGACTAATGTGCTCTTAAAATACGTTTATTAAATCCGAATAGCTGTTCAATAGTTCGTTCACGATCAAAAAAGACCGCTTCATTTCTAGTGCAAACTTGCACTTGGAGTGTGTTGTTATTACTTTGAATTTTTAGGGTATCATTAAGACCATACTCTTTTTTTTAGCTCATTCAAAATATATTTTGTGATGTCATCGAGTTCATACGAGCCCACTGGTATTTCTATGACTTTATCCCCAATGTGAAATAAATTGTTTCCTTTATCAACGTTTGGTATAGAATTGTATGTATAAAAGTCAATGAGAGCACACTCATAATTGCGTTTTAGTTCAATTTGTGGGAAAAAGTTTTCGGTTATAACTGATGTGTTCCCGTTCAATGTAAATGTTAAAGATGTAGTCATTTTGAAGCCTGACTTTTCACCGTCGCCTCAGTATAGGTTAGGTTAGGTAAGGCAGGCAGCTCGACCGGAGTCGAGAGCACCCGGAGACCATACGGTCCATTGTGATGCCTGTTCTGTGTGGACTGTAGGAATAGGAGGGATTGGGAGGGATTGTTGGGATTGGAGGAAAGGCTCTGATTATATTTGTCTACGTGCTACTGGCCAGTTCTGTTGGGCTGCGGTAACCTCTGGAACCAACCAGTAGAGTCGAGGAAAAGCGCCATGTTCTCCAGCCGAATATCCCCAAGACTGCCCAGTTCCGCAAAGAAAGGCTTGCACAGAAATTGGGTCCGCCTTCTAAGAAGTGTAGGGCAGTCACAGAGAAGATGCTGGATACTCTCGGTTTCCTCTTCGTCCCCGCAACTGCGACAGAAGTCCTGTTGGGGTCCACCGTACCGTTGAGCCATACGGCCGATGTAGCAGTGTCCCGTTAAGACTCCTGTCAGTAACCTTATCTTGTTCCTATTAAGGTTTAAGAGCTCGGTTGTTCGCTTGGGACTATATCTTGGCCAGAGTGCTTTTGACACCTCACAGCCCGATGATGCTGCCCAGTGTCTCTCAGCCGCCGTTCTCATGGAACAATTAAGTCCGATAGCACGTGCTGAATAGGTCTCTTTATATCGGCCGCCGCTGATCCCAGCCGAGCACATTCATCAGTCGCCTCGTTACCTGGTACTCCCATGTGCCCAGGTACACAGACAAGTCTGATAGAGTGTGGTTGGCATAGGTTCAGTGACATCACCGTGTCTCGGGTTAGTTTGCTCTTAATGGTGTTCGATGCGAGTGCTTTTATCGCTGATTGGCTGTCGACATAGATGGACACGTTCTTCGGGCTCCCGCCCAGTGTCCGTACCAACTTGGTCGCTTGCCAGACAGCGTAAATCTCCGCTTGAAACACACTACACCAGTCAGGAAGACGAAAGGAAAGCTTGGTTGCAAGGTCTTCGGAGAAGACCCCCGATCCAGTGCCTTCTATCGTCTTTGATCCGTCTGTGTAGATTGACAACTCATTCTGCCTCAAAGGAGATTTCTGTTGCCAATCGGATCTGTCAGGGAATTCAGCTGTAAACCTGTCATCCCACTTATGTTCTGGTACCCAGTAGTCGTTCTCAGCCACAGTCAGTTCTACTGTACGTAGAATGGAGCTGTGACCTGCACCAGGCTTAAGGAGGCATTGGGCGTGAAGCCTGACCGCACTCCTTGCTGCCACGTGCTTGAGGAAGACTCCTATGGGCTCCAGATTTAACATTACATCCAGCGCTGCTTGGGGGGTAGAACGAATACATCCTGTTATTCCCAAGCAAGCTAGTCTCTGGACTTTGCGGAGATTGTTTAGATAGGAGTCGGTGTGCCCTGCCTCCCACCATACAAGAGCCCCGTACGTCAGTATAGGTCTGACCATTGCAGTGTAGAACCAATGAAGGATGTACGGTTGCAATCCCCATCCTTTACCAAAGGTCTTTTTGCACACAAAGAAGGCTTGTAACGCTTTCTTCATCCTTTCCTCCGAGTTTCTCCTCCAGGAGAGTTTGGAGTCCAGGATTACTCCAAGGTACTTTGCCTCCTTTAAAAACTTGAGCTCTGTCCCTCCCAGTGACGGAAGCTTCAAGCTCGGTATCTTATATTTTCGTGTGAACAGAACAAGTTCGGTCTTTTGTGGGTTGGCCCCAAGACCGTTGTGTTCTGCCCATCGCAGAGTTTCACTCAGTGCGGCGCTCATTAGCTCACTGACTGTTGGCAGGAATCTGCCAGTTACCATTAGAACCAGGTCGTCCGCATAAGCAGTCACTCTGCATCCCTTATACTTCAGTTTGAGAAGAAGGTCATTAAGGACAATGTTCCACAACAAGGGGGATATCACACCCCCTTGCGGGGTACCCCTGGTTGCCCTTCTCCTGATAGTTGAGGCGCAGAGTTGGGCGTTTATCATTCTTTGGCGAAGCATGTTGCTAAGCCATCGAGTGATTGTCGGGTGTGAGCCTATGTTGACAAGTGCTGCCGTTATAGACTCGATCCTGACATTGTTAAAGGCACCCTCTATGTCGAGAAATGCCGCTAACGTAAACTCCTTCCTTTGCAGTGTGCCTTCAAGTGTGCTAACCACCTCGTGCAGAGCAGTCTCTACTGATCTACCTTTGAGGTAGGCGTGTTGGGACTTGCTAAAAGTATGAGGTGTTAGCTTACTTCTGAGATGAAGGTCCAGAAGTCTCTCGAGTGTTTTCAATAAAAACGATGAGAGACTTATGGGCCTATAGTCTTTTGCTGAGCAGTGGTTTATCTTTCCTGCTTTGGGAATGAATGCCACCCTCACTTCTCTCCAGGTTTTTGGAATGTATCCTGTAAGGAGACATCCCATGAAGATTTCTAATAGCCATTGCGACAGATGTACGCATACCATCTGTAACATGACCGGTCTGATGTCATCCGGTCCTGCTGATTTGTAGGGGTGGAACGACTTGATAGCCCAGATTATCTTCTCAGTGTTGACAATTTCGTCAATTAGGACTTGACTCTCATGAAGAGCGTTTCCCTCCGACAAGCCATTGATGTGAGGGATGGGGAACCCATTCTCGTCTTCAGCTTGTGTGCAGCCTGGAAAGTGTGCGTTCATGAGGAGTTGCAGAGACTCCTGACTATTTTTAGCGAATGTGCCATCCAGGTTGCAAAGCAGCCCCAATGTGGCTGGATCTTTCGCCAACAACCTTCGAAGTCTGGACGCTTCAGTGGTGTTGGTTAGTTCCTCGCAAAATTTAGACCATGAGTCTCTTTTTGCCCTTCTGATTTCCTTCTTGAAGGTCTTGAAACTGTTATGGTAGGCATTCCAGTCTACCTGGCAGTTTCCGTCTTTTGCTCTGTTGTAAAGCTTCCTCGTTTCCTTCCGTATCTGGCCGAGTTCCGGAGTCCACCACTTGTTGCGGTTTGACTTCGGTGGACGGCTGATTGGACAGGATTTGATGAAGGCCTTACATAGAGTATCCGTGACATTCTGGGTCGATTCCTCCAACTTGTCTGGGTTGTCTAGCCTTCCCACTGGGTGGTTGGGAATAGATTCCATAACAAGCTTTGAGTATTTGACTCAGTTAGCCTTTCGTGGGTTCCTGAAGGGCGCTTTTGCCTCTCTGGACCATCTAACTTCGAACACTATCCTGTAATGATCCGAATAGGAGCATTCCGTGGATACGTGCCAGTCTTCTACGAAGAGGGAGTCACTGTTGGTCGCTAGAGTTAAATCTATAACCTCGGCTCGGTTCTTATTGCGGAAGGTGGGGTGGCTACCCCGATTACACACATTAAGATTAGTGAGCATCACGAATTCAAGCAGCGACTCCCCTCTCTCGTTGGTGTCTTTGCTCCCCCAAAAGGTATTGTGGGCATTAGCATCACACCCAAGGATTAGATCCGTGCCCTCTTTCTGCGCATGCTGAATGAGGGCTCGAATACTTTCCGACGGTGGATCCTTTTCTTCGTACGGGAGACATTCTGAGGCTAGGTAAAGACTGGGTCCGTTCCTACGCTCGCATAGCGCTACCGTCAAGTCCCTGTTGCTGTAAATGGAAAAGAAGAGCACATTAAGTCCGGTTCTTACCACGATACAGGTTCTGGACTTACCCACAGTTTTCGGGACAAGGAGATGGTATCCGCGAGCTCCCAACCCACAAACCCTTTCACCTACGATCCAGGGTTCTGGGATGAGAGCCACATCCACCCTCTCCTTGTCCATCCACCGTAGTAGGTCTGTGGAAGGAACCCTCGAGTGGTGCAGATTAATCTGCACTACCCGAATTCTTTCCGGTCGACCTAGCATCTTCGCGCCCAGCGCCTCCAGGAATGATTGCCCGAACGCACCCCATTCCCATCTTCAGCCGGCCTTGCTTACTAAGGAGTTGGCTCTTGGACTCTGGACCAATGCTGATCCATAGATCCTTGCCGTTTCCTTTGTCTCGTGCGAGACCTCTATTGATCGTCCAGTCCGCTGTGTAACAGTCCGCATTCTGGCTTTTGATCAATATAAGGGTGGTTCGATCCTCCCTGATGGGAGGTGGGATCCAGACCTTAATGATCGTCCGCTCAGGAATTTGGTCTACAGGGACGACGTCAATTCTTGCTCCTGGCCACGGCGCTTCCAGTTTCAGCAGTGTGTCTTTGAGGAATCGCAGGGATTCCTCGTTGGCACATGCCACCACTTTAACACCTTTGTACCAGTTGATGCCATTAAACTCTGCCACGAACGGATTTAGCGGTCGTGTGATGGCATCAGCAATCCCCTGGTCTTTTTGGCCTTTTTCGGTAGCTTGCTCACCGTTCTCTCCTTTCCAGGAGGTGTGGTTGTTGCAAGCATACCTGGTGCACGCTTTTTTCCTTCTAAGGGTGACTTGGGTTTCTTTGGTTCCACCAACTTCGACGTGGAAGGTTTGACTTCCTCCGTCGGGGTGGCTACGGCTACTGCCTGAAACCCCTTGTCACCCTGGCACCGTTCACTCAAACTCGGTTCAGCGGTCTGAGTGTTGCCGGTCACGCCAGCGAGCCTCAAATACCGCCTCACGTTGTATTCGTGCTTTTTGCGCAATTTCCTCTCACGCTCGTTCAACGACTCTGGGTTGCGGCCTTCCAGTCCTTTAAGGAACTTGAAAGAGCTCTTATAGCCTGAGCATTGTTTGCGCTTGAGGTTTGCGCCTTTCTTGCTGGATGGTCCCTGGACTACTGTCACTTCGTCTTCATCAGTGCTCGATGACTCATCCAACGGCATCCTCGCTAGCCCAAGCGCTAGCTCGGACTCCGTTATCGATGAGCCTGTGAGCAAAGACTCCGACTCCGTGACAGCCGTTCCCAGGTCCACACCCTCCTGTCGATGGAGTTTGTCCCCTCCACCATCGTGACCACTGGCGACACGCAGAGAGGATTTCTCCTCCCCGTGCCCGCCGGTGGTAGCGGTCACACCTCCCACCGACGTTTGGGCTGACATCCCAGCCCGAGTTGACGCCTCTATGTCATCCTCCATTTTGAATCCAAGGATTCATGATGCATTTTATACTTGCTGCCAAGTACCTCTGACCATGGTCCTGGACCTCAGCTTTCCAGAGTAAATCTAAAAAGCTTGGGCCCAGTACCTTAGCTTGAAACTGCAAGGTCTCATGAGCGAGCAAGTGATGCTGACAACTCTCGGTCGCCCGAGACGATGCAGTATCCATTGCCCAGCCGGCACCCTCGTGGAGGGTTCAGTCAGAGGATTTTCGCCAGCCGTCGCCTCAGTATACTTATATGCATTTTAATTAAGGTATAATGAATTGATCAAATCCTTTTTTATATCGGCCAGCTTTCATATCGTCATTCTTAGAGATTACTAGAAATCCAAATTTATCCACCCAACAATTTCGTGATATTTCCATAAATGTTTCGTAGTCCATATCGCTATTTACATGATCTCGATATATGTGTCGCATGTTTAAATCGTCTTGTTTAAACATTCATTCATTTTTAAAATATTTACTGGATTATCTGAGATGTAAATCTCAGACTAATGTGCTCTTAAAATACGTTTATTAAATCCAAATAGCTGTCCAATAGTTCGTTCACGATCAAAAAATACCGCTTCATTTCTAGTGCAAACTTGCACTTGGAGTGTGTTGTTATTACTTTGAATTTTTAAGGTATCATTAAGACCATACTCTTTTAGCTCATTCAAAATATATTTTGTGATGTCATCGAGTTCATACGAGCCCACTGGTATTTCTATGACTTTATACCCAATGTGAAATAAATTGTTTCCTTTATCAACGTTTGGTATAGAACTGTATGTATAAAAGTCAATGAGAGCACACTCATAATTGCGTTTTAGTTCAATTTGTGGGAAAAAGTTTTCGGTTATAACTGATGTGTTCCCGTTCAATGTAAGATGTAGTCATTTTGAAGCCTGACTTTTCACCGTCGCCTCAGTATACTTATATGCATTTTAATTAAGGTATAATGAATTGATCAAATCCTTTTTTATATCGGCCAGTTTTCATATCGTCATTCTTAGAGATTACTAGAAATCCAAATTTATCCACCCAACAATTTCGTGATATTTCCATAAATGTTTCGTAGTCCATATCGCTATTTACATGTTCTCGATATATGTGTCGCATGCTTAAATCGTGTTGTTTAAACATTATAATAAAATTTGCATTATCACATATTAAATGTTTCGTTATATGTGTATACGTTTGGCAAAGATAAAAAAAATCAATATTCTTATGACGACCCATATTATCCTGTTTTTCACATGTCACATCATCAAATATCATAATGGAATTATTTTTAGCTTCCTGTGGTGTTAAAACTGTGTCATTTGCGGAGAATGTGTAATATTCCATTTCTCGTATTGGTTGGATAAGTTTTCCCAAATACTCATATTTCGGTTGATATAAACTCTTTAAAAAATACATAAATATTTTCAAATTTTACTCCATTTGGACTGTCTATGAGGCTAAGCATCACATTAGTTTTTCCACAATTTGATGAATCAAGAATTAAGGCTCTAATTTTGTTGGGTAGCAAGGTACTGTGACGAGGCTGTTGATTCTCCTACCCATGCCCACCGCCCTCAATGTTTTTCACTAAGATGCTTTTCTTTTGTGGTAATAAACGCATGTTAATGAGAGAAGTACTTCATTCAATGAGGAACGTTGGTGGATTGAGGTCGTTATAAAATGATGAAACATTTTTATAATATAAACACTCGTAAATCAAATGTCAAACAGGGTGGTGGTCTTGTAAACAATATAATAAACGCTCTACCCGTGGAGGTGCATTTACATGGGTACAATTACTGTGGACCAGGTACAAATCTAGAGAAACGTTTAGCACGCGGTGATCGTGGAATCAATGCTTTGGATGAAGCTTGTAGGGAACACCACATAGCATATTCAAAAAGTAAGGACTTGAGTGAGCGTCATAAAGCTGACTCACGTGGGATCATGTAAAAGCATCAAATAGCAGTTTTGGTGAGAGAGCAGCAGCGTAATTTGTAAAGAACATGATGAAGGTAAAGAAAAAATTTAGTATAGGATCAAACCAGAAAAAGACAAAGAAAGTAGTAACAAGTAAGAAAGCTACAGTCGAGATTTCTCGACCGTATGATACCCGCAACCCATTTCGAGAGAAAACAAAAAGCTTGAATGATATTTTAACAAAAAATATACCACCGAATATACTAAAATTTTTTTTTTTGTATATAGATATTTTTTTTTAAATCCATTAAATACCGACATGGTCACTCTGTCAACTAAACAAACAAAGCGCGAGCAGCTGCAACTGAATTTTGCATATAAAATTGATTCTTTAATAACTTCCATGTTTTTCATTCGATCTCAACCAAATTCACAGAAGTCATTGAGATTATAATTATTATTATGCATACCTAAATTCAATGCTCTATTTTACGGCTTTTACAGTTTTTGGGGTCGGAAAGGGGCGTGGAAAAAATCTAAAACAAACTTGATCTGCGTAAGACCTACACGAATACTGTCACCAAATTTGATATCTCTAGGTCATTCACACACCTAAAACGTCCATATGCACTGGGCACAAAAATTTTGATAAATAATTTAACGAATAACTTTTGTTCTACTTATCCGATTTGTACCAAAATTACAGGGTATATTAAGAGTGTCAAGCGCAGATGGGTTACCCAAATGGGTCATACATCATTACACAAAAACTTTTGGAGTTATACGCGATTTACATAAAAAAAACTTGTCTTTTTCTAGATTAATGCTTTTTGTGGGCGAAGGGGGCGTGGCATTCAACTTTTGAAATAAACTTGATCTGCGTAGGGTATGAAGGAATCTTTTTGCCAAATTTGGTGTTTCTATGTCTTATAGTCTCTGAGATTCAGGTGTTCATACGGACAGACAGACGGACAGGCAGACAGACGGACATGGCTATATCGTCTCGGCTGTTGACGCTGATCAAGAATATATATACTTTATGGGGTCGGAGATGCTTCCTTCTGCCTGTTACATACATTTTCTGTTGGCACTAAGTTATAATACCCTTCTACCCTATGGGTAGCGGGTATAAAAATCGTTGCTATAGCTCTTATAGTCTCTGAGATGTAGGTGTTCATACAGACAGGCGGACATGGCTATATCGTCTCGGCTGTTGATAATATATTTACTTTATGGGGTCGAAGATGCCTCCTTCTGCCTGTTGCTTACACCACGGTGCCTCGGTGTTGATTCTCAGGATCTTCGATTGAGCTCGCTGAACAACATTAATATTACTCCTCCCCGGTTTCCCCCTAACTGGGAGCCAAAGGTAGATTTAAGTACGGAATTATAGAGCAGGACCTTGTATTCAAGACTAAGACAGAACCGATAGTTGATAATTCAATGATGGCTGTTGGCTTTTAGTTTTAATTGTGTTCATTGGCATTGATATGCCTTCGCCAAGTGAGTCGTCGGACGTTACGTCGTTCCCTTGCGGGAGTGCGGAATTGTTCAGTCTGAGCGTTGAGCAATTTTGCCTGGTTAGGATAAACGTAACATGCTTGCATTTTTTATTTTATTACTTTTATTCGTCAGTCAGATAGCCACTTTTCTACTGCGACTAGATCATGAACCATTTTGGCTGCATAGGGCACTTGGAACGGCTGAAAATGGCTGTATCGTAAACGAAGGTAGATGTTATTATTCGTCTGCTTGTTGGGATGCCTGATGTGTAGAGGTTGTATAGCGTTGGCCTTGGGGGGCTCCAGCTCCAAATGTGTAATCGTCAGACACAGAAGTATTGCATCTCACAGCAAATTTCCTGTCCTATAGGTAATATTCTAATAATTTGTGTCCATTATTAGGAACCGGTTCTCTGATCTTATGCTTTTGTCTAATCCTTGTTCTACATCTAAAAATATTGCAGTGTAATATTCTCGAATTTCGAATCCGCTTCCTAAATCAGTATACTGCCAGCTTTATTCTTATTGATGTGGCTTGAATATAGACTACTAATACGGTTTCTAATCAAGATACCACTCCCACCGTGAGCTTTACCATCATTATGGATTGTTTTGTAGAAGGAGTAGCCTCTTAAGTTAATGTTATATTTATTTGTAAGATGTATTTCCGAGAGCAACATTTTGTCAGTAGTATGTTTACCTGATTACCAGCACGTTGGCATTAATGGGGTAATTAAGATGATAATTTATGAGTTTAGCTGTCAAGAAATATGTCAAGTGGTAATTAAGAGTTTTGATGAGGGTCAAAAAAGTAGTGTGGGTGTTTAGGGATCGTGGTAATCAAAGGGTTTGGTAAATAAATAAACAAATAAATTAGACTATTGGGGGGTGAGTGTGGTGTGATAGGTTGTGGGGATTGGAGTGTTGGATCTTGTTTGATTTTAGGGTAAGTCAAGTGTATAAGGACATATGACACCGAAAACTGGTGCGGCGACCGGCGATCGGCGAACTTCGACAGCTGCAACAGCCGAAATCGATTGAATGTGTTGACAGAACTGGATGCGCGAGCGTAGCTGGCAACAGGGTTGGTGATTTTTGCCACCAGCATGCATTCGAACGCAACAGGCAGGGGGCGAGCCATTGACACGTGCAGTCGTTCGAACACAACAGGCATCACACCGAAAAACGGGGGGGCGGGACTTTGACACGTGCAGTCGTTCGAACGCAACATGCAGCTCATCGAAAAACAGGGGACGGTGACCTCGAATAAGTTGACACCGCCTGCGATCGTGTGAAAAATTTTCGTTTACATATCCCAATCCCAATCCCCAGTAAAATAACGGTTTTGTTTGGAAATATTTATAATCATTTTTATTTTCTCAAGTACTGTATACAATTTTTGTGTATATTTAGAGTAATTTTATTTTTAAGTACAATGTTAAACAGCAATGCTCTAAAGTTACATTAATTTTCATAATTTTTGAGATTTGTATGAATGTACAGAAAATAAATGACAAGCAGATGTGTGGACTCCAGTATACATATCGTCTTTAACCCAACAACCATATGTGAAACGCCGATCATGAAGATTGGAAACCAGCGTGCTATCAGTTATTCTATTGTAAACATATTTTATTTTTCTCAAGTAGTGTGTACAATTTCGTTTGGATATGACAATTTCTTATGATTTGTCATATTCCCAGTAAAATAACTAAATTAGTTTATGTTTCCTTGTAATTTTATTTTATATTCAAGTACAATATTTAGAAGCGATGATCTAAATTTACATACATTTTCATAATTTTTTGAGTTTTATATGAACGAACAGAAAAGAAATGACAAGCACATGTGTTGACTCCAGAATGCACATCGTCTTTAGACCAACAATAAGATGTAAAATATCGCCCATGAAGATTGGAAACCACCATGGTATCAGTTAGTCTATTATTAAACAAGTAAGAAAGCTACAGTCGAGAGTGCTCGACCGTATGATACCCGCAACCCATTTCGAGAGAAAACAAAAAACTTAAATGATATTTTAACAAAAAATATACCAAAACTTGTTTTTTTGTATGTATTTGAAAATAGCGAATAAAAATCCACAACACCGTTATGGTCACACTGTCAACTAAACAAACAAAGCGCGTGCAGCTGCAAGTGAATATTTGCATATAAATTTGATTCTTTAATAACTTCCTTGTTTTTCATTTGATCTCAACCAAATTCACAGAAGTCATTGAGAATATAATTATTATTAGGCATACCAACCGGTTCAAAGCTCTAGGTCTATTATTACGGCTTTTACAGACTTTTGGGGCGGAAAGGGGCGTGGCATCCAACATTTGAAAAAACTTGATCTGCGTAGTACCTATAGGAGTACTGTCCCCAAATTTGGTAGCACTAGCTCATATAGTCTCTAAGACAGACGGACAGACGGACAGACGGACAGATGGACATGGCTATATCGTCTCGGCTGTTGAAACTGATCAAGAATATATATACTTTATGGGGTTGGAGATGCCTCCTTCTGCCTGTTACATACATTTTCTGTTGGCACTAAGTTATAGTACCCTTCTACCCTATGGGTAGCGGGTATAAAAATGCCAATGATTCCTCCAAGTATTCCAAGTGTTCAGGGAAAATTCGTTCTTTAAACATTTTGATGAAATTACTTATTCTGATTATAAGTTGTTTGATCGTAATGTTCGTTGTGGTATTGTTTTTGTTATAGGGGGAAAACATGTTTTAAATTTGTATTTTGATTTTGGGTTCCGTGGACGTCTACTTGTCTTGATTTCCGAAATTTGAATGAGAAAATGATACGTTGAACTAATCCAGTTAATGGAGTGTATTCAACTGTACGATCATGAATGAGAAGGCAATATAGTTTGGTATTCATCTCACTTGCTGCAGTTAGTTCGGTAGAAATTTTTACGTCAATTTTCCCTGATTTGACTGATTCATTCTAATATGAGAGATCTACAACAACTGTAGGAGCCTTAGACAAGAATTTCGCTGATGATAGAAGTTCACGTGCCTCTCGGTTGTAATAGCTCTCTTGAAATCTCACATACATATCATACAACACACCAAACCGATTTTCACTGTATTTAATATTCAAATCCTCATAGCGATAGGCTTCAGAATTTAAATATACTTTTGCATTTCTTAAATTATTTGTAATTAGTTTTCCATTTGATGTAAATGCAATGATGGCATACCGCGGACGTTCTCTATTTGCAGCCAATTTAACAATCCATACATGATGTGTCCCCGCACAAGTGTAGAATTTATGTAACAATCCCAACTGCGGAATGCTAGTGGTAAGCTAGCACCACTTTTTACTACATTAAACATTTTAATTTTGGCACTATCGCTTGCGACAATGTGGGATACTTTCCAACTAATACTATGTATGTTAATTTTGTGTGTATAATTGCCAACTGTTTTAACATACATATCATCTGTATTTTTAGCTAGTAAGAGAATAAGTTCATGTTTACAATTTAATATAACTTTTTTGTAGTCTTCTCCAAATCCCATCAACATTTTTAGTGGTACAGAATAGCTGAAATGTCCTCCAGAAGAGATGTTATCACCACCGTTCCACCCAGCATTGCGATATAGTAGATCTTCCTGTTGCCGCACAGAGCGAAAGGTTTTGAGAGTCGATTTTATTCCAGTGAACCGTGTCCTACCCAGCGCACACCCATTCAATTCGTATCTTATTTCATCCAGAAAATAGGCCATACAATTATTTTTGAGCAGACCGTTAACATTAGACGTGCTGATTGCCCCTGTATTCGCATCAGTAATTTTCTCAAGTGTACCTTCAAAGTGGAGAAAACTTTCACACGGCGGCACATACAAATCTTGGTTCTGTATTGTGATGCGAACTTCATCGTTTGTCTTGAAGTTTTGTTGATATGGGTAATAAGAGTAATATTCTTTTTTAGTGATACTCTCATCATTGAGGGGCTTATCTTGCACAAAAAAATCTTATTCATTTGAAAGTTTGTTTTTAAAATTTATTGAATATTAAATCCTAATGATTTTAAAATTAATTTATTTTTTAAGGGTAGTGCAGATCGTTGATTTGATGCTTTTTTAAAATATTGATGATGATGACGATGATGATGACGATGATGATGATGATGATGCTTTTACGTCAGCTTTACATTTACTAATGAGGGGTATTGAGTGATGTGCTGGCTTTTTATTATAAATAATCATTCTGTAGGCCGCAAGTGTAGATGAATTGATACAGTTTCACCACGCAAGTTGACTAAATATCTCTTTTGATCAGTTGACAGGTAAATAAATCAGATTTCGTGGTGTAATGTTCATTTCATATCCTGGTGGGACATTAATTCCAAATTCATGAAGCACATGATTTGATCTATTACCCACATATGAACCACTAATAATGTTACATTCCAACCTAATAGTATTCATTTTTAAAATATTTACTGGATTATCTGAGATGTAAATCTCAGACTAATGTGCTCTTAAAATACGTTTATTAAATCCAAATAGCTGTCCAATAGTTCGTTCACGATCAAAAAATACCGCTTCATTTCTAGTGCAAACTTGCACTTGGAGTGTGTTGTTATTACTTTGAATTTTTAAGGTATCATTAAGACCATACTCTTTTAGCTCATTCAAAATATATTTTGTGATGTCATCGAGTTCATACGAGCCCACTGGTATTTCTATGACTTTATACCCAATGTGAAATAAATTGTTTCCTTTATCAACGTTTGGTATAGAATTGTATGTATAAAAGTCAATGAGAGCACACTCATAATTGCGTTTTAGTTCAATTTGTGGGAAAAAGTTTTCGGTTATAACTGATGTGTTCCCGTTCAATGTAAGATGTAGTCATTTTGAAGCCTGACTTTTCACCGTCGCCTCAGTATACTTATATGCATTTTAATTAAGGTATAATGAATTGATCAAATCCTTTTTTATATCGGCCAGTTTTCATATCGTCATTCTTAGAGATTACTAGAAATCCAAATTTATCCACCCAACAATTTCGTGATATTTCCATAAATGTTTCGTAGTCCATATCGCTATTTACATGTTCTCGATATATGTGTCGCATGCTTAAATCGTGTTGTTTAAACATTATAATAAAATTTGCATTATCACATATTAAATGTTTCGTTATATGTGTATACGTTTGGCAAAGATAAAAAAAATCAATATTCTTATGACGACCCATATTATCCTGTTTTTCACATGTCACATCATCAAATATCATAATGGAATTATTTTTAGCTTCCTGTGGTGTTAAAACTGTGTCATTTGCGGAGAATGTGTAATATTCCATTTCTCGTATTAGTTGGATAAGTTTTCCCAAATACTCATATTTCGGTTGATATAAACTCTTTGAAAATACATAAATATTTTCAAATTTTACTCCATTTGGACTGTCTATGAGGCTAAGCATCACATTAGTTTTTCCACAATTTGATGGATCAAGAATTAAGGCTCTAATTTTGTTGGGTAGCAAGGTACTGTGACGAGGCTGTTGATTCTCCTACCCATGCCCACCGCCCTCAATGTTTCTCACTAAGATGGTTTTCTTTTGTGGTAATAAACGCATGTTAATGAGAGAAGTACTTCATTCAATGAGGAACGTTGGTGGATTGAGGTCGTTATAAAATGATGAAACATTTTTATAATATAAACACTCGTAAATCAAATGTCAAACAGGGTGGTGGTCTTGTAAACAATATAATAAACGCTCTACCCGTGGAGGTGCATTTACATGGGTACAATTACTGTGGACCAGGTACAAAGCTAGAGAAACGTTTAGCACGCGGTGATCGTGGAATCAATGCTTTGGATGAAGCTTGTAGGGAACACCACATAGCATATTCAAAAAGTAAGGACTTGAGTGAGCGTCATAAAGCTGACTCACGTGGGATCATGTAAGAGCATCAAATAGCAGTTTTGGTGAGAGAGCAGCAGCGTAATTTGTAAAGAACATGATGAAGGTAAAGAAAAAATTTAGTATAGGATCAAACCAGAAAAAGACAAAGAAAGTAGTAACAAGTAAGAAAGCTACAGTCGAGATTTCTCGACCGTATGATACCCGCAACCCATTTCGAGAGAAAACAAAAAGCTTGAATGATATTTTAACAAAAAATATACCACCGAATATACTAAAATTTTTTTTTTTGTATATAGATATTTTTTTTTAAATCCATTAAATACCGACATGGTCACTCTGTCAACTAAACAAACAAAGCGCGAGCAGCTGCAACTGAATTTTGCATATAAAATTGATTCTTTAATAACTTCCATGTTTTTCATTCGATCTCAACCAAATTCACAGAAGTCATTGAGATTATAATTATTATTATGCATACCAAAATTCAATGCTCTATTTTACGGCTTTTACAGTTTTTGGGGTCGGAAAGGGGCGTGGAAAAAATCTAAAACAAACTTGATCTGCGTAAGACCTACACGAATACTGTCACCAAATTTGATATCTCTAGGTCATTCACACACCTAAAACGTCCATATGCACTGGGGACAAAAATTTTGATAAATAATTTAACGAATAACTTTTGTTCTACTTATCCGATTTGTACCAAAATTACAGGGTATATTAAGAGTGTCAAGCGCAGATGGGTTACCAAATTGCACATCATTACACAAAGAACTTTTTGAGTAATACGCGATTTACATAAAAAAAACTTGACTTTTTCTAGATTAATGCTTATTGTGGGCGAAGGGGGCGTGGCATCCAACTTTTGAAATAAACTTGATTTGCGTAGGGTATGAAGGAAACTTGTTGCCAAATTTGGTGTCTCTATGTCTTATAGTCTCTGAGATCTAGGTGTTCATACGGACGGACAGACGGACAGACTGACAGACGGACAGACGGACATGACTATATCGTCTCGGCTGTTGATGCTGATCAAGAATATATATACATTATGGGGTCGGAGATGCCTTCTTCTGCCTGTTACATACATTTTCTGTTGGCACTAAGTCATAATACCCTTCTACCCTATGGGTAGCGGGTATAAAAACGTCTCTTGCTTCAATTATCAAAAAGGCGACCAAGGAATTGAGAAACAAGTAAGAAAGCTACAGTCGAGAGTGCTAGACCGTATGATACCCGCAACCCATTTCGAGACAAAAAAAATTTAAATGATATTTTAACAACAAATATACCAGAAATATACTGAAACTTGTGTTTTGTTTGTATATATTTGAAATTAGCGGGTAAAAATACACAACACCGACATGGTCACACTGTCAACTAAACAAAAAAAGCGCGAGCAGCTGCAAGTGAATTTTGCATATAAAATTGATTCTTTAATAACTTCCTCGTTTTTTATTCGATCTCAACCAAAGGTTCGATCTCCTCACAGGAGTCATTCAGACTATCATTGTTATTATGCATACCAAAATTCAATGCTCTAGGTCTATTATTACGGCTCTTACAGTTTTTGGGGGCGGAAAGGGGCGTGGCAAAAATCTGAAACAAACTTGATCTACGAAAGACCTACACAAATACTGTCACCAAATTTGATATCTTTAGGTCATTCACACACTTAAAACGTCCATATGCACTGGGCACAACAATTTTGATAAATAATTTCACGAATAACTTTTGTTCTACTTATCCGATTTGTACCAAAATTAAGAGTGTCAAGCGCAAATGGGTTACCCAAATGGGTCACACATCATTACACAAAAACTTTTGGAGTTATACGCGATTTACATAAAAAAACTTGACTTTTTCTATATTAATGCTTTTTGTGGGCGAAGGGGGCGTGGCATCCAACTTTTGAAATAAACTTGATCTGCGTAGGGTATGAAGGAATCTTTTAGCCAAATTTGGTGTTTCTATGTCTTATAGTCTCTGAGATTCAGGTGTTCATACGGACAGACAGACAGACGGACATGGCTATATCGTCTCGGCTGTTGACGCTGATCACTAAATCATAATACCTTTCTACCCTATGGGTAGCGGGTATAAAAACTATTTAGTGAGCTACCCAAAAGGGCATTATCTAACTTTGATATCATGCCGTTTTGTCATTAAAATTATTCAACATTTTCGGGGTGTTTATATGAAAGATGAATTACCAAAAATCCCACTATATATCGTGAGTGTGCAATAATAAATTTAGCAGACTCGTCATCAAAAGGAACGCATTGAGTAGCTTAGTTTAAGAGAGGTTCTTTGTAATGTTATTTTGACATTTTGGGGAACTTACAACCACCATTAGAAGTAATTAAATATTTGGGAGAAAGCATTAAGTATAATTATCAACGTTTGCAACAACTCGGTACATTTAACTGTGGACATTTGCGTCTAAAATTTTTGTTGCAATCCAACTCATTGCAATAAAAACGGATGGAATGTGTTTATGATATGTATGTGTGTGTTTTTTTGTTCTTTTTTTTTTTTGGTATGCACCACGGTAGGAAAATCTGCTGAAAGATCCCTTCTACTCCAGTAGAAGGCTATGTGCGATTCTTACGCATTAAAAACCTCCGCCTGCTCCTCTGTCCTTTGTGTCGGGTCAACGTGACGTGTCAATAATGGTAGTACTTCGGTGAGCAGGATAAGTGCTCCTATGTACTCCTTCTATTGCAACGCTGTTTGCGGTTCCGCGGCTGTCTTTAGTCGCCTCTTACGACAAGCTGACTTGGCTGGGGTGGTATTCTTTCCCGCCGACCTCACGAGCATCAGGCGCTTTTTATTTTTATTGTCTGCCTCCTCGGTTTGTCATCTCGTCGGCACGGACTCGTTTCATTATCTTAATAATAGTGGCATGGCCCGCCTTCCAGGTGTCTGCACCTGCCATCATAGTCTTCATCAGTTCCCTCGGTCTCAATTGGGAGCCTATCATTCTAGTCAGTTCCTCTCGCTCGTCTGAGAATCTGAGGCAGAGTACGTGTTCTGCAGTTTCAATACACGTCCTCGTGTATACACGCATTGGGGGGTATCGACGTGTTGGAACCTCGCTAGATATCCACGGAAGCAGCCGTGGTTCGTAAGAAACTGTATTAGGTGGTAGTCCAGTTCCTTATGCTTACATCTAATCTAGGCTGCGACGTCCGGGATTAGATGTTGTGTCCAGCGTCCCTTTTGTGAATCCTGCCATCTGGTCAGCCATTCCACCACCAGTCTTTCACTGGCGCTAGTTTTACTGAACCCTTCGCGCATTGCCGCCAGAGCCTTGAACTCCACATCGATGAGCGGAATGCCAGCGAGTACAAGTGCCGCATCTTCCGATATGGTCCTAAACCCTCTGATGAGTCTTAGGGCCATTTTCCGGTATACTGCTCGTGCCTCTTTGAGATAGGATGTTCTCTCCGTTACGCTCTTCCAGATTGGAGCTGCGTATAACAGTGTCGCCTTCGCTACTGATACCAGTAGTCTCCTCGCCGGCATCTTGGGACCACCCGTTTTCGGCATTAGCGTAGCCAGAACCGTGGTTGCCATAGCCGCTTTCCTGCTGGCATATTTCATATGCTCGCTAAAGCTAAGCCTATGGTCGATTAGGACTCCCAGGTATTTTAGTGAGTTTGCCGACTCCAAGTGGACTCCGTCTACTGTTATCTGCAGCTTCTCAACCGCTTTCCTACTGCTTAGCAGTACCACCTCCGTCTTATGTGCTGCAATTTTGAGGCCCATCCTGTAGCTCTTAAGCCATCCTGTAGCTGCCCTAATGGTGTCATTACAGCTTGTTTGCAATTCAGGGAGAGTTTTTGCAACTGCAGTGATTGCCACGTCGTCTGCGAAGCAGTGTAGCTCTGTGTCTCTTGGTTTTGTTATTTTAATTATCCCATTGTACATTATGTTCCACAGGATCGGGCCAAGGACCGACCCTTGAGTAACGCCTGCTGTAACTTCGTAGCATTTGGGACCGTCTTCCGTATCGTACAAAGTGCCCGGTCACTAATATAACTACCGATCTACTAACGATAGTCATGCCACTGAGTATGCTGGCCCATGTTGCTGTATTGAAGGCATTTTTAACGTCAAAAGTTATTATAGCGCAGTACTTTTTGGCCCCTCCCAGCCGTCTTTCCCCCGCTAACGCCGTTGAGGCTATCTCACGGACCTCTTCCAGTGCATCAAGGGTACTCCTCCCTTTCCGGAAGCCGTATTGCTGATGCGCCAGCCCGCGTGGTCCCTCTGTTTACGTTTCCAAGCGGCAGTACAGGATGCGTTCAAAAAGCTTCCCCACTATGTACAGTAAGCACAGTGGGCGATATCCGCCAGCAGTATTGGTCGAGGATCCTTTCCCTTTCGGGATGAGTACCAGTCTTTGGTTCATCCAACGTGTAGGGAACATTCCCTCAGCAATGCATTGTTGAAATGTATTGCAAAAGATCTCGGGCTTGGCCTCAGCTATGGCTTTAATCACCCCTCCAGTCCAGGGGCCTTGGAGGGCTTGATCCTCTTAGCGGCCGAGACTACTTCCTCCGGTGTTATCCTCGGGAACTGCTCACCAGTCGTTATCTGTGCTGGTTGCCAGAGGGTGGTCTGCTTCGGGAATAGTTCCTCGACAATTCTGGCTCTAATTGTCCTTTCCTTCCTGTTGCTTTGATCCTTTTATAGACTATCTTGTACGCCATTCCCCATGGGTCCTCGTCTATGCTCGTGAGTAGCTCCTTAAACGCTCCTGCCTTAGCTTTTGCTATTTCTTTTTGTAGTGCAGCTCGGACTGCTTTGTACTGCTAGATCAGCTGTGGATGGTTGTCGCGCCCTCTCGACCGCTGCGCCCTTCTTCTCGCTGAGTGGCATTCTGCCCTCATATTCCCCAGTGTGTCGCACCACCAGTACACCGGGGGCTTATTCTTGCGGCTGTTTTTTCTTCGCGGCATTGTTGCATCGAATGTTCTTTCCAGTAGCAGGTTCAGATTCGCCACCATAGCTTCCGCTTGACCTACTGGATTCTCCAGATCTTCAATAATGTATTTTAGCATTGCATTGTCAATTCTTTTCGTGTCTCAAGCACGACCCATTCTGCTAACAAAGGTCGGCCTGAGACCGTCGTTCAACATAACCAGGTTTACCATGTACATCGCGTCCACTAGTGCTCTACCTCTACGATTTGATGCTCTGCTACCCCACTCTAACGCCCAGGCATTGAAGTCACCCGCTATTACGACAGGGCCACGGCCTCTTGCGTGTTCCACCAGCGCCTCTAACATCCCCTCAAATTGTTGCAGGCTGTCACTAGGAGGGGCATAGCAGCTGTAGATGTGTACTCCTTTAACTTTGCCATAGGCAAAACCGCGTAGGGGGGGGTTTTGTCTTTCTTGCACTTGGAATCCCGCGCAGCCATTTATTGCCGACTTGCCTGTCTCGTCAAGTATTGTATCTACGTCAGCGTTCCCTCCACTTGGGATGTAGGGTTCGCTCAGTAGGAACAAGTCAATTTTCCGTTCCACTGCTGTCTGTTGTAAGAGGCTCTGGGCGGCCCCGCAGTGGTTAACATTAAGCTGGAAAACATTAATGTATTCCTGCATTCTGCTGTTTGCTAGCTCCTGCTTGTTGTTTGGCCTTCCTATAAGTTAGACATCCAGAACTGCCCGTAGCGTGGTTTCTGTCCATATCCTCCTTACATATTAAGCAGGAAGGCTTCTCTACGCATCCTTTCGCTTTGTGTCCTCTGCCTCCACATCTTAGGCAGCAGTCTGATCGGTCAGCATTCTTACAGTTGCTGGCTTGGTGCCCGTACCCTAGGCATCTGTAACATCTCTTCGGTTGTACATCCTGAGTAATGCGGCACCGTGACCATCCCACTGTTAGTGTCCTTTTTTGAGCACCATGATAGCATCATTGACATCTAGCATAACGGTTGCTATTTGTGTTCCATCTCTCATCATTCGAAGGCTTTGCACTTCCGGTCTCCCGATTCCCCTAAATTGGGTCATCATGCTTTGAGCAAGATCTTCGGCATTCGTTGCCTCGTCCATTCCAGTACACACATTACACATTGCTGAGGGAGTTCTCGATCGCTTCTTTGATGTTCCGATCTCCAGTGTTTTTCCCTCCATTTCTAATATTAGTTCTCCTTTTTGAGTCCACCTGATTTTGCGGTCGAGCTTACCCACCTCTTTCAGGTTCGGATCCTACTTCATTTTTCGAAGGATGTCCACGTACGACATCTCTCCTGTCTTTTTTAGTATAAGTGCCTCCGGTTTCTTGCGCAATCGTTAAGGCCTTACTTTTTCCCACTCCTTGACGCTATGGATTGAGTTTTCCGGGGTTGGCTTCTTCAGCACCTCTGCATATTTTGCTGCCTTAGGAGCCTTTTTCTCCATCTTTCCATCGGCCTCCTGCCCACTGCTTTCGATAAGGATTCTCTTGGTCCTTGGAATTACCTTGGTCCTTGGAGCGTCCTTGATATTGGCAGTTGGTTTTCGCTTTTGGTGCCCCTCCGTTTGGGTATCAGTACTCTTGGAAGCGGCGTCTTTCGCCTTTAACTCCTGCAGCTCTAGTGCTCTTTTATTAAGTGCGATGAGCTCTGCTATTGCGTCCTTCGATCATTTCGTGACGTGTCTTTGCGTCTCGAAGGCCGTCATCAGTAGGATGATCCTACTCTGCATTTTGGCTAGTACACTGCCTAGGTCCTCATCCTTGCATGCACCGTAATTTCTATACTTTTAAAGACTTCCATATAGTTCACTTTCTCCCATCCTTGCATTTGAGCCCTTCTGCCAGGGGCACCCCCACCTTAGTGGGATGCTGTTGCTACGCTAGAATAGCCGCCCAATATGGGACAGACGCTAACCAGTAAGCAGCCCAACTCTGGGTAGCAAACGCTTGATGGATTTTTAAAAGCAAGTCGGTGAGCTTAACACCGCTGGCCCGCCTTCTCATCTTAGCCAGCTACCCCTTTCACGGCGCTCTTTTTTGCATCTTCTCAGATCACTCTGGATGCCTGTAATAAGCTTACACGTGTTTCTCCAGTTTCCCTCCTTTTCCAACATGTAATTGATGAGATCCTCCGGCGGTCGTGGATGTTGAAACATCCAGCTGTATCTGGGACAATGGTATAGGACATGCTCTGGGTCCTCATCCAAATCCGGGCAATTTGGGCACTCTGGACTGTCCTCGTGCCGATACTTAAATAGATATTTTCTATATCCTCCATGGCCTTTAATAAATTGCGTAATATGAAAATTAATCTGCCCTCCTCTACGTCCGATCCAGTCTTGTCTTACCACCTCCACTGACTCTCTAATGCTCATTTCCTTGCGGGCCACGTATACCTCTCGCATTTCCATTGCTAGGATGTCCACTGGGATCATGCCTGCCAGTACAAGAGCTGCTTCATTGGATATTGTTCTGAATCCAGAGATGACTCGAAGGGCGCTAAGTCTTTACGGCGCCGCTTTCTTCCGCTGCAGACTCTTGTTTTGAGCCACTGCTGGCTGATTTGGCGATGCGTACAGCAGAATCGAGGCCACTACC
Organism: Drosophila formosana; assembly: GCA_035045625.1. NCBI lineage: Eukaryota > Metazoa > Arthropoda > Insecta > Diptera > Drosophilidae > Drosophila > Drosophila formosana. The sequence goes on from JAWNOW010000440.1 coordinate 448,319, forward strand.
TTTGCCAACAGCAATCGCCTTCCTGCCCTCGGTCTTCCAATGTTCGGCAACATTCTGGACAGAGCTCCCTGTGTTCTACCCGCTTTTTAGCTGCCATACTCCAAGTGGGCACGGAAGCTCAGGCGATTGTCTATAAAAACTCCCAGGTATTTTATAGAATCCTTCGACCGGATTATCGAGACCCCTACAGACACATGCAGACGCTCTTCCCTCTTTCTGCTTGTGATATGCACCGCTTCCGTCTTGTGGCTCGCGAGGGCTACGCCTGCTGTCTCCATCCATCCTGAGATGCGTCTTATGGCTTCATTTGCTGCTCCTTCCACTTGCTGTACCTCCTTCGCAACTACCACAAGAGCAAGATCATCGGCGAACCCAATGAGCTTATATCCGGGTGGAAGCAGAACTCGAAGTACTCCATCGTACATGATGTTCCACAGCAGGGGACCCAAAACAGAGCCTTGAGGGACCCCAGCTGTCACTTTATAGCGCTTGCTTCCTTCGTCTGTGTCATACTCTAGTAGTCGTTCCGACATGTAGTTAGATAGTATCCTTAGCAGGTAGGCGGGTAATCCAATATGGGAGAGAGCTCTTCTTATAGTGCTCCAGCTCGCGGAGTTAAAGGCGTTGCGAATGTCCAGGGTTATCACAGCGCAGTACTCCTTATCTCCCCATCGCCAACGAGTTCCCTCTATTGCCTTGGATGCAATGTCCACTACAGCCTGAATCGCGTCCACCGTCGACATGCTCTTGCGGAAGCCAAACTGCGAGTCCGAAATTGTGCCCTCATCCTCCAGTATCCTTAGAAGCCTGTTGTATATTATGCGTTCCAATATCTTACCAGCCGTATCCAGTAGACAGATCGGGCGGTATCCTGAAGGCTCTTCAATTGGCTTGCCTCCCTTCGGCAGTAGTATTAGCCGCTGCAGCTTCCACCGTTTGGGGAAGACGCCGTCCCGAAGACGCCGTGAAAGTGTCAACAAAGACCTCCTGTCTTGTCGTTACTGCAAGCTTGAGTGCGTTATTAGGAATGCCGTCTGGCCCTGGTGCCTTCCTGTCGCCGATCCGCTTGCTTGCCGAGATGACTTCTGTGGAGGTGATGGGCGGCCATGACTCGATAAGAGGGGCGACCATGTCTGCCCCGTTCTGGTGCTGCGGGAATAATGCTGTCACTATGCTCTGGAGCAATATGGGACATGTTATCCTTGCGGTCTCCCGATTTTCAGTTTCTTCATGGCGACCTTGTATGCGGTTCCCCATGGGTTGATGTCCGCCTCATCACAAATCTTCCTATATCATTCGGATTTGCTTTTTTTGATGTCCCGCTTTAGTGCCCGTTTAGCGGCCCGCAGATCCTCCAGTGTCTGGTCAAAGTCAGGCCGACCTCTCGCCCTCTGACTGATCCGTCTAGCTCTCAGGCAGGCTTTCTTTAGGTGCTGAATGTTGTTCTTTCACCAGTAGCAGGGTGCTCCGCGTCTGCTTGGTTTCCTCCTCGGCATCGACAACTCACATGCTGCTGTTAGGATGCTAGATAACTGGTTCGCCATGCTATCGGCTGACCCCAGTGTGGGTCTCCAGTCGTGTAGACTCAATACCAATGAAAATGCATTCTTATCCAGGCAGTTGTCCTTCCATATAGGTCCTGTAGTTTTTGGTATCTGCCTCGTTCCTCTCCTGTCGCAGATATCGAAGTGTATCGCCTGATGATCGCTGAAAGTAAAATCGTCGCTCACTCTCCAATTGGTATTCCTGCAGTTCGAGCTACTGAGAAACGTCAGATCAATGAACGAGCCCCGGCCAGCTTTGTAGTATGTCTGCTTCTTGCCGTCATTGGCTAAACCAAGATCCAGCGGCGCGAATATCTCCAGTAGTGCGGTTCCTTTTGGTGTTGTCTCCTTACTTCCCCATTGTACAGCCCAGGCGTTGAAATCACCGGCAATTCCTTCCTCTTCTTCGCGACGTTTCCTCTAAGGTAAATATCATTCAGTGACCAGCAACAGCAGCATCAGCAGCAACAACAACATCAACAAACATCAAACCAACAACAACATGGAATGCGTCAACAACACAAACAACTTCGAAAACATAAAAAATTTCAACATTTTGTGGAGGTTGATAGTCAACCTACCAATAACCATGGAAATGGAGGAAGATTCAACTGAATCTCAGGTGATTGAAGAGTTCATAGACACAAGTATCTTCAACCTCCTCGACCTCTTATAACCCAAGAGGACTTAGATGCCCTCTTAAAAGACATTGAGGAGGACCCAGATATGCGTGGGACTGTATTATAATATAAAATAAATTTGAAATGAAATTATCAATATACTATATACAAACAATACAAAATTTTTTAATTGGGGTGGTGTTTTAGCTTGGATTTTCAGAATTTTTTAGAACTTCGACTTTTATTTTCAGCTATTTATACCCAATACCCATGGGGTAAGGGTATTACAACTTAGTGCCAACAGAAAATGTATGTAACAGGCAGAAAGAGGCATCTCCGACCCCATAAAGTACATATATTCCTCATCAGCGTGAACAGCCGAGACGATATAGTCATGTCCGTCTGTCCGTCTGTTTGCCGGTCCGTCTGTCTGTCTGTATGAACATCTGGATCTCAGAGACAAAGGTTCCTGCATTCCCTACGCAGATCAAGTTTATTTCAAAAGTTGGATGCCACACCCCTTTCGCCCACAATAAGCATTTATCTAGAAAAAAACATGTTTTGTTTTATGTAAATTGCATATAATTTGGTAGCCCATCTGCGCTTGACACTCTTAATATACCCTGAAATTTTGGTACAAATAGGATAAGTAGAACAAAAGTTATTCGTTAAATTATTTATCAAAATTGTTGTGCCCAATGCATATGGACGTTTTACGTGTGTGAATGACCTAGAGTTATCAAATTTGGTGACAGTATTCATGTAGGTCTTACGCATATCAAGTTTGTTTTAGATTTTTGACACGCCCCTTTCCGCCCCCAAAAACTAGAAAAGCCGTAACCTAGAATTTTCGTATGCATAATAATAATTATATTCTCAATGACTTCTGTGAATATGGTTAAGATCGAATAGAAAATAAGGAAGTTATTAATGAATCAATTTTATATGAAAAATGCAGCTGCTCGCGCTTTGCTTGTTTAGTTGACAGCGCGACCATGTCGGTATTTAATGGATTTCTTAAAAATATGAATATACAAAAAAAAACAAATTGCAGTATATTCTGTGGTATATTTTTTGTTAAAATATCATACGGTCGAGCACTCTCGACTGTAGCTTTCTTACTTGTTCAAATTGATTACTAACGTTTGTTCTAAAAATTGAAATTTAAGATAATTTAAGAGATACAAATCTTCAGTGTTAACGCACTCTTCGCGTTTTGATCGCGAAATTCTCGAGATCACTCCTTTTAATCTCATCTAAATAGTTTGGTGAGGATGGTAGACTCTGGTCACAACAATGTCGCTCAAATTATAGTGCCAATCGCTTGGTCTTCAGTGGCCGGCGGAGAAGTTAATATCGGGATTCAGAGCTTCTACACGGAATGCCTGCTTCTCAATTAAGCCAGTTAAAGGCTAGGTCACCCCGCAGGTTCAGCGCTAGGGTAGATCGCGAAATGCGCGCAAGCCTGTGTTTTTGTTTCGCCACTATTTATTTATGTATTTATTTAAATACGAGTATGAACAGTCCACATTGAAGAAAATATAATTTAAAATGTTTACGAGAAGAGTAAAATTTTGGGAAATAAGTATATTAAATTTAAAAATAATTCAATTAAAATTCAAATCTCTGGGGGTATTTAAGCAATATTAATCTAACGAAAAATTTGCTGTATGCGAAAACTCAGGAAAAACCCAATCAGGTAAGATGATACGTTAGTTATCTAGTATTTTATTTTCGTTTTAATTTCCAACATCATGTTAGTTGCTAGTTATTGCTAGCTGAGAATAATAGAATACAATTTTTAAAATTTAGAAGAAATGCCTCGCAGTTGAAAACACAGTAGAGTCTGGTGTAGTCAGTCACAGAGAACTCGAAAAGGTTCATGCTTAGAATAGTTAGTTGTACAGAAATTAAGGGATGAAGGTATGTCTTACTGGGACAGAAAGGTTTATATACCTTAGAAGGTATGAATAATCTATATTATCTTTAGGTAGTGTGGCTATAAACATAACCCCAAGAATGCTACGACGATTAGTTAATGAGAGAAGATTAGTAAAAGAAGTCCACTATTATAAGTAGACTCTTTGTAGCAAACAGCCGTGTTTTTTTGTGCGCCCCGCAATTTACTCTTTTTTCCTATCAACCGGTGTTTATTTAAAACATTATTTAAAGTAATTACTTTAATCTTTTGCTACATCGCGTTTCTATCCTGTGATAATTTTTGTTTATTGTGGTAAGTAATAGCTTTTGCGTGTCTCGTTTTTGTGCTTTCCTTCTCTCTTTCCTTACTCTCAACAACTCTCTCAGTTGACAGAATTCCGTTAGTAGCGTTCTCTACTCTCACTGCTTGCTCTACTATTTTGTTGTTGGTTACATATTTCTGTTTTGAGTCTGTACAGTGGGCATAGTACCTACAATTTTGAAGTAAATTTTAACTGATTTTGTAATTTTATTTTTATAAAGGAAGGCAAAATTGTATGTTGTCTGAAAAGTTTCCAGAAGCAGATCACGACTTCGCAACTCAGTAGGGTCTGCTGGCTCTGTGATAACGTAGTACACGTAAAGTGCTTAGGTTATTCAGGGCTAGTGTCAGATGCCATTGCCAAAAGAACTGGGCTTAACTGGAGTTGTGAGTCATGTCGAGAAGCTCAGTATGAAATGCGGATGTTTATGAGACAGACAAGAGTTGGTTTTAAAAATCTAATAGGTGGCTTTCATAAGTTAAATGGTTAGTTTAGTGCTTTGAATTCTCAGATCAATAGTGTGAAACTAATGGCTGAGTCTCCAAATCGGAAAACCTCAATTTCTTGTGACTTACAATTATCCAAATTTTTACCTCTACCATCGGCTGACCCTCCCACTACTCCGTTGGTTTCTCAGTTAATCCCGTTTCCTACCCCAGTAGCAACAACCGCTACTCATTCCCATCAGGGAACCTGCTCCATCGATATTAGTTAACGCCAAAGTTGTGTCTGAATTGTCCACGGTTGTCACAAGAATTAGAGGAAAGCCGAATCCTAATAAAAATATTGCTTCCGCACCTGCTCCAACTATTCTTACTGTTGGATCACCGACTTTATTGGGTTCCATAGATAATATACCAAATATTACTCCTTTGGCTCCTAAACCACTTGTGGAGGTTCCACCAATGAAACGGATTTTTGTTTCAAGGCTCGCCGCTGATCTGACGTCAGATGACGTAAAGGCTTTCATTATAGCCAAATTTAAAAATGCCGATCCAATAATGAAAATATTTGAATTTGCTGATGACAAACATTCCATCTTTCAAGATCAATGTCGCACCTTTAATTTTTAAAGCCATTTGCTCGCCCAATTTTTGGCCAGAGTTTTTGGTGGAAAAAGAGTTCAAAGCAAAAGTTAAAAATCGGACTCCGATTGGTCTGTCACCGAATGAACCTGTACAGTCTCAAACTTCTTCTTCTTCAAAAAACACTTATTTTTAAAATAACCTATCAAAATGTGCGTGATTTGCGTAGTAAGTAATACGTCGACTGTTTCACTTTTTTCACGATTTTTGGAAACCTGGTTAAGTTTGGATATCTTCGATTCCGAACTCTTTCCGGCAAGTTTGTTCTTCCCGAAGAGCGGGTGGTGTTATATTTGAAGTAGACTTCAACCTTTCATCAGAGGCTGGCAAAAATCCTCTGATTAAACCCTCCTCAAGGGTGCTGGATACTGCATCGTCTCGGCGACCGAGAGATGTCAGCATCACTTGCTCGCTCATGAGACTTTGCAGTTTCTAGCTAAGGGACTGAGCCCAAGCTTCTAAGATCCATTCTTGAAAGCTGAGGTCCAGGACCATGGTCGAAAGTACTCGGAAACAAGTAAAAAATGCATCACGAATCCTCGGATTTAGCTTGGATACGAAGATCACACGAATACAACGTGAGGCGGTTCTTAAGTCTCGCCGGTTTGTCCGGCAAATCTCAGTCCGCTGCACCGAGTGCGAGTTTACGGTGCCAAGGTGACCAGGGGATTCAGGCAGTAGCCGGAGCCAACCCGACGGAGGAAGTCAAACCTTCCACGTCGAAATTGGTGAAACCAACGAAACCCAAGTCACCTTCAAAAGGAAAAAGTGTTCACCAGTAAGCTTGCAACAGTCACACCTCCTGGAAAGGAGAGAACAGTGGGCAGTCAACCGAAGGCTAACCCGTCTGTCAGTAAGAGGCAGAGGTCAGATGACTCGGCGAAGGCTTCGGAGAGCAAGCGGTTATGTCCAGCGGACATCCTGGCCAGCTTAAGCATGAAGACGGAGTTTCAGGGAATACGAGGAATCCCTGCGATTCCTCAAAGACACACTACTGAAGCTGGAAGCACCGTGGCTAGAAGCAATGATTGACGTCGTCCCTGTGGACCAAATTCCTAAGCGAACGATCATTAAGGTCTGGATCCTCCCTACATGCGTGGGACTGTACTATAATATATAAAATAAATTTGAAATAAAATTATCAATATATACAAACAATACAACATTTTTTAATTGGGGTGGTGTTTTAGCTTGGATTTTCAGAATTTTTTAGAACTTCGACTTTTAATTTCAGCTATTTATACCCAATACCCATGGGGTAAGGGTATTACAACTTAGTACCAACAGAAAATGTATGTAACAGGCAGAAAGAGGCATCTCCGACCCCATAAAGTACATATATTCTTCATCAGCGTGAACAGCCGAGACGATATAGCCATGTCCGTCTGTCCGTCTGTTCGCAGGTCCGTCTGTCTGTCTGTATGAACATCTGGATCTCAGAGACAAAGGTTCCTGCATTCCCTACGCAGATCAAGTTTATTTCAAAAATTGAATGCCACACCCCCTTCGCCCACAATTAGCATTTATCTAGAAAAAGTCAAGTTTTGTTTTGTGTAAATAGCATATAACTCCAAAAGTTATTTGTGTAATGATGTGTAATTTGGTAACCCATCTGCGCTTGACACTCTTAATATACCCTGTAATTTTGGTACAAATAGGATAAGTAGAACAAAAGTTATTCGTTAAATTATTTGTCAAAATTGTTGTGCCCAATGCATATGGACGTTTTAAGTGTGTGAATGACCTAGAGATATCAAATTTGGTGACAGTATTCATGTAGGTCTTACGCATATCAAGTTTGTTTTAGATTTTTGCCATGCCCCTTTCCGCCCCCAAAAACTAGAAAAGCCGTAATAATAGACCTAGAGCATTGAATTTTGGTATGCATAATAATAATTATATTCTCAATAAGATCGAATGAAAAACATGGAAGTTATTAAAGAATCAATTTTATATGAAAAATGCAGCTGCTCGCGCTTTGCTTGTTTAGATGACAGTGCGACCATGTCGGTATTTAATGGATTTCTTAAAAATATGAATTTACAAAAAAAACAAATTGCAGTATATTCTGTGGTATATTTTTTGTTAAAATATCATACGGTCGAGCACTCTCGACTGTAGCTTTCTTTCTTGTTTAAATTGATTACTAACGTTTGTTCTAAAAATTGAAATTTATGATTATTTAAGAGATACAAATCTTCAGTGTTAACGCACTCTTCGCGTTTTGATCGCGAAATTCTCGAGATCACTCCTTTTAATCTCATCTAGATAGTTTGGTGAGGATGGTAGGTTCAGCGCTAGGGTAGATCGCGAAATGCGCGCAAGCCAGTGTTTTTGTTTCGCCACTATTTATTTATGTATTTATTTAAATACGAGTATGAACAGTCGACATTGAAGAACTTATAATTTAAAATGTTGACGAGAAGAGTAAAATTTTGGGAAATAAGTATATTAAATTTAAAAATAATTCAATTAAAATTCAAATCTCTGGGGGTATTTAAGCAATATTAATCTAACCAAAAATTTGCTGTATGCGAAAACTCAGGAAAAACCTAATCAGGTAAGATGATACGTTAGTTATCTAGTATTTTATTTTTGTTTTAATTTCCAACATCATGTTAGTTTCTAGTTATTGCAAGCTGAGAATAATAGAATACAATTTTTAATATTTAGAAGAGATGCCTCGCCGTTGAAAACACATAGAGTCTGGTGTAGTCAGTCACAGAGAACTCGAAAAGGTTCATGCTTAGAATAGTTAGTTGTACAGAAGTTAAGGGATGAAGGTATGAAGTTACCCGTATGTCTTACTGGGTCAGAAAGGTTTATATACCTTAGAAGGTATGAAGAATCTATATAAACATAACCCCAAGAATGCTACGACGATTAGTTAATGAGAGAAGATTAGTAAAAGAAGTCCACTATTATAAGTAGACTCTTTGTACAAACAGCCGTGTTTTTCTGTGCGCCCCGCAATTTTCTCTTTTTTCCTATCAACCGGTGTTTATTTAAAACATTCTTTAAAGTACTTACTTTAATCTTTTGCTACATCGCGTTTCTATCCTGTGATAATTTTTGTTTATTGTGGTAAGTAATAGCTTTTGCGTGTCTCGTTTTTGTGCTTTCCTTCCCGCTCGCAGTGTGAGAGATTTACTCTCAACAACTCTCTCAGTTGACAGAATTCCGTTAGTAGCGTTCTCTACTCTCACTGCTTGCTCTACTATTTTGTTGTTGGTTACATATTTCTGTTTTGAGTCTGTACAGTGGGCATAGTACCTACAATTTTGAAGTAAATTTTAACTGATTCTGTAATTTTATTTTTATAAAGGAAGGCAAAATTGTATGTTGTCTGAAAAGTTTCCAGAAGCAGATCACGACTTCGCAACTCAGTAGGGTCTGCTGGCTCTGTGATAACGTAGTACACGTAAAGTGTGTAGGTTATTCAGGGCTAGTGTCAGATGCCATTGCCAAAAGAACTGGGCTTAACTGGAGTTGTGAGTCATGTCGAGAAGCTCAGTATGAAATGCGGATGTTTATGAGACAGACAAGAGTTGGTTTTAAAAATCTAATAGGTGGCTTTCATAAGTTAAATGGTTAGTTTAGTGCTTTCAATTCTCAGATCAATAGTGTGAAACTAATGGCTGAGTCTCCAAATCGGAACCTCAATTTCTTGTGACTTACAATTATCCAAATTTTTACCTCTACCATCGGCTGACCCTCCCACTACTCCGTTGGTTCCGCAGTTAATCCCGTTTCCTACCCCAGTAGCAACAACCGCTACTCATTCCCATCAGAAAACCTGCTCCATCGATATTAGTTAACGCCAAAGTTGTGTCTGAATTGTCCACGGTTGTCACAAGAATTAGAGGAAAGCCGAATCCTAATAAAAATATTGCTTCCGCACCTGCTCCAACTATTCTTACTGTTGGATCACCGACTTTATTGGGTTTCAAAGATAATATACCAAATATTACTCCTTTGGCTCCAAAACCACTTGTGGAGGTTCCACCAATGAACCAGATTTTTGTTTCAAGGCTCGCCGCTGATCTGACGTCAGATGACGTAAAGGCTTTCATTATAGCCAAAATTAAAAATGCCGATCCAATAATGAAAATATTTGAATTTGCTGATGACAAACATTCCATCTTTCAAGATCAATGTCGCACCTTTAATTTTTAAAGCCATTTGCTCGCCCAATTTTTGGCCAGAGTTTTTGGTGGAAAAAGAGTTCAAAGCAAAAGTTAAAAATCGGACTCCGATTGGTCTGTCACCGAATGAACCTGTACAGTCTCAAACTTCTTCTTCTTCAAAAAACACTTATTTTTAAAATTTCTTATAACCTATCAAAATGTGCGTGATTTGCGTAGTAAGTAATACGTCGACTGTTTCACTTTTTTCACGATTTTTGGAAACCTGGTTAAGTTTGGATATCTTCGATTCCGAACTCTTTCCGACGAAACCCAAGTCACCTTCAAAAGGAAAAAGTGTTCACCCAGTAAGCTTGCAACAGTCACACCTCCTGGAAAGGAGAGAACAGTGGGCAGTCAACCGAAGGCTAACCCGTCTGTCAGTAAGAAGCAGAGGTCAGATGACTCGGCGAAGGCTTCGGAGAGCAAGCGGTTATGTCCAGGCGACATCCTGGCCAGCTTAAGCATGCAGCCGGAGCTACAGGGAATACGAGGAATCCCTGCGATTCCTCAAAGACACATTACTGAAGCTGGAAGCACCGTGGCTAGAAGCAATGATTGACGTCGTCCCTGTGGACCAAATTCCTAAGCGAACGATCATTAAGGTCTGGATCGTCCCTAACTGCGTGGGACTGTATTATAATATAAAATAAATTTTAAATAAAATTATCAATATATACAAACAATACAACATTTTTTAATTGGGGTGGTGTTTTAGCTTGGATTTTCAGAATTTTTTAGAACTTCGACTTTTATTTTCAGCTATTTATACCCAATACCCATGGGGTAAGGGTATTGCAACTTAGTGCCAACAGAAAATGTATGTAACAGGCAGAAAGAGGCATCTCCGACCCCATAAAGTACATATATTCTTCATCAGCGTGAACAGCCGAGACGATATAGCCGTGTCCGTCTGTCCGTCTGTTTGCCGGTCCGTCTGTCTGACTGTGTGAACATCTGGATCTCAGAGACAAAGGTTCCTGCATTCCCTACGCAGATCAAGTTTATTTTAAAAATTGAATGCCACACCCCTTTCGCCCACAATAAGCATTTATCTAGAAAAAGTCATGTTTTGTTTTATGTAAATTGCATATAACTCCAAAAGTTATTTGTGTAATGATGTGTAATTTGGTAACCCATCTGCGCTTGACACTCTTAATATACCCTGTAACTTTGGTACAAATAGGATAAGTAGAACAAAAGTTATTGACAGTATTCATGTAGGTCTTACGCAGATCAAGTTTGTTTTAGATTTTTGCCACGCCCCTTTCCGCCCCCAAAAAATGGAAAACCCGTAACCTAGAATTTTGGTATGCATTATAATAATTATATTCTCAATGACTTCTTTGAATATTATTATAATTATATTCTCAATGACTTCTGTGAATATGGTTGAGATCGAATAACAAATAAGGAAGTTATTAATGAATTAATTTTATATGCAAAATTCACTTGCAGCTGCTCGCGCTTTGTTTGTTTAGTTGACAGTGTGACCATGTCGGTGTTGTGCATTTTTACCCGCTATTTTCAAATATATACAAACAAAACACAAGTTTCAGTATATTTTTTTATATTTTTTGTTAAAATATCATTACAATTTTTTTTTTCTCTCGAAATGGGTTGCGGGTATCATACGGTCGAGCACTCTCGACTGTAGTTTTCTTACTTGTTTCATCAATATCTTAATAATTAACATATTTTTATATAATCATCTGATTTTGTTGGGGTTGAATTTTGTATTCCATCATATTTTGTATGCCATGCCATACCCTTATTTTATTTTTGCATTTAAAACCCACCTAATATCTGCGGACCACAGTATACAAAATATCACAGACTTGCCATCTCTAAGTATTAAACAGCTGATTTTATAGGGGTTGAATTTTGTATTCCATGACGTCTTATTCCATTATTTTGCTATAACACGAGATGGAAGAATGACAGACCAATTTAAGATTACTTATGGTCCACAGCTCTCTGAGAAAAGTTTGTTTGTTTATTTCGGCGTTGATGGTATTGCTAAGAATATTGTAGGTGTACTATCAGTTTTGAAGTGAACAGCGGCTTATGAAAAGTAAAATTAAAAAAAAAATGTTAATCAAAATGTTCTAGTGAATATTTCGCGTGTCGTTTACTTTTCAAGTATGTATAAAATTTAAACACATGAAAACAAAATTGGTTTATGAAGTGTTTGTTTTATCAATGTGTTTAAAGGCAAAAAAAATCCGAGGGCGTGAATAATAATGGCTAGGACAATATCTAATGTCAAAACATGTCAAGGCCCAGCCATTTATCTAAAACCTAAATATGACTACGCATTTTATTTAGGTTATTATAAAGATATGTACAAAGCGAAAGTGTGTATTTATATGTGTTATGTTGTCGGTTGTTTTTATTATTTATTTTTAACATAAATTCGAATAATTGTTATATACACATATATATGTACATATATGTTTTGGTGTGCTAAATAAAGTTCACAAATTTTCTTAATCGTATATTTGTTACATAAATAAAAAAAAAAGTGCGATTGTTTATAAATATACTGTAAACTGGCATGCCTTTATGTAACAGAATTTGTGCAATTATGAATGGATACATACATTTATGTATATGGAATTACATTTACATTTGTAAATGCCCTTCCCCTACCCCCCTGCTTCATCACATGGGGACGACGCCCAGTTTCATTTGTTTGCCTGACTTTGATATTGGTATTTCTGTGTGTATTTGAGGAACGCAATTTTGTATACAAGATATTTTATAACATTACAAGCAAATTACTATTCAAATTACATAATGTAACATAATGTTCCCGCAAGTGGTAGACCTGTGAACATTGCAATTTATATACCCACTTCCCATGGGGCAAAGGTGTATAATAACTGGGTGCCAAAGGAAAATGTATGTAACAAATAAAAGTTGGCCTCTTAGACCCCATAAAGTACATATATAAACCAGATGATGTTCCAGGATGTGTACTTGGTATTATGCGGAATCTTTGCATTTGCTTTTACATGTTTAAATTGTTTATTAGGTCTATTGAGTCTGGAATCAAATGTCTTTCCCTTGCAAATGGTTCCAAACTTAATGTTAATAATTTTAGAGGTATTTCCAAATTGTCCGATATACCAAAAATTGTGGAGAATATTATTCCATCTCAACTGAGTCAGCTTGGTATATGTATCGTCTCCCATGGCTTTGCGGAACGCAGATCTACCATCGCTAACCTATTGGAGTAATTTTTTTTACCAATGATCAAAGGAATTTAGAATGAGTTGCAGACTGAAATTATTTATACTGATTTTAGAGAAACTTTTGAATGTTAACTATTGACCTATTTATTAAAAATTTAAACATAATACATAGATTATCATATAATTTTATGTTATGGCAAACTAACTATCTTAATAGTAGAGCTCAAACAGTAATGTTTAAATTTCCAACCTTAAACACATCTTTGCAACTTCTGGTGTTCCTCAGGGTAGTCATCTCGGACCTCTTCTCTTAAATCTTTTCAATAACGATTTTCCCAATTTTATTTCGCACTCTAATAGTTTAATTAGTGATGTCTGTACTACCAATTATTCTAAGCATGAACCTATTTGAGTGCTAACTACAACATACTCTACTGTGTTTTCAACGGCGAGGCATCTATTCTAGGCGTTTACACACTTTATGTATAATTATTATTTGCATTGGTTTATTTAGAGAGTATAAATCAGAGATTGATTACCAAATTACAATTCACAACACTTAGAAATTGTTAAGCTATACGCAATTTACATACAACAAATGGGACTTTTTCTAGATTTCTGTATATTGTGGGCTGGCATCAGAAATAAACAAGTAAAATAGCTACAGTCGAGAGTGCTCGACCGTATGATACCCGCAACCCATTTTGAGAGAAAACAAAAAACTGACATAATATTTTAACAAAAAATATACCAATATACTGAAATTAGTTTTTTTATATATATATTTAAAAATAGCGGGTATAAAAATCCATAGCATAACGACATGCTCACACTGTCAACTAAACAAACAAAGCGCGAGCAGCTGCAAGTGAATTTTGCATATAAAATTGATTCTTTAATAACTTCCTTGTTTATCATTCGATCTCAACCAAATTCACAGGAATAATTGAGAATAATTATAATTATTGTTATGCATACAAAAATGCAATGCTCTTGTTCCATTATAACGGCTATAATGCCTCCTTCTGCCAGTTACATACATTTTCTGTTGGCACTAAGTTATAATACCCTTCTACCCTATGGGTTGCGGGTATAAAAACAAACTTGATCTGTGTAATGAATGCAGGAACCTACTTACCAATATTGGTGGTTCTAGTTTTTATAGTTTCTGAGATCTAGGTGTGCACCAGAGAACGTCGAAGGTGGCTGTTTTTGGACAACTACTCACACTCATGGAAATTTGTGTTGTGGTGCTACTCGCAACCCTTAAGCAAAATTCAAGACACACACACACACACTATCATTGCGAGTATTGCAAGTGATTGCGCTTCGGCCACTCGGTCCCAACTTGTGTGTGCTTTTTCGGGACCGAATCAATTTGGTAATCATGATTCAAACACTCGTGCTTGACGAGTGTCTTGCATCCGCCAACCGATCATTCTTGCACTTCTAACAAAATTCGAAATCCACCCGAATAATTCGTCAATGTTTCGAATGGTTAGGCAAGTATTCGAGTGTTTTTACCCCACCTCCTTTCTTGATCGCGAATGATTTTGTGTCGCGTCGCGAGTCGCGACGCTGCTGTTTGCGGTTATATTTTATGAGTGACTTTTGCATGCTTTGCACTGACTTTTTATACCCGCTACCCATAAGGTCGAAGGGTATTATAACTTAGTGCCAACAGAAAATGTATGTAACAGGCAGAAGGAGGCATCTCCGACCCCATAAAGTAAATGTATTCTTGATCAGCGTCCTCAGCCGAGACGATATAGCCATGTCCGTCTGTCCGTCTGTCTGTCCGTATGCACACCTGGATCTCAGAGACTATAAGACACAGACACACCAAATTTGGCACAAAGGTGCCTGCATTCCCTACGCAGATCAAGTTTATTTCAAAAGTTGAATGCCATGCTCCCTTCGCCCACAATAAGCATTAATCTAGAAAAAGTAAAGTTTTTGTATGTAAAGCGCGTATAACTCCAAAAGTTCTGTGTGTAATGTTGTGTTATATGGTAGGCCATCTGTGCTTAATACTCTTAGTATTTCCTTCCCGCTACCCATAGGGTCGAAGGGTATTATAACTTAGTGCCAACAGAAAATGTATGTAACAGGCAGAAGGAGGCATCTCCGACCCCATAAAGTAAATGTATTCTTGATCAGCGTCCTCAGCCGAGACGATATAGCCATGTCCGTCTGTCCGTCTGTCTGTCCGTATGCACACCTGGATCTCAGAGACTATAAGACACAGACACACCAAATTTGGCACAAAGGTGCCTGCATTCCCTACGCAGATCAAGTTTATTTCAAAAGTGGGATGCCACGCTCCCTTCGCCCACAATAAGCATTAATCTAGAAAAAGTCAAGTTTTTTTTATGTAAATCGCGTATTACTCCAAAATTTCTTTGTGTAATGATGTGTAATTTGGTAACCCATCTGCGCTTGACACTCTTAATATACCCTGTTATTTTGGTACAAATCGGATAAGTAGAACAAAAGTTATTTGTTAAATTGTTTATCAAAATTGTTGTGCCCAATGCATGTGGACGTTTTAAGTGTGTGAATGACCTAGATATATCAAATTTGGTGACAGTATTCGTGTAGGTCTTACGCAGATCAAGTTTGTTTTCGATTTTTGCCACGCACTTTTCCGCCCCCAAAAACTGTAAAAGCCGTAATAACCTAGCGCATTGAATTTTGGTATGCATAATAATAATTATATTCTCAATGATTCCTGTGAATTTGGTTGAGATGGAATGAAAAATAAGGAAGTTATTAATGAATCGATTTTAGATGCGAAATTCAATTGCAGCTGCTCGTGCTTAGTTTGTTTAGTTGACAATGTGACCATGTCGGTATTTTATGAATTTTTAAAAAATATGTATAGACAAAAAAAACAAATTTCAGTATATTCTGTGGTATATTGTTTGTTAAAATATTTAAGTTTTTTGTTTTCTCTTGAAATGGGTTGCGGGTATCATACGGTCGAGCACTCTCGACTGTAGCTTTCTTACATGTTTTATTCAGCTATTATTATTATTTGTATAAGGATAGATTACAAATAGAAATAAAATTAACAAGTAAGAAAGCTACAGTCGAGAGTGCTCGACCGTATGATACCCGCAACCCATTTCGAGAGAATAGCTTAAATGATATTTAAAAAAAAAATATACCACAGAATATACTGAAATTGGTTTTTTTTTGTATAAACATATTTTTTTTAAATCCACTAAATACCGACATGGCGAGCAGCTGCAAGTGAATTTTCCATATAAAATTGGTTCATTAATAACTTCCTTGTTTTTCACTCGATCTCAACCAAATTCACAGAAATCATTGAGAATATAATTATTATTATGCGTACCAAAATTGCTGTTCTGCTGGCGGCGTTGCTTCTATAGTCGTGGGAGCAACGCTCAACTTTATTAATTCTTTGCTGATTATAAATTAAACTCTGCTAAGATTTAAAATGAAGATGCTTGCTGTTATGCAGGCGGCGCGGCTTCTGTCGTTCTCATGGCTACTTTGTTGTTGCTCCTTTTCCGTTGCAATTGCTGTCAGTGCAATTGCCATTGCTGATTCGTTGCTGTTGTTTTTGTCGTACCGCTGCAATTGCTGGATCTGCAATTGTCACTGTTGCGTCTTCGCTGGTGTTATTGTTACCTCTAATTATTTAAAAATATCCTCTAACAATCTACACTTGTGCATCAAATACCCACAGCACCCGTAAATACTCAGTCATGTCAGACACTTGTTCGAAAATACTTATTCATTTTTGCCACTCGTAACAAATATACTCGAATGGCAAAAACACTCGTGAGTAACGAGTATACACATTTTTGCGGTGGGATTGTTGACGATCTCTGGTGTGCAGACAGACAAACAGACGGACATGGTTATCGCTATTTTCACTGATTCAGAATATAAATACTTTATGGCGTCGGACATGCCTCCTTCTGACTGTTACATAGAATTTCTGATGGCAATAAGTTATAGTACCCTTTTAACTTATGGGTAGCGGGTATATAAATCGAAATTGTAAAGGAAATGTTCGATTTTGGTACCCGCAATAAGAACCATAATAAATGAATATGTTCATTGTTAGTTTTAGAAAAGTTTGAATATATTAAATAATGTTTGATACTGTTGTCAGTAAGTTAATATTTGTAGGTTGACATATCAGACTTTTTATCACCGACAAATAGATTATAATTTACTTTCTGGACGTTGACGTACATAGTATACACATTCAAGTGGCCCAAGCGATACCAAGCCAAAGCTTGTTACGCGCGGATCCCAATAAACCCTCCTCCCGCCCAACCGACCGAGAGGTGCCATAGCGGGACGAACGACACGATTCGCGCTCGGACAGGATAACATCGGGCATGCAAAAAAAAAAAAAGCGGATAGTATAAAAAAGAAAAAAAATGTGAAGGATCGGACATAAAAAAGAAATCTGTGGAATGAAAACATATTAATATATTACTATAAGCTAAATTCAGTCAATTATTTATTAAGTAGGGTAGTAGTAAAGTTTTAAGATGGAAAGCAGTGTTAGCGCTAGTAAATGCATTATGAAATCTATTATAGTTATATTATAAAACTCTAAAAGGGTCATGCAATGCAAAATTAGATCTACATAGGGGAGAGTAAGCGGAAAGTAACTACGGGTATATACGAGGTGTGTTCAAAAAGTAAGGTGACTTTGTATTTTCAAGAAAAACTATTAATTTATTTATCAATATTTATGTTGTCCCCTTCAAAGTAATCCCCTTCAGATACAATAAACTTATGCCAACGGTTTTTCCAATCCTCAAAGCACTTCCCATAAGCACTTTTCGGTATAGCCTTGAGCTCTTGCAGTGATGCAGTCTTTATCTCTTCAATCGTTGCAAATCTCCGTCCATTGGGACGATTGGGCTTTGGTTTCGATATCATAACCATATACCCATGATTCGTCACCAGCTATGACCCTTTTGAGTAAATCTGGGTCGTCGTTGACGTCATTCAACAGCTCTTGAGCGATGCTCAAGCGACGGTTTTTTTGGTCAAAATTCAGCAATTTCGGAACAAACTTCGATAACACACGACTCATACCCAAAACGTTTGAAAAAATTTCATGGCACGAGCCAAGCGATATACTGATATCTTCAGCAACTTCTCTGATAGTGATTCGACGATTTTCCAAAACAATTTTCGTCACTGCTTGAACTTTTTCATTAGTTGTTGACGTGCTTGGGCGTCCAGAGCGAGGCTGGTCATTGGCATCTTCCCGGCCATCTTGGAAGAGTTTGTACCACTTGTACACATTTTTTTTACTCAGAACAGTTTCACCGTATGCCACTGTCAACATTTCAAGTGTTTCAGAGCACTTAATTTTATTTTTTACACAAAATTTGATGCAAATCCTTTGATCCATATTTTTCGATAGCAAAAAATCGCCGAGCTCGCAAAATAACTTGTAACTTTACGCCTCTCACAACCAAACAAAAGAGGATGTTCCATTGAAACTTGGTACAGATGTTAGGGAAGAGTGTACCAATATAACAAAACAAAAAAATCGATAATCGAAAATATGTTGCCCGCGAAATTTGAAAAGTCACCTTACTTTTTGAACACACCTCGTATAGAATCAATATCACCATTAATAAGGTTAAAACTTAATAAAATGCCAAGCATTATTCTACAGTTAGCTTAAGAAGGTAGGTTTATTAAGATAAGTCTACTACTATATGACGGCAATTTCACGTCAGCATTCCTCTTCAAACCACGCAAAAACAGAATCGGACGAGCAAGTGAAGTATAAATGGTCTTAGTTATATAAGGGTCATCAAATTTCTTTGACCACCTCTCAATGAAACCGAAACCGTTTATTGACCGTTCTAGAAATATGGTCAGAAAATTGAAGTTTATAATCTAAGAGAATACAGTAATTCTTTTTAAATCGTTAACGTTCAGTAAGTAAGAGGCAAATTGTGGATTAACCTTATAGAAGGAAATCACAACACAATTATAATAGTTTAAATTTTACAAGTTCACTTTGCACCATGGCTGAAAAGAGCCAAGTCAATAAACATTCACATTTTAATTTACGCAACTACTTGAAAAGCATTATCGACTAATACTAAGAATTTCTATGTCTGTAAAACTTTCAGATAAGTTTAAACCAAAATAAACATATGCACTTAGTATCAGTTTATTTACGGGCGTTTGTTATGAAGTTAACATCTCAAGAAAGCATAAGAGCTTGGATATTATCAGCTCTTATGGTCCATGGAGCAGTTGCTGGAAATCCTGATGCTAAACGACTTTATGACGATCTTCTCAGTAATTACAACAAATTGGTTCGACCGGTTGTTAATACCACAGATGTTCTTAAGGTCTGCATAAAGCTGAAACTCTCGCAACTAATTGATGTAGTAAGTCTTTTTTAATTAAATACAAACCTTTTTTTTAAATAATTCTTAGATCTAATTTTTTGGAGCAACTCCAGTCTAGTTCACTGTAGATTTTACTTGTTTTCAGATAAGAATGGACGCATTTTAATAAATTTAATATTTTATTGTACTACAATTTATTAAAAAAAATTAGAAAATTAAAATTTTATTGATAATTATATACATCTTATTTCTTTTTAGAATTTGAAAAATCAGATCATGACAACAAATCTCTGGGTTGAACAAGTAAGAAAAGTTTTAGTAAATTTAATAATAAACACTCTCCGCAAGGAAAGCGTAATGCAAATATATAATAAGCGCTATGAAGTTCACACATAAATAAATATTGTATTTGTTTAATCAATAAAATGGCTTATTTAAGCAAAGTTCCCGACGAATTGTTTGGACTCGACTAAGTAGTATAATTTAACTTAACTTAATCATTAATTTTTTTGGTTGGAAACTTCAGCAAGATTCGCTTTTAAACATAAACAAGTAAGAAAGCTACAGTCAAGTAAGAAAGCTACAGCTAACAAAAAATATACCAAATATAGCAAAACTTGTTTTTTGTATATATTTGAAAATAGCGAATAAAAATCCACAACACCGTTATGGTCACACTGTCAACTAAACAAACAAAGCGCGGGAAGCTGCAAGTGAATTTTCCATATAAAATTGATTCTTTAATAACTTCCTTGTTTTTCATTCGATCTCAACCAAATTCACAGGAATCATAGAAAATATAATTATTATTATGCATACCAAATTCAATGCTCTAGGTCTATTATTACGGCTTTTACAGAATTTTGTGGGTGGAAAGGGGCGTGGCATCCAACATTTGAAATAAACTTGATCTGCGTAGGATCTATAAGAGTACTGTCCCCAAATTTGGTAGCTCTAGCTCTTATAGTCTCTGAGATCTAGGTGTTCATACAGACGGACAGACGGACAGACGGACATGGCTATATCGTCTCGGCTGTTGACACTGATCAAGAATATATATACTTTATGGGGTCGGAGATGCCTCCTTCTGCCTGTTACATACACTTTCTGTTGGCACTAAGTTATAATACCCTTCTACCCTATGGGTAGCGGGTATAAAAATACTGGTAACGACCGTATTTAAAACTCGCACAAGTGATTTCATGCAATCCCGTCATCTTCGTGTATCAATTAGGTATAGAGACTAACTTAACGTAATCATTAATGATTTTGGCTAGGAACTTCGGCAAGATTCGCTAGTAAACAAAGACTATACTATTAACGACCAACGTTAAAACTCGCATAAGTGAGTATGACGCAACTTCTTTGTGTACCAATTAGTTAAGAATAAATTCCAGTTGGAATTTATGAGTCAGAAGTCCATTAGACTGCGAAAGGTTTTATCATACCGTTAGCATTAATAATTTGTCGGCGCCTGGCATTGATCGGCATAGAATCAATCGACTATCTGGTCGAATATACAACGCAAGTTGATAAGTTGATAAAGTGAACCATTATATTGCCAAGAAACTGTAAACTATAATATAATTACCGGACTAGATTATTTTAGATCTGCACTAGTTGCTATCGGAGGTCGATAAAAAAAATATGATTTGCGTTATTTATTTGCATGATTATGCGATCCGTACATTAAGAACTAAGATTTATCTTCAGCTGTATCGGGGCTAGCAAACTTGGTTGGATCGAAGCTTCAAATGCCATGGCATTGCAGAGTGTTCCTTAAAATTCAGTTGCATGCGATTTACCAGCATTCTCCACTTTCCCAAAAATGAATCCATTTATCTTGTATTCAAATTATATTAAGCTTAATGCTTTGAAAGATTTTGTTCAATCAATAACAAATAAGAAAGCTACAGTCGAGTGTGCCCGACATTAAGAAAACGTGTTAAATTTGCAAAAAAAAAAAAAAAAGTTAAATGTCAAAAAATCTAACAAGCGTGATTCGTGATTCAGGCACCGACGCACACAGAGACACGCATGTGGAAGCTCTAACAACTGCGCCACCAAACGACGGTGCGTGAAGCGTTCTTTCTGGCGTGTTGGACGTTGACGTACATTGTATGCACATTCAAGTGGCCCAATACCAAGCCAATGCTTGTTACGCGCGGATCCCAATAAACCCTCCTCCCGCCTAACCGACCGAGAGGCGCTGTCGCAGGACGAACGACACGATTCGCGTTCGGACAGGATAGATTCGAGCATGCAAAAAAAAAAAACACGGATAGCATAAAATAGAAATACAGGATCGGACATAAGAAATAAACGGGTGGAATGAAAAATTTTTAATTTATTTCTATAAGCTAAATTAGGTTTAATTATTAATTAAATAGGTTAGTAGTAAAGTTTTAAGATTAAAAGCAGTGTTAGCGCTAGAAAATACATGATAAAATCTATTATAGTTATAACATAAAACCCTAAAAGGGTCATGCAATGCAAAATTAGATCTACATAGAGGGAGAGCAAGCGGGATGTAACTACGGGTTAGTCTAGATGGAACGGAAAAGGTTAGTCGTGATATTAATTCTGAAGAGTCAATATCACCATTAATGAGATTAAAAATAAATAAAATGCCAAGCATTATTTTACGGTTAGCTAAAGAAGGAAGGTTAATTAAAAGAAGTCTACTACTATATGACGGCAATCTCACTTCGGCATTCCAATTCAAGCCACGCAAAGCAAATAAGAGAAATTGTTTTTGAACAGATTCAATGCGATCTTGGTGCACAGAATACTGTGGAGACCATACGCACGAACCATATTCCAGAATCCGACGAACAAGTGATGTATAAAGGGTCTTAGTAATATAAGGGTCATCAAATTCCTTTGACCACCTCTTAATGAAACCGAGTACAGACATAGCTTTATTGACCGTTCTAGAAATGTGGTCTGCAAATTTAAGTTTATGATCTAAGAGAATACCTAGATCATCAACAGCAGTAATTCTTTTTAGATCGTTACCGTTCAGTAAGTAAGAGGCCAAATGTGAATTAACTCTATAGAAGGACATCACAACACATTTAGAAAAGTTTAAATTTAACAAGTTCACTTTGCACCATGACTGAAAAGAGTCAAGATCTCTCTGCAACTTGATATGGCATGGCCAATCCCTGTACTGCAGGAATATTTTAACATCATCTGCATACATTAGTACGCGAGATTGTGTCAAAACAGTAGGTAGATCATTTATGAACAATGTGAAAAGTAAGGGACCGAGATGGCTACCCTGGGGAACTCCAGAGGTAACTCGGAATGAATTAGAAAGGAAATTATTAAAAGAAACTTTTTGCGTTCTTTGGCTGAGATAGCTTGAAATCCAGCAAATCAAATTATTGGGAAATCCAATTAAGTCAAGCTTATATAACAAAAGGGAATGATTTACTGAGTCAAAGGCTTTACTAAAATCGGTATAGATGACGTCAGTTTGTTCGTTTTTAAGGAAACCCTGGTTAACGAACGAAGAAAGCTTAAGAAGATTAGTAACAGTGGATCTATGTTTCACAAACCCATGCTGGTAGGGGGAAATAATAGAACTACATAAATGTTGTAAATGACTTGTTAATATCTTCTCAAAAACTTTTGGTATAGCAGACAATTTACATATCCCTCTATAGTTTTTGGCGTCAGACTTACTTCCCTTCTTATGGAGAGGAATAATGAATGATTCCTTCCATATAGAGGGAAAAGTCGATGTCTCAAGTGATAAATCAAATAATTTCAGCAACGGTCTGCATAAAGCCTCGGCTCCGTACCGAAGTACACAGCCAGGAACTCCATCCGGACCGGGCGCAAACACCGGCTTAACCATTTGAAGATATCGAGTCAGAGACTCCTCACTCATTAACGACTGAAGATACAATTCGACCGAGACAGACTGTAAGGATAGGGCGCGTTAGAGTAGGAGGAAGAAGAATAAGAAGTTTGAAAAAAAGAAGCAAATAGATCAGCGATCGCCTGACCTGAATTTGCTTTCGAATTTTCGTAAGATAGACAAGGAGGATAAGAGGAAGACTTACGCTTAGTGTTTACAAAATTAAAAAACTTTCTTTCTAATGGGAATGCTTTCCGCAGCGGTTGTTGCTACTGGGGTAGCAAACGAGATTAACTGCGGAACCGACGGAGTAGTGGGTGGGTCAGTCGATGATAGAGGTAAAAATTTGGATAATTGTAAGTCACAAGAAGTTGATTTTTTTCGCTTTGGAGACTCAGCCATAAGTTTCAAACTATTGAACTGAGAATTCAAGGCACTAAACTGATCGTTTAACTTATGAAAGCCACCAATCAGATTAGTAAAACCAACTCTTGTCTGTCTCATAAACATCCGCATTTCGCATTCAACTTCTCGACATGACTCACAACACCAGTTAAGCCCAGTTCTCTTGGCAATGGCATCTGCAACAAGCCCTGAGTAACCTACACACTTTACGTGTACTACGTTATCGCAGAGCCAGCAGGCCATACTGGGTTGTGAAGCCGTGATCTGCTTCTGGCAACTCTTCAGACAACGCACAATTTTGCCTTCCATTATTAATGAAATTAAAAAAAAAAAAAAGCAAATTAAAAATTTACAAAATTAAAAGCAAATTTACTTTGAAATAGTAGGAACTATGCCCACTGTACAGAAACAAAACAAAATATGTTAGCAACAACAAAACAGTAGGGCAAGCAGTGAGAGCAGAGAGCGCCACTAACGGAATACTGTCAACAGAGAGTTGTTGAGAGAGAAACCGTCACACTGAGAGCGGGAAGGAAAGCACAAACGATAGATACGCAAAATCTATTGCTTACCACAACAACAAAACTTTGAACTCAGTTTATGTGTAAATAAACAGAGCTCAAAATAAGCGCAAACAAAATTCACAATTATTTAATAAACAAGTGAGAAAGCTACAGTCGAGAGTGCTCGACCGTATGATACCCGCAACCCATTTCGAGAGAAAAAAAAATGTTTAATGGTATTTTAACAACAAATATACCAAAAATATACTGAATTTTGTGTTTTGTTTGTATATATTTGAAAATAGTGGGTAAAAATCCACAACACCGACATGGTCACACTGTCAACTAAATAAACAAAGCGCGAGCAGTTGCAAGTGAATTTTGCATATAAAATTGATTCTTTAATAACTTTCTTCCTTGCGATCACAAGCACAAAATCATCACAGGAATCGTTCTCCACTTCCCAAAATAGAATTGGATGTAGTGATGTGCTAAACATAAAAGCGACCATCTATTTCGTTTGGGTATATTGTTGCTTCCGAGGTTTTTTAGATATCTCTGTTCAGGAGTACATCAATCTTTTGAAAAACACACTTAACCAAATTAAGAAATATTATCTTTATTAAATTTAGAAACGCATGCAAAAAATAAATTAAAGTTTAAGATCTTTCCCTACTGTGTTTAACCCAAGATCGATATTTTGTTTTAAAAACAACCTTGATATCGATATTTTTAGTAAAAAGAATTGAATCTCTATCCCAAAAACAAAAATAAACCCATGTATTCAATTTTTGAGTAACTATTTCGCAAAATAGTTCCCTAGTGGGCGCCTTGGTGTTCATATTTAGGTTGTGTGAAAATTTCGGCCAGTGTATACGAACTACTTATATGTTTATAAAATGCCAATTTTATACCCGCTACCCATAGGGTAGAAGGGTATTATAACTTAGTGCCAAAAGAAAATGTATGTATTCTTGATCAGTGTCACCAGCCGACACGATATAGCCATATCCGTCTGTCTTTCTGTCCGTCTGTCTGTATGAACGCCTAATTCACCGAGACTATAAGAGTTAGAGCTACGAAATTTTGAAAACACTAGTTAGATTAGGTAAGGTAGAGCAGAGAGCTCGACCGAAGTCGAGAGCACCCAGCGACGTAATGGTCCATTGTGATGTCTGATATAAATGCTGTAGGAATAGAGGGGATTGGGAGGGTTAGTTGGGATAGTGGAGGAAAAATTCGGATTATTTTATTTTGTCTGTGTGCTACTGGCCAGTCCTGCAGTAGCCCCTGGAACCAACCGGTAGAGTCAAGAAAAAGCGCCAAGTTTTCCAAGGCTGCCCAGTTCATCAAAGAAAGGCTTTCCCAGAAATTGGGTCCTCTTTCTTAGAAGTGCAGGGCAGACGGAGAGAAGATGCTGGATACTCTCGGTTTCCTCTTCATCCCCGCAGCTGCGACAGAAGTCCTGATAGAATCCACCGTACCATTGAGCCCTACGGCATTCCAGTCTACCTGGCAGTATCCGTCTTTAGCTCTATTGTAAAGTCTTCTCGTTTCCTTCCGTATCCGGCCGAGTTCCGGAGTCCACCACTTGTTGCGGTTTGACTTCGGTGGACGGCTGATTGGACAGGATTTGATGAAGGCCTTACATATAGTGTTTGTGACATTTTGGGTCGATTCCTCCAACTTGTGTGGGTTGTCTAGCCTTCCCACTGGGTGGTGAGTGACAAGTTTTGAGTATTTGACCCAGTTTGTCCTTCGTGGATTCTTGAAGGGCGCCTTTGCCTCTCTGGAGCATCCTACTTTGAACACCATTCTGTAATGATCCGAAAAAGAGCATTCCGTGGATACATGCCAGTCTTCTACGGAGAAGGAGTCGCTGTTGGTCTATAACCTCTGATCAATTCTTATTGCGGAATGTGGGGTGGCTAACCCGATTACACACATTAAGATTAGTGAGCATCACGAATTCAAGCAGCGACTATCTCTCTCGTTGATGTCTTTGCTACCCCAAAATGTGTTGTGGGCATTAGCATCACACCCAAGGATTAGATCTGTGCCCTGTTTCTGGGCGTGCTGAATTAGGGCTCGGATACTTTCCGACGGTGGATCCTTCTCTTCATACGCGAGGTATGCCGAGGCCAGGTATAGACGCGATGCAGGTTTTGGAGTTACCCACAGTTTTCGTGACAAGAAGATGGTATCCACACCTAAAACACAAACCCTTTCACCTACGATCCAGGGTTCTTGGATGAGAACCACAGCCACCCTCTCTTCAGCCGGCCTTGCTTACGAAAGAGTAGGCTTTTGAACTCTGTACCAATGGTTATCCAGAGATCTTTGCCGTTTCCTTTGTCTCGGGCGAGACCTCTCTTGATCGTTCAGTCCGCTGTGTGGCAGTCCGCATTCTGGCTCTTGATCAATATTGGGGTGGTTCCATCATCCCGGATGGGAGGTGGGATCCAGTCCCTTACAGGGACGACGTCAATCATTGCTCCTGGCCACGGTGCTTCCAGCTTTAGCAGTGTGTCTTTGAGGAATTGCAGGGATTCCTCGTTGGAACATGCCACCACTTTTACACCCTTGTACCGGTTGATGCCGTCAAGCTCTGTCACGAATGGATTCTGCGGTCGAGTGATGCCATCAGCAATCCCCTGGTCAATTAACTTTTCCCGGATCATCCAGTTATCGGTAGAGAGCTTCCCATCCGGGTTGCTTCTGTTGATAATGGCTACCTGTAGCATCATGCTTAAGCTGACCAGGATGTCCCCTGGACATAACCGCTTGCTCTCCGAAGCCTTCGCCGAGTCATCCGACCTCTGCCTCTTGCTGATAGGTGGGTTGGCCTTTTTCGGTAGCTTGCTCACCGTTCTCTCCTTTCCAGGAGATGTGGCTGTTGCAAGCTTTGACTTCCTCTGTCGGGTTGGCTACGGCTACTGCCTGAAACCCCTTCGTGTTTCTTGCGCAGTTTCCTCTCACGCTCGTTCAACAACTCTGGGTTGCAGGAGCTCTTGTACCCTAAGCGTTGTTTGCGCTTGAGGTTAGCGCCTTCCTCGTTGGATGGTCCTTGGACTACTGTTACTTCGTCTTCGTGCGTGCTCGATGACTAATCCAACGGCATCCTCGCTAAAGCAAACGCTAGCTCGGACTCCGTCATCGATAAGCCTGTGAACACAAACTCCGACCCGTGGCAGTTGGTTCCATATCCACAACCTCTTGTCGATGGAGTTTTTCCACTCCACCGTCGTGACCACTGGCGACTCGCAAAGAGGAATAAATCTAAAAAGCTTGGGTCCAGTCCCTTAGCTAGAAACTGCAAGGTCTCATCAACGAGCATGTGATGCTGACATCTCTCGGTGGCCCGAGACGATGCAGTATCTATTGCCCAGCCGGCACCCTCCTGGTGGGTTCAGTTAGATGATTTTTGCCAGCCGACTGTAGGTCTCTTACTTGTTATAACTCTTTCTATTTTCCTTCCGTTTCTGATTTTTCTGTCTATTCTTCACATTTTTTTGGCTATTCTTTCTGTCTCTACTTTGCCATAAGATCGCGATAGACTTGTTCATCTTGGTGATTATAAGTTATAATCTTAAACGTTCTTAAATAAGAATCGAATGAGCGAACAAGAGTGAAGTTAGTTCTTTCGGTTATTTGCATTGCAATTAATGCAAGGGCATTAATCGATTCAATTAAATCGAAAGTTTAAGTTTAATTTTCGATTAATCGTGACATCCCTAATTATAACATTATAGGAATAACTTGGCTATCAAATTCTGACACCAACGCTTTAAATTCCAAGACCCAGCCTGATTTTATAGATAATTTGTTTGGAGTATCATTTAGTCAAATCAATGCTATCTCAAATTCATTATATAGAATGCTTGATCTGGTTTTTGTTTTGGATCCTTCCCTTACATCTGTCTCCCGATCTGAGACTTTATCCCTTCCTGAAGGTCCGTTTCATCCTTCTTTAAAAGTGTTGATGAACCTAGAGACCAGTGTAGCATACTCTACTACAAGATTTCAACAAGTGCGTCTGTTGCGTAACACTGATTTTAATGAATTCTCTCGGATCCAGTCGAAAACTGACTGGTCTCTTCTTTGCGAGTGTATGGACAAGCCTGTTTGGTTTACACGGAAATTGACATACCTTAATAATAAAATGTCGAGAAATTACAAGAAGTTTAAGGAATCTAACACTTCCTTCTGATTTTTCAAAACTACACATAGATCTCAAAACGTTCGTTTTACCTGATTCGTATTAGATAAATGACGCACATTGAATTTGTAAACTTTTAATTACTCAAAGTTCACTTTTAAATTTAATTTACCAGGACCAGATAGAGTTCCAGCATGTGTGCTTAGGCATTGTGCTGAGGAGCTATTAATTCCTTTATACAATCTTTATACCCGCTACCCATAGGGTAGAAGGGTATTATAATATAGTGCCAACAGAAAATGTATGTAACAGGCAGAAGGAGGCATCTCCGACCACATAAACTATATATATTCTTGATCAGTGTCAACAGCCGAGACGATATAGCCATGTCCGTCTGTCCGTCTGTCAGTCTGTCCGTCTGTATGAACACCTAGATCTCAGAGACTATAAGAGCTAGAGCTACCAAATTTGGGGACAGTACTCCTATAAGTGCTACGCAGATCAAGTTTATTTCAAAAGTTGGATGCCACGCCCCTTTTCGCCCCCAAAAGTCTGTAAAAGCCGTAAAAATAGACCTAGAGCATTGAGTTTTGGTGTGCATAATAATAATTATTCCTGTGAATTTGGTTGAGATCAAATGAAAAACAAGGAAGATATTAAAGAATCAATTTTATATGCAAAATTCACTTCCAGCTGCTCGCGCTTTGTTTGTTTAGTTGACAGTGTGACCATAACGGTGTTGTGGATTTTTACCCGCTATTTTCAAATATATACAAAAAAAACAGTTTTAGTATATTCGGTATATTTTTTGTTAAAATATCATTTAAGTTTTTTGTTTTCTCTCGAAATGGGTTGAGGGTATCATACGGTCGAGCACTCTCGACTGTAGCTTTCTTACTTGTTTTAATTTATCAATGGAGTTATATTCTATTCCAAATTGTTGAAAGGAATCTTTTATTATTCCTCTCCATACAATAAAAAACAAATCGAATGCTGAGAAATGTAAAGGAATATCCAAATTTTCTTCTATTCCGAAACTGTTTGAGAATCTAACATAATTTGTTTATTTAAATTAGTTTGTTATAATTAAAATTATTAACTAACTTAGGCTCTAGCGCTGGCTGCTAAGGCTTACGGCTTGTTTGGGAAATTAATAACCTCACAGTTACAAAATTCTTGTAGATCTATTATCACACTATGCCATTATGGGTTTATGAAATATATATCTACTACCACTAACTTATTAAAGTTCACTTCTTTGAAAATAATGGTTTCCAAAAAAAAATGCAAAACGCAGCTTCCTACGGAAGTCTTACGATGTTTACATGAACATATCAGGGACGTTTTCCAACGTTCTCGACTTCCCCAAAAATTAATTAAAATAGCTTTCATTCAAATTAGTTTAATCTAGACGATTTAAAAAGTTTTTTTCAGCCAATACCATCAATACAAAACAAAATAAAATGGCAAGTAGGTATGTGGAAAACATAAATGCTTCGAGCATCGATTCCGTTTGGCAATATGTGCCGAATTCAATGTTTCTGATGTTTTTCTTGGACTGCATCAATCTTTTGTAAAACACTCATTACGAAATACAATTTTAAAATCCTTAATGGCTTAACCAAACATCCTTATTTTGTATTTTGGAAGCAACGCACAACTTCTATATCGCTATATTTATTTCAAAATTATATCTCTTTTCCAAAAACAAAAATGATCCAATTTATTAAATTTTTAAGCAATGATTAAACAAGAGGAATTATTTATGAAAATAGCTCCTTAGTGGACGCCTAGTCGAATAAGATGTTTCGAAAGAACAATAAATTAAATATTATTAATATGTAAAGATTCCGATGAGAAGCTAAAGTCTACGGCAATTAAACACCACCGCCTTTTCGGGAAGAAGGGTGTTGGCTTAAATTGAAATACTCTGGCCAATAGCTGGAAAAGCATATGTAAAAAGCATAATAATTTTTAAATGTGTAAATTTTATGTTTTTAAATAAATGATTATTTTAACAATTAAGCATTTGTCATCATTGTCTGTAGATAGATATTGCGCAAAATTATGATAATAACCTACGTACTTTAATTGTTTATATTATTATAGTCTTGGTATGACTACAAGTTGAGATGGGAGCCTAAGGAATACGGTGGAGTTCATATGCTACATGTTCCCTCTGATCATATTTGGAGACCGGATATTGTGCTTTATAATAAGTAAGTAACATATAGCTGGTGACACAATGTACAAAAATCAATATGTACAAAATCAATAACTCAATTTATTTGAATTATATAAAAATTCTGTCATAAAAAGTTAGAGAAGAGTATTACAACATAGGTATTACCAAAAGATTATTGTATTTAGCCTTAATATGCAGGTTAATGGTATTGGTCTCTTGCTCGTTCGTAAGATTGAAAACTTTCATACGACGAAAAGTGCGTAGAAGATACGGCTATGCCTTTGCGATGTGTAAATATTAGGTAAAAAGTTGAAAACGTAATTATGCTCCCATAAAAAAATTACTTGTTACTCAAAAGACAAGCATGGAAGAAAATTATACTGACTTTGTAAAGCACCTCTGTTAGAGTTACCACATGCAAATAATTTTTTATTCTGATGTATATCTTGGAAATAAAAAATTATTGACGAAATGTGCTTAAACTGTAATTTTTCACTACAAATTTACATAAATATTTTAAACAAT
The DNA here is from genome assembly GCA_035045625.1 of Drosophila formosana. Lineage (NCBI taxonomy): Eukaryota > Metazoa > Arthropoda > Insecta > Diptera > Drosophilidae > Drosophila > Drosophila formosana. Next base: position 479,214 of record JAWNOW010000440.1, read on the forward strand.
TTTTATTTCTGACTAAATTAAATGGTTATGAATCGACAACCATTTTGAAACGTTTTGCGACGATAATTAAAAAAATAAATTTGATGTACTACCGTGGTCAAAAACTAAGGTGAATTTTCACTTTAAAATTATCGGGCTTAACATTTCAGACAACTTCTTTTTTTCTTGAGTTGGAAGGACTGTTGACGACATCTGGGGGTGATTTCATGTCTACCAAATATATATAGAATATTATGCTCATATTATTATATGAGCGTTATGCGTCCAAGCCATTCATTTAAAATTCTAGAATTTTGGGCCAACAAACTCTTGGTTTTGCATCACGATAATGCACCGTATCACACTGCACTCGTTCTTCGTGACCATTTCGAAAGGGGATGAAATTTATTTAGGAGAATAAATAAAGATTTTTTATTTTACATACAAATTTCTTACTTTTTGCCCACAGTAGTAAATGTTATGAAAATTAACAAAAAGGCACCATTTCGTAAGTAAACTTAACGCTTTCATATATTTACATATACATATATATACATATGTATGTACATATATGCATGTATAGGTATGAAACCCAATTTTGCAGCGGGATTTCAACAGAATTCTGTTATTTCTGTTGTGTTTAAGTAACACATAAGTATGTAGCTCTCAGAGGCTTAATGGAAGTTACATATTTAAACTCAATATTTTCACAATAAATTTATATTTCAAATAATAGACTCATTTGGAGTGGCTCATATGATTTAGCTTTGATATTTTTACTTAACAAGAACAACTATATTTTTAAGCATTTGTAGTAAAAAAGTGCACTTCAATAAAAATGGAATATTATTCATACCTAAGGCGTAACCTCAATCCTTTCAATAATTTGTTAAACAATTCGTAATGCAACCAAATGACCATAAAAATTCTCTGCAATAAAAATATAAGTTATTTTAAAGAGGGTCGAAGGAACATGCAATATGGAGTACAATTGCAAAAGTAATGTTTTTATTTTATATATATATAACAAATTGAATAATATTACCTTTGTTTCTCACAAAAATATATAAACAAGTATATAAATGTAATCTAAATAAGTAACAAAAAATTGAATACAACTCATTACAATGGCATATTACATACAATTGCATGAATTAATTTTACTTTAGCCAATATTATTGTGCAATAAGTCAAAGTACGTATCTGTAGGCCAACTTTTAAGGTTTATGAAAAAAGTTATTTTATTTTACTAATCTGACATTTTCTATTATTTATTATTCGCTTGAATCACTACTAGCAGAACTATACTAAAATATTTTTTTTGTGCTCCCATCTGAAAAAACATGTTTTATTTATAAAAAGGGTTGGAATCCTTGAAATATGTTTTTTTCTTATTTTTATATGCGAGTGTATGTCGATCAATATCAATACACGAAAATGAACCTAAAAACCCCATATAAAAGAAATGTTTTCTATTTAAACAAAAAACTATTGAACAAAAAATGAATGATATTGTGTAGTGCCGATGGTAACTTCGAAGTGACTCTTGCAACCAAAGCTACAATTTACTCTGAAGGATTAGTTGAATGGAAGCCACCAGCTATATACAAATCATCCTGTGAGATAGATGTAGAGTATTTCCCATTTGATGAACAAACATGTGTTCTAAAATTTGGCAGTTGGACTTATGACGGGTTTAAGGTAGGTTTTTGCAAAACTCTCGCACGATTTATCAACAATATTTTTGATTTTTCTATCACAAACCTCATATGTATAATATAAGTTTCATTTGCGTTTCATTAACACTATGAAAGACGTTATTAAATAGCATTTGTGGCATCTAAATATACCAGCACAATAAACCCTTAAATAACACGGTATCCATTGTGCACCATTAAGAATCAACACAATTTTTGAATTACGCAAAAAAAAGTGTACCATATTATTTAACATTTTTGGAATTTAGTTATTTGAAAGCCTGGATTGTATTAGTGTCTTACTGTCATATAGATTATTTAATTTAATTTAAATTTAATTTAATTTTAACATCCGCTCTGTAGAACTGAAACTGTGTTATTCAAGGGTACACTGTATAACAATCTCATTGTTATACATATGCAAATTAAACATACATAAATTTATTTGTATGTGTGCGAAGCTCAAAATTGTACATATAATTTTTTATTGAATGTAATAACACTAAGTAAATTTGAATATTTTTGTCGTTATTTTATACGATTTTCTTCATTACATTTGCTTTCTTTTAAATATACATATACATACTTTGTACCACTATTAATATACAAAAATTACAAGAACATAAAACAATTTAATTACTTTAATTTATTCCAGTAAATTAATTGATTTTACAGTCCCTAATGAAATTTATTTCAGTTAGATATATGTATTAATTCTAAAATAAATATTTTTTTTATTTAAAATGATGAAAGCATTATTAAAAATCCGATTAACACGTTTAAAATGCGTTTTAAAAAAAGTTACGTTTTGTTGTTTGTTATTTCAATATTTTTACATATGTAAGCAGACTATAACTTCCGATCACAACGTAATTACAAATTACTGACATAACTGTACTTATTTTTATAATAATTTTTTAAAAATTAAATTTGAAAAAAAAATACTCATAGATATATATGTATATATATATATTATATATATATATATATATATTATATATCTATATATATATTATATATATATATATTTATATATATAATAGGTTTTAATATACAATCTTAAAGTAAATCTCAAACAATAAATGGATGTGGAGATTTGTTTACTTAATTAAGCGTCTTAAATATAAAACATATTATTGGAGCGTGTCCCTTTCCTGAGGTTATATCTACGTTTTCGCTCAGGGTCTCTCTCTGTGTCTCAAAATAATTATATTATATGACATACATATGTAAAGTAAATGTACATGTATACGTAGAAATTTCAATGCTTAACAATATATATATATAACATAGATATATATGTATATTTATATATAATAGGTTTTAAAATACAATCTTAAAGTAAATCTCAAACAATAAATGGGTGTGGAGATTTGTTTACTTAATTAAGCGTTTTAAATATAAAACATATTATTGGAGCGTGTCCCTTTCCTGAGGTTATATCTACGTTTTCGCTCAGTGTCTCTCTCTGTGTCTCAAAATAATTATATTATATGACATATATATGTAAAGTAAATGTACATGTATACGTAGAAATTTCAATGCTTAACAATAAAGCATTCTTTCGAAAATTTTAATGCGTGTTAATGTGAAATACGAAAATGTATTGATGCTCTGAAATGTAAATGGAGGTAAACAATAGTAATTTAAATAACACACAATAGAAAATAATATGTTGAAATTTAAATAATGTGTGTATCAAATTCTTTAAGTATACGTATAATACATACCGACATATATAATTAACCGTCGGTATGACTTGAAAAACAATTCATTGGTAACAGGAGTTGTGTTAAAAATATATATTTTTCAGTGCTGATGGTCATTATGAAGTTACACTTATGACAAAAGCAATAGTCTATAGTAATGGATTGGTGATTTGGCAACCACCTGCCGTCTATAAGTCCTCTTGTTCAATCGATGTGGAATATTTTCCATATGACGTTCAGACGTGCATCTTAAAATTAGGAAGTTGGACGTATGATGGTTTTAAGGTGCTAATAAATTCTTTATTAATACAGAATCATATGAAAAACAAATATTTGATTATGTTACATCACTTGTACGTCAATATGTAATCACTATTGAGTAAAACGACGTCTACATATACATGTTATTGTTAATGAATTGGAATGACACGAAATAAGTTTGATTTTTCTGTTTTTTTGTAAAATGAACAATGCATTTATTTTTATGTGTAACCTTCAAGTTATTATATGTTGGACGTAGCATTGATATTTAGTGGACTGTCCATAGAATATATGTACATCGAATATTTGGACAGGATTGTTTTTAAAAGTAGTGAAAATTAAATATTCGATCATATTTTAGCATGCGATGCTGTTCCACGTTTTTAAATTTACTTTATTTTTACGGAGACTATTAAATGCTTAATGAAATAAAATTTGTAGTATTTTTTCGGAATGTTTTTGTGGCCATTAAATGTTATATAAGGGGCATGAATTTATTTCAATTTAATAAGGTTCATGTTTGTAATTCCAATGAAAGAGAACAGCGATGCTGTTCTACGTTTTTATAATTATTTTATTTTTACGGAGACTATTAATGCTTAATGAAATAAAATTCTTAGTATTTTCTCGGAATGTTTTTGTGTGCATCAAATGTTAGAAAAGGGGCACGAATTTATTTTAATTGAAAAAGGTTCATGTTTGTAATTCCAATAAAAGAGAACCTCATGAAACTGATCCAAGAAAAGGCATTAAAATTTCGACTTGGAAGGGAAAAAACATTAACCATTAATGTGGAAGTCATGGTTTCTGCATGATAAGCTTTTTATCAGAGGCATGGAAGTGTGTTGTTTAAAAAATTGGTAATAATGGTTTGGCTCATCGTTTTAAGCTGGGTGGTGGATTGGTGTTGATCGTATGAAAATCGTAATTCTTTGATAAATTTATTATTCTTAATTTTTATAGCTACCGTATATTTCCGACAAATTATATCTTACGAAATTGATTAATATAGAACGCAATAATACTACTAAAACAATAAGTAAGATTCACAGCACAAATTATATTAAACATATCCGTTGAGTTTGAATAAATTGTTCATAATCCTTTGTTATACATCAAGGATTGAATTTTGCCTGAGATTGTTGGTGAGCATGCTCAATATGCATTAGTTTAGTTATCTGTCTTGAAAATGTTATTAATGTTTATGCATTGCATATATGCAAGTCTCCGACTTCTCAGTTTTGTATTTCTCAGCATGGATATAACATATATTTATAAAATTACCACGGTTTAATTGATGTAATTATTTGAATATACTAACCAATGGATTGCAGTTTTTAAGGATATCTGTTTTCTATTAGCTATGATTTATCAATTGCAATCATTATGTTCTCTTTCACTTTCTTAAGTTACGTGATTACTGCTCTGAAAGTTTTAATTTTTTAATTTTCCTGAATTGAGGTCTTTATTCCCGCTACCCATAGGGTACAAGGGTATTATAACTTAGTGTCTACAGAAAATGTATGTAACAGGCAGAAGAAGGCATCTCCGACCATATAAAGTATATACATTCTTGATCAGTGTCAACAGCCGAGACGATATAGCCATGTTCGTCTGTCTGTCTGTCTTATATCTCAGAGACTATAAGACATAGAGACACCAAATCAAGTTAAGTTCAAAAGTTGAATGCCACGCCTCCTTCGCCCACAATATGCATAGATCTAGAACAAGTCAAGTTTTTTTTATGTAAATCGCGTATAACTCCAAAAGCTCTTCGTGTAATTTGGTAGTCCTTCTGTGCTTAATACTCTTAGTAATAAATTTGTTTTTTGTTACTGCCTTTAAATTTAAACAAGTAAGCTACTGTCGAGAGTGTTCGACCGTAAGATACCCGCTACCCATTTCGAGAGAATACAAAGCACTTAAATGACATTTCAACAATAATATACCAATCAAACATACCAAACAAAAATTGTTATATATATTTGAAAAAAAATCCATAATATACCCACATGGTCACACGGTCAACTAAACACACAAGGCGCGCGCAGCTGCATTTGAATTTTGCCCTATAAAGTTAATTCGTGGAAAACTTTAATGTTTTTCATTCGATCACAACCAAATTCACAGGAATCATTAAGACTATAAATATTATAATGCATTCCAAAATTCATTTATTATTAATGCTTGTTCAGTTTTCGGGGCGGAAAGGGACGTTGCAAAAGTCTAAAACAAACTGAAGACGAATTGCTTTCGGTGCGAACTTTCCGCTGTTTGCGGAAAGTTTATTATTTAAATTGAAACGTAACAGAAACGTGAATGGAAGAATTCACCCAATTAATTTGGCAAGGTAAGCATTCGGCGAATTTAATCATTTGTTTGATGAGATGAGAAAAGATTGGTGGAATATGCTATAATGAAAATCAGCACTTTTAATTAAGTTTTGTTTTAAATTGAACCACTAATTATTAAAAATTGGAAAAATTTAAATAAAACCCCAATTATACCTGCAGAAAGGCTAATTATGATTTTACGGCAAACAAATTATTCAAAATAGTTTCATCTATTCGTTTTTACTTTTCATTTATTTTGTTGTCTAAGTGCGATGTATCTCACAGTCGATCGCTCTCGTCTGCAACTTTTGTACTTGTTTATATCATTGTGCTCACAGCTTTCTCATTTCTTAAAAAAGCAAAGACAGTAATTATTATAAGTTATAAAATAACAAGTAAAAACGCTAGAGTCGAGTGTACTCGACTCTAAAATACTCTTTTATTTTTTTGAAATATTAAGAAAATTGGTTTAATTTGCTATAAAAAATAAACAAGTGAGTGCTCGACCCTATGATACCCGCAACCTATTTCGAGAGATAACAAAAAACTAAAATGATATTTTAACAAAAAAATTCCACAGAATATACTGAAATTAGTTTTTTTTGTATATAAATATTTTTCAAAAATCCATTAAATACCGACATGGTCTCACTGTCAACTAAACAAACAAAGCGCGAGCAGCTGCAAGTAAAGTTTGCATATAAAATTGATTCTTTAATAACTTCATTCGATCTCAGGCAAATTCACAAGAATCATTAAGACTATCATTATTATTATTATGCATACCAACATGCAATGCTCTAGGTCCATTATTATGGCTTTTACAATTTTTGGGGGCGGAAAGGGGCGTGTCAAAAATCTAAAACAAACTTGATCTGCGTAAGACATACACGAATACTGTCACCAAATTTGATATCTCTAGGTCATTCACACACTTAAAACGCCCATATGCATTGGGCACAGCTATTTTGATAAATAATTTAACAAATAACTTTTGTTCTACTCATCTGATTTTGACCAAAATTATAGGGTATACTAAAAGTATTAAGCACAGATTACGCAACATTACACAAAGAACTTTTGGAGTTATACGCGATTTGTTCTAGATTTATGCATATTGCGAGCCAAGGGGGCGTGACATCCAACTTTTGAAATAAACTTGATTGATTGTTTGCAAGTGAATTTTGCCTATTAAAGTTATAAGGAATCAATTTTACAGGCAAAATTAATTTGCAGCTGCTCACGCTTTATTTGTTAAGTTTGACAGTGGGACCATGTCGCTATTTTTTGGATTTTTTTTTTAAATATATGTAAAAAACATATTTCAGCATATTTCTTTGGTATATTTCTTTTCCAAATATAGTTTAAGTTTTTACCAAAATTTCAGGGTATATTAAGAGTATTAAGCATAGATGGCTTACCAAATTACATATCATTACACATAGAACTTTTAGAGTTTTACGCGATTTACAATAAAAAAACATGACTTGTTCTAGATTTATGCATATTGCGAGCGAAGGGGGAGGCATCCAACTTTTGAAATAAACTTTATCTGTGTAAGGAATGCAGGAACCTATGTACCAAATTTGGTGTCTCTATGTCTTAAAGTCTCTGAGATCTAGGTGTTGACACAGACAGACGGACATGGCTATATCGTCTCGGCTGTTGACAGTGATATAGAATATATATACTTTATGGGGTCAGAGATGCCTCCTTCTGACTGTTACATACATTTTCTGTTGGCACTAAGTTATAATACCCTTCTACCCTATGGGTTCCGGGTATAGTAAGAATATATTATATATGCGTATCTATCAAAGTGTATCGAGGGCGCAGCTGTGGCGCTGAATAATAGCGTATAATTTTGGCGTCGATAAGCTTTTATGGTTGTGTAAATATTACAGTCAGCCGTTTACGTGAAAATTATGTGTTTGTATTCTACTTAAATAGCTTGACAAGTTTTCTAATTTGCATTTAGATGTTTAACCTGAAGCTTCAAAAGACTTTTGTGACGTAAATAAGTTTTAAAATCTTATATTGGTATTTGAATTAAATACTAACAATCTGTGTCCGTCCGTATGAACACACAGAGTCTACTAAAGCTTATAGAATAACTTTTGTTAATTTACGCTTAAATGATCCTTTCAAGATTGAACTTCTATGAATTTGTATCTTTGAATAATTTGTTATACATAGATAATTCTAAAGCCCCTTAGTAAGATTGTCATGCTTCTTTTAATATCAAGTAATTAAAAACAAGTTTTTATACCCGGTACCCATAGAGTGGAATGGTATTATCACAACAGAAAATTTATGTAACAGGCAGAAGTAGGCATCTCAGACCCCATAAAGTATATATATTCTTGATCAGTGCCAACAGCCGAGACGATATAGCCATGTCCGTCTGTCTGTCTGTATGAACACCTAGATCTCAGAGACTATAAGAGCTAGAGCTACCAAATTTGGTGACATTACTGTAATAGGTCCTACACAGATCAAGTTAGTTTTAGATTTTTCCCACGCCCCTTTCTGCCCCCAAAAGCTGTAAAAGCCGTAATAAATGACCTAGGGCATTGAATTTTGGTATGCATATTAAAAATTATGTTATATGTATGCTTAATGACTGTGACTTTGAGATCGAATGAAAAACAAGGAAGTCATTAAAGAATCAATTTTATATGCAATATTCACATGCAGCTGCTCGCACTGTTTGTTTAGTTGACAGTGTGACCATGTCCTTATGTTTTGAATTTTTTCAAATATATAAAAAAAAAACACACAAATTTAAGTATATTCTTTGGTATATTTTTTGTTAAAATATCATTCAAGTTTTTTGTTTTCTATCGAAATGGGTTGCGGGTATCATACGGTCTCGACTGTAGCTTTCTTACTTGTTTTTTTTTTAAATCGGAAGTTAAAACCAAGAAACTTATTTTGGTAATATAATATTTTCTTAATGTGTAACCAACCATTGACGGAATAGTTAGCGCCTGTCCAGGATTCAAAAACAAGAAATTTATTGTCTTTGAAGGATTGGCGGGGAACGTGACCGTTTGGACTTTAGTAGGGATAGAGGACAGATTTTCTCTGCCCTTGCACTCCGATGTAGTCGTCGGGAAGTCAACGCAGTTGGCAAATTATCGTTGTCGCTAGTGGAGACAGGAGGGAGTAAGTTAGTTAACCCGTTTGATACCCCGCACCAGAAAGAAGTCCTGTTTAATGTTAAATGCATATTTCTCATTCTTAGTTTAAAATAAAGGTAAATCTAGGGTCGGTAGGTACCTCGGTGGATTGTGTGTGTATGACGGCCCACAAGCACAAGCTGGGCCCATACAGAGTCTGCGTAAGTGTGTCGTCACACTGCTAGAACTGCAGCGACACCTTGTTGGCGAAAGGGTGAAACTTTGTTTGATCGACCTGCGTGCGTGTGTGTGTGTGTATTCGTGTCCACAAAACCGCCTAGAATTGCGCGGGCAATTTTGGCAGACCTAAGCTGTTGGCTAAGCTGAGCCTAATCGCTGGGCCTAGCTTCTGCTTGTACTTGCAGAGGTGACGGGAAGTGAAAATGCTGTGGATCCCCAGCTACAAAAAGTGACGATACCAGCACAGTTGATGTAGGCGAGTGTTGGAGAACGATTTCCCGTTTTCCCCTTTCAATTTTATAATACTGTGCTTATTCGCGACTGTGACTTAAGTAAGCCGGCTTTCCGGCGCCTCTTTAAGTAGGTCATGGTCTTGACTTACAGCGCTCTGTAAACTCACTTGGTGCACACTCCGTTCTGTTAAGCTGTTAGCTCGCGTGAGTGATCCCAATTGGCTAGCCGTAAAAGGCGGTTTATTTACTTGTTTTTTTTTTCATATTTATTGTATGGCCAAATATTGGCCCATCACAAATAAATATTAAAGAAATGGACAAACCGTTATGAAAATCGTATTAATTAATAATTTTATTGCAAACCTAAATTTAAATGAATGAAGTCAAGTGTGAATTGACTGCAATCATCTGTAATCTACATGTATTGGCCTATTGAATTGATGAATAAAGAAAAAATACTTTGGACAATAAACCCATTTATAAGCACCACAAAATAATCTGACTTTCTTCGAAGCAACTATTAAAAGGACATTCGGCCAGAAATTCAAACCATCTTTAGCTATAAGGGTTTTATATTTTATTTATGTATAACAGGAACATATAATATAAATATTATAAATAAAGATAATAACAAAAATTTCAATTTATCAGAATTTGTCCATTGTTGTTGTATGTATATTTTATCCTAAATATTAAATTATTTTGTTCTTCACGAGTCTACAACATGGTCGGAGTACAATTACACAGTATACAATTGTTTTTAATCTGAAGGTTGTTAGCATGTTAAAATATGTATTTGCAAGCTCATTGTTATTTTTTGTACATTAAGGTCATCCTTTGTAATTTTGACTACGACCTATTTTAAAAGGCATTAACATCAATTTTATTACTTCCTTTATTACATTTTTAATCAATAAGTAATACAATGTATTATATAAAAAAGTCTTGCAGTATTTTTTTTATGACCCGTGACCAGCTCTTGACCGATGCTACGGCTGCTACTATGCCGCTCACTTTCGACCAATTTAGCGATTTTATCGCAATTTTCGACGACAGGCCTTCAGGAGCGTGATGCATCTTCGACCACTTCTACACCAGAACGATAACGTTGAAACCGTCGTTGTGCGGTGGAAATGGAAACTTTATCGGGTCCATAAACTGCACAACTTTGATTGGCGGCTTGAGATGTAAAATATGCCATATTTTCTCTTTATTTTGCTCCATGTTTGCGACGCTATAACTCACGAACGACTTAAAAGAAACGACAATCAATCAAACACGTATTGCGCGTAAAATGAGCTTTCCAAAAAAGGTATAGCATGACCCGATGCGACGAATAAAACTAGAACTACGCGCTTTCAGCGCCAACTAGCGAAAATACCGCAAGACATTTTTGACAACCTAGTATATATGTGAATATTTTATCGTTTACATTTAATTTCATTATTTTGTAATCAAATTTAACATCGCGTGTTGTCGATTTGACGAAGGATGACGTTTCAGGGTGCGAACTGCTCTGGAACACCCAATTCTTTCTTAATGAAACATACTTTAAACAAAATTTTATCAATGTTTGCATAAAATGCTTGGAAGCATGGAATCCATATTTGCATAGATTACATTTATACTAAACTAAATTTGTTGTATTTCATAGTAATACCTGCATGGTAATCTAATAATAATATTTTGTAAATTATACACTACGTATAGTATTTATTAATTAACTTTAACTTTAATTAAAATAAAATGTGAAGAGTTTAATGGGTAGGATACAAACATATTATAATTACCAATAGGCAGATACTAGGTGAAATAAGCTGAGAAATGGCATATCCGTTTGTTTTCCTTATGACAATACGTCCGTCGTACACGCGTATACATATATGTACATACATACGTATCAGAGCATTTCTGCATTTGAAAGCAATACGATAAGTTTGCGGATATATGTCAATATGGAAATGGATACGTCCACTTTTGCCACCGAAAATCCACAAATCCTTATAAATTACAATAGCTTATTAGGGGTGCTTGGTAACCGTAACTAAAGACGACTCTTCTTTTTATTTGCTCCAATTTAAACATAACTCTTTTTAAACATTGTCTACAAAAGCTACAATCGAGACTGCTCAACACCCCACCCATTTTGATCAAATATTAAAGAAATATTTCGTCGAGAAGGAAGATGATTTTTGTTGGATACAAGGTTATAAATATTATTTATCAGTGCCAACTCCCAGACGATATTATGTCTGTTTGTGTGTCCGTATGAACACCCAAATCTCAGAGACTGTAAAAGCTTGAGCTACCGAATTTGGTTGAACACTTGTTATTGTTGTTTTAGAGTTCCTTTCCTTTTCGCCCCAAAAAATAAAAAAAAAGGAAGATTAGCAAGCGTTATTTTATAGTCTCAGGTTTTGGTATTTAAAATAAAAACTTTTTCTAATCAGAGATAGATGCACGAACTTTGTTGATTTAGTTGACAGTGTGACCACGTATGGAATGTACGTACAAAAATTAAGCTTTTCCGTATATTTTTGTATATATATATTTTTTTTAAGGCATTATCAAGCACTCTTGTTTTCAGCTATTTTACTTGTTGCTCTTCAAACTGTTTATTTAATAGCTACTAAATTTTTCATTCGATCGCAAACGAATTCTTTGGAGTTGTTTGGATTATATTTATTATTTACCTTAACAAAACCCCCCTGGGGGAGCGAAAAAACATGTATAATGCATATAAGTGCTGTTATCAAGTTTGGTGTCTCTTTACAATATTTTGTTGAAGGACATACATTTTTAAATTTACAGAGAATCTAAAAACCCGATGGAAAAGGTTCAAAGATAAATATATTTAATAAAATAAAGACAAATTTTTTGCTAAGAAAAATACAACCCATCGACCGTAAATCCATTTTTATTTGCTAACACATACATACATAACATCAAAATAAATACCACAAAATGTAGGTAGTCTTTAATTTCATTGTCAACTACAAAGATAAAAAGGGCAATTGAATTTTGAATGCTTACAATCAGTAAATGTAAAATAAAAATGTGATTTAATGAATTTAAAATTGAGTGCATGATAATTCACTGTAGAGAATTCAAAATAATTATTTATACATTTATTTTAATTAATATTTTGCCACTCATGAAAACATTTTTCGTATTGGTCAGATTATTTTTGTAAGCTTTATATTATTACACTTATTAAACCAGTGGTACACTTCCTATGTTATCTGATACAAAAAATACATTAATAGAAAGTATTGATATAAGAATGCGCATGCCTTAGTAACGAGTTCATTATGTTTCATACCTTTTTTACCTTGCACACAATGATTGGCCTTTTAATAAATCATAGGACTGTGCACCACTGAAATCCATCAATTCTTTTTCACAATATTATGTTTGTCAATATCTGTATACATTTAAATAAAATTAATGTTTTCCTTCTGTACGGTTTATTAGGTGGACTTAAGGCATATGGATGAACAACAAGGCAGCAATATTGTTGACGTTGGCGTCGATTTATCTGAATTTTACATGTCTGTTGAGTGGGATATATTGGAAGTACCAGCTGTAAGGTGAGTTTTTTAGGTCAAAGTGTTTGCACAACGGATTTAAAAATCATTAAAACAAAAATTATGTCACAATTCACAGATAAACTATATAAAACTAACTAACTAACTATATATATATAAAGTAGAAATAATATTCCTTCACAATAATTTGAAGTAAATTACTTAGGCGCCCGCAAAGAATCGATTTTCCTTATATAATATTTGTTAAACGTTAAAGTATAATATGTACCATAACCATGACGGTACCATAAAAAAAGTTTATTAAGTGCTAAAGCAGGCATGCTTAGCTTCAGGGCGGTTCAAAAGGGGTTCGGAAGAAGAATAAATTTTCTTCCATACCTGCACAGATGTCAATCATATGTAGAATGCTCATATGCACCCCTCTTTATTAAGAAAACATTTTTCAAGGTAATAAACGACAGCAATAGGGCTTTCGCAGACCCCAAAGAATCCTAACCTTACAGCATCTCAGTTGATGAAGAGCCAGGCCATGCCAAACATTACCAATACCCAATGGGAGCAGCTGATTTCGTGAACAAAGAAATCCAAAGTTTGCTTAAGAATGGCATAATACAGAAGTCAGTTTACCCTTGTAATAACCCAATATGAGTAGTAGATAAGAAATGCACTGACGAGACCGGTAATCATAACATACGGTTAGTTATGGACTTTTGCAAACTGAACGATAAAACCATTCCCGAAAAGTACCCCATGCTAAATAACTCTATATTATTAGGAAATTTAAGCAAGGTGAAAACTGGACCTCAAGTCCGGTTATCACTAGACAAGACCCGCTGAACGCGAAATTACGAATATCGTAGGCTGCCTTTCGGCTTGAATAACGCCGAAAGCAAATTTCAGAGAACCATCGCCAATATCTTGCGAGACCAAATCAGCAAGCTCTGCTACGTTTATGTTAATGACGTAAGTAATCATGAGGGTCTCGATAGAATAGTCACGTTTTTATAAGAAAAGCGTGAACTTTCTCGGATTTATAGTAACCTGCAATGGAAAAACAACAGATCCGGAAAAATTCATTTCAGACATCGTAAAAGGTGAAAATGGATCAGGCAGTAGGCATAGATCTCGGAATATTACAGTGCAATTCACTGAAGCGCAACAATGAGGGGTTTATAAGCTGCATCTGAAGATGTCATGCTTAGATATTCCGATTTCAAGAAGCCGTTTGATCTAACAGCGGACGCTTCGGGCTATAGCATAGGTGCAGTACTCTCCCAAGAGGGTCGTCCAATTTGAATGATTTAAAGAACATTGAAGGACGGAGAGGTCAATTATGCTACTAACGAAAGAGAGCTTTTGGCCATCGTTTCGGCACTGGCCAAACTACGGCATATATTATATATATGGTGTTCAAGACATAAACATCTTTACTGACCATCAGCCTTTAACCTTTGGAGTATCCCAACCCAATCCTAATGCAAATATTAAAAGGTGGAAAACGCGCTTTGACCAGTCAAATCCGCGTATCTACTACAAGCCTGGCAAGCAGAATCTAGTTACAGATGCCTTGGTCCGGCAACAGCTTAACACTATAGAAGATCAAGAGATCGACTCCTGTGCAGTAACGACTCTCGTCGAGATTTGACTCACCCACACTATTGATAACAGATAAACCGTAAAACTGTTTTCCGAATCAAATAATTCTGGTGGAGGCGCGCTTCTCATCAAAACACAGCTTTATTTTATTTGGAAACAAATAGCGTCACACCGTCAGTTTCATTTTTAAAAATCGCAGATATAATCACTCCCAAGGGAGCAGCACACACTGGTGATGTTGTGTAGTTGACATATTCAGGATCAGGGCAAGAAGAGAAATCCTCACAATGGAACACAATAGAGCTCACACGTTGGCTCAAGAAAATATTAAACAGGTACTTTTAGAGTACTATTTCCCGAAAAAGGCCAAACCAGCGAATGAAATTGTGCAAAACATGTGCTAGGGCCAAATACGACAGACACCCTAAGAAACAAGAACTAAGTGAGATGCTACACTTAAACATCTTCTCTACCGACAAGAAAGTTTTTCTGAGCTGTGTTGACAAGTTTTCCAAATGCGCTGTGGTACAACCCATCCCTTCAAGAAACACTGAGGACCTAAAGCGAGCATTGCTTCAGCTCATGAACTTCCTTCCAAAGGCAAAGGCTACAATGAATGACAATGAACCATCATTGAATTCACATACGATATGAGCCACGCTTAGCACTCATTTTGGAGAAGGCATTTCAAACACACCTCCCCTACACAGTGTGTCCAATGGACAGCTAGAGCGTTTTCATAGCACATTGCTAGAACTCGCTACGTGTTTGATAAATGGCACAGTAAAGGTCATCCTGCTAGCAGCAATCGAATACAAGAAGTCAATCCATTCCGTTATCAACAGGAGACCGGGTGACTTTGTTTCGGATGAGCCAAAAAGAGTTGTGAACAAAAAGATTAGAAATGCGCAAATTGAGCTCAGAACCAGGAAATTTTGTCACGACAGAAGAAGTATTTTTCAAATCCAACCAAAGACTTGGCAATAAGCTCACACCTTTGTTTAAAGAGAGAGTCATAGAAGCGGACATGGGGACCACAGTCCTCATTAAAGGGAGGTTGGTCCACAAGGACAACTTAAAGTGACCCCAGTTAAGCGGCCCTTGTTTTTATTTTTATTTTTATGTATCCACTAGGCACATTACCATAAGTTAGTTCATACATTTTTAGCCACTTGGCATAACTCTTAATTAAGTCATTTTGGTGGTGGGTTTCCCGATCTGAATAAAATATATTTAAAAAAAAAAGAAAAACTTTTCCACAGATTTATTCTCATACCTTTCTTCTCGTTATCCTTGGTCTCGGCACGCATTACCGACTACTCACATGCCAAATACATCTCCATGGCCGAATCTTAGTATGGGAAGCGGTTGCCTACGCTACGCATTCGGCAACCTTTCAAAATACATGCGAGTATTCGATGAAACGGTCAATTTAGTGAATGCTAATGACATGTTTCCACAATCTCACATGAGGAAACTCTTGAGCGTAGACACAGCTCACCTCCAGGACCCACTAGAGGCCTAAGGGGTACACCACAGGATTGCCAGGAGTCTAGATTTCCTTGGTTCTATCCTAAAGGTTGTGGCGGGTACGCCCGATACTGGAAATTTAGAGAGGACCAATATTAAAGAAGCATAATTAATAAATTCAAACAATAGACAAATAGAAATAATCACCAGATCAATCTATTGACTCCATTGTCAATAAAATTCCCAAAGCTGCTAAAAAAAAGAGCAGAAGTCGACACCGGCTATTTGTATGAAATATTGTTGACTGGAAATAGAATGTTGATTATGGAGTGGCAAGATTTAATGCTTGCTATTACACTTGCAAAGGCTAACATTGTTAGCACAAATAGTTTAGATCACGGAGATTTAAAATCGGTTTGGTTACAGGAACCCACCAATTCTTCTATAGGGGATCTTATATCTGTCCCGTCCGTAAAAGTATTCCAATCCAATATAACATACTATATTTTATCATAAAATTTTCAATAATTAAGTTGGCTTTTAAGATGATAAGTTAAGAAAGACCATATTCTCCGTCTCCCATAAGAGGTTCATACAACGCTTACCAGACAACGTGATAGCCGAATTCAACGGAGAAATCGATTGCATGTGAATATAATTAAATTATTTTGAAGGAATGCATAATTATCTAGGTTATAGCATAATAGCATTTCACCAGTCTAAACGAATGACTGATATCACATGGAGCACCATTGATTTTAGCTAAATTTTCTTACTCTTTTTAGGTATTGTCGTCGCCGTTCTTTTGGTCGTTAACATTATTACAAAATTAAATTTTCTTATAAATACTTTTTTTAAATTTGTTTTGTTGTAATTGTAGAAATGAAAAGTTTTACACTTGTTGCGATGAGCCTTATTTGGACATAACTTTTAACATAACCATGCGAAGAAAAACTCTTTTTTACACCGTGAACATCATCATACCGTGTATGGGAATCTCATTTTTAACAGTTCTCACTTTTTACTTACCGTCGGATAGTGGAGAGAAGGTAAGTAGACAATTTGAATACACATTTATGTAGATATAATTTTTTGTCGTGTTTGACTGTTGACTCACCGACTAATATTATATTACCTAGCTTAAGACATTAGTGCATTAACGCGTTGATTTCAAAATTCGTAATATATTACTTTATTTCAATTAGTCTCACTAAGTTTAAAATAGTATTTGAAATCTTTGAACAAAAGTTATTTATTTTTATTTTTTTGCCCAATGCAAAAGGACGTTTTAAGTGTGTGAATGACCTAGAGATATGAAAGTTGGTGACAGTACTCGTGTAGGTTTTACTCAGATCAACTTTGTTTTGGATTTTCGCAACGCCCCTTCCGCCCCTGAAAACTGTAAAAGCGTTTATAATAGACCCAGAGCATTGAATTTTGGTATGGAAAATAATTATAGTCTCAATGATTTCTGCGAATTGTGATCGAATGAAAAACAGAAAATATTTAAGAATCAACTGTATAGGCAAAATTCACTTGCAGCTGCTCGCGCTTTGGTTGTTAAATAGACAGTGTGACCATGCCAGAATATTATGAATTTCAAATATATATAAAATAACAAACTTCAGTATATTTCTTTGGTTTATTTTTTGTTCAAATATCATTGAGGTTTTTTTTTTTGAAATGGGTTTCGAGTATCTTACGGTCGAGCACTCTCGACTGTAGCTTTCTTTCAAATCTACCGAATTATGGTAGTTTATGCAAGCCGAACTACCGAACTAACAACGAAATGTCTCTAAATGGAAAACAAAGAGATTGCTGTGACTCTGATACTTACATTGCTGGCAAGCTTCGATAACGAATTGCAGCGTTTAGGTTTCACATCAAATGTTCGAACCAGAGGCGATTTACAGTCCGAATTAAAAGAGTTCACTTTTATTAAAAGAAGAAGCGGCGGTATGGAACAGCAGCCTGAAACTTATTCTAAAAGGCAAAAACAATCATCGATAGAGTGTAATTTTTGCGGAAAATTGGACCATAATATGTTTGAATGCACATTCAGCAAATAACAGGATCAATTTGCGACTTCTGTCAGACATGGCAAACACGATGGTCATCAGTGCTGACAATCGGGTCACATATCTACCGAATGTACAAATAAGGAAGTTGATAAGAGCAAGGTATTCAACCGAGAAAAGCGAGTGGAACAGTGCAGCGTTTCAGTATCTAAGGGATGTCTGAACCACAAAAACCATATCACCTTTGTTTCCGGATCGGAATGATCGTTGATGAAAGAAAAGCAGAGTACCCAATTTTCTGGTAAGAGATTCAATAATATTGTTATGCTAAAAAGTATTGGCAGTGGCTGAATATGTAGTACTGTACAAATATCAAGCAACGTAAAAGTTTACGATAATTGTATTGAAATTTTATTTTATGTAATAGGCGATGATGATATGCCAAACGACATTGAACTTCAAGGATCAAAATAATTAATTTATCTACCGGCAGTAAGCCAGCCGATATTGATACTAAGCTTGAGGGACAAGATAAAATAAAACTACATTTATTGTTAGCAAAATATTCATATTCGTTTATAACTGGTATCCTAAGTCAAAATTTGCGAAATGAAAATTAGAATGTTTGATCCAACAAAAACTGTACAAAAACGGCCATATCGTTGAAGTTTATGCGAGTCCTATATTATTGGTTAAGACTATTGGTGTTGACTATATAAATTCAAACACAGTCGCTGATAAATACCCTCTACCACTTATACAGGATCAAGTCAATAGAATTGGAGGAGTTAATTACGGCGTTTGTAACGCCAGATGGCCAATTCAATTTCTATGTCATTCGGGCTAAGAAAAACACCTTCTGTTTTTCAACAATTAGTAATGCGGGCGCTAGGATCTAGTAGATTTGTTAGCGTCCTTGTTAATGTCTATATGGATGACATGATAATTGTTGCCTCAACAAAATGCGAGGCGCTTGAGAGGTTAGAGATCATTCTAAATGTTTTAACAAAGACTGGGTTTTCATTCAATCTTACAAAGCTTTCTTTCCTGAAAACATCGGTTCAATATTTGTAATGCAATGTAAGTGCTGCTCTACCGCCTCCATAGTCACATCACTTAAACAATTCATTGGGCTAGCTATTTCAGACAGTTTATTAAGGGATTTTCACAATTGATAAAACCGTTATATTTCTTAACTGCAGACAAAAACAAGTAAGAAAGCTACAGTCGAGAGTGCTCGACCGTATGATACCCGCAACCCATTCCGAGAGAAAACAAAAAACTTAAATGATATTTTAACAAAAAATATACCAAATATACTAAATCTTGTTTTTTTGTATATATTTGAAAAAGCGAATAAAAATCCACAACACCGTTATGGTCACACTGTCAACTAAATAAACAAAGCGCGGGCAGCTGCAAGTGAATTTTCCATATAAAATTGATTCTTTAATAACTTCCTTGTTTTTCATTCGATCTCAATCAAATTCACAGAAATCATTGAAAATATAATTATTAATATGCATATTCAATGCTCTAGGTCTATTATTACGGCTTTTACAGACTTTTGGGGGCGGAAAGGTGCGTGGCATCCAACATTTGAAATAAACTTGATCTGCGTACGACCTATAGGAGTACTGTCCCCAAATTTGGTAGCTCTGGCTCTTATAGTCTCTGAGATCTAGGTGTTCATACAGACGGACAGACGGACAGATGGACAGACGGACAGACGGACATGGGTATATCGTCTCGGCTGTTGACACTGATCAAGAATATATATACTTTATGGGGTCGGAGATGCCTCCTTCTGGCTGTTACATACATTTCCTGTTGGCACTAAGTTATAATACGCTTCTACCCTATTGGTAGCGGGTATAATAAATGTATTTAGAAAACAGAAAATGAACAGATAGGGAAAAGGTCATTACCGACAAACTAGTCCTTGTTATTTTTGACCCTATTTATCCAATCAAATTGCATACAGACGCAAGTTGCAGTGGCTACGGTGCAATTTTATTACATAAAATTAATAACAAGCCCCAGGTAATAGAATATTAAAGCAGAACTACTTTACCCGCAAAATCAAGTTATCCCTCGTATGCGTTGGGGACCTTAGCTGTTGTAACCTCCATTAAACTCACTAAAGGCGTCGATAAATAAACAAGATTGAACCCCCAAACCCCAGCGTTGGTGGGCTTATTTGCAGTCAGAAAGGAAGCAGAAAGGAAAAGAATGGCACATGTTGACTTATTGCTGAACAGCGTCGAGATTCTGACATAATTGATATTGTTAAAAAATTAAGAATTTTCTGTGCCTGAAGATATTGCGAAACCCCATGAACTGTGGTCAGAAGTTCTTCATCGGGAAATACAGAGAAATGGCAGAACACGTTATTAACCAGTGGTGCCACGAGCATTCATATGGGGTGTTTTAAATCAAGTTCATGTGTGAATAATGCATTTAGGTTGTGATAAGACATTGGATAAAACTTTCGATTTTTACTGGTTTGACAATATATCAAAATAAGTTTAAAAAAAATTTGTTGACAACTGCATCACTTGCAAAATGTTAAAATCCACAAAAATACAGGCTGAGTTGCATCCAATACCAAAAGTCACTACTCCTTGGCAACATCGATATAACAGGCAAATTAAGTGGCAAGAGTGACCATGAGTATGTTATAGTTCAGGTAGACGCGTTTACCAAATTTTACTATCTTAGTCATAATTTCAAATTACACAGTGAGAGTTGCATAAAAGCCATTCAATTCGATGTTTCATTGTTGGAGTACCAAACCGAATAATAGCTGACCAGAGAAGTTTTTTACTAGCGCAAAGTTCAGGCAATTTTGCTCAGATCAGAAAATAAACTTGCATTTGATAGCCACTGGTACAAGACGAGCTAATGGTCAAATAGAACACGTTAAGGAATATGTTAACGGCGTTTGGGAGGTGCAGTTGACAATCAATTGTACAACCAACCGCACTACGAAAGAAAGTCCTTTAAAAATTTTGTGTGGAAAGGTAGCACGTCCATTAAGATTACTTACACCTAGTCATAGAAAATGTTATTGATCTGCTAAACGTAAGAGCGGAAGCTGCAAAGAATGTGTTAGCCAGTGCAGCTTATGATAAAGAACAATTTGATAACAATAAGGCAAAAGTACTGAGGCACAAAGTTGGAGATATTGTGTTAATTAAAAGCGAAGAAAGACACCAGACCAAGCTAAGTCCGAAGAAATTATAAATATGCACATGAGGATTTAAGAGGGGCAAGTAAAAGTAATAAAGCCGTTGCAGAAGATGAAGAGAGCGAAAATGCAAATATTGAGAGCATTGAAGTCACAGAAGAAAGTGAAGTACACCAACAAGGGTGACAAAGATCATAAAATATAATGTAACCACAAGTGCAAAATATACTAATGTTTGTTTTGATCATGGCGTAAGGGGCATTTGATTATGTGACTATAAAGAAGTAGAATGAATAATTAATAATGAAGAATGAATGTATAATAATTTATTATCTATTGATTTTAACCTTTTACTACATGAATTGTGTCAAAGTCGCTGTGCTTGTTATTAGGGTCTCAAAATTGTTTGCTTTATTTTTCTCACTGTAGTTGCTTGCAACCCCGTTTTGTTTGTGTTTTCGCTATGCCGTTTTGTGGGGTGAATAAACACTTTTCATTGCTTGATTTAACAGGCAAGTTGGAACGTTATACACTGCAGTGCACTGGTTGTTCGATATTTCGCCACGCAGTGGGAATTTCAAGCTTGATTGTGCAACCAACTTGTAGTGACTTTTCACCTACAACCCAATCAGGAAATATAACTTATTTTTATTTTTCAATGGTGGTATTAAGTGGTCATGTCCGGTATGCATTTAAAATCAATTGGATTTTTTACGTATGTATAACTACGTAAAAATCCAATTTGTAAAGTTTGTAAAACGAACAAGCTTTTTTCTAGTGAATTTGATACTATGTAGTACAGAACTGCCTTGTCATGTCGAATTAAAAACTTCTTCAAGGCGCTGTTATGACTCGGAATCTGTCCATAAGTCTGCTGGCCCTAAACATTTGGTATTTTGTTGTGTTTCCGAGAAAGATATTAATATCTCGATTATCTGCCGACACTCGCAACTTATAACACCACAAAATCCCTTTTAAAATCATAATCATAATCTGAATGTTGGAAGACGTTTGAGAAGCTCGCTCTTTCAACCAAGTGCCCATCAGTTGTGTCTATAGTTCCTTGCGGCATGGGTTTTCAGCGTTGGACCCCAGTACTTCGCTCTTATAAATCGCATCATTAACTGATTGCATCATTTAACATTGCTCCTTGGATTGAATAGAGTGGATAAGACGAAAAAAACGACAATTGTATGGAATAACTTGCCAGATTTGACACAGCTGCGCCGGCAAAGAACTTTAAAATAATTTGTTTGTTGTTTCTCCCGCTGTAGCCTCTCGCTTATTTGATTTCCATTTAAAATGTAAAAACATTCGTCCATCGCTGAATTTAAAAGAATTACGGATCCTATATTGGATCGAGAGCATCCGCATTCAGGCGCACCACAAACTTGTATGTGATAAATTCCAAAAACAAAATTATCTCACCGAGTTAGTTTCATATAAAACTAAATAAATTGAATTGTTGCTTACACAACATACATATTTGCTATTTTGCTAGCATCATTTTTTAACTGTCTGCCAGATTCTTAAATTCATATGTATGTTAAGTAAATATTTAAAAATTAAAACTTCATCTTCAGTCTGCAGCCCCTCTTTGCAGCCATGCAGTTTTTACATGAATATTATTTTTTTTTTTGTATGTATAAAATAATGGATGGATCCAATGCAAGCCCAATTCACGTACAAATTATTTGTCCACTTTGCCAAATAAAATGGAAAAAAAAGCGCGAGCATATTTGAGATATTTGATATAATTATTACCAAAATTCAATGCTCTAGGTCTAGGGGCGTGGCACAAATCTAAGACAAACTGTGTAAGACGAATACCAAATGACCAAATTTGATATCTCTAGGTCATTCACACTCTGAACACGTCCATATGCACTGTGCGGAACTATTTTTATAAAAACTGCCCTTCTGGTCAAGAAATGGGGTCAGATTGAGTATGCTGCTGGTCCTTGGAATCGGTTTCTTCTCCAGGTCTTTCGCATATTCTTGCCGTTGGGACGAGGCGAATGAAGGCTACAACACGCAGAGCATTACCGAACTTGGACAAGATCACAAGCGGGTGCTTGTGCCATGTGACACTTGACTAACCGTTGTTCAGGAATGACTTCGGAAACGTCGCTGGTAGGAGTTGGACACTGGTCTTCAGAGAACTTTAACCACTCGGGGACCTGCCACCACTTGGAACTGACGATCAGCTCTTGGGAGACTACTGAGGCTTACTGAGCCATGCCAACACAATGATGGAGTCGGCACACGAGTAAGTCTGCGTCGAAAAGCTCAAGTGTGTTACCGTTTTGACCGGTGCCACTCGTGTTTTGGCTGTTAGTAGGCTGACCCAATAATTAAATCCATCGCAGAACTCAAACCCTTTTGAGGAGGAGGTAGGAATCATGCCACAGGTTCAGGAGGATTGGTCATCCCATTATAAGTCTTGGAGCCACAGTTTTGCAAGAAGATCTTAGCGCGGATCACAAAAGGCGCTAGCCATCCTGTACGGCCGAACAACCACGCGCTCTGGGATAGCACTTCACGTTTAAAAAGGCCCGATGAAACAGGAATTTCAGACGGAACCAAGGAGACTTTCCTAAGAAATGGCACTAAGGATTCCTTTGTCGATGGCAGTCCATTTTGTTAATTGAAAACCTGACGAGAAAATAGCCTGCTATAGTTCATGAATTGCCATAGTCGATTCCTTTTTTGTGTGTGCCCTGGCTTCATGTACATGTAACGCGCGATGAAATTGCTAGCTAATCTAAACCGGGAGCTCACATCTTTAGCTACTTGTAGTAGGACTCAATGTGCAAAAACAGAGCGCATTTGACTCCAAATGTGACCTTGCTGAGCTCGTAGTCGCAGATTTTGCCTTTGGGGTGACGGAATAGAATTCTATGGAACGGAGTGTCTTTCAATCAGGATTTGCTGGTAAATTTTGGTAATTTTGGCATTAAAAACATAGAAGAGAAGCCATTTAAAAATCTTAATGGTCTGGTCAGACTGTAGGATTGGACCAGGATGAAGGATGTTTTTGAGACTGGGTCTATTGTGGATTTGCAGGAATTGTTAGAGACAATGCGAACCCTTGTCTGACGGTAAATTGCACAAAACTCTGCTCACAAATACCACGCAAACAATTGAGGCAACACTGGTTACCACTATCCAAAGAACACAGCGAACAGCATCAAATTTACTTCAGTCGCGGATCGACTGCCGAACGATGAGCTCGGGTGTATTTCGTTTCTGTGTATGTATGTATATGTCATCAACGCTGTCACTCTTTGTAGCAAACAGACGTGTTTTTTTGTGCGCCCCGCAATTTTTTACTTTTTGTATCTAACAACCGGTGTTTAATACATTTTCTTTAAAGTAATTACTTTAATTGTTTGCTACATCGCGTCTCTATCCTGTGATAGTTCATGATATAAGTGTTTTTATACCCTCTACCCATAGGGTAGAAGGTATTATAACTTAGTGCCAACAGAAAATGTATGTAACAGGCAGAAGGAGGCATCTCCGACCCCATAAAGTATATATATTCTTGATCAGTGTCAACAGCCGAGACGATATAGCCATGTCCGTCTGTCCGTCTGTATGAACACCTAGATCTCAGAGACTATAAGAGGTAGAGCTACCAAATTTGGGGACAGTACTCTTATAGGCGCTACGCAGATCAAGCTTATTTCAAAAGTTGGATGCCACGACCCTTTCCGCCCCCACAAGTCTGTAAAAGCCGTAATAATAGACCTAGAGCATTGAATTTTGGTATGCATATTAATAATTATATTTTCTATGATTCCTGTGAATTTGGTTGAGATCGAATGAAAAATAAGGAAGTTATTACAGAATCAATTTTATATGCAAAATTCACTTGCAGCTGCCCGCGCTTTGTTTGTTTAGTTGACAGTATGACCATAACGGTGTTGTGGATTTTTATTCGCTATTTTCAAATATATACAAAAAACAAGTTTTAGTATATTCGGTATATTATTTGTTAAAATATCATTTAAGTTTTTTGTTTTCTCTCGAAATGGGTTGCGGGTATCATACGGTCGAGCACTCTCGACTGTAGCTTTCTTACTTGTTATTTGTGCTTATTTTGAGCTCTGTTTATTTCCACATAAACTGAGTTTAAAGTTTTGTTGTTGTGGTAAGCAAAAGATTTTGCGTGTCTATTCTTTGTGCTTTCCTTCCCGCTCGCAGTGTGACGGTTTCTCTCTCAACAACTCTCAGTTGACAGCATTCCGTTAGTGGCGCTCTCTGCTCTCACTGCTTGCCCTACTGTTTTGTTGTTGCTAACATATTTTTGTTTTGATTCTGTACAGTGGGCACAGTTCCTACTATTTCAAAGTAAATTTTTTTTTAATTTTGTAAATTGTTAATTTGCTTTTTTTTTTTAATTTCATTTATAATGGAAGGCAAAATTGTGTGTTGTCTGAAGAGTTGCCAGAAGCAGATCACGGCTTCGCAATCCAGTATGGCCTGCTGGCTCTGCGATAACGTAGTACACGTAAAGTGTGTAGGTTATTCAGGGCTAGTTGCAGATGCCATTGCCAAGAGAACTGGGCTTAACTGGTGTTGTGAGTCATGTCGAGAAGTCGAGTGCGAAATGCGGATGTTTATGAGACAGACAAGAGTCGGTTTTACTAATCTGATTGGTGGCTTTCATAAGTTAAACGATCAGTTTAGTGCCTTGAATTCTCAGTTCAATAGTTTGAAACTTATGGCTGAGTCTCTAAAGCGAAAAAAATCAACTACTTATTATCCAAATTTTTACCTCTACCATCGACTGACCCACCCACTACTCCGTTGGTTCCGCAGTTAATCTCGTTTGCTACCCCAGTAGCAACAACCGCTGCTGAAAGCATTTCCATTAGGGATTCTGCTCCACTGACATTAGTTAACGCTGAAGTTGTGTCTGAATTGTCCACGGCTGTCACTAGAAGTAGAGGCAAGCCGAATCCTAATAAAAAAAATTCTTCCGCACCTCCTCCAACTGTCGGATCACTGACTTTATTAGGTTCCAAAGATAATATACCAAATATTACTCCTTTGGCTCCTAAACCACTTGTGGGGGTTCCACCAATGAAACAGATTTTTTTTTCAAGGCTTGCCCCTGATCTCACGTCAGATGACGTAAAGGCTTTCATTATAGCCAAAATTAAAAATGCCAATCCAAAAGTGGAAAAATTTAAATTTGCTTATGATAGACAAATTGCATCTTTCAAGAACAATGTCCCACCTTCACTTTTTGAAACCATATGCTCACCAAGTTTTTGGCCAGAGCATTTGGTGGTAAAAGAGTTCAAAGCCAAAGTTAAAAATCGGACTCCGATTGGGCTTTTACCAAAAGGACCTGTGCAGTCTCAATCTCAATCTTCTTCTTCATCTTCAAAAAACTTATCTCATAATTTCTTATAACCTATCAAAATGTGCATGGTTTGCGTAGTAAAATATGTAAGCTATACGTCGACAGTTTCGCTTTTTCTACTGATGTAGTTGCGTTTTCGGAAACCTGGTTAAGTTCGGATATTTCTGATTCAGAACTTTTTCCGTCAAAGCACACTATTTACAGGCAAGATCGTTCTTCCCGAAGAGGAGGTGGTGTTCTATTTGTAGTAGACTCCAACTTCTCATCGGATCCATTACATTATAATAATACTAATAATATAGAGTTTCTATCAATAAAAGTAAATTTTCATGGTGTAAGTTTATTTCTTACTTGCTCATATATACCTCCGTCGTCCGATTTATCTGTATACCAGGATCACCTGGAAGCAATAAAATCTATTTTTGCCTTGTTATCCGACAAAGATCATGTTGTTGTTCTAGGAGACTTTAACCTTCCTGGAACAGCTTGGTATCCTTGTGACAACTTCTGTTTTCTTACTCCATCGAGCCAACATGACTTTATTGATGGTTTACATGAATTATCTTTGGGCCAAATTAACAATATACGAAATTCTCTTTGCCGCCAATTAGATCTATACTTTGTCTCTGAACGTACCAGCGTAGTTCTATCTAGATCGCAACCCCTTACATCTCCTGAAGATCCCTATCATCCAACTCTGGAGTTAAGGATCGAACTTAGCAGATCTGTACTCGCTAATTCTGATATACCTGCCGATCGAGTTCATTGCTTTCGAAAGGCAAACTTTCCCAAATTAATCCAACTTTTTGATGGAGTTGATTGGTCTAATTTGTATTCCTGCACTGACATAAGTGCCGCCGTCAATTTATTCTATAATAAATTAAATCTTTGCTTTGATGCCTGCATTCTTCTTATTTTTCGCATAGGTCAAATAAGCCTCCTTGGTTTTGTAAGCGACTTTCTAACCTTAAGAACCTGAAGTCTAGACTTTACAAAAAATTTAAAATTTCAGGCTCTTCCTTAACTTTTTCGCAATACATAATTGCTCGGTCTAATTTTATCGAGCTTAACGCTGTGTGTTATTAAAATTACTTAGCTCGCTGTCGGGTTAGCTTTTCTGAAAACCCAAGAAAGTTTTTTAATTATGTAAACACTAAGCGTAAATCTTCCTCTTATCCTCCTTGTTTATCTTACGAAAATTCGAAAGCAAATTCAGGTCAGGCGATCGCTGATATATTTGCTTCTTTTTTTCAAACTACTTATTCTTCTTCCTCCTACTCTAACGCGCCCTATCCTTACAGTCTGTCTCGGTCGAATTGTATCTTCAGTCCCTTAATGAGTGAGGAGTCTCTGACTCGATATCTTCAAATGGTTAAGCCGGTGTTTTCGCCCGGTCCGGATGGAGTTCCTGGCTGTGTACTTCGGTACGGAGCCGAGGCTTTATGCAGACCGTTGCTGAAATTATTTGATTTATCACTTGAGTCATCGACTTTTCCCTCTTTATGGAAGGAGTCTTTCATTATTCCTCTCCATAAGAAGGGAAGTAAGTCTGACGCCAAAAACTATAGAGGGATATGTAAATTGTCTGCTATACCAAAAGTTTTTGAGAAGATATTAACAAGTCATTTACAACATTTATGTAGTTCTATTATTTTCCCCTACCAGCATGGGTTTGTGAAACATGGATCCACTGTTACTAATCTTCTTGAGCTTTCTTCGTTCGTTAACCAGGGTTTCCTTAAAAACGAACCAACTGACGTCATCTATACCGATTTTAGTAAAGCCTTTGACTCAGTAAATCATTCTCTTTTGTTATATAGTATAAGCTTGACTTAATTGGATTTCCCAATAATTTGATTTGCTGGATATCAAGCTATCTCAGCCAAAGAACGCAAAAAGTTTCTTTAATAATTTCCTTTCTAATTCATTCCGAGTTACCTCTAGAGTTCCCCAGGGTAGCCATCTCGGTCCCTTACTTTTCACATTGTTTATAAATAATCTACCTACTGTTTTGACACAATCTCGCGAACTAATGTATGCAGATGATGTTAAAATATGCCTGCACTACAGGGATTGGCCATGCCATATCAAGTTGCAGAGAGATCTTGACTCTTTTCAGTCATGGTGCAAAGTGAACTTGTTAAATTTAAACTTTTCTAAATGTGTTGTGATGTCCTTCTATAGAGTTAATCCAAATTTGGCCTCTTACTTACTGAACGGTAACGATCTGAAAAGAATTACTGCTGTTGATGATTTAGGTATTCTCTTAGATCATAAACTTAAATTTGCGGATAACATTTCTAGAACGGTCAATAAAGCTATGTCTGTACTCGGTTTCATTAAGAGGTGGTCAAAGGAATTTGATGACCCTTATATTACTAAGACCCTTTATACATCACTTGTTCGTCCGATTCTGGAATATGGTTATGTTGGCACTAAGTTATAATACCCTTCTACCCTATGTGTAGCGGGTATAAAAATTCAATTGGATAGTTGGTGGCTTCATCTTCATTTGTGACGCAGTCAATAGATTTGAATGAATGCATTGTTCCAATGATCTTATTTTGAATTATGTAGTTCAGGTCATCTACATATTTATTCTTAGCCGCTAAAATATAAAAAGTAAGAAAGCTACAGTCGAGATTTCTCGACCGTATGATACCCGCAACCCATTTCGAGAGAAAACAAAAAGCTTGAATGATATTTTAACAAAAAATATACAACCGAATATACTAAAATTTTTTTTTTTGTATATAGATATTTTTTTTTAAATCCATTAAATACCGACATGGTCACTCTGTCAACTAAACAAACAAAGCGCGAGCAGCTGCAACTGAATTTTGCATATACAATTGATTCTTTAATAACTTCCATGTTTTTCATTCGATCTCAACCTAATTCACAGAAGTCATTGAGATTATAATTGTTATTATGCATACCAAAATTCAATGCTCTATTTTACGGCTTTTACAGTTTATGGGGGCGGAAAGGGGCTTGGGAAAGATCTAAAACAAACTTGATCTGCGTAAGACCTACACGAATACTGTCACCAAATTTGATATCTCTAGGTCATTCACACACTTAAAACGTCCATATGCACTGGGCACAAAAATTTTGATAAATAATTTAACGAATAACTTTTGTTCTACTTATCCGATTTGTACCAAAATTACAGGGTATATTAAGAGTGTCAAGCGCAGATGGGTTACCAAATTACATATTACAATTACATCATTACACAAAGAACTTTTAGAGTTATACATAAAAAAAAACTTGACTTGTTCTAGATTAATGCCTATTGCGGGCTAAGGGGGCGTGGCATCCAACTTTTGAAATAAACTTGATCTGCGTAGGGTATGAAGGAACCTTTACATACATTTTCTGTTGGCACTATGTTACAATACCCTTCTACCCTATGGGTAGCGGGTATATTTTTATGACTTAGTGCCAACAGTAAATGTATGTAACAGGCAGAAGGAGGCATCTCCGACCCCATAAAGTATATATATTCTTGATCATTGTCAACAGCCGAGACGATATAGCCATGTCCGTCTGTCCGTCTGTATGAACACCTAGATCTCAGAGACTATAAGAGCTAGAACTACCGAATTTGGTGACAGTACTCTTATGGGTCATACGTAGATCAAGTTTATTTAGATATTTGCCACGCCCTTTTCCGCCTCCAAAAGCCTGTAAACGCCGTAATAAACATTGAATTTTGGTATGCATAATAATAATTATATTCTCAATGATTCCTGTGAATTTGGTTGAGATCGAATGAGAAACAAGGAAGTTATTAATGAACCATTTTATGTGCAAAATTCACTTGCAGCTGCCCGCGCTTTGTTTGTTTAGTTGACAGTGTGACCATGTCGGTGTTGTGGATTTTTACCCGCTATTTTGAAATATATACAAAAAAAAACAAGTATTAGTACATTTGGTATATTTTTTGTTAAAATATCATTTAAGTTTTTTGTTTTCTCTCGAAATGGGTTGCGGGTATCATGCGGTCGAGCATTCTCGACTGTAGCTTTCTTACTTGTTTTTATTATGTCTGCGTGCTACTGGCCAGTCCTGTTGGGCTGCAGTGGACTCTGGAACCAACCAGTAGAGTCAAGGGAAAGCACCAAGTTCTCCAGCCGAATATTCCCAAGACTCAGTTCAACGAAGAAAGGCTTGCCCAGAAATTGGGTCCTCTTTCTAAGAAGTGCAGGGCAGTCGCCGAGAAGATGCTTGACACTCTCGAGTTCCTCTTCAGCCCCGCAGCAGCGACAGAAGTCCTGTTGGGATCCACCGTACCGTTGAGCCATACGGCAGATGTAACAGTGTCCAGTTAAGACTCCTGTCAGTAACCTTATCTTGTTCTTTGTAAAGTTTAGGAGCTCGGTTGTTCGCTTGGGGCTGTATCTTGGCCAGAGCGCTTTTCACACTTCACAGTCCAGTGTCTCTCAGCCACCGTTCTCATGTAACAATTAAGTTCCGATAGCACGTGCTGAATAGGTCTCTTGATATGGTTCGCCGCAAGAGTTTCTGATGACGCTGACCCCAGTCGAGCACACTCATCAGCCGCCTCGTTACCTGTTACTCCAAAGGCGGAAAGGGGCGTGCCAAAAATCTAAAACAAACTTGATCTGCGTGGTACCCATAACAGTACTGTCACCAAATATGGTAGCTGTAGGTCTTATAGTCTCTGGGATCTAGGTGTTCATACAGACGGACAGACGAATATGGTTATGTCGTCTAGGCTGTTGACACTGATCAAGAATATATATACTTTATGGGGTCGGAGACGCCTCCTTCTTCCTGTTACATACATTTTCTGTCGGCACTAAGTTATAATACCATTCCATACCATACCATACCCAATTCAATGCTTTAGGTCCATTAGTACGGCTTTTACAGTTTTTGGGGGCGGAAAAGGGCGTGGCAAAAATCTAAAACAAACTTGATCTGTCACCAAATTTCATATCTCTAGGTCATTCACATACTTATAACGTCCATAAGCATTGGGCACAACTATTTTTATAAATAATTTAACAAATAACTTGTGTTCTACTTATCCGATTTTTACAGGGTATACTTAGAGTATCAAGCACAGATGGCCTACCAAATTACACAACGACTTTAACTGTGAGATATTAAGTGACCGAAATTTAGTCTTAGCAAAGGAGTCCCTAGACTTACGTCTAATAAATACAACCCAGCCCACTCACTTTACGAGTAGCTGTAATACCCTTCTTGAGTTATTCTTCGTGAATAAGATGAGTAAGCTCATGGTTGTGTTATTGTATCATGAGTAAGATACATACATAACTATATCGTCTCGGCTTTTGACACTGATAAAAAATATATATACTTTATGTGGTCGGAGATGCCTTCTTCTACCTGTTACATACATTTTCTGTTGGCACTAAGTTATAACACCCTTCTGGGTATAAAAAAGTGACTTTGGAATTTTTATAAAATCCGTGCGATTTGTTTAAAAATGACCCATAAGGTGTTTTCTTCGATTTCATAAAATATATTGTGAACTCTTGTACAGGAGAGATGAAATAACGATGCCCGTCTGAAAATCGTATTACTCTACATTTCTGATTGTTACATAAAGATAAAGATTTTTTTTTTAGTTACGACGCCCTTGCCCTTTTTAATAAAATAATAATAATAATAATGAGCTGTAAAGTAAATTAACCTCAACCTATATTTGTTAACTAAAATACTTAATATTTCCGAATTAATTGGAAAGTAAACTTTATTTTCCATAGATACAAAATTGTATATTTCTCATTTTTAATAAATGTCTTTTATTTCAGGTTACATTATCTATTTCGATTCTTATTAGTCTTCACGTGTTTTTTCTCTTAGTCGTGGAAATCATTCCACCAACATCATTGGTGGTACCTTTGTTGGGAAAATATCTAATCTTTGCTATGATATTAGTTTCTATAAGGTAAGGTATACAACAAAATAAATGTATTAAATTGAAACGTCTGCTTAAAGTATATTTTTATTAGCATTTGCGTTACAGTTGTGGTACTCAACGTTCATTTCCGTTCACCTCAAACTCACCGCATGGCACCTTGGGTAAAACGGGTTTTCATAAATTTCTTGCCGAAATTTCTATTTATAAAAAGACCAACATACAATTTTGAGACAAGGTAAGAACTAAATTAAAAGTATAAAATAGTCTATCTGCAAATAAGTCCTAAAGTTTTAAACTCCGTAAATGTTAAAAAAAAACAAGTACGATAGCTACAGTCGAGACTGCTCGACCGTATGATACCCGCATGATACCGTATGATAACAATGACAGTCTCATTGACTCCTGTGATTTTGGTTGAGATCGAATGAAATACAAGGAAGTTATTAAAGAATCAATTTTATATGCTAAATTCACTTGCAGCTGCTCGCGATTTGTTTGTTCAGTATATTCTTTGGTATATTTTTTGTTAACATATCATTTAAGTTTTTTATTTTCTCTCGAAAAGGGTTGCGGGTATCATACGGTCGAGCACTCTCGACTATAGCTTTCTTACTTGTTTTTTAAATATATACAAAAAACAGATTTCAGCATATTTCTTTAGTATATTTCTTTTCCAGATATAATTTAAGTTTTTAACAAAACTGCAGCGCATACTAAGATTATTAAGCATAGATGGCCTACCAAATTACAACATTACACAAAGAACTTCTGGAGTTATACTCGATTTACATAAAAAAAAACTTGACTTGTTCTAGATTTATGCATATTGTGGGCGAAGGGGGTGTGGCATCCAACTTTTGAAATAAATTTGATCTGTGTAAGGAATGCAGGAACCTATATACCAAATTTTGTGCCTCTGTGTCTTATAGACTCTGAGATCTAGGTGTTCATACAGACGGACAGACAAACTTGGCTATATCGTCTCGGCTGATGACACTGATCAAGAATATATATACTTAATGGGGTTGGAGATGCCTTCTTCTGCCTGTTACATACATTTTCTGTTGGCACTAAGTCATAATACCCTTCTACCCTATGGGTAGCGGGTATAAAAACAAGTAAGAAAGCTACAGTCGAGAGTGATCGACCGTATGATACCCGCAACCCATTTCGAGAGAAAACAAAAAACTTAAATGATATTTTGACAAAAAAATACCAACGAATATACTGAAAGTTGTTTTTTTCTATATATTTGAAAAAAATCCATAACATACCGTTATGGTCATACTGTCAACTAAACAAACAAAGCGTGAGCAGCTGCAAGTGAATTTTGCCTATAAAATGTATTCATTAATAACTTCCTTTTTTTTTTATTCGTTCACAACCAAACTAACAGGAATCATTGAGACTATTATTATTATTATGCATACCACAATTCAATGCTGTAGGTCATTATTACGGCTTTTCCAGTTTTCGGGGGCGGATCGGGGCATGACAAAAATATAAAACAAATCTAATTAATCACCAAATTTGATATCTGTAGGTCATTCACACACTTAAAACGTCCATATACATTGGACACAACTATATTGATAAATAATTAAACAAATAACTTTTGTTCTACTTATCCGATTTTTACCAATTACAGGGTATAATAAGAGTATTAGGCACAGATGGCCAACACAACATTACGCAATGAACTTTTGGAGCTATACGCGATTTACATAAACAAAACGTGACTTGTTCAAGATTTAAGAATATTGTGGGCGAAAGGGGCGTGACATCCAACTTTTGAAATAAACCTCGTCTGCGTAAGGAACCTATGTACCAAATTTAGTTTCCCTATGTCTTATAGTCTCTGAGATCTAGGTGTTCATACGGACAGACAGACTGACAGACGGACATGGCTATATCGTCTCGGCTGATCAAGAATGTATAAACGTTATGGGGTCGGATATGCCTCCCTCTGCCTGTTACATACATTTTCTGTTGCCACTAATTTATAATACCCTTCTACCCTATGGGTAGCGGGTATAAAAATTAAAATTTTATGCTCCAATACGGAGGATACACAACATACATATTTGGTATGTTCTTAGCAACATTTTTCCATTTTCTTTAAAAGTCTTAAATTGATACATATATAATATCAATATTTAAAAATTAAAACCTTATCCTCCAATACGACTGCAGCCCTTGGTTCTTACATGCACGCAACAGCAACAGGTTTGCAGTGGAAGGCGAAGCTGCTTGGCCAGTTGGCCATCATTTTATATAAACGAAAAAAAATATATATTCATGTAAGAACCGCATGGGTGCAGCGAGGGGCTACAGACGGAGGCTTTATTGGAGGATAAAGTTTTAATATTTAAATGGTGACATTACATACATACATACAAATGTACATATGTTTTACATGACAATAACTCGGTGAGATAATTTTGTATTTGGAATTTACTTCAACCGATTTTGTGGTGTAGGGTTTAAGGCGCCTGAATGCGGATGCAAGATAGGATCCTTACATCTTTTTAATTCAGCGGCGGATGCATACTCTTTTAAATTTTAAATGGAATTGAAATTAGCAAGAGGCTACAGCGGGAGAAACAGCAAACGAATTATTTTATGGTTCTTCGCGGGCAAATATGCATGTATGTAAATCTATCTAGTAACGAATAAAGTAATTTGGGTAACAGATAGCGTTGAGCTACGCACAATGAAGGTAAAAAAAACCATGAAGTTTGTTAATGTATGTAATGGCTCCCATGAGAGATTAGAGTCTACTGCAAATAGATCACCACCGCCTCTTAGGGAACAACGATCTTGCCTGTATATTGAGTATTTCGCCAGAAAGAGTTTGGAATCAGAGGTATCCGAATTTAAATTAAAATCGTCTAAATGGTCACATGGGGGAAAAGCAAAATCGACTATGTCTATGCAGGGTTCTAAAACCAAATAGCCTAAAGAGAAGGTGCGATCCTACATTTAAAAGAAGGAATGCGTCTATAATCTGAATGTTTTCCCCTTTAGAATAGTCTTGAAAAAGAAATATTCACGTTTCATTGGTGGATTTATATTAAGTGTTTCGAACCCAATCACGTCGATGAAAGTATAGTAATAACAGGAATCAGCTTGCGTCTACTTCTAGTTACAACCGGGGACACAGGATAATGCGAATACTATCCGCAGCACTTGTTGCCATAGGAGTAGCAATTGAAATTAACTGCCGGACCAACGGAGTTGTGAGTTGTTCAGTCGATGGTTGGAATAAGAAGTTTGATATTTGAGAGTCACAAGAAATTGGTATTTTGCGCTGTGGATACTCAGCAATAGGTTATGTTAGGTTGGGTTGAACAGACGGCTCGACCGGAGTCGAGAGCACCCGGAGACCATGTGGTCCATTGTGATGTTTGATATGTGTGAACTGTAGGAATAGAGGGGATTGGGAGGGTTTGTTGGGATGTTGGAGGAAAACTCTGATTGAATTATTACGTCCACGTGCTACTGGCCAGTTTTGTTGGGCTGCAGTAGCCTCTGGAACCAGCAAGTAGAGTCATGGAAAAGCGACCTGTTCTCTAGCCGAATATTCCCAAGACTGCCCAGTTCAACGAAGAAAGGCTTGCCCAGAAATTGTGTCCTCTTTCTAAGAAGTGCAGGGCAGTCGTAGAGAAGATGCTGGATACTCTGAGGCTCCTCTTCGTCCCCGCAGCTGTGACAGAAGTCCTGTTGGGATATACCGTACCTATGAGCCATACGGCCGATGTAACAGTGTCCTGTTAAGACTCCTGTCAGTAACCTTATCTTGTTCTTTTTGAAGTTTAAGAGCTCGGTTGTTCGGGGACTCGGTTGTTGGGACTGTATCTTGGCCAGATTGCTTTTGACACCTCACAGCCTGGTGATGCTGCCCAGTGTCTCTCAGCCGCCGTTCTCATGAAACAATTAAGTTCCGATAGCACGGGCTGAATAGGTCTCTTTATATCGTCGCGAGACTTTCTGATGACGCTGATCCCAGCCGTGCACACTCATCAGCCGCCTCGTTACCTGGAACTCCCATGTGCCCAGGTACCCAGACAAGTCAGATAGAGTGTGGTTGGCATAGGTTCAGTGACATCACTGTGTCTCGGGATAGTTTACTCTTAATGGTGTTCGATGCGTGTGCTTTTATCGCTGATTGACTGTCGACATAGATGGACACGTCCCTCGGGCTCCCACCCAGTGTCCGTATCAACTTGGTCGCTTGCCAAACAGCGTAAATCTCCGCTTGGAACACACTACACCAGTCAGGAAGACGAAAGGAAAGTTTGGCAGCAAGGTCTTCGGAGAAGACCCCCGATCCAGTGCCTTCTGTCATCTTTAATCCGTCTGTGTAGATTGACAGCTCATTTTGCCTCAGAGGAGATTCCTGTTGCCAATCGGATCTGTCAGGGAATTCAGCTGTAAACCTGTCATCCCACTTACGTTCTGGTTGCCAGTAGTCACTGGGCGTGAAGCCTGACCGCACTCCTTGCTGCCACGTGCTTGAGGAAGACTTCGATGGGTTCCAGATTTAACATTACATCCAGCGCTGCTTGGGGGGTAGAACGAATATATCCTGTTATTCTCAAGCATTCTAGTCTCTGAACTTTGCGGAGATAAGCCATCGAGTGATTGTTGGGTGTGAGCCTCTGTTCACAAGTGCTGCCGTTGTAGACTCGATCCCGACATTGTTAAAGGCATCCTCTATGTCGAGCAATACCGCCAACGTAAACTCCTTCCTTTGCAATATGCTTTAAATTGTGCTACCCACCTCGTGCAGAGCCGTCTAGACTGATCTACCTTTGAGGTAGGCGTGTTGGGACTTGCGAAAAGTGTGAGGTGTTAGCTTACTTCTGAGATGAAGGTCCAGAAGTCTCTTTAGTGTTTTTAGTAAAAACGATAAGAGCCTTATGGGCCTATAGTCTTTTGCTGAGCAGTGGTTTATCTTTCCTGCTTTGGGAAAGAATGCCACCCTCACTTCTCTCCAGGATTTGTGAATGTATCCTGTAAGGAGACATCCCCTGAAGATTAGTAGCCATTGCGACAGATGTACGCATACCATCTGTAACATGACCGGTCTGATGTCATCCGGTCCTGCTGATTTGTAGGGGTGGAACGACTTGATAGCCCAGATTATCTTCTCAGTGTTGACAATTTCGTCGATTAGGACTTGACTCTCATGAAGCGCGTTTCCCTCCGGCAAGCCACTGATGTAAGAGATGGGGATCCCATTCTCGTCTTCAGCTTGTGTGCAGCCTGGAAAGTGTGCGTTCATGAGGAGTTGCAGAGACTCCTGACTATTTTTAGCGAATGTGCCATCCAGGTTGCCAAGCAGCCCCAATGAGGCTGGATCTTTCGCCAGCAACCTTCGAAGTCTGGACGCTTTAGTGGTGTTGGTTAGTTCCTCGCAAAATTTAGACCATGAGTCTCTTTTTACCCTTCTGATTTCCCTCTTGAAGGTCTTGAAACTGTGATGGTAGGCATTCCAGTCTACCTGGCAGTTTCGGTCTTTAGCTCTATTGTAAAGTCTTCTCGTTTCCTTGCGTATCTGGCCGAGTTCCGAAGTCCACCACTTGTTGCGGTTTGACTTCGGTGGACGGCTGATTGGACAGGATTTGATGAAGGCCTTACAAGGAGTATCTGTGACATTTTGGGTCGATTCCTCCAACTCGCGTGGGTTGTCTAGCCTTCCCACTGGGTGGTGGGGAATAAATTCCATAACAAGCTTTGAGTATTTGACCCAGTTTGCCTTTCGTGGGTTCCTGAAGGGCGCCTTTGCCTCTCTGGACCATCCAACTTCGAACACTAACCGCTGTAATGATCCGAAAAGGAGCATTCTGTGGATACGTGCCAGTCCTCTACGGAGAGGGAGTCGCTGTTAGTCGCTAGAGTTAAATCTATAACCTCGGCTCGGTTCTTATTACGGAAAGTGGGGTGGCTACCCCGATTACACACATTAAGAGTGGTAAGCATCACGAATTCAAGCAGCGACTCTCCTCTCACGTTAATGTCTTTGCTCCCCCAAATGGTATTGTGGGCATTAGCATCACACCCAAGGATAAGATCTGTGCCCTCTTTCTGCGCATGCTGAATGAGGGCTCGGATACTTTCCGACCTACCGTGCTACCGTCAAGTCCCTGTTGCTGTAACTGGAAAAGAAGAGCACATTAAGTCCGGTTCTTACCATAGGTTTAGGAGATGGTATTCGCAGGCACCCAAACCACAAGCCCTTTCACCTACGATCCAGGGTTCTTGGATGAGAGCCACATCCACCCTCTCCTTGTAGTAAGTCCACCGTAGTAGGTCTATGGAAGGAACCCTCGAGTGGTGCAGATTAATCTGCACTGCCCAAATTTTTTCCGGTCGACCTAGCATCTTCGCGCCCAGTGCTACCAGGAACGATTGCCCGAACGCAACCCATTCCCATCTTCAGCTGGCCTTGCTTACTAAGGAGTTGGCTTTTGGACCCTGGACCAATGCTGATCCAGAGATCCTTGCCGTTTCTCTTGATCGTCCAGTCCGCTGTGTGACAGTCCGCATTCTGGTTTTTGATCAGTATAAGGGTGGGATCCAGACCCTAATGATCGTTTGCTCTGGTCTACAGGGACGACGTCAATCATTGCTCATGCCCACGGCTCTTCCAGCTTCAGCAGTGTGTCTTTGAGGAATCGCAGGGATTCCTCGTTGGGACATGCCACCACTTTAACACCCTTGTACCAGTTGATGCCATCAAACTCTGCCACGAACGGATTCTGCGGTCGAGTGATGGCATCAGCAATCCCCTGGTCAATTAACCCTTCCAGGATGAGCCAGTTATCAATAGAGAGCTTCCTATCCGGGTTTCTTCTGTCGATTATGGCTATCTGTAGCTCCGGCTTCGTGCTCAAGCTGGTCAGGATGTCCCCTGGACACACCCGCTTGCTCTCCGAATCCTTCGCCGAGTCATCCGACCTCTGCCTCTTGCTGATAGGTGGGTTTGCCTTTTTCGGTAGCTTGATCACCGATCTCTCCTTTCCAGGAGGTGTGGCTATTTGCAAGCTTACCACGCACGCTTTTCCCCTTCTACAGGTGACTTGGGTTTTCTTGGTTCCACCAACTTCGACGTGGAAAGTTTGACTTCCTCCGTCGGGTTGGCTACGGCTACTGCCTGAAACCCCTTGTCATCCTGGCACTGTGCACTCATACTCGGTTCAGCGGACTGAGTGTTGCCGGACACGCCAGCGATCCTCAAGAGCCGGCTCACGTTGTACTCGTACTTCTTGCGCAATTTCGTCTCACGCTTGTTAAACGACTATTGGTTGCGCCCTTCCAGTCCCTAAGGAACTTGAGAGAGCTCTTGTACCCTGAGCGTTGTTTGCGATTGAGGTTAGCGCCTTCCTTGTTGGATAGTCCCTGGACTACTGTTACGTCGTCTTCATCCGTGCTCGATGAATCATCCAACGGCATCCTCGCTAGCCCAAGCGCTAGCTCGGACTCCGTCATCGATGAGCCTGTGAACACAAACTCCGACTCAGTAACAGTTGGCTCCGGGTCCATACCCTCCTGTCGATGGAGTTTTCCACACCACCATCGTGACCACTGGCGACACGCAGAGAGGATTTCTCCTCCCCGTGCCCGCCGGTGGTAGCGGTCACACCTCCCACCGACGTTTGGGCTGACATCCCAGCCCGAGTTGACGTCTCTATACCTTCCTCCATTGTGAATCCGAGGATTCATGATGCATTTTATACTTGCTGCCAAGTATCTCTGAGCATGGTCTTGGACCTCTAAAAAGCTTGGGACCAGTCCCTTAGCTAGAAACTGCAAGGTCTCATGAGCGAGCAAGTGATGCTGACAGCTCTCGGTCGCCCGAGACGATTCAGTATCCATTGCTCAGCTGGCACCCTCGTGGAGGGTTCAGTCAGAAGATTTTTGCTAGTCATACTCAGCAAAAAGTTTAAAACAAGTAAGAAAACTACAGTAGAGAGTGCTCGACCGAGTGATACCCGCAACCCATTTTGAGAGAAAAAAAAAATGTAAATGATATTCTAACATTATGACGGTTTATTATTATTATAAAGATTTGTTTTTAACATAATTGTATATTCCAAACTAAACATACATAAATTCAATGCTCTAGGTCTATTATTACGGATTTTACAGTTTTTGGAGGCGGAAAGGGGCGTGGCAAAAATCTAAAACAAACTTGATCTGCGTAAGACCCACACGTATACTGTCACCAAATTTGATATCTCTAGGTCATTCACACACTTAGTACGTCCATATGCATAGGGCACAAAAATTTTGATAAATAATTTAACGAATAACTTTTGTTCTACTTATCCGATTTGTACCAAAATTACAGGGTATATTAAGAGTGTCAAGCACAGATGGGTTACCAAATTACACATCATTACACAAAGAACTTTTGGGGTTATACGCGATTTACATAAAAAAACTTAACTTTTTCTAGATTAATGCTTGTTGTGGGCGAAGGGGGCGTGGCATCCAACTTTTGAAATAAACTTGATCTGCGTAGGGTATGAAGGAACCTTTTTGCCAAATTTGGTGTCTCTATGTCTTATAGTCTCTGAGATCCAGGTGTCCAGGTCATACGGACAGACAGACGGACAGACGGACATGGCTATATCGTCTCGGCTGTTGACACTGATCAAGAATATATATACTTTATGGGGTCGGAGATGCCTCCTTCTGCCTGTTACATACATTTTCTGTTGGCACTAAGTCATAATACCCTTCTACCCTATGGGTAGCGGGTATAACAAGGAAGATATTACAGAATCAATTTTATTTGCAAAATTCATACGCAACTGCTCGCGCTTTGTTTGTTTAGTTAACAGTGTGACCATGTCAGAATGTTATGGATTTTTCCCAACATATACCAAATAAAAGAGTTCAGTTTATTTTTTGGTATATTTACTGTTCAACTATCATTTAAGCTTTGTGTTTTCTTTCGTTGCGTTGCGGGTATCATACGGTCGAGCACTCTCGACTGTAGCTTTCTTACTTGTTTTGTCTTTAAAGTCGTGTCCTTCAGAGAAGTCTATAAATAACAGCGGCTGATCGTGGACGTAGGTTCGATCGTCGTCAGGGTCCAATGGTTTTTTAATTCAACGACGGCATTGATCTAACGTGGGTTTGATCACAACATATTTTCGTATACTCTCAAAGCAGATAGCGGATCCAATTCATCGTCAGACTCAGGGTAGGAAAGCTTCTGATTTCTTCGAATCGAAATTAAAAATTCACTAGTTCGCGATCGAATTAAACACCACTAAAGCAAAAGAACGGGTACAAAGGTGTATTTATTCGAAAACAGTGGGTAAAAATCCATAACACCGACAGGGTCACACTATCAACTAAACAATCAAAGTGCGAGCAGCTGCAAGTGAATTTTGCATATGAAATTGATTCATGAATAACTTCCTTGTTTTTCATTCGATCTCAACCAAATTCACATGCAATACTCTAGGTCTATTACTACGGCTTTTCCAGTTTTTGGGGGCGGAAAGGGGCGTGGCAAAAATCTAAAACAAACTTGATCTGCGTAAGACCCACACGTATACTGTCACCAAATTTGATATC
This sequence comes from Drosophila formosana, assembly GCA_035045625.1. NCBI lineage: Eukaryota > Metazoa > Arthropoda > Insecta > Diptera > Drosophilidae > Drosophila > Drosophila formosana. The sequence continues at coordinate 521,507 of JAWNOW010000440.1, forward strand.
TCTAGGTCATTCATACTCTTAAAATGTGCATTAGGTAAAACTATTTTGATAAATAATTTAACAAATAACTTTTGTTCGACTTATTTGATTTTTACCAAAATTACAGGGTATACTAAGAGTAAGAAGCACAGATGGGTTACCAAATTACACAACATTACATAAAAAACTTTTGCATTTATATGCGATTTACATTAAAAAAAAACTTGACTTGTTCTAGATTTATGCATATTGTGGGCGAAGGGGTCGTGGCATCCAACTTTTGAAATAAACTTTATCTGCGTAGGGAATGTAGGAACCTTTTTGCCAAATTTGATGTCTCTATGTCTTATAGTCTCTGAGATCCAGGTGGTCATACAGACAGACAGACGGACAGACGGACATGGCTATATAGTCTCGGCTGTTGACACTGATCAAGAATATATATACTTTATGGGGTCGGAGATGCCTCCGTCTGCCATTTACATACATTTTCTGTCGGCACTAAGTTATAATACCCTTCTACCCTATGGCTAGCGGGTATAAAAATGCATTTGTCCGATTACTGAATACAACCAGTACCGACCAAATAGTAGATATTAAATTATTTAAAAACGAAGTAACTAATTTATTACGGCTTTTACAGTTTTTGGGGGCGGAAAGGGGCGTGGCAAAAATCTAAAACCAACTTAATCTGCGTAAGTCCTACACGAATACTGTAACCAAATTTGATATCTCTAGGTCATTCCTACACTTAAAATGTCCATATGCATTGGGCACAACTATTTTGATGAATAATTTTACAAATAACTTTTGTTCTACTTATACGATCTTTACAAAATTTACAGGGTATACTAAGAATAATAAGCACAGATGGCCTACCAAATTACAGATCATTTCACTTTTGGAGTTATCCGCGATTTGTTCTAGATTTATGCATATTGTGGGCGAAGGGGGCGTGGCATACAACTTTTGAAATAAACTTGATCTGCGTAAGGAATGCAGGAACCTATGTACCAAATTTGGTGTCTCTATGTCTTATAGTCTTTGAGATTTAGGTGTTCATACAGTCAGAGAGACGGACAGACAGACATGGCTATATCGTCTCGGCTCTTGACACTGATCAAGAATATATATACTTTATGTGGTCGGAGATGCCTCCTTATGCCCGTTATATACATTTTCTGTTGACACTAAGTTATAATACCCTTCTACCCTATGGTAAAAAGTCAAAAGATATTCTCGCGCTTCATACTGCAAAAATCTTATCATCGTCACTAAAGCATCCAGCCCTCGAAGGTTGCTGGCGAAATATCCACCCATAACTGGTTTGCTTTGCGACCTGGATGGATCATTTACTAAAGACTCCCAAGAATCTTTATAACTCCTTTACAACTTATCCAATATCCCACTTTGGTAAGGCAAATAAAAAACTTTCATTTTTAATTTTCAGTAAATTGCTTTTAAAGGATGCTCATGCGTGTTTCTATCCTTTTTACTCTTCAAACAACATCGATCGTCTGGTGACGTCTGGATATAGTCACACTCCCTCAAAAGAAGAATTGACAACACAAAGGTATACTTATTGTGACCTAAAATATTTTTATTTTGTAAATACGAATACTTTATGGGTTTATAAAAGCCACTGATAACTTTTACACCTGCTCATACATAGTAAATTAAATTCACTGTCATCAGATAATAGATGGATCATGGAATATTCCTTTAATTTCTCCAGGTAGTTTTCTGGTCGACTGGCGGAACATCGACTTTTCGACTGCTCAATTTACTATATTAGGTCCCATTGGAATCCGTTTATTTTATTTCATTTCTTATTGCCCTTGACCCCATTGAAATTGGTTATTATAGTTGTGTAAAGTTTGATATAAATGTATGTTAAAGGAAATTGGAAGCGTCTCAGACCCAATAAACAATTAGATATTATTGATCAGCATCACCAGATGAGTTGATTTAGCTATATCTGTCCGTCTGTTTGTATGTTTGTTCGTTTCTTCGGGGATTTCACTTTTAGATGCCTCGCCCCATTCGCCCACAAAATACTATAGAAGTAAAATACGTTTATCTTGCTTATATCTTAATATACCTTGTACAAATTTGATTAGCAGAACAAAATATATTTGTTAAACAATTTTTCATATAAGGTGTTTTTAAAAATATATTATATATGAGTTTACATGTACATGAACTGCTTTAATATGTGTGTATGTGTGTAAACGTGCTACAATTGCAAGTAATCAACATTCTTATCTTGCAACACAGCCTTACAAGCACAGGACCCTTCGGTGGAAGCTGTCAAGTCCATGGACCTTTACCACAACTTACTCATTCCAGTTCAGAAGATTTAACAGCGGTTCCCGATTTGGATATTGGAAATTCAGGAATAAAGAGCCCAATATTGAATAATCCAGCATTTTCCCATTCAAAATGCCCACCTCGAGTCCATCGCAGCTGCTTTTGTGTGCGCTTTATTGCAGAACATACTAAAATGCAGGAGGATTCTACTAAGGTGAGTTACTAAATAATTCGAAAATAACATATTGACATAATTACAAAACATTTTTTTTGCACCACAGGTTAAAGAAGATTGGAAGTATGTCGCAATGGTATTAGATAGACTTTTTCTATGGATTTTTACGCTGGCTGTTCTAGCTGGAACAGCTGGAATAATTTTGCAAGCACCAACTCTTTATGACGATAGAATTCCAATAATTGAACAAAAGGATTTGGAGTTTTCCGGAACTTCTGCTGGCCGTTGTAGACCTCCTCAATAGCGTTTCTATTCCAATACTGCTCAAATTATGTTAAATTGACTATATTGCACCTTTGTGCCAGATGAATCAATCGTAAACGTATAAATTATCGTTAACAAAACATATTTTATTTATTTCACTAGAAAATATAATGTGACGCTGAAGTAAGTGTCATACACAAGATGTTTAAGAACCCGAAACTATTTATGCAATAATCATCTGTTAAATGCCGAAAAAAATCAAATTAAAACTAAATGATAGTTAGTATTTTAATTTTAAATATTATTTTCTGTTCGGTTCTAAAAATTATTTCCTCTCCTTAAAACTACAATTTATCTTAAATAAACAAACAAGTATATGTGCAGCACAATACTTTTGAGTCCGACCCTTTAAAGTTATATGTAAACATATCGGTAAAATAACTGGCCATTTCATGCAAAGATACATTTATTATTGTCAAAAAGTAATTACTATTCAGTTTTAAGCTCTGTTGCATTTGACATATTTTATCATCATCGTATTTATATAAAATGATATGTATATGTTGTTGTTCTTTTCGTGCAAAGTTAAAATTTTATTTTTTTACATATGCATACAAAAATATATTAAAATATACCACGATATTTTAAAATTTTTATACAAATATCCTATTAAATTTGTGCGGCATTATTATCTTTATTTTTATAATGTCGGCGGGAAATTCAAAGCATTCAATAAGAAAAACAAAATAGCTAATAAGCCATTCAATCTTGGGATACAACGTTGAAGCGATGAATCTTAGAATGTTTTGCAAAAATGGTCTTTTGGGGCAAAGGCTAATAAGAAACGTTATATAAATACAATCAAGAAAGCTACAGTCGAATGTGCTCGACTGTAAAATACCCGCTATCAAGTTTTATAGAGCACGAAAATATTTTTTAAATATTTAGGAATCTTGGTTAAATTTGCGAAAAACGATAAAAAAAATTAAATGTCCAAAATTGTACAATCGGGATTCGAACTCAGGAGCCGACGCACACGCATACGTGCGCTTTTACCACTGCGCCACCAAACGACTGTATGTGAAACGTTATAATAAGAATAAAGGTATCATTACTTATTGTTTGGGTTTCCCTTTACCAATCGCAAGATTTGCCATTTGGGAAATTTTTTTGTTCTTATCTTCACTTTTTTTTTTATAAAAGTGTTTCCAACTATTATATTCATTATAAATAATATACACAACTTTAAAAAGTAAACAAAAATTTGTCTGAAGCGAGACTTGAATCCCTGTTGCCTGCTTAGCTGCAAGTGTTTTCATACATGTAGGCGTTTAAGAGTTTCTAATAAATGAGATATTTTTTGGCTTTTATCTTGCACATTTATCGCGTGATTTCACTCAAATTTTTAAGAAACGTTCGAGTTGGTCTATTTTAAAAATGCGCAAAAGATCAGAGCTACAGCTATACAGTTACAACTTTAAAGAATGTTTTTTGAAAGCGTTAGTGGGCGGGGCTAAATTCTAAAACAAACTTAAACTGCCTGCAGTCATAACCAGTATTAAAAGTATAAAAAGTATTTCGTAGCTCTAGCTCTTATAGTCTCTAAAATCTAGATGTTCATTCAGATAGACGGACAGTCAGATTTTATGGGGTCGAAGATGCCTCCTTCTGCCTGTTACATACAGTTTCTTTTGCCACTAAGTTATCTCCTTTCTACCCTATGGGTAGCGGGTATAATGATCAAAACGGATCTACCAAACGTAAATAAAGTATTTTTAATATAATTCAAGCAAAAAAAAGAATCTAACGTCAACATTTTAATTCTTATTGTTTCACTATACATTTTACACACAAATTTTACATTGAAAAATATGTATATAATATGTACAAGAAAATATAATTTAGCTTACAAAAATAGAATTTATTTGTTTGATCCCGGAAGACCTTTTCATTTGTACCACCAACCCAAGAAACAAAATTCATTGTCATCCAAACAATTGTCTTTAATAATTTCCAAGTTGTTCTGATCAAACATAATGTTATTATTTGGAATTTGATTATTATTGTTTGTATATAATAACTAACTAATACATATAATTCCTGTTTGCACTTAGTTTATGGCTAGTTATCTCGCTTATTTTTTTGGACTATACCAATCAAGGGTTAAGTGACGATTATCTTATACTCGATTTTATTTATACAAATATTTGATTTATAGTTATAACGAAAAAACTTAGGGAGTGAATTACCTGTGTTCATGTGTGACACATATTAGTTAATACTAGAAAATTCGTCCTCTCTATGTTAGTGGATCTTTTCAGTATTTAGAACATGCATACATAAATTCATACCTTAAAGCATACTTAATTTCAATAATGGTTCAGTCTCACATTTTTCGTGTATTAAAAATAATATTATTTGCCAATAAATTAAAATACTTCACAGTTAAAGATTTTTTAAGAATACGAAAGATTGCCTAACATTAATAATAAATTATATATCTTCGAATTTTTCATATCAATATTATTTATAAATATTGCTTTTTATTAATAAGAGTGACATATATTAGTCTTTTTGAAATGTCAATTAATTAAATTATATGTTTAGGTTATATTTTGAAATTTTTGTTTACAATAAAAACAATAGAAAATTATAAAATTAATGGCCATTTGTGGAGATAATGTTGCCAAATTAAACAATTGTAAATCTGACAAGTAACTGCCTCTAAATAGATTTGTTTATAATTATAGAGTCATTATAATATGTAGTTATAATAGCCTTCCCCAAATCCACAAAGTACTGAAATACTTATTTGTCATTTACATTATGATCAAACTTGATAATCATAATAGCTCCAAACTCCTCAAGTAAAAAATTATGTTACTCTATGGGTATAAGATACAAAAAAAAGTAGATTGAACACCAGTTAACAAAAGAAAATATTATCCGCACACAAGCGACAAGCAATATTAATTACCTTTCATTTTCACTTTCACTTTCACTTTAACTTTCAATTATTTATCTAAAAACATATATATTATATTATTACAATGGAAGGGACATTTTTAGATTTCACTTATGCTGATTTATGAACAAAAGTAATTATCTTTTAATTTTTAAACAAATTCACCAAACATATTAATTTCGATGCATTATTGGAGGCAATTATTATGAATGACTATCGATAAACAAAATAAGATTAGTTTGTACGAGATATATTGCATATTACAAATACATGTAGAAAGAATTGAAAATATTAAGTGGCACTGGTTCAATTTGTATATTTAGTAGTAGCCAATTAGTGTTTAGGGAAAAAGAGCAACCAGTTTCTCGGAGGTGAATTTCAGAAACAACAGCATTTTAAAAATACAATTATAAGATGATTTCCTTTTTATTATAACATGAATTGTACAGATCACTGTCGCCTTGCAGGGTTGAGAAATCAACAACAAAACACATGTTTTTATTAAAAATAATAAATTATAGTGGGAGTATTTTTAAACATTTCTCGTATGTATATCGCGAGTGAACTGTTCCCCAATAGACAAATACCGTTTTATGGCTTAAAACGTAATGTATTTCTAGTTACACAGTCAATCTATTTGAATAGAATTTTGTTTTTTAATCATGGTAATATTTTTCGAAAGAAAACTTGTAAACACACATAACCCTTTATTTTCTACATACATTCGTGCTTAAATAACTAATTGTGTATGTCGAATAGTTGAAATTATCATACAAAATGTGAAATAGAAAGTTAACATTATTATTAATAAGTCAAATGTTAGTTTAAAGTTCATATGGATTTGTTACTTAATAAAGTTGAATATAAATAATAAACGATAAACTACATATATAAAATTATTTAATCAATGTAACATATGTATACAAAATAAGAACATTTGTCCTTTTTGGGTTTAAATAATGTTACGACTCGTAACGTGTAGCATCATGGTTGCCTGATTTTTTTTTGACTTTAGTAAATACAGGGTATTTGCTCAGGCCTCTCGAGCAGCAACATACCAGCGGAGCGGGACCCATTAATTCCTAGCTCTAGCGGGATGTGGGGGGGTTGTTGCTGGTGCTGCTGTTCTAATGCTAAATGTTATATTATAGAGTCCCTGCCGAAACTAAACCATGAGACGATCCTCATGCAAAACCACACATGGCCAAAGCACCAAAGCCTTAATGCCACAACAACAACAAAAAAAAATTCTGGAAAAAAAAGCAAAAGTTACGCAATCATCTAAAGAGAAAACAGAAAGAAAAATGAAAGTAACAAACGGGTAGTGAAGCCAAAGGGGGAGAACTAAGGTGTTGATCGTCACTCCTCTTTTTCATTACCCTCCCTGCCATAGTCTTCAAATATTTTTGGTCAAAGACCCGAAACGTAACGTCCTATTTATGCATTACTTATGCTCCCATGTCAACAGAAAATATAACAATAAGTTAACGATTCATTTCCATTTCAAAAATTTTAATTAAATAAACAACAAAAAAAAAAAGAGCAACATAATCCATGTCGAAAATTATAGAATAGCTTAACAAATAAACTTCTAAGTATAAGATTTCATCACATACATATTCTTAAATTTTTATTCATTTTTAAAGATTTTAATTTGTATGCTTTTATAATACTGTGCGTTCTACTATTTGTTGGTTTGTTTTTGTTTTAATGTGCCTCAATTCTGCATGTTGTTTTAATTACTTATTATCTTCTCTTACTTGGTGGTGTACAACTCGGTGTATCGGTTAAATTTTGATTTCATTTCGTATTTACAATTTCATTCTATTCATATTTTTATATTGGACAACTTTAACTTTGCTTTCGTGCCTGAAGAAAACAGCAATGTTATAACATGTTAATTCGAAGATCACTTGATCATTTACACAGAGTTCTATTATTTTTATATATTATTATTCATAAGCTTGTATTCACGAAAGTGCTCAAAACAAACAAAACAATTGATAACACAAAACATAGAAAGTCCGCGCGAGCTGCTGACAACGTTAACGGCAGTTACACTGGCCAACCAAGTTGTGGAAGCAGACTCGACGCGAATTAATTTTTACTCACCCACTTAATCCTCGATGAAGGCCTTCTCGATGATGTGGTTTTGATACAGTAATTTATTTTTTTTATTGTGGTTAACTTTTGATTCTATATTAACAATGGTTCTAATTGTTTTGGTGGCACTTTCATTTGTGGACAACAATTTTACTGTACCCTTTTTTTTATATATAGGTGTATTGGGATATTATGGTTTTTGTTGTATTTCTTTTCTTTTACACCTGTGATTTAATTTTAATTAATAATTAAAGTTCAATAAGCAAATATTTTATCGGGCACAAAAACATAATTAAGTTTGTCCAGTGTACAATTTCATTTTTATATTTCTTCTTTATATTGTCACAACCTATGCTTAACACTTTTATCATTGTTTTTGTTCTGTTCTTTTACAACTCGAATAGCTTTAGATTTGGCTTTTGGTTTTGGTTTTTTTTGCAATTTGCAATTATTTTAACTGTCTTTCTCATACTTTTCATAAATGTAATTTTAACGATGTTTCAATTTGCACATTATCTGCCTCCAGCTGCATGATGAAAATTTCCCCACTGCCGTAGAAAATTTTGGTTTTTCCAACTTTCCTTCGATGTACCGCTGCCTCAATTAATATTTTTTATTTTTTCCTGAGACTGGCTAAAGTTGAAATGTTGACTCTATCAACATGGCACGCCTAATTATAGGAAATAATTTAATAAGTCAATTGGACTTTTAATTTATACACTTTTAATTTTCTTCAATAATTACCTTGCCGGCACGGCACGAAAAAGCATAAATTATTTTGCTTTTATATATCTCCAATCTCTGCAGGATCGCTGAGATATGTAGAGATTATTCTTCCCTCTCTTAGATTGACTTTTAAACTTTGAGTTTTTAATAACTCTTTGGGGGTCTTGTGGGAGCGCCTACATCTGCTGCGCTTGGCTATTGTGCAGAAAAGAAAGATCTAAGCCGGATGCAGAAGATCAGCCAACCTTCAAAGCGCTGGCGTGTGGTGAATATATGTACCTGTCACATTACAGGGTTGTAATATGCGACTTACACACAGAATCGCTCGCGGTCATTAAGCGCGTAACAATTTGAATTCAAATTGCAACGGCCGAAATAATAATTTTTCTCTGTTTCGTGTAATAATTAATATTCTTGTATTTGTTTTATTTTATATGGGGCCATTACAAACCCCAGATAATCTAACGAGTCTACGAGGCACGATTAGATGGAATTAGCTGCGCAAATCTTTCGCATGGTATGTGCCTATTTCTTTACCTTGTAAGTTTTCTAATATGTAATATGCGGTACCCACTTTCTTCTTTATTCTACACTTGGTAAACTGGGGACCCAATTTCTTATTAAAGTTGTTGGAGAAATTGCTCAAATAAAAGTTTCGTTTAAATACCTCTTGACCTTCTTTAAAGGAGACGGGCTTTGAACGCAAATTGTATTGAGTCGCATTACGCTCGTAAGCAGCACGACTATTGTTTTTAATATCTTCTCGTAATAATTGTAGCTGATCCCGAGGCGTTAACAGTGGTGATTCTTCTAAAAGCGATAATTGCTTTAGTAACTTGTAATCACTGCCATGGTTGATCATATTAAAACCAAACAAAGCCTTATACGGCGAACATCCTATCGCTTGATGCAAAGCTGATCGTAGAGCCGAAGAAATACTTTCAGTCTGATCGGCTCTTAGATAAGAACGAACAGCGGCAAGCAAGGACCGATTGACTCTTTCTGCAGCATTGCTTTGAGGAGAATATAAAGCCGTGAAAGTTTGATTTATTCCAAACTTCGTCAGAAAGGCTTTAAATTCATTGGATTTGAATTGAGATCCATTGTCGCTGACAATAGTCTCAGGAATTCCAAATTCTGCAAAAATTCTTTGTCCAAGAAATTCTACAACGGCTGTGGTTGTGAATTTTTTTAGTGGACATAGCCAATGGTATCGACTGAAATGGTCAAGAACAATTAATAGCCCCATGTGACCTTTTTTTACTTCGTGGATAAGGACCTAGTATATCTATATACAATTTCTGAAATGGTCTGCAGGATATGCTTTGTTGCCCCATGGGAGGTCGTAGAGTAATATTTGGAGCTTTTGTTTCTTTACAAATATCGCAATCACGAACATACTCCCGAACTTGCTTGGATAGACCTGGCCAGTATAGGTGTCTTCGCAATCGTTCAATGGTCTTCTGCATTCCGCCGTGAGAAGCAAGTACACAATCATGAGCTTGGCGAATCGCTGCTAACCGTAATGGCTCCGGCACCCATAGCTTCCATACATCCAAATCCTGGACTGCATTTCCTGACGGATGCTCGGTGCGAATGTAGACATATTTGTCGGCAGTTTTCATATCCGGGAATTTCTCGGTATTTGCTTCAACTAATTTTTTGAGCTCTACATATTCTTTCTCAAGGAATGCTGAGGACTCTAAATCAATTTCGGGACCTATCCATTCGACGCTATAAATTTCTTCTTCACAAATTCTCGACAACGCATCTGGAACAACATGATCTTTTCCTTTTCGATGAGAAATAGTGAACTTAAAGGCTTGCAGACGAAGTATCCAACGGGCTAATCTACCGGATACATTCTGCTGCCGCATCAACCACAGAAGACTTGAATGATCGGTCACTACTTCAAAGGGCTGTAATTCTAGGTAACACCTGAACTTTTCAATAGCTAAAATTACGGCAAGGCACTCGCGTTCCGTCACGCTGTAGTTCCTTTGCGCTTTAGATAATTTTTTTGACATAAATGCCAGTGGTCTTTCTTCTCCTGTATCTGACATTTGCACTAATACCGCGCCAATGCCGTAATCGCTAGCATCGCAATGCAAAAAGAATTTTCGTGAGAAATCTGCATTTTGCAGAACAGGAGCAGTAGTTAGCAATGTTTTTAATTTTTCCATTGCTTTCTGAGCTTCTGATGACCAAATAAAATTTTTTTTTGTTTTCAGCACTTCAGTAATGGGACACGTAATTTCTGCGAAATCTTTTATAAATCTTCTGTACCAACCACAAACCCCGAGGAAACCTCGAACTTGTTTTAAGTTCTTAGGTGTGGGCCAAGATAGTACGCAAGAAATTTTTTCAGGATCAGTGGCTACACCAGTGCTACTAATCACGTATCCTAAATAATTTACCTTAGTGACACAAAAGTGACTTTTTGCAATGTTCAAAGTAAGATTTGCTTTTCTGAATTGGTCTGCTATACGAACTAAAACCGCAAGATGAGAAGAAAAATCTTCTGAAACAATAACAAGATCGTCCAGATAGCCGAAAACGCAATGACGTAAGTCTGGAGGAATTAAATCATCCATTAAACGCGACATTGTGGATGGAGCATTACAGAGCCCAAAAGGCATGACCGTAAACTGGTATAATGCTCGGCCTGGGACTGTAAATGCAGTCAAAGGTTTCGCTTCCGCAGTGAGCTTTATCTGCCAATATGCATCTTTCAGATCTAACTTGGAAATTAAATTTGCTTTCGGGAGACGAGCGAAAATGCCTTCAATGCTTTGCAAAGGATATGCGTCTTTTCGTGTAGCTTCATTTAGCTTCCGAGCATCTAGACATAATCGTACTTTATTGGGCTTAACCACCATGCGCATTGGAGAGCTCCAAGCACTTTGCGATGGCTCGATAACCCCGAGAGTTAGCATGCGATCGACTTCTGCAAACATTAGCTTTTCAACCGCAGGGCTTACTGGATAGTAACGCTGCTTGACAGGCTTACTATCACCAATATCAATATGATGTTCTATTAGCGCTGTGCGACCTAAGCCTTGTTTCTCGAAATTTGGAAATAATTCCTTCACAGCCTCAAGTTGCTGCCTTTCTTGAATGGATAATGGATACATATCTTCGTTATTATCTTCTTGATCCTCCGTTAAAATTGAACTGATGATTCCCGGTGCTAATTCAAATTCCCGCCAGAAATCTATGCCTAATATTAATCTTTGAGCAATAGAGGGAATAATGTAAAGCTCAATAAATTTTTCTATGTCCTTGTACTTCATTTTCACTTTTAGAATTCCAGATACCTGGTGCAATTTGGCATCAGCTGTGCGCACTTTCGACAGAATTGGCTTGAAATGTGGAAATTTCGAAAAATCCATTTCTGCTAAAGACGATCCGATACAACTTATATTTGCTCCTGTATCGAGCAGTCCAAGTTCTGAGAACTCTAAAAACGAAACACTAGCATAACTACGACGGTCGATATTGTTCTGAAAAACAGTCGACACTATCATAGATTTCTTGTTTTTTAATAACCTAAAATATTTCCGCTGACGAATAGTATTTCGACGACTTTTTTTACATTGTCCACCAAATATTCTATCTCTAGCTAAAAAATAATTTTTCACTCTTTCGTGATAGGGCTTAAAATTATGATATACTTCAGATTGAGACGCTTGTTCTATTGGTCTTTCTAAAATTCTAACGTTTTTAAATTTTACACTAAAACTATCATCTATTTCTGGGACACCCTTTCTGGATTGAGTGCCCCTCTTTGCCGGTTTTCCTGCTTCTTCTTGCAGTTTTGACAATTGGGTTTGTATATTTGTGGAGTCCCGCATCCATAACAAAATATCCTTCTTTCCGCTAAACAATTTTCCCATATATGACCAGCCGTCTCGCAATTCCAACAGACCAGCGGTGTTGCACGTTGAATCGCTGATATCTCATTTGATTCCTCACAATCAGGACTTTCTTCGAGTTGCTCTTCATCTAAAGCGTATACTCGATAAGCGCCAGGCTTCGATTGGGACTGGCGAGATCTACCTGCTTCCCGAAGAAAATTTTCGCGCTTATGCACTAAGCGACGCAGCTCTGAAATGGAAGAGATGTCTTCGAACAGAAGCCTTTCTTTCATTTCGATTTGCAAGTTTCCTTGAATCATCTCAACAAATTCATCTTCTGCAAAACTGACGGATAATCTATCCATTAGTTTACAAACACTTTCGTAATACGTGTCGAATGATTCACCAGGCTTTTGTTTACGGGAACGGATCTGTTCGCGTAATTCAGTCACTGATCTGCTTTCACGATATTGACTTCTAAATGCTATACAAAATTCGCGCCAGGTAAAGCTTTGGACACTCTTGTGGTACCTCCAGAACCAACTATTTGCCTTGCCTGCTAACAGCTGGTGAATATTGCGGCTTATGATTTCTAAGTCCCCGTCAAAATGTTCTCTAGTTAAACTTTGCACCCTGTACAGAAATTCTTCAACTGATAAACCTTCGGGGCTTCCGTCAAATCTTACTCCCCATTTTTGAAGGATGTCTGCGATTTTATGTGGTCCTAAATTATGCGTACCATTTGTGGATCTGCCACTTCGAGGAGTACTCGGAGATTCTCGATCTACTAAGTGGCCATGTGGAGCACCTAGACTTCCCGATCCTGACAACGAGGATAAAACGCGAGTAACAGTTTCGCGAACAAGAGATTCTATGTCTATTTGAACATTCGCTGCTGCTTGAGGAGGATTCTGTCTTCGCGGCCTTGCCGGGCGACCTCTTCTAGCAGGCGCATTGGTGTGTAACCTTGACTGGACTCTCGCATTAGAGGGAGTACTACCAGCCGGAGGACAAGGGTCCAAATGAGACATAATCGCTTGGGTTGAAACATTTAAAGTATTTAAGGCGGCATCTTCTTCTGCCTGTGGATTAGCATCCTCTAATTGTTGTGCTAATGAGCGAGTGACTGGACGAAAACCAGTTGCTACAACTCTTTGCGATGTACTTGGTGCATCCTTTTTGGCGTTTGGTGAATGGTTGCCAACGACTACTCTCCACTCTTTAACTTGTACTGCTGCTAAGCAGCTGGGACACTCCTTATGTACTTGAATTCTAGTTTCCAAACAACTTTTATGGAACACATGATTACATTTTGTAACAGCACAAGGTTGTGTATTTAGCATTACTTCGCCGCAAATAATGCAAATATTTGCTGCAGGATTACCCTGCTTTTGAGTCTTATTTGACTCAAAGCTGCGTTCTAACGGCATGCTTTATTATTGTATTTTTTTTTTTTTCGTTTTTTTTTCTGTTGACTTTTTACTGGGAGACATATGTAAAGATAAATATTTTGGCTTTCACTACTTATTGTTATACAATTATACGATTGGGCTATTTCAACTACTAAAGGTTTATTTTAAGCTTGCATAAATGTTCATCCTCAACTGAAAGGATTTTTACGGACAATGTGACACAGTTGCATCGACATTGTATTCCAGTAAAATACCTCATCAGATAATTTCAATTCATGTTCACAAAAACAAACCTGCTCATGAAAAAGTTCTTATAATTTTCAACGCTAACAAACTGAATAATCTTTTCATCGTTTATCTTGGTCGAGGTAATCAAATAATCAACTACTCGAATTCCAAAGATGTTAAATAAAAATTAAATTCCTTCTGCATAACTATGTAAGCACTATAAAAAAAATTTCAATCGAAGACAAAGAGATAAATAATTAATATCAAACGTATTTGACCAATAGTTTCCTTTAGAAATACAGGGAATCAAACAGTACATAATTCCACTTTAGTTCTCTGAATCCTAGGATATACTACTTTTGATGATGTTTGGTCACCAGCTTTTTGCTACATGATTCCTCGAATGTTTAAAGAAATTTAAAATCTTGCTACGGTCGACATCAATCAGCATATGCTACAATGAGTCGCTCTCCAGTAGCTTCTTTATTCTTTTTAGCTTAATACATCTTTTATTAATCAGGGCCGAATGCTAGTATCCGTAACTTAATACTTTAATAGCACTTGCCCCACGTTGGGCGCCAAAAACTTGTAGCATCATGGTTGCCTGATTTTCTTTTGACTTTAGCAAATACAGGGTATTTGCTCAGGCCTCTCGAGCAGCAACATACCAGCGGAGCGGGACCCATTAATTCCTAGCTCTAGCGGGATGTGGGGGGGTTGTTGCTGGTGCTGCTGTTCTAATGCTAAATGTTATATTATAGAGTCCCTGCTGAAACTAAACCATGAGACGATCCTCATGCAAAACCACACATGGCCAAAGCACCAAAGCCTTAATGCCACAACAACAACAAAAAAAAATTCTGGAAAAAAAAGAAAAAGTTACGCAATCATCTAAAGAGAAAACAGAAAGACAAAAAATGAAAGTAACAAACGGGTAGTGAAGCCAAAGGGGGAGAACTAAGGTGTTGATCGTCACTCCCCTTTTTCATTACCCTCCCTGCCATAGTCTTCAAATAGTTTTGGTCGAAGACCCCAAACGTAACGTCCTATTTATGCATTACTTATGCTCCCATGTCAACAGAAAATATAACAATAAGTTAACGATTCATTTCCATTTCAAAAATTTTAATTAAATAAACAACAAAAAAAAGAGCAACATAATCCATGTCGAAAATTATAGAATAGCTTAACAAATAAACTTCTAAGTATAAGATTTCATCACTAACATATTCTTAAATTTTTATTCATTTTTAAAGATTTTAATTTGTATGCTTTTATAATACTGTGCGTTCTACTATTTGTTTGTTTGTTTTTGTTTTAATGTGCCTCAATTCTGCATGTTGTTTTAATTACTTATTATCTTCTCTTACTTGGTGGTGTACAACTCGGTGTATCGGTTAAATTTTGATTTCATTTCGTATTTACAATTTCATTCTATTCATATTTTTATATTGGACAACTTTAACTTTGCTTTCGTGCCTGAAGAAAACAGCAATGTTATAACATGTTAATTCGAAGATCACTTGATCATTTACACAGAGTTCTATTATTTTTATATATTATTATTCATAAGCTTGTATTCACGAAAGTGCTCAAAACAAACAAAACAATTGATAACACAAAACATAGAAAGTCCGCGCGAGCTGCTGACAACGTTAACGGCAGTTACACTGGCCAACCAAGTTGTGGAAGCAGACTCGACGCGAATTAATTTTTACTCACCCACTTAATCCTCGATGAAGGCCTTCTCGATGATGTGGTTTTGATACAGTAATTTATTTTTTTTATTGTGGTTAACTTTTGATTCTATATTAACAATGGTTCTAATTGTTTTGGTGGCACTTTCATTTGTGGACAACAATTTTACTGTACCCTTTTTTTTATATATAGGTGTATTGGGATATTATGGTTTTTGTTGTATTTCTTTTCTTTTACACCTGTGATTTAATTTTAATTAATAATTAAAGTTCAATAAGCAAATATTTTATCGGGCACAAAAACATAATTAAGTTTGTCCAGTGTACAATTTCATTTTTATATTTCTTCTTTATATTGTCACCACCTATGCTTAACACTTTTATCATTGTTTTTGTTCTGTTCTTTTACAACTCGAATAGCTTTAGATTTGGCTTTTGGTTTTGGTTTTTTTTGCAATTTGCAATTATTTTAACTGTCTTTCTAATACTTTTCATAAATGTAATTTTAACGATGTTTCAATTTGCACATTATCTGCCTCCAGCTGCATGATGAAAATTTCCCCACTGCCGTAGAAAATTTTGGTTTTTCCAACTTTCCTTCGATGTACCGCTGCCTCAATTAATATTTTTTTATTTTTTCCTTGAGACTGGCTAAAGTTGAAATGTTGACTCTATCAACATGGCACGCCTAATTATAGGAAATAATTTAATAAGTCAATTGGACTTTTAATTTATACACTTTTAATTTTCTTCAATAATTACCTTGCCGGCACGGCACGAAAAAGCATAAATTATTTTGCTTTTATATATCTCCAATGTCTGCAGGATCGCTGAGATATGTAGAGATTATTCTTCCCTCTCTTAGATTGACTTTTAAACTTTGAGTTTTTAATAACTCTTTGGGGGTCTTGTGGGAGCGCCTACATCTGCTGCGCTTGGCTATTGTGCAGAAAAGAAAGATCTAAGCCGGATGCAGAAGATCAGCCAACCTTCAAAGCGCTTGCGTGTGGTGAATATACCTGTCACATTACAGGGTTGTAATATGCGACTTACACACAGAGTCGCTCGCGGTCATTAAGCGCGTAACAATTTGAATTCAAATTGCAACGGCCGAAATGATAATTTTTCTCTGTTTCGTGTAATAATTAATATTCTTGTATTTGTTTTATTTTATATGGGGCCATTACAAACCCCAGATAATCTAACGAGTCTACGAGGCACGATTAGATGGAATTAGCTGCGCAAATCTTTCGCATGGTATGTGCCTATTTCTTTGCCTTGTAAGTTTTCTAATATGTAATATGCGGTACCCACTTTCTTCTTTATTCTACACTTGGTAAACTGGGGACCCAATTTCTTATTAAAGTTGTTGGAGAAATTGCTCAAATAAAAGTTTCGTTTAAATACCTCTTGACCTTCTTTAAAGGAGACGGGCTTTGAACGCAAATTGTATTGAGTCGCATTACGCTCGTAAGCAGCACGACTATTGTTTTTAATATCTTCTCGTAATAATTGTAGCTGATCCCGAGGCGTTAACAGTGGTGATTCTTCTAAAAGCGATAATTGCTTTAGTAACTTGTAATCACTGCCATGGTTGATCATATTAAAACCAAACAAAGCCTTATACGGCGAACATCCTATCGCTTGATGCAAAGCTGATCGTAGAGCCGAAGAAATACTTGTCAAGTTAGTATCCCATTCAGTCTGATCGGCTCTTAGATAAGAACGAACAGCGGCAAGCAAGGACCGATTGACTCTTTCTGCAGCATTGCTTTGAGGAGAATATAAAGCCGTGAAAGTTTGATTTATTCCAAACTTCGTCAGAAAGGCTTTAAATTCATTGGATTTGAATTGAGATCCATTGTCGCTGACAATAGTCTCAGGAATTCCAAATTCTGCAAAAATTCTTTGTCCAAGAAATTCTACAACGGCTGTGGTTGTGAATTTTTTTAGTGGACATAGCCAATGGTATCGACTGAAATGGTCAAGAACAATTAATAGCCCAATATGACCTTTTTTACTTCGTGGATAAGGACCTAGTATATCTATATACAATTTCTGAAATGGTCTGCAGGATATGCTTTGTTGCCCCATGGGAGGTCGTAGAGTAATATTTGGAGCTTTTGTTTCTTTACAAATATCGCAATCACGAACATACTCCCGAACTTGCTTGGATAGACCTGGCCAGTATAGGTGTCTTCGCAATCGTTCAATGGTCTTCTGCATTCCGCCGTGAGAAGCAATTACACAATCATGAGCTTGGCGAATCGCTGCTAACCGTAATGGCTCCGGCACCCATAGCTTCCATACATCCAAATCCTGGACTGCATTTCCTGACGGATGCTCGGTGCGAATGTAGACATATTTGTCGGCAGTTTTCATATCCGGGAATTTCTCGGTATTTGCTTCAACTAATTCTTTGAGCTCTACATATTCTTTCTCAAGGAATGCTGAGGACTCTAAATCAATTTCGGGACCTATCCATTCGACGCTATAAATTTCTTCTTCACAAATTCTCGACAACGCATCTGGAACAACATGATCTTTTCCTTTTCGATGAGAAATAGTGAACTTAAAGGCTTGCAGACGAAGTATCCAACGGGCTAATCTACCGGATACATTCTGCTGCCGCATCAACCACAGAAGACTTGAATGATCGGTCACTACTTCAAAGGGCTGTAATTCTAGGTAACACCTGAACTTTTCAATAGCTAAAATTACGGCAAGGCACTCGCGTTCCGTCACGCTGTAGTTCCTTTGCGCTTTAGATAATTTTTTTGACATAAATGCCAGTGGTCTTTCTTCTCCTGTATCTGACATTTGCACTAATACCGCGCCAATGCCGTAATCGCTAGCATCGCAATGCAAAAAGAATTTTCGTGAGAAATCTGCATTTTGCAGAACAGGAGCAGTAGTTAGCAATGTTTTTAATTTTTCCATTGCTTTCTGAGCTTCTGATGACCAAATAAAATTTTTTTTTGTTTTCAGCACTTCAGTAATGGGACACGTAATTTCTGCGAAATCTTTTATAAATCTTCTGTACCAACCACAAACCCCGAGGAAACCTCGAACTTGTTTTAAGTTCTTAGGTGTGGGCCAAGATAGTACGCAAGAAATTTTTTCAGGATCAGTGGCTACACCAGTGCTACTAATCACGTATCCTAAATAATTTACCTTAGTGACACAAAAGTGACTTTTTGCAATGTTCAAAGTAAGATTTGCTTTTCTGAATTGGTCTGCTATACGAACTAAAACCGCAAGATGAGAAGAAAAATCTTCTGAAACAATAACAAGGTCGTCCAGATAGCCGAAAACGCAATGACGTAAGTCTGGAGGAATTAAATCATCCATTAAACGCGACATTGTGGATGGAGCATTACAGAGCCCAAAAGGCATGACCGTAAACTGGTATAATGCTCGGCCTGGGACTGTAAATGCAGTCAAAGGTTTCGCTTCCGCAGTGAGCTTTATCTGCCAATATGCATCTTTCAGATCTAACTTGGAAATTAAATTTGCTTTCGGGAGACGAGCGAAAATGCCTTCAATGCTTTGCAAAGGATATGCGTCTTTTCGTGTAGCTTCATTTAGCTTCCGAGCATCTAGACATAATCGTACTTTATTGGGCTTAACCACCATGCGCATTGGAGAGCTCCAAGCACTTTGCGATGGCTCGATAACCCCGAGAGTTAGCATGCGATCGACTTCTGCAAACATTAGCTTTTCAACCGCAGGGCTTACTGGATAGTAACGCTGCTTGACAGGCTTACTATCACCAATATCAATATGATGTTCTATTAGCGCTGTGCGACCTAAGCCTTGTTTCTCGAAATTTGGAAATAATTCCTTCACAGCCTCAAGTTGCTGCCTTTCTTGAATGGATAATGGATACATATCTTCGTTATTATCTTCTTGATCCTCCGTTAAAATTGAACTGATGATTCCCGGTGCTAATTCAAATTCCCGCCAGAAATCTATGCCTAATATTAATCTTTGAGCAATAGAGGGAATAATGTAAAGCTCAATAAATTTTTCTATGTCCTTGTACTTCATTTTCACTTTTAGAATTCCAGATACCTGGTGCAATTTGGCATCAGCTGTGCGCACTTTCGACAGAATTGGCTTGAAATGTGGAAATTTCGAAAAATCCATTTCTGCTAAAGACGATCCGATACAACTTATATTTGCTCCTGTATCGAGCAGTCCAAGTTCTGAGAACTCTAAAAACGAAACACTAGCATAACTACGACGGTCGATATTGTTCTGAAAAACAGTCGACACTATCATAGATTTCTTGTTTTTTAATAACCTAAAATATTTCCGCTGACGAATAGTATTTCGACGACTTTTTTTACATTGTCCACCAAATATTCTATCTCTAGCTAAAAAATAATTTTTCACTCTTTCGTGATAGGGCTTAAAATTATGATATACTTCAGATTGAGACGCTTGTTCTATTGGTCTTTCTAAAATTCTAACGTTTTTAAATTTTACACTAAAACTATCATCTATTTCTGGGACACCCTTTCTGGATTGAGTGCCCCTCTTTGCCGGTTTTCCTGCTTCTTCTTGCAGTTTTGACAATTGGGTTTGTATATTTGTGGAGTCCCGCATCCATAACAAAATATCCTTCTTTCCGCTAAACAATTTTCCCATATATGACCAGCCGTCTCGCAATTCCAACAGACCAGCGGTGTTGCACGTTGAATCGCTGATATCTCATTTGATTCCTCACAATCAGGACTTTCTTCGAGTTGCTCTTCATCTAAAGCGTATACTCGATAAGCGCCAGGCTTCGATTGGGACTGGCGAGATCTACCTGCTTCCCGAAGAAAATTTTCGCGCTTATGCACTAAGCGACGCAGCTCTGAAATGGAAGAGATGTCTTCGAACAGAAGCCTTTCTTTCATTTCGATTTGCAAGTTTCCTTGAATCATCTCAACAAATTCATCTTCTGCAAAACTGACGGATAATCTATCCATTAGTTTACAAACACTTTCGTAATACGTGTCGAATGATTCACCAGGCTTTTGTTTACGGGAACGGATCTGTTCGCGTAATTCAGTCACTGATCTGCTTTCACGATATTGACTTCTAAATGCTATACAAAATTCGCGCCAGGTAAAGCTTTGGACACTCTTGTGGTACCTCCAGAACCAACTATTTGCCTTGCCTGCTAACAGCTGGTGAATATTGCGGCTTATGATTTCTAAGTCCCCGTCAAAATGTTCTCTAGTTAAACTTTGCACCCTGTACAGAAATTCTTCAACTGATAAACCTTCGGGGCTTCCGTCAAATCTTACTCCCCATTTTTGAAGGATGTCTGCGATTTTATGTGGTCCTAAATTATGCGTACCATTTGTGGATCTGCCACTTCGAGGAGTACTCGGAGATTCTCGATCTACTAAGTGGCCATGTGGAGCACCTAGACTTCCCGATCCTGACAACGAGGATAAAACGCGAGTAACAGTTTCGCGAACAAGAGATTCTATGTCTATTTGAACATTCGCTGCTGCTTGAGGAGGATTCTGTCTTCGCGGCCTTGCCGGGCGACCTCTTCTAGCAGGCGCATTGGTGTGTAACCTTGACTGGACTCTCGCATTAGAGGGAGTACTACCAGCCGGAGGACAAGGGTCCAAATGAGACATAATCGCTTGGGTTGAAACATTTAAAGTATTTAAGGCGGCATCTTCTTCTGCCTGTGGATTAGCATCCTCTAATTGTTGTGCTAATGAGCGAGTGACTGGACGAAAACCAGTTGCTACAACTCTTTGCGATGTACTTGGTGCATCCTTTTTGGCGTTTGGTGAATGGTTGCCAACGACTACTCTCCACTCTTTAACTTGTACTGCTGCTAAGCAGCTGGGACACTCCTTATGTACTTGAATTCTAGTTTCCAAACAACTTTTATGGAACACATGATTACATTTTGTAACAGCACAAGGTTGTGTATTTAGCATTACTTCGCCGCAAATAATGCAAATATTTGCTGCAGGATTACCCTGCTTTTGAGTCTTATTTGACTCAAAGCTGCGTTCTAACGGCATGCTTTATTATTGTATTTTTTTTTTTTTCGTTTTTTTTTCTGTTGACTTTTTACTGGGAGACATATGTAAAGATAAATATTTTGGCTTTCACTACTTATTGTTATACAATTATACGATTGGGCTATTTCAACTACTAAAGGTTTATTTTAAGCTTGCATAAATGTTCATCCTCAACTGAAAGGATTTTTACGGACAATGTGACACAGTTGCATCGACATTGTATTCCAGTAAAATACCTCATCAGATAATTTCAATTCATGTTCACAAAAACAAACCTGCTCATGAAAAAGTTCTTATAATTTTCAACGCTAACAAACTGAATAATCTTTTCATCGTTTATCTTGGTCGAGGTAATCAAATAATCAACTACTCGAATTCCAAAGATGTTAAATAAAAATTAAATTCCTTCTGCATAACTATGTAAGCACTATAAAAAAAATTTCAATCGAAGACAAAGAGATAAATAATTAATATCAAACGTATTTGACCAATAGTTTCCTTTAGAAATACAGGGAATCAAACAGTACATAATTCCACTTTAGTTCTCTGAATCCTAGGATATACTACTTTTGATGATGTTTGGTCACCAGCTTTTTGCTACATGATTCCTCGAATGTTTAAAGAAATTTAAAATCTTGCTACGGTCGACATCAATCAGCATATGCTACAATGAGTCGCTCTCCAGTAGCTTCTTTATTCTTTTTAGCTTAATACATCTTTTATTAATCAGGGCCGAATGCTAGTATCCGTAACTTAATACTTTAATAGCACTTGCCCCAATGTTGGGCGCCAAAAACTTGTAGCATCATGGTTGCCTGATTTTCTTTTGACTTTAGCAAATACAGGGTATTTGCTCAGGCCTCTCGAGCAGCAACATACCAGCGGAGCGGGACCCATTAATTCCTAGCTCTAGCGGGATGTGGGGGGGTTGTTGCTGGTGCTGCTGTTCTAATGCTAAATGTTATATTATAGAGTCCCTGCTGAAACTAAACCATGAGACGATCCTCATGCAAAACCACACATGGCCAAAGCACCAAAGCCTTAATGCCACAACAACAACAAAAAAAAAATTCTGGAAAAAAAAGAAAAAGTTACGCAATCATCTAAAGAGAAAACAGAAAGACAAAAAATGAAAGTAACAAACGGGTAGTGAAGCCAAAGGGGGAGAACTAAGGTGTTGATCGTCACTCCTCTTTTTCATTACCCTCCCTGCCATAGTCTTCAAATATTTTTGGTCAAAGACCCCAAACGTAACGTCCTATTTATGCATTACTTATGCTCCCATGTCAACAGAAAATATAACAATAAGTTAACGATTCATTTCCATTTCAAAAATTTTAATTAAATAAACAACAAAAAAAAAAGAGCAACATAATCCATGTCGAAAATTATAGAATAGCTTAACAAATAAACTTCTAAGTATAAGATTTCATCACATACATATTCTTAAATTTTTATTCATTTTTAAAGATTTTAATTTGTATGCTTTTATAATACTGTGCGTTCTACTATTTGTTGGTTTGTTTTTGTTTTAATGTGCCTCAATTCTGCATGTTGTTTTAATTACTTATTATCTTCTCTTACTTGGTGGTGTACAACTCGGTGTATCGGTTAAATTTTGATTTCATTTCGTATTTACAATTTCATTCTATTCATATTTTTATATTGGACAACTTTAACTTTGCTTTCGTGCCTGAAGAAAACAGCAATGTTATAACATGTTAATTCGAAGATCACTTGATCATTTACACAGAGTTCTATTATTTTTATATATTATTATTCATAAGCTTGTATTCACGAAAGTGCTCAAAACAAACAAAACAATTGATAACACAAAACATAGAAAGTCCGCGCGAGCTGCTGACAACGTTAACGGCAGTTACACTGGCCAACCAAGTTGTGGAAGCAGACTCGACGCGAATTAATTTTTACTCACCCACTTAATCCTCGATGAAGGCCTTCTCGATGATGTGGTTTTGATACAGTAATTTATTTTTTTTATTGTGGTTAACTTTTGATTCTATATTAACAATGGTTCTAATTGTTTTGGTGGCACTTTCATTTGTGGACAACAATTTTACTGTACCCTTTTTTTTATATATAGGTGTATTGGGATATTATGGTTTTTGTTGTATTTCTTTTCTTTTACACCTGTGATTTAATTTTAATTAATAATTAAAGTTCAATAAGCAAATATTTTATCGGGCACAAAAACATAATTAAGTTTGTCCAGTGTACAATTTCATTTTTATATTTCTTCTTTATATTGTCACCACCTATGCTTAACACTTTTATCATTGTTTTTGTTCTGTTCTTTTACAACTCGAATAGCTTTAGATTTGGCTTTTGGTTTTGGTTTTTTTTGCAATTTGCAATTATTTTAACTGTCTTTCTAATACTTTTCATAAATGTAATTTTAACGATGTTTCAATTTGCACATTATCTGCCTCCAGCTGCATGATGAAAATTTCCCCACTGCCGTAGAAAATTTTGGTTTTTCCAACTTTCCTTCGATGTACCGCTGCCTCAATTGATATTTTTTTTTTTTCCTGAGACTGGCTAAAGTTGAAATGTTGACTCTATCAACAGGGCACGCCTAATTATAGGAAATAATTTAATAAGTCAATTGGACTTTTAATTTATACACTTTTAATTTTCTTCAATAATTACCTTGCCGGCACGGCACGAAAAAGCATAAATTATTTTGCTTTTATATATCTCCAATCTCTGCAGGATCGCTGAGATATGTAGAGATTATTCTTCCCTCTCTTAGATTGACTTTTAAACTTTGAGTTTTTAATAACTCTTTGGGGGTCTTGTGGGAGCGCCTACATCTGCTGCGCTTGGCTATTGTGCAGAAATGAAAGATCTAAGCCGGATGCAGAAGATCAGCCAACCTTCAAAGCGCTTGCGTGTGGTGAATATACCTGTCACATTACAGGGTTGTAATATGCGACTTACACACAGAGTCGCTCGCGGTCATTAAGCGCGTAACAATTTGAATTCAAATTGCAACGGCCGAAATAATAATTTTTCTCTGTTTCGTGTAATAATTAATATTCTTGTATTTGTTTTATTTTATATGGGGCCATTACAAACGTACGAGCGAGGCTCGACTTTACTTAACATTAGACAATTAAAAACTAAAACATGACCTATAAGTTATAGGCTATAACGAAGATGTTTCTGTCTGTTGTTCTACCGGCGGTGCTGGTCCTGTTGTTGCCATCACTACTTTTGTTGTTGGTCTCGTTTCCGTTGCAATTGCTGATATTGCAATTGAAATTGCTGATTCGGTACCGCTAAGATGGCTATGACGGATATGCAATGTATTCTCCGTTGCAACTCTGTTGTTAACCTACATACTACATACATACATATATATGTACATATATAAAATAATTTTACACGCTGATTAAGCTATAGAATTATTAATGCACAAATAAAGGTAAAATCTACGATGCGATCGATCTCTCGCTGAGTGCAAACGTGCCTACCTAAGCATTGGTATCCGAGGAAATTCTCTCGACTATAAAAAAAAAACATTTCTTATCAGCGGTGCATTGCTGCTATTGGTTAATTAAATCGCGCGACCCTGCGTAAACAAGTAAATAACTGTTCTGTTGAGCATGCGCAAAAACAAGTGGCTCTCACCACCGGGTGAGATGTGTGACGAAGGCGGCGCGTGCGTTAGAGACACTGACCCCGTGTGACGGCAAGTAGTTACATCCAAACGTAAAGATAAACGAAGAAGAAAACTTGCAGGACACATTAGAAACCGCTCATCAACGATCTCAATAACGGACAGTGACGATTAATTATCAAAAGCCAAGCTATCTCTGGCCGGGAAGAAGAAGGTCTCTACCCAGATAAACGCATCCAACAACTTTGTTATGCTAGCTACTCAGGACATCGACCTGGATTAAGTTGCCTCATCATCAAATCAAGTGCCAGTCGTTCCGCCTTGTCAGTAGCGATGGCTATATCTACAAAGCTGGTCGGGAGGGTCAATTTTGAATAATGGCTAATAGCGAAGCAAACTATAGAAGCATAGTCAGAATGCTAACGCTAAAGAATGTGGAATTTCACACATACCAGCTCAAGCAAGAAAGAGCAGTCATAAGAAACCTTCATCACATCATACCATTTGATCACATCAGACACATACTGAGTAAAATTGGCCCCTCTGTTCGCCACATAACCACCACCAAGAACCATATCACCAAAGCCCCGATTGCCATGTTCTTCATTGACTTGAAGCCAGCCACCCACAACAAATCTGTATTTGATGTCAGAAGACTGTGAAATGCAATTGTCAGCATTGAGCCCTCAAAGAAGTTTAACGACATCATACAATGCCACAGGTGTCAAGAGTTTGGCCACAGCCAAAGTTATTACCGCAAGTCGTACCGTTGCATCAACGGTAACAATCACAGCTAGATGGGTCCACTGCGGAGACAGCCATACCGCCTCCTACAGAAGTTTCAGGATTTACAAAGCTGTCGTACAAGTGCGGGAACATGGAAAACCTAGGCAAACAGTACACAATTACAATGCTCGGCCTGCTCTTTCAGGCATGACATATACAAACACTAGCCCACACTAGGTGGGCATGCTAACAAACCAAAGCACGCGTCTAGTGAGTCAGATCAATCCGTGGTGTCGATCGACACTCCAACTGGAAGTCTGGTACTTGCAGCAGCTTATGCACCACCAAGGCACAATATAACGACAGATATGTTCACACAATGGGATTTTAATACAAAAAACATATGGTGGGGATCTATACTATGGAATTCGAAAGGTAATGCTCTTCTGTCCTGCATTCATTCAAAACACCACACTTCACAATCGTCCGGAAATCTCACCTACTGGCCAACGGACCCAAACAAGGTGCCTGATGTTTTAAATTTTGCAGTGACTTGCGAGTTTAACAGAAATCTAATACATTTTGAGAACGATCTAGACCTGCTATTCGATCACTGCGCTGTACTGCTGAAAATGTGCGTACCCATACTGAACCAGAATCGAAGAACAGGCTGCTAAGGAATAGCTCGAACATTGAAAATTTCAAAGAAACAGACACCTGAACTCAGAAGAAATCACAAAACAGCTAAGAATAAGACTTCGTCCACGAAGAGTTTCTCAGCTAAGTCGATATCCACGTGACAAGGCCGCTCTTAACCATACAAGCAAAGACTTGAAAACGCACCTTTATGAACTGCGCAATGAAGCTCTAGCCGAATAACTTCGACACGCTGAGCCTAATGGGTTGGAGCACAATCTCTGGAACAACACCAAATACCTCAAGAGACCTACCAAACGGATTACAGCCATTATAAGTTTAACCGGCTCTTGGTGTCGTTCCAATAAAGAACAAGTAAGAAAGCTACAGTCGAGAGTGCTCGACCATATGATGCCCGCAACCCATTTCGAGAGAATACAAAAAGCTTATATGATATTTTAACAAAAAATTACCAAAATTATACAGAATTTTTTTTTTGTATATACATTTTTTTTTTAAATCCATTAACTACCGACATGGTCACTTTGTCAACTAAACAAACAAAGCGCGAGCAGCTGCAAGTGAATTTTGCATATAAAATTGATTCATTAAACACTTCCTTGTTTTTCATTCGATCTCAACCAAATTCACAGGAATCATTGAGAATATAATTATTATTATGCATACCAAATCAATGCTCTCGGTTCATTATTACGGCTTTTACAGTTTTTGGGGCGGAAAGGGGCGTGGCAAAAATCTAAAACAAACTTCATCTGCGTAAGACCTACACCAAATTCGATATCTCTTGATATCGGAGATGCCTCCTTCTGCCTGTTCCATACATTTTCTGTTGGCACTAAGTCATAATACCCTTCTACCCTATGGGTAGCGTGTATAAAAAGTCAAGTATCTCGGCTAAACTGTTGACAGAAGACTAACCTTGGCAGAACACATCCAAACAAAAAAAAGCCTAAGTATTCGATAGAGTTTGGTTAGAAAGTCTAATGCTTAAGATCAGTGCAACGCTTATACTTTTTGTCTATCTTACGAAAAGTCGAAAGCGAATTCTGGTCAGGCGATCGCCGATCTATTTGTGTCGTTTTTTCAAACCCTTATTCTTCTTGTTACTCTCACGCGCCCTATCCTTATATCCTGTCTGGATGGAATTGTATTCAGTTTCTAAATGAGTGAGAAGTCGCTGATTCGATATCTTCAAATGGTTAAGCCAGTGTTTTTGAACGGTCCAGATGGAATTATCGGCTGTGTACTTCGAAGCAGAGCCGAGGCTTTACGCAGGCCGTTGCTGAAATTATTTGATTTATCACTTGAGTCATCCACTTTTCCCTTTTTATAGAAGGACTCTTTCATTATCAAATTCATAAGAAAGGATGTAAGTCTGATGCCAAAAACTATAGAGCGATTTTGAAATTGTCTGTCATACCAAAAGTTTTTAGGAAGATATTAATAAGTCATTTACAACACTTATGTAGTAATATTATTTCCCCCTACCAGCACGGATTTATGAAAAATACTATAGATCCACTGATATTAATTATCTTCAGCTTCCTTCGTTCGTTAACAAGGGTTTCTTAAAAATGAGTAAGCTGACGTCGTTTATACAGATTTTAGTAAAGCCTTCGACTTAGTTAATGATTCTCTTTTGTTATATAAGCTCGAATTAATTGGAATACCCAATTATTGGATTTGCTGGATTTCAAGCTATCTAAGCCAAAAAACCCAATAGGTTACTTTTAATAATTTTCATTCTTATACATTCCGAGTTACCTCTGGAGTTCCCCATTTCGGTCCCTTAATTTTTACATTGTTCATAGATATTCTACCTACTGTTTTGACGCAATCTCGGGTACTAATGTATGCAGATGATGTTAAAATATGCCTGCAGTACGGGGATTGGCCATGCCATATCAAGTTGCAAAGAGATCTTGACTCTTGTTAGTCATGGTGCAGAGTGAACTTGTTATATTTAAACTGTTCTAAATGTGTTGTTGTTGATGAAGGGGGTTTATTATCTTAAATCATAAACTTAAATTTTCTGACCACATTTCTAGTACGCTCAATAAAGCCATGTCTGTTCTCGGTTTCACAAAGAGGTGGTCAAAAGAATTTGATGATGAATTTGATATCACTAAAACCGCGACTAACCTTTCGTGTCCCGGTGCTCTCAACATCTCCTGGAAGTCTCCACTGTCTTGAAGTTGAGGTTCGTAGAGAACGGTCCGTGCGTTTTTTTTCCGTGACCGAATCTATTCTGTCCGAACGCGAATCGTGTCGTTCGTCCTGCGACGCTGCTTCTCGGTCGGTTGGGTGGGAGGTGTTTTTGTTGGGAACCGTGCGTGAAGGGTAGAAAGATATTAAAACTTAGTGCCAACAGAAAATGTATGTAACAGGCCGTCGAGAGGTTTTGAGGGCCCGGTGCTAGTTACTTACTGACTAACCCCTTAACCCCCAAAAAATACCTTCTACTTCTATTCTGTTTGATAAATTTGGTAAACTCGTGTCACACAATAAATTATTTGTCTTTTAATAGAATATGTTTATATAGTCATCGACTTGATAATATCAAGAAATAAAAATGAAAACACTTATTGAATAACGAATTTATTTTATGCCCTCACTATGAACATTTTTTAAATGAATAAAATAAATGAATAATATAAACTTCTTAACTTTGAAATTATTATTCAGAAGTGGGCTTTTCTTGCTTTGACTAATGCAAATGAGTTGATGAGCTCTTCAAATTCCAATTCTCTGGCCCGTTGTGCTTCCAAACACAGGGTAGCTGGACTTGACACTCTAGTTTGGGTTGAACAAGACCGATGAAAGTTGTTCATTCTAGCCAAACACTCAATGACTGCTCACCACTCGCATGAGATACTGGAATCGTGCAAAATATACGCAGAGCGATGCAAACGTTTGGGAAAAGTTTGTTCAATTTCTTCGCATGAATGGCATTAAGAAAACCGAATGGAGGTAGTCGAGATCCAAAATTAACGTCGTATATATTCTTGAGGTGTAACTTCATTCGACAAGTTTTGAGATACATCAGCAGGATATTTAGCTGCGAAATTCTATACAGCAGTCTGACACTCTTGAACGTTTGTATCAGAAAACTGCCACAGGAATAAAAATTCCGAATTTCGTATTTTCTTTAACGATTCAAATGTAAACCATTTTTATAATTTCTTTTCATTCTACATAGAGCAATTTTTTTGAATTTTTTGCCCTGGGCCGTCTGCATAATCTCTGATTAAGATATGTATTGATAATACATTAAGGATAATCTTTTACGGTTCCAATCCAGATGTAAAGTTACCAAATTTTAAGATTTCTGTTGAAATCCGGGCCCCGATAGAAACCCCGGGCTTATTATCTGCCTGCACGCAGATCAAATTTGTTTAAGAATTTTGCCACATACTTTAAAGGGTTTGCCGTATAGCTATAGCTGTGATTATTCGTACACTTATGAAATATACCAACATAGATGGATAAGGGTGTTTTAAGTAAAAACAAGGAAGGGAGCTACAGTCGAGTGTCCTCAACTGCAAAATACCCGCTACCCATATTTGTAGGGCGAACATATTTTTGAAATATTGCGAAAACTTGTTAAATTTTCTAAAAAAAAAAATAAAAATAAAAAAATAAATGTCAACAATTTTCTAATAAGAATAGGGTTCCCATTACTTATTGTATGGGGTTTTCTTTAGCAATTGCGAAATGGCCATCATTAGGGCCATCCCTCAGGAGCATCTCTTGAGAGCCGACTTCCTGGAAATTGAGGAAGCGAGCGCTGGGCGTTCGGTGGCGAGTTCTTCTTCGTTCCGTCCAAAATTCCAGATTCATCGAGCCTTTCCAAACATGAAGTACTGTCCCAAATCACGCATTTTTTCGGCCCGGTAGAATGGCTAGCGCCTTTTGTGATCCGTGCTAAGATCTTCGAGTTCCACAATGGGTTCAATTCCAACCAAACCTCAAGATCCAATGCCAAGGGTGCTGTGATCAACGTCCGCGTCGATGTGAATGACCACGTTTGGGTCAGCCTACTAACAGCCAAAACGCGAGTGACACCGGCGCAGACTTGCTCGTCCGTCAACGCCATCATTGTGTTGACATGGCTCAGTAAGCCTGCCTGCAAATCGAAGACATTTGTAGCTAATCGGCGTTCAGATGATCAAATGTCCCATCGGAAGATAATCCTGGAGATCTGGCTAGATCTCGAGGCGTAGTCTTCCAAGAGCTGATCGATAGTTTTATGTGATGGCATGGCCGAGAGTGATTACAGCTCCTACATGCGACGCTCCCGAAGGCATTCCTGAAAAACGGGTAGTCATGGGTCATGTGTTGTGACCTCTTCGAAAGCCTCGACAAGTTCGATACAGCGATACCTGCTGTAGCCTTGATTTGGCGGTTCCAACAACGGTGTTGTAAGCTGGGCAATAGTCTGTCGTTCGAGCTTAGCAGTGACGAAGTGTCTGAGCCTCAAACACTCCTCACCTTCCTGACCCAACAGCAAGAATATGCAAAAGAGTATGACTACCTGGTGGAAAAGAAACCGCTTAAGCAGCATACTTAACCGGAACCCATTTCTTGACCGGAAGGGCGTAATACGCTCTTGTGACTTGGTGAACGCGTCCAAATCCTCTACGTATGCTGAACGACCTCACTGCGAACATTTTTTGTCCTTTCCATATGTATTCCGACAACAACAAAATCTTTGTGGCGGCATCCAAAACCCTCACTCGAGATTTCTTTTCTCTGAAGGCTCTGGGAAGCAGGAGAAAACAGATTCAAGGTTCTATTCTATATCTAAAGGAGTTCCAAAAGCGTAACAAGTGACAAGTCCCAAAAGTTAATCTTTAAATCGGCCTCATGGTAATCGTCAAGCAATGGACGACGCCTCTCAATAAATGGCGAATTGGCCGTGGTCAACTTTCAGAGCTAATACGATATCATCAAGCGCCTGTAGCAAAACGACTACTACTTAAAGTTGGTCTCTCCAATTCCGACCGTTCGCAGTCGTCGTGTACGTTATCGTCCAGTCCTCCAATGTGTATTCAAAGTCAGCAGAAAAAACTCAAGCCTAAGAATATAGTGGATAAATAAGTCTTAAACATTTTAAACAATGAATCGTTATTTAAGATAGAGCTCGAACCAGCCAACAGTTCTTTTAAGAAACAAGTAAGAAAGCTACAGTCGAGAGCGCTCGACCGTATGATACCCGCAACCCATTTCGAGAGAAAACAAAAAACTTAAATGATATTTTAACAAAAAATATACCGAATATACTTAAACTTGTTTTTTTGTATATATTTGAAAATAGCGGGTAAAAATCCACAACACCTTTATGGTCACACTGTCAACTAAACAAACAAAGCGCGAGCAGCTGCAAGTGAATTTTGCATATAAAATTGATTCTTTAATAACTTCCTTGTTTTTCATTCGATCTCAACCAAATTCACAGGAATCATTCAGAATGTAATTATTATTATGCATATTAAAATTCAATGCTCTAGGTCCATTATTACGGCTTTTACAGACCTTTGGGGGCAGAAAGGGGCGTAGCATCCAACTTTTGAAATAAACTTGATCTGCGTAGGACCTAAGGGAGTACTGTCCCCAAATTTGGTAGCTCTAGCTCTTATAGTCTCTGAGATCTAGGTGTTCATACAGACGGACAGACGGACAGACGGACATGGCTATATCGTCTCGGCTGTTGACACTGATCAAGAATATATATAGTTTATGTGGTCGGAGATGCCTCCTTCTGCCTGTTACATACATTTTCTGTTGGCACTAAGTCATAATACCCTTCTACCCTATGGGTAGCTGGTATAAAAAGAAGTGCACCCTATATACAAACTTCAGTTTCGTAGAATCCCTGTAGAAGAGTCTCACAAACGAAACTGACTTGGACAATGTATGAACTGTCAAGAATATGGCCATAAACGGTCATTCTGCTGCAATGCTGTATGTAGCTTGTGGAGAGTTTCATGACTCTGCACACTGTCCATCGAGAAAAGACGATTCTAAAAGGTGCAGCAACAACGGTGGTAATCACACCGCTAATTACAGTATTTGCCCAATATATAAGGAGTTGAAAAATCAAATCCACCAGCCAATGACTTTTTTTTCGAACGCAACTTAATATCTGTAAATAACACCTCACCTGGAGCTTAACACGACAAAACAT
Source organism: Drosophila formosana (assembly GCA_035045625.1). Taxonomy (NCBI): domain Eukaryota; kingdom Metazoa; phylum Arthropoda; class Insecta; order Diptera; family Drosophilidae; genus Drosophila; species Drosophila formosana. Next base: position 554,480 of record JAWNOW010000440.1, read on the forward strand.
TATAACTATATGGAGCAGCCTCAAAACAACTTTGAGGCTATATTCTCTAACCTACAGCACACCCTTATGGAGTTTAAGTCATTCATGCCGATAACTATGCAAGATCAAAACCTATTGACATAAATGTTGATATCACATTAGTCCAAATAATCAATGACTTCCCAACTTATATCCACGTGGAATGCTTATGGCGTCTCACAGCATAAACTTGAGTTATTATAATTCTTGCTCGACAAACATATCGACGTTGCTGCTCTCAGAAGCACATCTTACAAATAAATATAACTTCAACTTAAGAGCACACGGTGGGACTGAAACATTGATTATAACACGTATTAAGCACCTCCGCTTCAAGGATCTGGAAACTATTTATATGCAAGCCACATCAATAACAATAAGGCTGTACTCTGGATGCAGTGTATTGCCTTCCTCGTTTCACTGTAAATGAAGATAAGTTTATGCAGTTTTTTAACTCAATAGGCGAGCACTTCATAGCAGCAGGAGACTACAATACCAAGCACGCACACTGGGGATCTGGCCTTGTGACCCCAAATGGAAAACAGCCGTATAATGCAATTATAAAAGCCAGCAACAAAACTCAAACACGTTTCCCCAGGCAGATTAACATATTGGCCAACAGAATAATCTTTTCGATTTAATTGACTTCTGTAGTGTACCAGACTACATAGTCTGCAATCGAGCTTGGTGGGGTGCGTATTCTTGCGGTGCTCAGTTCTAGCTCGTCGGATTGGTCGGGGTCCTTCCTTACTCGATTACACGGTAACGCTAACACACACGAATATTTAATACGCGGACTGATTCTAAATAAAATAAGGCTTAAAATAAGCTAAACAAAAGAATAAGAAAACGGATTTGTTTGCGCCGACACACGCTATATCGGAGGCTTCCTTTAATCCAATTATGCCTAGATGAGGGAACTGGATAGTATGTCCCTCGTCTCTACCCTCCCGACCATGGTAACTGTTATATAGATTTTGGTTACCCCTAATATAAAGGATTAATATACCTCTAATTCATCCTAACCGATTCCCTCACGATTACTCGACAGACCAGGTTAATAAATTTTAAAGACTCATTATTTCATTCAAATTATTCACAATTTAGTTACAAAATTCCAAAGTGGATTCATGATTACACTGGATATGATATCTTGTCAATTTAACTATATTCAAAGATAATTCAAGTTAATTTTTTATGAGAAAAAGTGTACACGCATGGGTCAGTTCATTACTCTTAAGGCACATTCATTAGAATATATGTATATATATTTAGAATGTATATTCACCAATTGTACGTATTCTTACTGTCGTGGTACCATGACGAAGATGTTGCCGTAGTTTTGTTTTTATGTGTTGCTATATATAGGAAGATACTTTCAATAAATATAAATGTGCCAAAAATTACATATTTCTAATTACATGACCACAGGTATATGCTTCAATAATTCGTATTTTAGGTATTATCACAATTTAAAGAGAATAAAATAAATGTAAGTTAGCAAGTAAGTTTTCTTATCAGTAACTGTAACTAGAAGAGTTCGATCAAAACAAAATCAAAATATTAATTCACTCAATTGTTGTTGCATCCAATGGCAAGTTCTAATTCATTTTTGTTCTACTTATTCCGTCTATGTGGTTTCCATCAGCGCACACGTGGTTTATGACTGACAGTAGTATGTTTACCCGGTTCTCAGCACAAGTGACATTAATGGGATAATTAAGATGATAATTTATGGGTTAGCTGTCAAAAAATATGTCAAGTGGTAATTAAGAGTTTTGATGAGGGTCAAAAAGTAGTATGGGTGTTTAGGGATCGTGGTGATCAAAGAGTTAGGTAAATAAATAAACAAATAAATTAGACTATTGGGGGGTGAGTGTGGTGTGATAGGTTGTGGGGATTGGAGTGTTGGATCTTGTTTGATTTTAGGGTAAGTCAAGTGTATGAGGACATATGACACCGAAAACTGGTGCGGCGACCTTCGACAGCTGCAACAGCCGGAATCGATTGAATGTGTTGACAGATCTGGGTTGCGCGAGCGCAGCTGGCAACAGGGTTGGTGATTTTCGCCACCAGCATGCATTCGAACGCAACAGGCAGGGGGCGGGCTTTTGACAACATGCAACATGCAGCTCATCGAATAACTGGGGACGGTGACCTCGAATAAGTTGACGCCACCTGCGATCGTGTAAACAATTTTCGTTTACACATCCCAATCCCCAATCCCCAGTAAAATAACGGTTTTTCTTGAAAATATTTATTATCATTTTTATTTTCTCAAGTAGTGTATACAAATTTTGTGTGTATATTTACAGTAATTTTATTTTCAAGTACAATGCTAAACAGCAATGCTCTAAAGTTACATTTATTTTTTCATAATTTTTGAGATTTGTATGAATGCACAGAAAATAAATGACAAGCAGATGTGTCGACTCCAGTATACAAATTAGTTGGTTTCCTCCAGAGTTTCCTCTTGCGGTTGCGCAAGGTGGACTTCTGCGAGGATTAGGTTGGGAATATGTTATTCCAATTGTTGGCCTTGTGGCTCAACAATAAAAGATATAAGTGTTTATGTTATCGGCAGTGCCGGAGCAAAATACAATCAGCAGCGTGCTGTGTCTTTATTGAATTCAAACTAAAGCTAAAGATACAATTATATTTCGGCTTAAGCTAAAAGAATGCAAAGCTACCAAGCTGCGGCCGGCAAGCCGGCCCACGTCAGCGATAATGCTGTTCTTGCGACACATTGCAAGTATCAGATTACCGCTGCTGACTCTCATAACCCGGGCGCTGACTCTAACTATTAGCCCCGTCAGCGCTATACTCTTGCACTTGGAGTGCGGGGGCTACTTAATAACTTAGGCACTCTGAGTGCGAGGGTTACTTGTTAACTACTCCCCCCTTAAGATGAATCGTCCCGGGTCATGGCGTAGGCATCCACAACCTTCTGGATCTCCCTCGACGCTCGCCTTCTTCTCAGGCATAGGCAGAGAAGAACGGAACGACTGGAGATTAGGCTGAATCCTGCGCCTGCTGCGAACCAGATTTTAGGTGACCCTTCGGATACGAATTGCTCTCTGACCTCCTGTATGACGCGACGGTTATGCTCGTTCATACGGTGTAATAGGGGCAAATCCCACACTGGATCATGTCCGATGACGTTTAGTAACGGGGACACCAGATGCCACGCCTGGCATCTTGTTTGTAGCCAATTTGCGATTTATGTATTTGGTGCCGTTTATGATGGCTGAGTGCCGGAACGTTACGAGGTGTGTGCCTTGGACCGATATCTTTGACCCGTCATCCGTGCTGACTTCTGCCGGGTGGTCGTTGATGATTACTATGCCTTCGTCCACTGCTGTGATCGGCCTAAGATTGCTGGCTTGGGTTTTACAATGGGCCGAGCCTCCTGAATGTAAGCCGCTGGCGCATGTGTCCTGGGTCACCAATCTGCAAAATGCCGCGTAGCCGGTGGATGCGCATTCGGTAACAGCCATGATTCCATCGGCGCATTCCGCAACGGTGTCATCTGTCAGTTAAAGTATTGTATTATTGTGGACTTAAGGGAATATAGTAACTTTCTTGCAAATTAACTTTATTTGGGGATGGTCGATTAATATATGGACTATACTATCGGACTGAAAGACTTTTATATTGGATACTTCCAATAAGCTAACTATGGGCACCTCTGTGGGGTGTTCAATTAAGATGGATTCCGAATCATTGTGATCAAAGACAGTGGGATTTATAATATTAGGTTTTGAATCTCCGTGATCAACATCCTGTTACTGGCTAGCGACGACTCGTATAGACTCGTATATTCTCCTTCTTTTCTTTAAGTAATATATTTACTGTGTCTGTGTGTTCGTTTATTTGCCTTTGCGTTTCTGTGTGAATCACCACCTGTCTGTTGTTTGAGTCGAGGGGTTGGGACTCGGACATTCTAACTCTTTCAAAGTCTGCGGTGATATACTCTTAAAGCGGAGGATAGGTCTCTAGTATGCAGTTTTTGCATATGCGATTGTGGAAAAAAATCGGTCAATCTGTCCGATTCGTCCATCATCATAGCAAACTCGGTTAAGTTACTCGAGTGCCTTAGATAGCCACGTTGTTCCCACACCATTACTTCTCCGTCTAAGACGGGTATGTAATTCGAGTGGGAATAGTCGGTAATCCGCGCGTTTGCGATGGCCGTCAAAGTGAAAAGTATGCCGATGAACCTGTAAGATATAAACAAACTAATCTTACAAAACCTTACTTTCTCTTTGGTTATACTATAATGTTCTTGATTTCTAGTGTTATAACTGTTGCAAAAAAAATTTAAAAAAATGGTTTGAACCTATCTTAGGTTGTCCTTATGGACCGCCCTCCTTTTAATAAGAACAGACGTTCCTAAGTCTGCCTGGATGGTCTCTTCAGAACATAACGGGGTCAGTTTGTTGCCCAATCTTTTGTTATTTTTCAAAAAGACCTTTTCGCCTACTTCGAAAACTCTGTTCTGTCTGGATGGGTTACTTCTTTCAAGCTGGGTTTGTAGCGCGTTAGCTATTTTTTTTTTTAATGTTTTCCTTGAACTCTTCGCTCGACGCGTGAACCACTTCTACGGGCTTTTTTCCTGTAACTGAGTGAACCGTTCGATTATATTTGATGGTCGCTTGCATGATGAGCTCAATCGTGTCCTCAATTTTCTTTTCCAATTTGAGGCATCTCGCGATTTCTAATAGTGTGCTGTGGAAACGTTCCACTTGCCCATTAGACAAGCTATGCAATGGGGGGCGTTGACAACATCAATCCCAAACTGGTTTTTTAGCAGGGACGTGATAGTACCTGAATAAAACGCCGCCTCGTTGTCGCAAAATATTGTCTTGGTCTTGGGAAAGGCATTTACGATTTGAATAATTGGGACTTTAACATCTGTTATTGTCCGTGACACTATGGGCTGTGTAATAGCAAACTTAGAGAACTTATCGATGCATGTCAGAATCTTTTTTTTGTCAGTTGAAAAAACATCGATATGGAGCATTTCACCCGCATATGAAGGTATCGGTTTTACGCCTAGTTCCTGTTTTTTGGGTGTCTATCGTATTTGCCTCTAGTGCAAACTTTGCAGTTTGCTATTACTTCTGTGACTATTTTAGACATTTTTGGGAAATAGTAATCGCCAAGAATCTGCTTTACATTTTCCTGCGCGGCTCTGTGAGCACGACTGTGCTCCGCCAAGACTATTTCCCTTTGTTCATTCTTATCGGTCACGTCGGTTACTAGATTTTTGCAATACCAAAATCTAGTGGCCTGAAAGGTCTTTATTAGCTCGTGTTGTATGTGTGCCAAGATGTGGAGGCTGCAATGAATCGCATTGACCAGATTTGGCTGTACCGCTTGCTTTAACTCCCGAAGTGCTTCATCATCGCGTATGAAGTATATGGTATGCCGTACTTTCTCGCGGAAAAGCACGAACGAACGCTTCAAAGGGAATTGTGCCTCTTCCAAAATTATTTGGTTCCTGAAGCAATTGAGCGGCTTATATGTAGCTTCGACCGCGTAGGTCAATGATAGTTCACTGTGTATGGTAGCTACATCAGATTCTATCTCATTTTGTAGAGCATTTATGTTTTGGCGCGAGAGCGCATCAGCCACATGGTTTTCTTTACCAGGCTTATAAAAAATTTTGGCATTATGCTCATCGATGAATGCTTTCCACCTTTTTATTTTTGCATTAGGATTTCTATCCGAAACCGCAAAAGTCAAGGGTTGGTGGTCAGTGTAGATATTTATATCCCGTGTCCTATACAAATATTGCTGCAACTTGCCTAACGCCCACACTATAGCTAGCAACTCTCTTTCATTGGTAGCGAAATGCGTCTCTGCATCTTTCAGTGTTCTGGAAATCATGGTGATTGGTTTGCCTTCTTGTGAAAGGACGGCTCCAATACCATAAGTAGAAGCGTCCGTCATTAAATCGAACGTCTTCTGCAGCTAGTATGTTTTTTAACCTCTCGAAAGCGTCATTTTCGGTCTCGCTGAAGCTAACTGGGATCTTTCTAGACATATGTTTGCTGACCAAACCGTTACTTCCTTTTAGTATGCTCGTCAAAGGCCTTGCGATTGCTGCAAAATCTTTAATAAAGTACCTTGAATAACTAGCTAAGCCCAAGAAAGATCTAAGTGCAAATAGACTCTCTGGTGCAGGATATTCCTGTATGGCCCTTACCTTTTGGGGGTCCGTTTTTGCTCCCCCTTTTGTGACAATGAAACCTAAGTACTCTACACTTTCCTTAAAAAAATGCGTTTTTTCCTTAGCTACCTTCATGTTTGCGTCGCAGTGACTTTTCAAAACCCAGTCAATATGCTTCACATGATCGGACTCAGTTTCTGAGAAAATTATAACGTCGTCTACGTAAACGTAACAAATCTTGCCTATCTGTTCGCGCAAGACGTCGTCGATTGCTCTCTGAAAAATGCTACCAGCATTTTTCAATCCGAACGGCAATCGGCAAAACTCGTGCTTGCCTCCGTTAACGGAGAAGGACGTTTTCTCGAGGTCTTGCTCCGCAAGATAAATCTGGTGGTAGCCAGGCCTAAGGTCTAAAGTTGTGAAGTACCTTGCTTTAGCCAGGTTGGCTAATATCATGGCGATATTAGGCATCGGGTACTTGTCCGCCACAGTCCGCTCATTTAGCTTCCTGAAGTCGATGACAAGTCTCTTTTTTCTATTCCCGTATTCATCAAATCCCTTTTTATCAACCACCCAAGTGGGGTTGTTATATGGAGATTTGGAAGGACGAATGATTCCGTTCTTTAACAGGTCTTTAATTTCCTTGTTCACGAACTCAGCTACACCCATTGGATGAGGGTATAACTTTGAAAAAACTAGACTATTGTCCGTAGTGCGAAATGTCGCAACTACTGAAGTATTAAAGGGCAGTGACTCGTTAGAGGTCGAAAACGCCTTAATTCTACTCAGAATCATTTTTTAAATTCTGCTTTAACGGCAGAAGGTACCACAATGTCGTCGACGTGGGTGAAGTTAACATTGTCGCAGTCTTGGTATTGCAACTTTTCTGTCTTGCCTCTGTAGTTAATTACCTCAGTCTTTAAGTCCAATGTCGCCCCTACCTGTGTTAACAAGTCTAAGCCTATGATGGCATCGAACGCTGATAAAGTATCTAAGAGGAAGAACGTCGCTTTTTGGTCAAAAATGTGCATATAACATTTTTGTCCTACTCTGTTAGAACCATGTAAGGAACTAACCGTGAATGGGGAGTCAACCGCTACTACTCCTTTAAGCTCCTTTACGGGCTTTACGTAGTTTTTGGCTGCTCCTGTGTCAATCAGTATTTTTAGTTGTCTCCCAGCCAATCGCCTCTCGATAAATGCAAACCGGGAGCGCCCCCTAAAAAATTGACAGAGTCTTCCGCGTCGGAATCATTGTCGTCGTTTATAGCAGCCACAGCTGCCGAAGCTTGCTTTTTGTAAGCCTGGGAATCCTGATCTTCTGCCTGCTGGTTGATGTTGTTCAACCTTTGACGCCTCTGACCGGTCATGCGCTCAGAGTTACTGGCCCTTTTTTCAATTCTATTGGCTTCGCCATTATTATCATTACTTGGGGCTCTATAGTTTGTGGGCTGTCTTAACTTGGAGGACGAGTCGACCTCCATGGTTTCTTGTGGCCAGTTTTGGGGACTTTTCTCATTCACGCTACTCTTTCCCTGTCTGTCATTTTGGCGATACTGTTGCCAATTGCCCTCAGAAGTGCCACTTCTCTCCTCCATCGCTTTGGCGTAGGAGTTTGCAAAAAGGCTCCTCTCGATGCTTGCCTCAGCTTTATAGCCAAGGCCAGTGCAGCTGGCAAATCTTTGGGTTGTGCAGGAAAAACTATTGACTTTAATGACCTCTTAATTCCTGAGATGAACGCGTGATGGGCATCGCTTCTGACCTCGTTATTGAGTACAGCGGCACCTTCTGGGTCATGTGACATAACAATCTTATTTATCACCAGAGTCAAGCGTTTCTCCACGTCATCATAATACTGCATTAAACTCTGATCGCCCTGTCTAACCATTTCTAAACTCTGTCGTAAGACACGGTGTGAAGTCTTGTCTGCATAAGTGCAGTCTAATCTGGCAATTATGGCATCAAAATTTACTACCGTATTGTGGGATACTAACAGCGCTCTTGCTGTTCCTCTGATCCTATTCCTGATTATTGTGACAACTTGGTAGTGGGCCTCACTGCCTTGGTACGGTTTAAAAATCTCGTATGCCTCTACGGCCGACTGCCGCCAAGCCACATAATCACTTTGTTCCCCATCGAACTCGGGGATGGATTTAACTATGTCTAACTTGACCTCACATCGAATAGCGGCGTCGGCCGTTATCCTTCTGTAAACCTCGACCTGTGGCACTTCTATCTGTAAGCTACTCACTCTTCGATTTATAGCCTCTAATTCCGCACGGAATGAATTCGTTAGCCTATTCTCTTGTTCGGCTAATGCGGCGTCTATTGCGGCTTTAAGTTGTGTCCGGTCCATTATTGGTTCGTTTTGTTCTGTTTCACATAAGTTTTCTGCGAATAGGCTGTCGTCGGAATTGTATTCTTGCTTCACTTCTCTCCGTACCCAACTCATCGGTTGGTGGCGGAAAATAAGTGAACTCACGCACTACGACACACAAACACTAACCGGCAGTTGCCGACGAGAAAAAAATTAAATCAAATTAACAAAATGCACTGCGCTGTCGCTACTCAGAAATATCTGCTAACTCGCACGTTTTTTTTTTTTTTACTGCTAATGTCGCCGTTTTTTCACACAAAAAAAAATATTCAATATCCAATCGTATTCATTAATTAATTTATTTATTTATTTTAGTTCACTAGTTTGGAATCTTTCTTATTTAAACAAGCCACTTACATTTGTTCGATGCACTTTTCCTAACGCTACGGGGTGTAGGTATTTTATCCGGTGGGCGCCAATTAGTTGGTTTCCTCCAGGGTTTCCTCTTGCGGTTGCGCAAGGTGGACTACTGCGAAGATAAGGTTGGGAATATGTTATTCCAATTGTTGGCCTTGTGGCTCAACAATAAAAGATATAAGTGTTTATGTTATCGGCAGTGCCGGAGCAAAATACAATCAGCAGCGTGCTGTGTCTTTATTGAATTCAAACTAAAGCTAAAGATACAATTATATTTCGGCTTAAGCTAAAAGAATGCAAAGCTACCAAGCTGCGGCCGGCAAGCCGGCCCACGTCAGCGATAATGCTGTTCTTGCGACACATTGCAAGTATCAGATTACCGCTGCTGACTCTCATAACCCGGGCGCTGACTCTAACTATTTGCCCCGTCAGCGCTATACTCTTGCACTTGGAGTGCGGGGGCTACTTAATAACTTAGGCACTCTGAGTGCGAGGGTTACTTGTTAACTTACACATCGTATTAAGCCCAACAACAAGATGTGAAATGCCGCCCATGAAGATTGGAAACCACCATAGTGTATACAATTTTTGTGTGTATATTTATTATTTTATTTTTTTCATTTCTTTTTTTTTATGTTATTTTATTTTCAAGTACAATGTTAAACAGCAATGCTCTAAAGTTACATTTATTTTCATAATTTTTTGAGATTTGTATGAATGTACAGAAAATAAATGACAAGCAGATGTGTCAACTCTAGTATACATATTGTCTTTAACCCAGCAACCATATGCAAAACGCCGCTCATGAAGATTGGAAACCAGCGTGCTATCAGTTATTCTATTGTATTCATTTTTTGTATTTCTCAAGTAGTGTATACAATTTTTGTGTGTACAATTTCGTTTGGATATTACAATTTCTTATGATTTGTCATATTCCCAATAAAATAACAAAATTTTGTTTATGTTTTCTTGTAATTTTATTTTTTATTTTATATTCAACTACAATATTTAGAAGCGATGCTCTAAATTTACATACATTTTCATTATTTTTTGAGTTTTATATGAACGAACAGAGAAGAAATGACAAGCACATGTGTTGACTCCAGAATACACATCGTCTTTAGCCCAACAACAAGATGTGAAATGCCGCCCATGGTATCAGTTACTCTATTATTAAAAAAAGTCCAATGATTCCTCCAAGTATTCCAAGTGTTCAGGGAAAATTCGTTCTTTAAACATTTTGATGAAATTACTTATTCTGATTATAAGTTGTTTGATCGTAATGTTCGTTGTAGTATTGTTTTTGTTATCGGTGGAATACATGTTTTAAATTTGTATTTTGATTTTGGGTTCCGTGGACGTCTATTTGTCTTGATTTCCGAAATTTGAATGAGAAAATGATGTACCAAGAAGTTAGACGACACGTTGAACTAATCCAGTTAATGGAGTGTATTCAACTATACGATCATGAATGAGAAGGCAATATACTTTGGTATTCATCTCACTTGCTGCAGTTAGTTCGGTAGAAATTTTTACGTAAATTGGCCCTGATTTCACTGATTCATTCTGATATGAGAGATCTACAACAACAATAGGAGCCTTAGACAAGAATTCCGCTGGTGATAGAAGTTCACGAGCCTCTCGGTTGTAATAGCTCTCTTGAAATCTCACATACATATCATACAACACAGCAAACCGATTTTCACTGTATTTAATATTCAAATCCTCATAGGGATAGACTTCAGAATTTAAATATACTTTTGCATTTCTTAAATTGTTTGTAATTAGATTTCCATTCAATGTAAATGCAATGATGGCATACCACGGACGTTCTCTATTTGCAGCCAATTTAACAATCCATACATGATGTGTCCCCTGCACAAGTGTAGAATTTATGTAACAATCCCAACTGCGGAATGCTAGTGGTAAGCTAGAACCACTTTTTACTACATTAAACATTTTAATTTTGGCACTATCGCTTGCGACAATGTGGGGTACTTTCCAACTAATACTATGTATGTTAATTTTGTATGTATGATCGCCAACTGTTTTAATATACAAATCATCTGTATTTTTAGCTAGTAAGAGAATAAGTTCATGTTTACAATTTAATATAACTTTTTGTAGTCTTCTCCAAATTCCATCAACATTTTTAGTGGTACAGAATAGCTGAAATGTCCTCCAAAAGAGATGTTATCACCACCGTTCCACCCAGCATTGCGATAAAGTAGATCTTCCTGTTGCCCCACAGAGAGAAAGTTCTTGAGAGTCGATGTTATTCCAGTGAACCGTGTCCTATCCAGCTCACACCCATTCAATTCGTATCTTATTTCATCCAGAAAATATGCCATACAATTATTTTTAAGCACACCGTTAACATTAGACGTGCTGCTTGCCCCTGTATTCGCATCAGTAATTTTCTCAAGTGTTCCTTCAAAGTGGAGAAAACTTTCACACGGCAGCACATACAAATCTTGGTTCTGAATTGTGATGCGAACTTCATCGTTTGTCTTGAAGTTTTGTTGATATGGGTAATAAGAGTAATATTATTTTTTAGTGATACTCTCATCATTGAGGGGCTTATCTTGCACAACAAAAATCTCATTCATTTGAAAGTTTGTTTTTGAACTTTATTGAATATTAAATCCTAATGTTTTTAAAATTAATTTATTTTTTAAGGATAGTGCAGATCGTTGATTTGATGCTTTTTTAAATAATGATGATGATGATGATGATGATGATGATGATGATGATGATGATGATGATGATGATGATGATGATGATGATGATGATGATGATGATGATGATGATGATGATGATGATGATGATGATGATGATGATGATGATGATGATGATGATGATGATGATGATGATGATGATGATGATGATGATGATGATGATGATGATGATGATGATGATGATGATGATGATGATGATGATGATGATGATGATGATGATGATGATGATGATGATGATGATGATGATGATGATGATGATGATGATGATGATGATGATGATGATGATGATGATGATGATGATGATGATGATGATGATGATGATGATGATGATGATGATGATGATGATGATGATGATGATGATGATGATGATGATGATGATGATGATGATGATGATGATGATGATGATGATGATGATGATGATGATGATGATGATGATGATGATGATGATGATGATGATGATGATGATGATGATGATGATGATGATGATGATGATGATGATGATGATGATGATGATGATGATGATGATGATGATGATGATGATGATGATGATGATGATGATGATGATGATGATGATGATGATGATGATGATGATGATGATGATGATGATGATGATGATGATGATGATGATGATGATGCTTTCACGTCAGCTTTACATTTACTAATGGGGGGTATGGAGTGATGTGCTGGCTTTTTATTATAAATAATCATTCTGTAGGCCGCAAGTGTAGCCGAATTGATACAGTTTCACCACGCAAGTTGACTAAATCTCCCTTCTGATCAGTTATCCGTACTTCGAGTGTGCTTATTTCTCTGCTGTTGACAGGTAAATAAATCAGATTTCGTGGTGTAATGTTCATTTTATAACCTGGTGGGACATTAATTCCAAATTCATGAAGCACATGATTTGATCTATTACCTACATATGAACCACTAATAATGTTACATTCCAACCTAATTGTATTTATTTTTAATATATTTACTGGATTATCTGAGATGTAAATTTCAGACTTGTGTGCTCTTAAAATACGTTTATTAAATCCAAATAGCTGTCCAATAGTTCGTTTACGATAAACAAGTAAGAAAGCAACAGTCGAGAGTGCTCGACTGTATGATACCCGCAACCCATTTCGAGAGAAAACAAAAAACTTAAATGATATTTTAACAAAAAATATTATATTTTTTTATATATATTTAATATACCAAATACACTAAAAATTGTTTTTTTTGTATATAAAAATCTACAACACCGTCGCACTGTCAACTAAACAAACAAAGCGCGGGCAGCTGCAAGTGAATTTTGCATATAAAATTGATTCTTTAATAACTTCCTTGTTTTTCATTCGATCTCAACCAAGATCACAGGAATCATTGAGAATATAATTGTTATTATGCATACCAAAATTCAGTGCTCTAGGTCCATTATTACGGCTTTTACAGACTTTTGGGGGCGGAAAGGGGCGTGGCATCCAACTTTTGAAATAAACTTGATCTGCGTAGGGTATGAAGGAACGTTTTTGCCAAATTTGGTGTCTATGTCTTATAGTCTCTGAGATCTAGGTGTTCATACAGACGGACAGACGGATAGACTGACAGACGGACATGGCTATATCGTCTTGGCTGTTGACACTGATCAAGAATATATATAGTTTATGGGGTCGGAGATGCCTCCTTCTGCCTGTTACATATATTTTCTGTTGGCACTAAGTTATAATACCCTGGCTGGCAAAAATCCTCTGACTGAACCCTCCACGAGGGTGCCGGCTGAGCAATGGATACTGCATCGTCTCGGGCGACCGTGAGATGTCAGCATCACTTGCTCGCTCATGAGACCTTGCAGTTTCTAGCTAAGGGACTGGGCCTAAGCTTTTTAGATTTATTCTGGAAAGCTGAGGTCCAGGACCATGGTCAGAGGTACTTGGCAGCAAGTATAAAATGCACCATGAATCCTCGGATTCAGTATGGAGGATGTATTAGAGATGTCAAATCGGGCTGGGATGTCAGCCCAAACGTCGGTGGGAAGTGTGACCGCTACCACCGGCGGGCATGGGGAGGAGAAATCCTCTCTGCGTGTCGCCAGTGGTCACGACGGTGGAGTGGACAAACTCCACCGACAGGAGGGTGTGGACCTGGAAACAGCTGCCACGGAGTCGGAGTCTTTGCTTACAGGCTCATCGTAGACGGAGTCCGAGCTAGCGCTTGCGCTAGCGAGGATGCCGTTGGATGAGTCATCGAGCACTGATGAAGACGAAGAGACAGTAGTCCAGGGACCATCCAACAAGGAAGGTACAAACCTGAAGCGCAAACAACGCTCAAGGTATAAGAGCTTTCTCAAGTTCCTTAAGGGACTGGAAGGCCGCAACCCAGAGTCGTTGAACGATCGTGAGAGGAAATTGCGCAAAAAGCACGAATACAACGTGCGGCGGTACTTGAGGCTCGCTGGCGTGTCCGGCAACACTCAGTCCGCTGAACCGAGTATGAGTGCACGGTGCCAGGGTGACAAGGGGCTTCAGACAGTAGCCGTAGCCAACCCGACGGAGGAAGTCAAACCTTCCACGTCGAAGTTGGTGGAACTAAAGAAACCCAAGTCACCTTTAGAAGGGAAAAAGAGTGCACCAGGTAAGCTTGCAACAACCACACCTCCTGGAAAGGAGAGAACGGTGAGCAAGCTACCGAAAAAGGCCAACCCACCTGTCAGTAAGAGGCAGAGGTCGGATGACTCGGCGAAGGCTTCGGAGAGCAAGCGGGTGTGTCCAGGGGACATCCTGGCCAGCTTGAGCACGAAGCCGGAGCTACAGGTAGCTATCATCGACAGAAGCAACCCGGATGGGAAGCTCTCTGTTGATAACTGGCTTATTCTGGAAGGGTTAATCGACAAGGGGATTGCTGATGCCATCACTCGACCGCTGAATCCGTTCGTGGCAGAGTTTGATGGCATCAACTGGTACAAGGGTGTCAAAGTGGTGGCATGTGCCAACGAGGAGTCCCTGCGATTCCTCAAAGACACACTGCTGAAGCTGGAAGCACCGTGGTCAGAAGCAAGATTTGACGTCGTCCCTGTAGACCAAATTCCTGAGCGGACGATCATTAAGGTCTGGATCCCACCACCCATTCGGGAGGATCGAACCACCCTTATATTGATCAAGAGCCAGAATGCGGACTGTCACACAGCGGACTGGACGATCAAACGAGGTCTCGCCCGAGACAAAGGAAACGGCAAGGATCTCTGGATCAGCATTGGTCCGAAGTCCGAGAGCCAACTCCTTAGTAAGCAAGGCCGGCTGAAGATGGGAATGGGTTGCGTTCGGGCAATCGTTCCTGGAGGCGCTGGGCGCGAAGATGCTAGGTCGACCGGAAAGAATTCGGGTAGTGCAGATTAATCTGCACCACTCGAGGGTTCCTTCCACAGACCTACTACGGTGGATGGACAAGGAGAGGGTGGATGTGGCTCTCATCCCAGAACCCTGGATCGTAGGTGAAAGGGTTTGTGGGTTGGGAGCTCGCGGATACCATCTCCTTGTCCCGAAAACTGTGGGTAAGTCCAGAACCTGTATCGTGGTAAGAACCGGACTTAATGTGCTCTTCTCTTCCATTTACAGCAACAGGGACTTGACGGTAGCGCTATGCGAGCGTAGGAACGGACCCAATCTTTACCTAGCCTCAGCATATCTCCCGTATGAAGAAAAAGATCCACCATCGGAAAGTATTCGAGCTCTCATTCAGCATGCGTAGAAAGAAGGCACGGATCTAATCCTTGGGTGTGATGCTAATGCCCTCAATACCTTTTGGGGGAGTACAGACACCAACGAGAGAGGGGAGTCGCTGCTTGAATTCGTGATGATCACTAATCTTAATGTGTGTTATCGGGGTAGCCACCCCACCTTCCGCAATAAGAACCGAGCCGAGGTTATAGATTTAACTCTAGCGACCAACAGCGACTCCCTCTCCGTAGTAGACTGGCACGCATCCACGGAATGCTCCTTTTCGGATCATTACAGGATAGTGTTCGAAGTTGAAAGGTCCAGAGAGGCAAAGGCGCCCTTCAGGAACCCACGAAAGGCAAACTGGGTCAAATACTCAAAGCTTGTTATGGAATCTATTCCCAACCACCCAGTGGGAAGGCTAGACAACCCAGACAAGTTGGAGGAATCGACCCAGAACGTCACAGATACTCTATGTAAGGCCTTCATCAAATCCTGTCCAATCAGCCGTCCACCGAAGTCAAACCGCAACAAGTGGTGGACTCCGGAACTCGGCCAGATACGAAAGGAAACGAGGAAGCTTTACAACAGAGCAAAAGACGGAAACTGGCAGGTAGACTGGAATGCCTACCAGAACAGTTTCAAGACCTTCAAGAAGGAAATCAGAAGGGCAAAAAGAGACTTATGGTCTAAATTTTGCGAGGAACTAACCAACACCACTGAAGCGTCCAGACTTCGAAGGTTGTTGGCGAAAGATCCAGCCACACCGCGGCTGCTTTGCAACCTGGATGGCACATTCGCTAAAAATAGTCAGGAGTCTCTGCAACTCCTCATGAACGCACACTTTCCAGGCTGCACACAAGCTGAAGACGAGAATGGGTTCCCCATCCCTCACATCAATGGCTTGTCGGAGGGAAACGCTCTTCATGAGAGTCAAGTCCTAATTGACGAAATTGTCAACACTGAGAAGATAATCTGGGCTATCAAGTCGTTCCACCCCTACAAATCAGCAGGACCGGATGACATCAGACCGGTCATGTTACAGATGGTATGCGTACATCTGTCGCAATGGCTATTAGAAATCTTCATGGGATGTCTCCTTACAGGATACATTCCAAAAACCTGGAGAGAAGTGAGGGTGGCATTCATTCCCAAAGCAGGAAAGATAAACCACTGCTCAGCAAAAGACTATAGGCCCATAAGTCTCTTATCGTTTTTATTGAAAACACTAGAGAGACTTCTGGACCTTCATCTCAGAAGTAAGCTAACACCTCACACTTTTAGCAAGTCCCAACACGCCTACCTCAAAGGTAGATCAGTAGAGACGGCTTTGCACGAGGTGGTTAGCACAATTGAAGGCACACTGCAAAGGAAGGAGTTTACGTTAGCGGCATTTCTCGACATAGAGGGTGCCTTTAAAAATATCAGGATCGAGTCTATAACGGCAGCACTTGTCATTATAGGCTCACACCCGACAATCACTCGATGGCTCAGGAACATTCGCCAAAGAATGATAAACGCCCAACTCTGCGCCTCAACTATCAGGAGAAGGGCAACCAGGGGCACCCCGCAAGGGGGTGTGATATCCCCCTTGTTGTGGAACATTGTCCTTAATGACCTTCTTCTTAAACTGAAGTATAAGGGCTGGTTCTAATGGTAACTGGCAGATTCCTGCCAACAGTCAGTGAGCTACTGAACGCCGCTCTGAGCGAAACTCTGCGATGGGCAGAACACAACGGTCTTGGGGCCAACCCACAAAAGACCGAACTAGTTCTGTTCACTCGAAGATATAAGATACTGAGCTTCAAGCTTCCGTCACTGGGAGGCACAAACCTCAAAATCAAAGGAGTCCAAATACCTTGGTGTAATCCTGGACTCCAAACTCTCCTGGAGGAGAAACTCGGAGGAAAGGAAGAAGAAAGCGTTACAAGCCTTCTTTGTGTGCAAAAAGACCTTTGGTAAAGGATGGGGATTGCAACCGTATATCCTTCACTGGTTCTACACTGCAATTGTCAGACCTATACTGACGTACGGGGCTCTTGTATGGTGGGAGGCGGGACACACCGACTCCTATCTAAACAATCTCCGCAAAGTCCAGAGACTAGCATGCTTGGGAATAACAGGATGTATTCGTTCTACCCCCCAAGCAGCGCTGGATGTAATGTTAAATCTGGAGCCCATAGGAGTCTTCCTCAAGCACGTGGCAGCAAGGAGTGCGGTCAGGCTTCACGCCCAATGCCTCCTTAAGCCTGGTGCAGGTCACAACTCCATTGTACGTACAGTAGAACTGACTGTGGCTGAGAACGACTACTGGGTACCAGAACATAAGTGGGATAACAGATTTACAGCTGTATTCCCTGACAGATCCGATTGGCAACAGGAATCTCCTTTGGGGCAGAACGAGTTGTCAATCTACACAGACGGATCAAAGACGACAGAAGGCACTGGATCGGAGGTCTTCTCCGAAGACCTCGCAACCAAGCTTTCCTTTCGTCTTCCTGACTGGTGCAGTGTGTTTCAAGCGGAGATTTACGCTGTTTGGCAAGCGACCAAGTTGATACGGACACTGGGCGGGAGCCCGAGGGACGTGTCCATCTATGTCGACAGCCAATCAGCGATAAAAGCACTCGCATCGAACACCATTAAGAGTAAACTAACCCGAGACACAGTGATGTCACTGAACCTATGCCACACTCTATCAGACTTGTCTGGGTACCTGGGCATATGGGAGTACCAGGTAACGATGCGGCTGATGAGTGTGCACGGCTGGGATCAGCGTCATCAGAAAGTCTCGCGACGATATAAAGAGACCTATTCAGCCCGTGCTATCGGAACTTAATTGTTCCATGAGAACGGCGGCTGAGAGACACTGGGCAGCATCATCGGGCTGCGAGGTGTCAAAAGCACTCTGGCCAAGATATAGTCCCAAGCGAACAACCGAGCTCTTATACTTTAAAAGGAACAAGATAAGGTTACTGACAGGAGTCCTAACGGGACGCTGCTACATCGGCCGTATGGCTCAACGGTACGGTGGACCCCAACAGGACTTCTGTCGCAGCTGCAGGGACGAAGAGGAAACCGAGAGTATCCAGCATCTTCTCTGCGACTGCCCTGCACTTCTTAGAAAGCGGACGCAATTTCTGGGCAAGCCTTTCTTTGCGGAACTGGACAGTCTTGGGAATATTCGGCTGGAGAACATGGCGCTTTTCCTCGACTCTACTGGCTGTTTTCAGAGGTTACCGCAGCCCAACAGAACTGGCCAGTAGCACGTAGACAAATAATATAATCAGAGCCTTTCCTCCAATTATCCCAACAATCCCTCCCAATCCCTCCTATTCCGACAGTCCACACAGATCAGGCATCACAATGGACCTTATGGTCTCCGGGTGCTCTCGACTCCGGTCGAGCTGCCTGCCTAACCTAACCTAACCTAAAGTTATAATACCCTTCTACCCTATGGGTAGTGGGTATAAAAATACCGCTTCATTTCTAGTGCAAACTTGCACTTGGAGTGTGTTGTTATTACTTTGAATTTTTAGGGTATCATGAAGACCATACTCTTTTAGCTCATTCAAAATATATTTTGTGATGTCATCGAGTTCATACGAGCCCACTGGTATTTCTATGACTTTATCCCCAATGTGAAATAAATTGTTTCCTTTATCAACGTTTGGTATAGAATTGTATGTATAAAAGTCAATGAGAGCACACTCATAATTGCGTGCTAGTTCAATTTGTGGGAAAAAGTTTTCGGTTATAACTGATGTGTTCCCGTTCAATGTAAATGTTAAAGATGTAGTCATTTTGAAGCCTGACTGTAGACTGTCTTTTCACCGTCACCTCATTATACTTATATCCATTTTAATTAAAGTATAATGAATTGATCAAATCCTTTTTTATATCGGCCAATTTTCATATCGTCATTCTTAGAGATTACTAGAAATTTTTAGCTTCCTGTGGTGTTAAAACTGTGTCATTTGCGGATAATATGTAGTATCCCATTCCTTTTATTGGTTTGATAAGTTTTTCCAAATACTCATATTTCGGTTGATATAAACTCTTTGAAAATACATAAATATTTTCAAATTTTACTTCATTTGGACTCTCTATGAGGCTAAGCATCACATTGGTTTTCCAACAATTAAAGCTCTAATTGTGTTGGGTAGCAAGGTACTGTGACGAGGCTGTTGATTCTCCTACCCATGCCCACCGCCCTCAATGTTTCTCACTAAGATGCTTTTCTTTTGTGGTAATAAACGCATGTTAATGAGAGAAGTACTTCATTCAATGAGGAACGTTGGTGGATTGAGGTCGTTATAAAATGACGAAACATTTTTATAATATAAACACTCGTAAATCAAATGTCAAACAGGGTGGTGGTCTTGTAAACAATATAATAAACGCTCTACCCGTGGAAGTGCATTTACCTGCGTACAATTACTGTGGACCAGGTACAAGCTAGAGAAACTTTTAGCACGCGGTGATCGTGGAATCAATGCTTTGGATGAAGCTTGTAGGGAACACGACATAGCATATTCATAAAGTAAGGACTTGAGTGAGCGTCATAAAGCTGACTCTGTTTTAATTGATTGAATCAAAACAGAAAAAGACAAAGAAAGTAGTAAAAATGTCTCTTGCTTCAATAATCAAAAAGGCGACCAAGGAATTGAAAAAAAATAAACCGCTTGACATATTTCACGCAATAAAAGTTGCACGGAAAGCAGTATCTAACTCAATGGGTTGTAGGAAAAATGTTGTAATTCCACGGGTTATAAATGTGCCCAAGGTAGGTGGCTTCTTGCCACTTGTACCAATTTTAACAGCACTTAGCGCTGTGGGCAGTTTAAAGTCTATTAACAATGCAAAGATAGCAAAACAGCAACCAGAGGAGAACAAGAGACATAATAAAACAAGTAAGAAAGCTACAGTCGAGAGTGCTCGACCGTATGATACCCGCAACCCATTTCGAGAGAAAACAAAAAACTTAAATGGTATTTTAACAAAAAATATACCGAATATACTAAAACTTGTTTTTTGTATATATTTGACAATAGCGGGTAAGAACACCGTCACACTGTCAACTAAACAAACAAAACGCGGGCAGTTGCAAGTGAATTTTGCATATAAAATTGATTCTTTAATAACTTCCTTGTTTTTCATTCGATCTTAACCAAAATCACAGGAATCATTGAGAATATAATTAATATTATGCATACCAAAATGCAATGCTCTACGGCTTTTACAGACTTTTGGGGGCGGAAATGGGCGTGGCATTCAACTTTTGAAATAAACTTGATCTGTGTAGGACCTATAGAAGTACTGTCCCCAAATTTGGTAGCTCTAGCTCTTATAGTCTCTGAGATCTAGGTGTTCATACAGGCGGACAGACGGACAGACGGACAGACAGACAGACAGACAGACGGGCATGGCTATATCGTCTCAGCTGTTGACACTGATCAAAAATATATATAGTTTATGTGGTCGGAGATGCCTCCTTCTGCCTGTTACATACATTTTCTGTTGTCACTAAGTTATAATACCCTTCTACCCTATGGGTAGCGGGTATAAAAATGGAAACTGTTTCGTTGGGTGAGGGATTTATTTACAACCATACAAAAAAGGGTATGGAATATCATTTAACAAAAATAATCGAAAACAAAATTGCAACCAAAAAAACTACTAAGCGAGCTACCCAAAAGGGCATTATCTAACTATGATATCATGCGGTTTGCCTTTAAAAATATTCAACATTTTCGGAGTGTTTATATGAAAGATAAATTACCAAAAATCCCACTATATCGTGAGTGTGGAATAATAAATTTAGCAGACTCGTCATCAAGAGGAACGCATTGGGTAGCTTATTTTAAGAGAGGTTCTGTTCCATATTACTTTTACAGTTATGGGAACTTACAACCACCATTAGAAGTAATTAAATATTTGAGAGAAAGCATTAAGTATAATTATCAACGTTTGCAACAATTCGGAACAGTTAACTGTGGACATTTGTGTCAACAATTTTTGTTGCAATCCAACTCATTGCACTAACGATGGGTGGAATGTGTTTATGATATGTGTGTGTGTGTGTGTTCCTTGTAAGAACGCACATGACTGGACTGTGTGTCCCGTTACAGAACCACTTGAAAATCCGTTGGCCTTTGTGAACCTCACTCGAGAAATGCTCGAGAATATGCTCCTTTGTTCATCGTTGGAGGATATAAAATCAACCGGCTCCTTGAAGAAAAATATCATTCAGTGACCAGCAACAGCAGCATCAGCAGCATCAACAGCATCAGCAGTATCAGCAGCAACAACAACATCAAACCATCACAGCAACAACATCAAACCATCACAGCAACAACAACAATATGGAATGCAACAACTTCGAGAATATCCAAAATTTCAACATTTTGTGGAGGTTGATAGACAACCTACCATTGACGATGCTAACGGAGGAAGATTCAACTGAATCTCAAGTGACAGAGAAGGAGTTCATAGACACAAGTGTCTTCAACCTCCTCGACCGGTTGACATGTAACAATATGATATCCCAAGAGGACTCAGATGCCCTCTTGAAAGACATTGAGGAGGACCCAGATATGCGTGGGACAGTTTTATAATATAAAATAAATTTTAAATAAAATTATAAATATATATACAAACAATACAAAATTTTTTAATTGGGGAGGTGTTTTAGCTTTTATTTCAGCTTTTATTTTAGCTTTTATTTTAAATTTTTATTTTCAGCTATTTTTATTTTGAAAATTTATATTTTTAAAAATAATATAAATATATAATTAAACAATATTTTAAAATAAAAAAAAATTTTTAAAACAAATCAAAATTGTTTAATTGAGGAGGTGTTTTGTATTAATCTTAGATTTTTAGAACTTTGGTTTTATTTTCAGCTTTTATTTCAGCTTTTTTTTTAGCTTTTATTTTCAGCATTTTTTATTTTAAAAATAAATTTAAAAAATGTTTATTTTTAAAACAAAATATATATTTAAACAAGCCCAAATTTAAAATAAAAATATATATATAAATAAAAATTAAATAGTTTTATTTCCATACATTTCATTTTCAGCTTTTTATTTACAGGATATAATTGGTCTAGAAACAGCTATTACAAAGACCTGTTCTGTTCAAACAGCTATTACCAACAGACCTGTTTTATTCAAACAGCTTTAATATCATACCTGGTCTGTTGAAACAGCTATTGATATCAGACCTGGTCGGTTCAAACAGCTATAGGTATCAGACCTGGTTTACACAAACCGCTCTTGATATCAGACCTGGTCTACACAACCATCTAATACAAATTGACACGAGATCAGTTTTAGATTCAGTTTGTATACAATCCAACTCGATAAGGGAAGGGTGGAGCCTGTGTGTATTTGTGAGCATGTTGTGTGTGTTGCATTTTCTTTGAAGACTTCATTTGACATATTCCTTTCTAAGATCCACCTATTCCCCACACCACAATCGGTGGTTATGTGAGTGATATACAGCATCAGCAATCCACGACCTCAACAACTAGCAACAAACACCCACAGCATCATAAAATATGCCCAACAAGGAGAACACCGCATCCAACACGATTGACCTCACGGAAATGGAAATATCCCAGAAGCCATTTTATGAACACAACCGAGAGGACTTTGATGATCTCTTGAAAATCAATGATGATCTCTTGAAGATCAATGAAGATCTTTTGAAGGCTAATGAGTACCGAGTGAAGAGCGCCTTCAACTCGCTTAAAGTGAAGAGTAAACTTCACATCAAGAAGCTGCTCATCAAGACACCATACAATATCATGAAAGCGAAAAAGGTAAAAGGAAAGTTTCACAACCACTAGAGTGAAGTAACCGTTTCAGTTCTAACAGCTTGAAAGCATTACAATGAATCAAAATATTTTAGCTCAATTAACCAAAAGTCGAAAAACTCTAAAAAAAAATTTTCTGAACTAAAACAACTCAAAACTCAGAATACTGATGGTTTGAAGGAAGCATTCAAACCCATAACAGAACCTTTACATGAACTTGTTAATGACACTAAAAAATTACAGAATACCCCACAGAATTACCCACAGACTATAAAAATGTTAAAACTGAAATGATACCTGAACAAAACGTTATTGGAGATAACACACTATATGCGAACAAGATGAAGATCAAGAAGAAAAAACTAAAAACTAAATATGATGATGATGATGATGATGATGATGATGATGATGCTGATGATGATGATGATGATGATGATGATGATGATGATGATGATGATGATGATGATGATGATGATGATGATGATGATGATGATGATGATGATGATGATGATGATGATGATGATGATGATGATGATGATGATGATGATGATGATGATGATGATGATGATGATGATGATGATGATGATGATGATGATGATGATGATGATGATGATGATGATGATGATGATGATGATGATGATGATGATGATGATGATGATGATGATGATGATGATGATGATGATGATGATGATGATGATGATGATGATGATGATGATGATGATGATGATGATGATGATGATGATGATGATGATGATGATGATGATGATGATGATGATGATGATGATGATGATGATGATGATGATGATGATGATGATGATGATGATGATGATGATGATGATGATGATGATGCTTTCACGTCAGCTTTACATTTACTAATGGGGGGTATGGAGTGATGTGCTGGCTTTTTATTATAAATAATCATTCTGTAGGCCGCAAGTGTAGCCGAATTGATACAGTTTCACCACGCAAGTTGACTAAATCTTCCTTCTGATCAGTTATCCGTACTTCGAGTGTGCTTATTTCTCTGCTGTTGACAGGTAAATAAATCAGATTTCGTGGTGTAATGTTCATTTTATAACCTGGTGGGACATTAATTCCAAATTCATGAAGCACATGATTTGATCTATTACCAACATATGAGCCACTAATAATGTGACATTCCAACCTAATTGTATTTATTTTTAAAATATTTACTGGATTATCTGAGATGTAAATTTCAGACTTGTGTGCTCTTAAAATACGTTTATTAAATCCAAATAGCTGTCCAATAGTTCGTTCACGATCAAAAAATACCGCTTCATTTCTAGTGCAAACTTGCACTTGGAGTGTGTTGTTATTACTTTGAATTTTTAGGGTATCATGAAGACCATACACTTTTAGCTCATTCAAAATATATTTTGTGATGTCATCGAGTTCATACGAGCCCACTGGTATTTCTATGACTTTATCCCCAATGTGAAATAAATTGTTTCCTTTATCAACGTTTGGTATAGAATTGTATGTATAAAAGTCAATGAGAGCACACTCATAATTGCGTGTTAGTTCAATTTGTGGGAAAAAATGTGTTCCCGTTCAATGTAAATGTTAAAGATGTAGTAATTTTGAAGCCTGACTGTAGACTGTCTTTTCACCGTCACCTCATTATACTTATATCCATTTTAATTAAAGTATAATGAATTGATCAAATCCTTTTCTATATCGACCAGTTTTCATATCGTCATCCTTAGAGATTACTAGAAATCCAAATTTATCCACCCAACAATTTTGTGATATTTCCATAAATGTTTCATAGTCCATATCGCTATTTACATGATCTCGATATATGTGTCGCATGTTTAAATCGTCTTGTTTAAACATTATAATAAAATTTGCATTATCACATATTAAATGTTTCGGTATATGTGTATACGTTTGGCAAAGATAAAAAGAATCAATATTCTTATGACGACCCATACAAAAATAGTTTCGGATATTATCCTGTTTTTCACATGCCACATCATCAAATATCATAATGGAATTATTTTTAGCTTCCTGTGGTGTTAAAACTGTGTCATTTGCGGAGAATGTGTAGTATCCCATTCCTTGTATTGATTTGATAAGTTTTTCCAAATACTCATATTTCGGTTGATATAAACTCTTTGAAAATACATAAATATTTTCAAATTTTACTCCATTTGGACTCTCCATGAGGCTAAGCATCACATTGGCTTTCCCACAATTTGATGGACCAACAATTAAAGCTCTAAATGTGTTGGGTAGCAAGGTAGACTGGCGAGACTGTTGATTCTCCTCCCCATGCCACCGCCCTCAATGTTTCTCACTAAGATGTTTTTCTTTTGTGGTAATAAACGCATGTTAATGAGAGAAGTACTTCATTCAATGAGGAACGTTGGTGGATTGAGGTCGTTATAAAATGACGAAACATTTGTATAATATAAACACTCGTAAATCAAATGTCAAACAGGGTGGTGGTCTTGTAAACAATATAATAAAGGGAGGTGCATTTACCTGGGTACAATTACTGTGGACCAGGTACAAAGCTAGAGAAACGTTTAGCACGCGGTGATCGTGGAATCAATACTTCGGATGAAGCTTGTAGGGAACACGACATAGCATATTCAAACAGTAAGGACTTGAGTGAGCGTCATAAAGCTGACTCTGTTTTAATTGATAGGGCCTGGGATCGTGTAAAAGCATCGAATAGCAGTTTTGGTGAGAGAGCAGCAGCGTACTTTGTAACGAACATGATGAAGAAAAAATTTGGTATGGGATCAAAACAGAAAAAGACGAAGAAAGTAGTAAAAACGTCTCTTGCTTCAATAATCAAAAAGGCGACCAAGGAATTGAAAACAAATAAACCGCTTGACATATTTCATACAATAAAAGTTGTACGCAAAGCAGTATCTAACTCAATGAGTTGTAGGAAAAATGTTGTAATTCCACGGGTTATAAATGTGCCCAAGGTAGGTGGCTTCTTACCACTTGTACCAATTTTAACAGCATTAAGCGCTGTGGGCAGTTTAGCGTGGGGCAGCTCAGCAATAGTAAAGTCTATTAACAATGCAAAGATAGCAAACCAGCAACTAGAGGAGAACGAGAGACATAATAAAAAAATGGAAACTGTTTCGTTGGGTGAGGGATTGTATTTACAACCATACAAAAAAGGGTACGGTATATCATTTAACAAAAATAATCGAAAACAAAATCGCAACCAAAAAAGCTACCCAAAAGAGCATTATCTAACTATGATATCATGCGGTTTGCCTTTAAAAATATTAAACATTTTCGGGGTGTTTATATTACCAAAAATCCCACTATATCGAGCGTGAAATAATAAATTTAGCAGACTCGTCATCAAAAGGAACGCATTGGATAGCTTATTTTAAGAGAGGTTATGTTTCATATTACTTTGACATTTTTGGGAACTTACAACCACCATTAGAGGTAATTAAATATTTGGGAGAAAGCATTAAGTATAATTATCAACGTTTGCAACAATTCCGTACAGTTAACTGTGGACATTTGTGCCTAAAATTTTTGTTGCAATCCAACTCATTGCACTAAAGATGGATGGAATGTGTTTATGATATGTGTGCGTGTGTGTTTGTGTGTGTGTGTGTTCGTTGTAAGATCGCACATGTCTGGACTGTGTGTCCTGGTACAGAACCACTTGAAAATCGGTTGGCCTCTTTGAACCTCACTCGAGAAATGATCGAGAATATGCTCCTTTGTTCATCGCTGGAGGATATAAAATCAACCGGCTCCTCTAAGGAAAATAACATTCAGTGACCAGCAACAGCAGCATCAGCAACATCCGCAGCATCAACAGCATCAAACCAACATCAACATGGATTGTGTCAACAACACAAACAACTTCGAGAACATCAACAATTTCAACATTTTGTGGAGGTTGAAAGACAACCTATCAATAACTATGCAAATGGAGGAAGATTCAACTGAATCTCAGGAGGAGGAGTTCATTGATACAAGTGTCTTCAACCTCCTCGACGAGTTGACATCCAACACTATGATAATCCAAGAGGACTTAGATGCACTCTTAAAAGACATTGAGAAGGACCCAGATATGCGTGGGACTGAATTATAATATAAAGTAAATTTTAAATAAAATTATTATAAATATATCCAAACAATACAAAATTTTTTCAGAATTTTTTAAAATTTTTAAAAATAAAAAAATCTTTAAAACAAATCAAAATTGTTTAATTGAGGAGATGTTTTATATTAATATTGGATTTTCAGAACTTTAGCTTTAATTTTCAGCTTTTATTTAATCTTTTATTTTCAACTTTTTATTTTCATGATATAACTGGTCTTAAATAGCTATTACCAACAGACCTGTTCTGTTCAAACAGTTATTACCAACACACCTGTTCTATTCAAACAGCTAATGGTATCAGACCTGGTTTGCACAATCAGGTATTGATATCCGACCTGGTCGGTTCAAACAGCTAATGGTATCGGACCTGGTTTACACAAACAGCTATTGTTATCAGACCTGGTTTACACAAACAGCTATTGATATTCGACCTGGCTTACACAAACATCTAATATAAATTGACAAGAGATCAGTTATAGATTCAGTTTGTAT
Organism: Drosophila formosana; assembly: GCA_035045625.1. Lineage (NCBI taxonomy): Eukaryota > Metazoa > Arthropoda > Insecta > Diptera > Drosophilidae > Drosophila > Drosophila formosana. The sequence goes on from JAWNOW010000440.1 coordinate 582,270, forward strand.
ACAATCCAACTCTATATGTGAAGGGTGGATCCTGTGTGTATTTGTGAGCGTCTGTGAGCGTTTTCTTTGAAGACTCCATGGGACATATTCCTTTGTAAGATATCCATGTTCCCCACACCAGAATCGGTGGTGTATGTTGTTACTGGGTATAAAATCAACCAGCTCTCCGAAGGAAAATATCATTCAGTGAGCAGCAACAGTCTCGGCAGCATCAGCAATCAACGTCCACGACCGAGCAACCAGCAACCAACACCCACAGCATCATCAAAAATGTCCAACAACGAGAACACCGCATCCGACATGATTGATCTCACGGAAATGGAATCCCAGCAAACATTTTATGAACACAACCGAGAGGATTTTGATGACCTTCTGAGGATCAACAATGATCTCTTGAAGATCAATGAAGATCTTTTGAAGGCCAATGAGGACCGAGTGAAGAGCGCCTTCAACTCGCTTAAAGTGAAGAGTAAACTTCACATCAAGAAGCTGCTCATCAACACACCATACAATATCATGAAAGCGAAAAAGGTAAAAGGAAAGTTAGGCACCAACGTGATGGTTGAGCTGGAGAACCATTTCGTTTTCCTCCCTCCCGGGTTTAATGCGATTGAAGAGAGCATCCTGGAGCTGGTCAAGGAAAATAAATATATACTTACCAGAAGAGAAGATGACAACATAGATTTTGATCTTAAAACAAATTTATAATTTTTATATTACAAATTGTTTTTAATTAAATGTGTATGAAGTATGAATCAACAAGATTTTGTTTTTTTAATTAAAATTATTACAGCTATATATGTTTATGAATTGTCAATTAGTTCACAGTCCATTCACAACCACTAGAGTGAAATAACCGTTTCAGTTCTAACAGCTTGAGTGAATTTAAATTACAATGAATCAAAATATTTTAGCTCAATGAATCAAAAGTCGAAAAGCTCTAAAAAAAATTTTCTGAACTAAAACAACTCAAAACTCAGAATACTGATGGTTTGGAGGAAACATTCAAACCCATAACAGAACCTTTACATGAACTTGTTAATGACACTAAAAAATTACAGAATATGTTACCCACAGACAATAAAAATGTTAAAACTGAAATGACACCTAAACAAAACGTTAGTGGAGATAACACACTACATGCGAAAAAGATGAAGATCAAGAAGAAAAAACTAAAAACTAAATATGATGATGACAGTGATGATAATGATGATGATGATGATGATAATCAATTCTATTCTCAGTCAGCAATAGAGGATACATCATTTGTACTCCCGAATCAAGATGAGCCCCATACATCAAGAGCGATATTGAGTCAAGTGTACCCTCATACATCATCCTCATTAACACATCCAGATGTACATCATGATGAGAGCTCAAATCATCTTTTGGATGTGACATTTTGACCATACAAAAATGCAACCGGTCAATTAATGATGGGAAGTAACTACATAAATGTATCTGGCAATAAAATTGAATTTGAAGATGGTAAAAACTGGGAACTGACAAATGGTTTATATTCTTTAATATTCCATCGTCAACCACAAAATTACAGTCAAAATGACTTGAAAATATACAGAGAAATTTTGATAAAAACTAATGTATATCGAAGAAACTTTCATCCAAGTGGACAGTTGAAAGGAACAAGAGCACAAAAATATACGAAAATTATAAAACCACTTTTAGCGAAAACACCTACTGCCGAGTCTATACCCAAACGCTCCAAAGCAAGTGTATCTGGGTCTGGATTTATGACCCTTAATATGAATAAACCCAATTATGTATACTGGGATGATCCAAATGAGTTGGTTGAATGACTGCAGCTCTTAATAGCCTCTCAATCAGCTGGAAATACTAATCACACTAACGAAATTACATCAATATTTGAAGAATTGAGAGAGGCTCAGATTATAGGCTAAGTTATTTACACTATATATATGACATGTCAATATTCAAGAGAGTTTATAATCATCATGTCTGTTGACAAGTTTGGACACTACATAGATGAGAAGCAGAACTCTAATCATTTAATACGATATGAGAAAACTTTATCGGGACACTACATCGATGCAGATGGGAACTTTAATATTCAACAAAAACGTATAAAAAATGGTGTCGTACCAAAAGAGAACACTGACATTGTCATTAAAGAATATGTGGATAAGGTTATGAACGAGTCGAGTGATTCTCTAATGTCAACAATTTCACAACATCGAGATGCTGTTTATCGATCAATAAATTTTAAAACTGCAGAACTTGATGAAACTGCATTTATGAAAAAATTAAATATGGTTATCGGCTCAAGTAAATTTCTCTTATTCTGACTACAAACCATCTAAATATGAGCAGACGAGGTATTGTAAACGAATTACATGCTCCCTCGCGGAAACATTTTCTACGGCGTAGAGTCATCACAAAGGGAATAAATGATTTATGGCAAGTCGACTTGGTAGAAATGGGAAAGTACGCAAAATCAAATAATGGTTATCGATACTTGATAACAGTAATAGACACATTCTCAAAATTTGCCTGGGGTGGAGCAATAAAGTCGAAACATGCGAAGGACGTTGCTCAGGCAATGGAGAAAATATTTATATCAGGACGAGGAGTACCCAAGAATCTACAATTAGACGATGGTAGTTCTAATTAGTTCTTTAACACTCAATTTACAGCTCTGATCAAACAATATGAAATCAATCACTATTCAACATATAGTAGTCTAAAGGCCTCAATTGTTGAGAGATTCAACAGGTCATTTAAAGAACTCATGTGGCGAGAATTCAGTTTCAATGGAACATACAAATGGATTGATGTGTATAAGGAACTAATTGACATATACAACAATAGAGTGCACAGGACCATAAAAATTGCACCCATCAATGTAAACAGTGAGAATGAAAAACTCATCTTGAAAACTGCATACAATAATATTAAAATGTTTGCTGGTAGTAAACTAATGATGGGGGACTATGTACGCATCAGCAAATATAAACATGTATTTGAAAAGGGATATACCCCAAATTGGACAGCTGAAATATTCAGAATAACTAAAGCACAAAATACTTACCCAACAACATACTTACTGCAAAACTGGAATGGGAATCGAATCAAAGGTGGTTTCTATAAAGAAGAACTGAAAAAAAAAATAACTTTTCCCAATACTTACCTAGTTGAAAAAGTGCTGAAAAGGAAAGGGAATAGAGCTCTTGTCCGCTGGCTGGGTTTCCCCAAAACCGAAGACAGCTGGATCCAAAAAACTGAAATTTTGTAATGTTTAAGTAAAACTTTTTTTTCTTTTCTTCTTCAATCTCTATCATTTATTTATCATATTTTTAACAACATTTTTTAAGTTTATTAAAATTAAATTACTATTATCTAAATATCTTATCAGTATACATTTGTTTTGTTTAAATAAACTATTACATTATAAATTTAATACTCTCGTTTTATTTTTTTAATGCCATCTAATAACATAAAATGCCTTATCATTTGAGCCTCTTGGATGTCTACCGCACTTTCATTTATTTCAACTTTTCTTTTTAATGCATTCACCTTCCTCACTTTATCGCCAAACACTGGACTGTGCTTCTAGAGTAGATATACAACCCTCAATTTCATTGGGAATTGAAGAGTAATGCCCTATTGCTAGAGTTGAAACCCCATCTTCACAAATTATTCTCTTATCATCTTTGTTGTCTAAAATAGTTTTAGTTATTTTTAGTGTACTAATTTCATGCCCTCTAGATCTAAACATGTACATGCTATCACGTTCTTGCTGTCCTGTGTACAAACAATTTTTATACCCCTCAAATGTGACCTTCTCCAGACAACTGCGCTTTACTCCTTTATTTTTTTTTACGCATATTTCCCTAGCAGTACCAGAATTTTCACACCTATATGAATACATTTTTGAACGTAACCCAACAAACGCACTCATTGGTTTACCATGCATCTCATCTTTAAAGAAACCTAAACGCTTCTTGTTGCACTGTTTAAAATTGTATAAAGTAGCCAATTCATTTGAATACTCAGATGTATCAAATTCAATTCGACATCATCACGAATTTCTTCATAGAAGTCGTTCGTTTTTATAGAGTATATAAACGAATCGGTGTCCATATAATTTAATTTTAGTGCTTTGTTAAATTTAGGTTTCATATCATATCATATCATAATGAAAATCATACATTTTGAATTTAGATAATTCCAACACTACAAAGCCTAAATATATTGGCTTATCACAAATGTTGTGTAATCTTTTCATCTGAATTGCAAACATAGTTTCATTAAACTTTGTTGCACTATGAAAATTTGACCTGGATATCAAGTCTCTGGCACACAATCTAGGGCGCCCACCTTGTGGACCTACGTCTGGAGAATTCCATTCTGTAACAATCCGAATGTCTACCCTATTTTCGCTGTTTTCCATGGTTTTACCATAGACAGCATTATTTAACAATTTGAAAAAATCTTTTTCAAAATTGTTTGTTGCCCTAGTCCTTTGCTCATTGTTTAAGTCAATATACTTTTTAAGCCAGGCCTTCTGTTTAAACTCTAAAACGGTGTGAATCTTTTTAATCCTCAACCCATGCTTAATACACTGTTGTAGAGTTTTGTAGTGTATAACATACTTCTCCTTATCGCGGAGATCAGCTATTAGCTTGGGAATTTTTGATGATTTTGATGGTAATTTATTGGACGGGCAGAAGGGCAAATCATTGTGCATATCGTGGAGTGAGTATGGATATTCCAAGTCAACCTCAAGAATATATCCATACTCACTGTTATCAGATATATCATCAATGTCAAATGATTGTACTTCTGCCCGCTCTAACCATTTGAATTCACCGTAAGGCAGAGGTTCAGACATGGCCCAACCATAAAGGTTATCTGCATCCACATACATTAAATATTCCGATTCTCTTGTAGAATCAAAATCTTTAAGATATTTGTGGTTTACTTTGGTGTGTCTATGACTACATTGAACTAATCCACCTCGAATTCCACACTGAATATGTCTTATCATATCAATATCTGTGAGTAATTCAAGGCGGATCTCTGTTGTTTTCAACATCGCATCCCATAACTCCAAGTAGTCTTTAATAGTTTGACATTTGAAGTTATTCCACACTGAGCATGCATAGTTGTAATCTTCCTCAGAACATTCTGACTCTGTCAAATTGCTGTAGAACTTACTTCTTGGTGGGAGACAAGTTTCTTTCAACTTTTGAGCTGAATCCAAATATTCATAAGGGAATACTCCTTTCCTACGAAGAAGGGCAAAATCGGATTTGTTTGGGTATTGTGTTTTGAGAACATTACAATTGTTCTCACTTAAATTTCCTGCAAGTGTGCTTAGACTAGAGGGCATAAATCTTAAAGAGTCCAAAAATCCAATTTCTAGGGTATCGTCTTCTGCTGGCACAAATTTTGAAATACTAATATATAATTCCTTGTTCAAAGGATTTACTTTAATATCCCCATTAATCTCCCCGAGCTCTTTCACAAACAAATGTGCATCATATTTTGACAAATTGTGAAAGAACAAGGGGATAAAATTTCCCTCCCTATGGTTGAGGTTGCACGAATTATGTGCTGCACCTCGGTAGGCCAGTCAAATGACAGTGATCTCTCACTCTGTCATTACCCAAACTACCCTTACAAATATGACAATTAATGGCCTCATCGAAATTATATGAATCCTGTGGACTCATTTGGATGGGTACCACATTCTTCATGTGGCTCTGATACAATTCGGACAAATCGGACGTTAGACTTTCAATGAAAGTGCGGCTTACATCCGCGCCCGTTCTTAAAACAAACTTATCTAGTGCTGTATCAAATGCACACTTTATATAGTATGCAAATGCTACAGGCACATGCTTATTAATAGTTTGTGAATTATCACTTACATCTATATTAGAAGAATCCAGTATGCATTCAAAATCTGCATACACGGTGAATGGAATCTTCAGCTGCCGGTGGTGATTTTTAAAGAACACCTCTGTCTGGTGGGGCTTAGGAGGCTCTGTAACAGTTCGACTGCATATTTCTCCATGTCGACTGGCCCTCTCTTCACTCGTCGAATATCGCAAGCATTGGTTGCAGAACCAACGCTTTGGTTGCTCCCTACCCAATTGTGATGAGAGCAGACTGAAATTATAAAGAATTCGATATATGTTATTTAAATATTATTTTTATTTTATTACTTGTACTTACGCAGATATATTTTTTATCCACACATAGTGACCGTATACATTTCCATATGGTCCATCAAATAGTAGTAGGTTGATGTACGATTTCCCTTCAAATCCAGCACAATAAAGTGGTCCAAACACTTTGTTTGCTTCCTCATCATATCCAAACACATTTATGCTGATGTGTGAGTTCCGTCTTGTGAACTCATTCATTTTGCTAAGCTCCATTGGAAACGATGGTCCTCTGAAGTCCACCTTGTAGTTGTTGTCCACTTGAATTATTTGTGAAGCTATGTTGACATTGTAGTTGGAGCATCGCTGTGCATTTCTAGTTGGCTTAAGGGCTGATATTATTGCCCACTTGAAGCAGAACACATCATTGTTCTGCACGTTGATAAGAGCTCGTTTGTGTACAAGCTTCAACGGAATTTTAAAATGTTGTGATCCTCTAATGGGATCACATTGAAGCATGTTTAGCTCCACTCTGATGAGACGAGTCATCGTCCATCCACTATCCTTTTCCTGAAACTCACTCATTTTATTTTTCAGCTTCATTAAGGAATTCATCAGGAATTCTTACAGCAGCTCCCTCATTAATAAACATATATTGAAGGATACGTCCCTTGTATCCATCAATAATTTGCTTCACCTGTAAATCCACCGGTCGGATTGCATTATATTTATGCAACTCGGTGCGAACATGGTGGTGCCATTGGATATTTGCACGCAAATATTGTTGGCATGGGTGACAAAACACTCCATTCATGTTGTTGGTGTTGTTGAAGTTGGTAATGTTGTTTGAATTCATGATGTTGTTGTTGTTGATGACGTTGGTGATGAGATGGGTGTTGTTGGTGTTGATGTTGATGGTTTTGTTGTTGATGTTGTTGATAATGATGTTGTTGTTGTTGTTGATGTTGTTGTTGATGTTGTTGTTTATTTCACACAAAATATTTGAAAAATTTTTAAATTTGTTTAAAAAATTTTCAAATCTTGGAAAAATAGGACGGTTTGCTTTGAATGACGAATTAGAAGTGATTAACTAGCCTTGCAAGTTTGGCTGTACTATGCTGCGCCGCATGCTAAGCAGAGCTTTTGCCTAACTGGGCAATCATACGATAATGCGAATGCAGTGATAAGCAATATGAGATAACTAGATAAGCTGCGTTGGGGGCTTCAGTATTAAAAACACGAAAATAAATAAATATCTTTGTAATTTATATATTACTATTTTATATGTCGGCCACTACACTTCCCAATTGCTATAAACATTCCTAGGAGCCTGATGAGCACCGAAAGTCCTTCGGATCATTCATCTGACCACTCGTCTGCTCTGATAAATCTACTCTGTCATCCAGTGAACGAAAATCAACCGACTGAGTAGCGCAACTACCCAACGCCGCTATATAGAGCAATTATCAACATCTTCCAAAAAACACTCTCTGTGGGGAGCTCATCCAACCCTCCAACGCTCACCGACAGAAACTGTGGCGCGTTGTTATCCGACAAAGATCATATTGTTGTTATAGGACACTTTAACCTTCCTGGAACAGCTTGGTATCCTTGTGATATCTTTTATTTTCTTATTCCTTGAAACTGACATGACTTTATTGATGATTCACTTAAATTATTATTGGGTCAAATCAACTATGAACAAAATTCTCTTTACCGGCAATTAGATTTGTGCTTTGTTTCTGAACCTACCAGCGTAGTTCTATCAAGATCGCAACCCCTTACATTTCCTGAAGGCCCTTATCATTCAGCTCTGGATTTAAGGATCGAACTTAGCAGAGCTGTACTCACTAATTCTGATGTACCTGCCAATCGAGTTCGTTGCTTTTGAAAGGCTGTGACGGCCCAAAAGTCTGGCCACACAACATATATCGATAAGCAATAAACAGAGAAAAATACTAAAAAAACATCGTAAATATCGTAATATACGGTCTGTAGGAACTAGGATCGCTCACGCGAGTTAACAGCTCACTTGAGTCAGCAGGAGCTTAACGCTAGCAGACCCAAGTGAGTTTAACAGGGCTATGTTAAGTAGAAAAAAACTGACCTACTTAACGAGATGCCGGGAGACAGGCTCTCACTCTCTGGTAAACGATCAACGGATACAGAACACACACACACGCAAGCACACACACGCAAGTACCCAAGTACATAGGACAGCAAAACGTCGTGCAGGTATGTCAGCATGTACAATTAGTACTTTTACCACCCCCCATTAGTCAACCAGTGTTAAATAAAACAATATTAGATCAGCGCAATTACGAGCGCTCTTCTTTGTTTACGCGAGTGAATTCACAGTGCGAACTCTGCTTTTCCCCCCCTCGCCTACAACGGTGTCGGCGCAGCAATCTAGCAGTGTGACTACATACTCGCGTAGATCGTTGCACGTGCCGGGCGTGTGTCGTGTGACTACACACACACATAACCAACGTTTTCGCGAGTTGCGCGTTGCTCTCCCTCGTCTGCAAAGTGCCGTTACAGTTCTTAGCAGTGTGACAACACGCTTGCGCAGAATCTGTACGCAATTTGCTAAACTTGTGTTAGTGTGACTACGCACTTGCACAAGCAGACGTAAAGAGCCGCGACCCACTCCCTCCCCTCGCGCCCACGAAGTGCCGCATGGACTCTAGCAGTGCGATTACGCAGCTGCGTAGTTTTTGCGCGCACGCAAGGTTTGTGTATATGTGACCACACACATACACAAACACAAGCAGAGAATCGCGACCACCCCCTCCCCTCGTGTCTACAAAGTGCCTGCACCGAGTCTAGCATTGCGACTACGCAGTTGCGCCGGCCAGTGTACGCTTTGTAGTTTGAGTGTATGTGACCACACATACACACAAACGAAGACAGCGAGCCGCGACCACCTCCCCCCCCCCTTCGTGCTTGCGACACCCCGTTGCAACCTCGAGCAGTGCAACTACGCACTTGCGCCCACCTTCTAGAATTAAACGTAGACAACTAAATTTAAGACATTCCTAAATAAAAGAAAAAAACGAATAATTTCGAAACCACGCACACGTGTTTCTGGGACGGGATCTTTTCAGCGGGTGTAACCCTATTTCCTAGTTCCATTAGCGACTACGCTAAATCTGCCGATCTTGCCACTGTGCGGTTACGACGACAACGTCATACCACATAGTACAAGAAGAGCCTTCCAATTCCCGCCGAGACGATCGCGCCTGTCTCGCAAATCCCCCGACGTCTGACGGTCCATCTGACCAAACATAAATATTCTTGTTTTTCGAACCCTGGACAGTAGCTGGCTATCCCGGCATTGCGACGGTTCGTTACAAGGCAAGCTTTCCCAAATTAATCGAATTTCTTAATAGAATTGATTGGTCAAATTTGTATTCTTGTACTGACATAAGTGCCGTTGTCAATTTGTTCTACAATAAATTAAATCGTTGCTTTGATGTGCTCCCTATTTTTTTCCGCAAAGGTCTAATAAACCTCATTGGTTTTGTAAACAACTAACTAATCTAATGAACCTGAAGTCTAGACTTTACAAAAAGTTTACTCTATCTTTACAGCCCGTCTCGGTAGAATTGTATCTTCAGTCCCTTAATGAGTCCAGATGAAGTTTTCGGCTGTGTACTTCGGTACAGACATTTCCTTCTTTATGTAGGGTGTCTTTCGTTATTAGTCTTCATAAGAAGAGAAATACGAGTGACGCCAAAAACTATAGAAGGATTTGTAAATTGTCTGCTATACCAAAAGTTTTTGAGTAGATATTAACAAGTTATTTACAACATTTGTGTAGTTCTATTATTTCCCCTTACCAGAACGGATTTATGAAACATAGATCTACTGTTACTAATCTTCTTGAGCTTTCTTCGTTCGTTAACCAGTGTTTCCTTAAAAACGAACAAACTGACGTCATCTATACCGATTTTAGTAAAGCCTTTGACTCAGTAAATCATTCTCTTTTGTTATATAAGTTTACCTTAATTGGATTTCCCAATAATTTGATATGCTGGATTTCAAGCTATCTAAGCCAAAGAACGAAAAAGTTTCTTTTAATAATTTTCTTTCTAATACATTCCGAGTTACCTCTGGAGTTCCCGAAGGTAGCCATTTCGGTCCCTTATTATACCCGCTACCCATAGGGTAGAAGGGTATTATGACTTAGTGCCAACAGAAAATGTATGTAACAGGCAGAAGGAGGCATCTCCGACCCCATAAAGTATATATATTCTTGATCAGCGTCAACAGCCGAGACGATATAGCCATGTCCGTCTGTCCGTCTGTCCGACTGTCCGTCTGTCCGTCTGTCTGTCCGTATGAACACCTGGATCTCAGAGACTATAAGACATAGAGACACCAAATTTGGCAAAACGGTTCCTTCATACCCTACGCAGATCAAGTTTATTTCAAAAGTTGGATGCCACGCCCCCTTCGCCCACAATAAGCATTAATCTAGAAAAAGTCAAGTTTTTTTTATGTAAATCGCGTATTACTCCAAAAGTTCTTTGTGTAATGATGTGCAATTTGGTAACCCATCTGCGCTTGACACTCTTAATATACCCTGTAATTTTGGTACAAATCGGATAAGTAGAACAAAAGTTATTCGTTAAATTATTTATCAAAATTTTTGTCCCCAGTGCATATGGACGTTTTAGGTGTGTGAATGACCTAGAGATATCAAATTTGGTGACAGTATTCGTGTAGGTCTTACGCAGATCAAGTTTGTTTTAGATTTTTTCCACGCCCCTTTCCGACCCCAAAAACTGGAAAAGCCGTAATAATAGACCTAGAGCATTGAATTTTGGTATGCATAATAATAATAATTATATTCCCAATGACTCCTGTGAATTTGGTTGAGATCGAATGAAAAACATGGAAGTTATTAAAGAATCAATTTTATATGCAAAATTCAGTTGCAGCTGTCCGCGCTTTGTTTCTTTAGTTGACAAAGTGACCATGTCGGTATTTAATGGATTTAAAAAAAATATCTATATACAAAAAAACAAATTTTAGTATATTCGGTGGTATATTTTTTGTTAAAATATCATTTAAGCTTTTTGTATTCTCTCGAAATGGGTTGCGGGTATCATACGGTCGAGAACTCTCAACTGTAGCTTTCTTACTTGTTTTTCACATTGTTCATAAATGATCTACCTACTGTTTTGACGTAATCTCGCATACTAATGTATGCAGATGAGGGATTGGGGATTGGCCTTGCCATATCAAGTTGCAGAGAGATCTTGACTCTTTTCAGTCATGGGGCAAAGTGAACTTGTTAAATGTGCACTGTTCTAAATTCATTGAATTTGACGGCCCTTATATAACTAAGACCCTTTAGAATTCACTTGTTCGTCCTATTCTGGAATATGGTTCGTGCGTATGGTCTCCACAGTATTCTGTGCACCTGGATCGCATTGAATATGATCAACAAAGTATTTGGTGGTAAAAAAGTTCAAAGTCAAAGTTAACAATTAAGAAAGCTACAGTCGAGAGTGCTCGACCGTATGATACCCGCAACCCATTTCGAGAGAATACAAAAAGCTTAAATGATATTTTAACAAAAAATATACCACAGAATATACTGAAATTTTTTTTTTTGTATATACATTTTTTTTTTAAATCCATTAAATACCGACATGGTCACTCTATCAACTAAACAAACAAAGCGCGAGCAGCTGCAAGTGAATTTTGCATATATAATTGATTCATGAATAACTTCCTTGTATTTCATTCGATCTCAACCAAATTCACAGGAATTATTGAGAATAGAATTGTTATTATGCATACCAAAATTCTATGCTCTAGGTCTATTATTACGGCTTTTTCAGTTTTTGGGGTCGGAAAGGGGCGTGGCAAAAATCTAAAACAAACTTGATCTGCGTAAGACCTACACAAATATTGTCACCAAATTTGATATCTCTAGGTCATTCACACACTTAAAACGCCCATATGCATTGGGCACAACAATTTTGATAAATAATTTAACGAATAACTTTTGTTCTAATTATCCGATTTATACCAAAAATACAGGGTATATTAAGAGTGCAAAGCGCAGATGTTTTGCCAAATTACACATAATGACACATAGAACTTTTGGAGTTATACGCAATTTACATAAAAAAAACTTGACTTTTTCTAGGTTAATGCTTATTGTGGGCGAAGGGGGCGTAGCATCCAAACTTTGAAATAAACTTGATCTGCGTAGGGTATGAAGGAAGACGGACATGGCTATATCGTCTCGGCTGTTGACACTGATCAAGAATATTTATACTTTATGGGGTCGGAGATGCCTCCTTCTGCCTGTTACATACATTTTCTGTTGGCACTAAGTCATAATACCCTTCTACCCTATGGGTAGCGGGTATAAAAATCGGACTCCGATTGGGCTTTTCCCGAATTAACCTGTACAGTTTAAATTTCAAAGCTTCCTTTATTCTGGAAAAAAACCAATTCCATTATATCTTAGAACCTAACAAAATGTGCGTGGTTTCCGTAGTAAAATTAGTAAGCTATACGTAGCCTTTTTTTACACGCTACCCATAAGGTAGAAGGGTGTTACAGTTTAGTGCCAATAAAATATATATACTCTTGGTCAGTTTCAACAGCCACGTCCGTCTGTCAGTCCGTATGAACACCTAGATCTCAGAGACTATAAGACATACAGTCACCAAATTTGGTATATAGGATCCTGCATTCATTATGCAGATCAAGTTTATTTCAAAACTTGGATACCCCTTCGCCCAAAATACGCATAAATCTAGAACAAGTCACGTTTTTTTTTTATGTAAGTCGAGTAAAACATTAAAAGCGCTTTGAGTAATGATGTGTAATTTGGTAAGCCATCTGAGCTTTATACTATCAATATAGTTGGCCCAATGCATATGGACGTTTTAATGAATGACCTAGAGATATCAAATTTGGTGACGTATCGTGTAGGTTTTACGTATAACAAGTTTCTTTTCAATTTTGGCACTCCGCTTTCCGCCCCCGAAAACTGGAAATCCTTCGAAATGGGTTGCGGGTATTTTTCGGTCGAGCACTCTCGACTATAGCTTTCTTACTTGTTATTTATATTTTATTGATGTTGACTAAACATACATACGAAAATTCATAAGGTATTGTATGTTGAACATGAAAAATAAAACTAAATAAATTTTAAACGTTGGTAGATTGAGGTCTTTATAAAATGATAAAACATTTTTATAATATAAACACTCATAAATCAAATGTCAAACAATATAATAAACGCACTACCCGTTAAGGTACATTTACGTTGGTGCAATTACTGTGGACCCGGTACAAAGCTAGAGAAACGTTTAGCACGCGGTGATCGTGGAATCAATGCTTTGGATAAAGCTTGTATGGAGCACGACATAGCATATTCAAACAGTAAGGGATTGAGTGAGCGTCATAAAGCCGATTCAGTTTTAATTGAAAGGGCCTGGAATCGTGTAAAAGCATCGAATAGCAGTTTTAGTGAGAGAGCAGCAGCATACTTTGCAATGAACATTATGAAGGTAATGAAATATTTTGGGATGGGAACAATGCTTAAATATTCAAAAAGGCTACCAGGAAATTAAAAAAAAAAAAAAACAATTGACATATTGCATGCAATAAAACTTGCACGCAAAGCAGTATCTAACTCAATGGTGTGTAAGAAAAGTGTTGTAATTCCACGGGTTATAAATGTACCCAAGGTTGCTTCTTGCCAGTTGTACCAATTTTAATAGCCTTTACCGTCAGGCAGCGCAGCAATAGTAGAGTTAATTAACAATGCAAAGATCGCAAAACAGCAATTAGAGGAGAACAAGAGACATAATAAAACAAGTAAGAAAGCTACAGTCGATAGTGCTCGACCGTAAGATACCCGCAACCCATTCCGAGAGAAAACAAAAAACTTAACTATCATCTTGTTGCTGTTCGGCTATCTGCCAATTATTCGATATTGTCGGTAGATCTACACGAACCTCTGGTGCTCTACGAATGATAGTTAAAATGCTATCATCTTGTTGCTGTTCGGCTATCAGCCATATATTCCATATTGTCGCTGGATCTACACGAACCTCCGGTGGTCTACGAATGACAGTTAAAACTACAGGAATTGGATTGCGTGATAAAAAATTCACATGTGCCATTTGGCTACCCTTTCTATACGCAACATTAAAATCAAATGCCTGTAAATACGATCACCAACGCTCTCGTTTGAGTCGCTTTTAATGAATTGCAATCGGTGTGCACAATAAATTTTCTACCGTGTAAATAATGTGTAAAGTGTTTCACTGAATTAGTTTCTAGCTCATACGAGTGATATTTAGCTTCTGACACTGTCATGCGTTTGCTAAAATATTCAACTACTCTACGCTTACCATTTATTTTATGCATCAGCATTCCACCATACCCATCAGCACTGGCATCTAAATGCAGTTGGAGTTGTAGTGTACCAGACGTTTATAGTCTTCAACCGAGCTTGGTGGAGTGCGTATTCTTGCGGTGCTTAGTTCTAGCTCGTCGGATTGGTCGGGGTCCTTCCTTACTCGATTACACGGTAACGCTAACACACACGAATATTTAATACACGGACTGATTCTAAATAAAATATGGCTTAAAATAAGCTAAACAAAAGGATAATAAAACGGATTTGTTTGCGCCGACACACGCTATATCGGAGGCTTCCTTTAATCCAATTATGCCTAGATGAGGGAACTGGATAGTATGTCCCTCGTCTCTACCCTCCCGACCATGGTAACTATAGATTTTGGTTACCCCCAATATAAAGGATTATTATACCCCTAATTCATCTTAACCGATTCCTCCACGATTACTCGACAGGCCAGGTTAATACATTTTAAAGACTCATTATTTCATTCAAATTATTCACAATTTAATTACAAAATTCCAAAGTGGATTCATGATTACACTGGATATGATATCTGGTCAATTTAACTATATTCAAAGACAATTCAAGTTAATTTTTTCTGAGAAAAAAAAAATGTACACGCATGGGTCAGTTCATTACTCTTAAGGCACATTCATTAGAATATATGTATTTATATATAGAATGTATACTCACCAATTGTAAGTATCAATTATATATAATTTTATACTGACTTACTCTGTTGTTGCATTCTTACTGTCGTGGTACCATGACGAAAATGTTGCAGTAGTTTTGTTTTTATGTGTTGTTATATATAGGAAGATACATTCAATAAATATAAATGTGCCAAAGATTACATATTTCTAATTACATGACCACAGGTATATGCTTCAACAATTCATATTTTAGGTATTATTACAATTTAAAGATAATAAAAAAAAATGTAAGTTAGCAAGTGAGTTTTCTTAGCAGTAACTGTAACTAGAAGAGTTCCATCAAAACAAAATCAAAATATTAATTCAACCAATTGTTGTTACATCTAATGGCAAGTTCTAATTCATTATTGTTCTACTTATTCCGTCTATGTGGTTTCCATCAGCGCACACGTGGTTTATTACTGACTTACGTCATATCCTGGATTAATTCCAAGAGAAAA
This sequence comes from Drosophila formosana, assembly GCA_035045625.1. Taxonomy (NCBI): domain Eukaryota; kingdom Metazoa; phylum Arthropoda; class Insecta; order Diptera; family Drosophilidae; genus Drosophila; species Drosophila formosana. Next base: position 597,976 of record JAWNOW010000440.1, read on the forward strand.
TATGTATATGAATATATATTTTTATTTAGGTAGTGCTTTAACTAAGACACCTACTCCAAGCTAGTAAGCAACCTTTCGCTGTGAGCTTTAATCCACACTCCCTTCCCTGACGTGGAGACGTCTCTTATGAATCTTCAAAGGGGTATAGCACTGCTATAACAAGCTGCGGTTGACAATGTTAGGTCAGCGACGTATCCAAATAGAATCCAGGCTACTGTCCGCCAGTGCCACGCTCTAAGAGCTGAACTCCCAGGGACTCTATAAATTGAACATTAATAACCTAACACTGCAATGGGGTATTTCATACCTTAGATTTGTAGTTTCCACACTTAAGATGTTTGCACTATTCGATAGCCAAGAGTGGTTGATATATTTATCACCAATTTTATTACCAATTAACAGTTACTTTATTTTAACTTGCTTGATTTTGGCACACGTGTTTGCCTAACTGTACAATCATACGATTATGCGAATGCAGTGATAAGCAATATGGGATAACTAGATAAGCTGCGTTGGGGTGCTTCAGTATTTAGAATACGAAAATAAATAAATATCTTTGTAATTTATATATTACTATTTTATATGTCGGCCACTACAGAGTACAGGGTCAAAGAAAATTAGTACATGGTCAGACGTCAGCACTTTAATATCTTCTGTCGGATCTGCTCATGCTCCTCTTTTCAATCAAACGTTTTAAGTTTAGAGGTCATAGAGCGGCTTCATCTGCTCAGAGAACCGCGGGACAAATTAGTGGTGGCAACACAGAAAGGGCTCTAATCCTACTTGGATTCGGTTTAATTTCACCATCTTTATTATAGAATCCAAGAAAAGTGAACTTTTTTACATTAAATGTAAAACCTGACTCAGACAAGGCTCTCAGCACTATGCCTAACTTTTCATATGGTTTCTCCTTTGTATTTACAACAATCAGCAAGTCATTTATGTAGACCACAGCGTAAGAATAGGCTTAGTCTCCCATGGCTATGCACGTTGAAAAATAGAAGAAGCATTTTTAAGCCCAAATGGCATGGCCAAAAATTTATACTGACCCTCTGGGGTGCTGTTCTTTCCATGTTGTTCTTTCTATGGAGTCAGGGTGGATCGGTATTTGATAAAATCCGCTGGTCATGTTTAAAGTAGAAAAATATTTTCCGCCTCGCAAGCGATATATCTGATCGGAAATCAATGGCAATGGGTACTTATCGGAAATTGTGTTTGTACTTAGCGGTCACTCTTTGCCATTCTCTGTCACTCTTTGTAGCAAACAGACTTTTTTTTGTGCGCCCCGCAATTTTCTCTCTTTTTATACCCGCTACCCATAGGGTAGAAGGGTATTATAACTTAGTGCCAACAGGAAATGTATGTAACAGCCAGAAGGAGGCATCTCCGACCCCATAAAGTATATATATTCTTAATCAGTGTCAACAGCCGAGACGATATAGCCATGTCCGTCTGTCCGTCTGTATGAACACCTAGATCTCAGAGACTATAAGAGCTAGAGCTACCAAATTTGGGGACAGTTTTCCTATAGGTCGTACGCAGATCAAGATTATTTCAAATGTTGGATGCCACGCCCCTTTCCGCCCCGAATGAAAAACAAGGAAGTTATTAAAGAATCAATTTTATATGGAAAATTCACTTGCAGCTGCCCGCGCTTTGTTTGTTAAGTTGACAGTGTGACCATAACGGTGTTGTGGATTTTTATTCGCTATTTTCAAATATATACAAAAAAAACAAGTTTTAGTATATTTGGTATATTATTTGTTAAAATATCATTTAAGTTTTTTGTTTTCTCTCGGAATGGGTTGCGGGTATCATACGGTCGACACTCTCGACTGTAGCTTTCTTACTTGTTTTTATGTAAATTGCATATAACTCCAAAAGTTCTTTGGGTAATGATGTGTAATTGGTAACCCATCTGCGCTTGACCCTCTTAATATAGCCTGTAATTTTGGTACAAATCGGATAAGTAAAACCAAAGTTATTCGTTAAATTATTTATCAAAATTGTTGTGCCCAATGCATA